>CM056376.1:134137018-134309218 GCA_029718625.1 Synaphobranchus kaupii
ACCATCGGCATTGTGGGCCTAGACCAGGCCTACTCAAATCTGGCCCTGGAGGCCTGTAGTACTGCTGGGGTTATTTAATGTGATTAGTTGCCCAAAGATCACATTCACTTTGAGTCCCAGGTCTAAATTAGTTTCTGATTAAAGGGTAAGAAAATAAACCAGTAGGAGAATCAGAGGTGACCTTGAGGGCCAGATTTGAGTATTGTTGGTTTTGTATATATACTTTAGCACAGTGCTTGGCTTGGGCTTAGTCCTGCCAGTGGTAGCATGAGTTAAATTTAGCGAGTGTTTCCTGGGTTACTGCTGATTTGGGCTCCTCCCAAAAAGTAGCCAGTGAGAATAAATCACCCTCTCCTCTGATTGGCTCGTGCTGTCTTCCAGGGCTTCTTACACAGGCTTGCGGAACAGCAGTGACTCAATAGGCACACTTACGCATTTGCAAATTAAAAGAGGTGGAAGTTTTTCTTTTTTAAAATGAAGAGCAAAATCTGCAGTTATCTTGTGTGTAATGTAGGTATATTTCAGAATCGGCTGAATTGTCCAGATCCTGAATATCCTCAACAATGTGGCTTTTAGAAAAGCGATAAAAAAAAGAAAACCACACAGTTGAAAAAAGAAAATAGATTGCTGACCTACGATGCACATGTAGTGCTGTATGCACTTAATGAATTATTAAATATGTATGCGGTGCTGCTGCTTATCTAAGTGCAGAAGTCTTGTCAAGATAACTAAGTATATTCTGGAGTGAAATGTGATAATTGCTACTGTTCTAGGTCATGTGACCATTGCAGTTGCTTATCCTGTAATTAACTCCCACGTGCAGTACTGCCTCTCACCTGCTTCCAAACATCTCCCCAAAGAGCCCCATTCTTTCTCATGTCAAAGGCTCTGACAAAGGCTTAATGGCCAACGTCATCTGTTTTTGGATGTTGTTATGCACAGAAACCGCTACCACTCAATGGAGCGCACCATCTGTGGGCTTTTGAATGGGTACACAGGTAGATCTAGATAATGAAACGGACAAAAAAATGTTTGCGGAATTATGCAGGTGTTCGAAAATCAGAGCCACGCGCAAAATAAATTAGAACAAAATCAATTCCAAAATATTTTCACTTAAAAATGGTCTAACACAGTGCATTACAGAGATTCTGATTAATTATGAATAATAGCTATCACACATTATGGTGATTGAACTCACTGACATGAATAATAAGTAGCACACAATAACATATACCGTGAGTGAGAAATTGGCAGGGCATAAAACTGTTACATAAATAGGCTGTTTTTAGATGCATCATATTTTTTTAAGGAGCATGCTGACAGTCCTTATCGGTGGGGGAAGTGAGTCGATAGGGACATCTCCGGCCACGTGACGCGTTTGCGAGCAGCGGAGGATCCGTCAGGTTGCTTTTCCTCCAGCGCTGGATTAGGCGGGTTCCCGGCGAGGTTTGCCTACGCCCCCCGCCTTCCTCACGATCCAGTCGAGCTGAGGAGAAGTGGCCCACGGTACTCTGGGAGCGTGACAGTCACCCTCGCTCACTGCTGTAATTAGGGCCCAGCTCCGGAGAAGCGCTCCGCGCTCCACGCTCCTCGCTACGCTGTCTCCCTGCCGTTTCGTTTGTCATGGAATACTTAAAGCAAATGTGGAATGCCTCCCATGAATTGTTCTTCTCCCACTATTACAAATTAAAAAGGGAGAGAAAAAAAATTCTATATTTTATACGCTTGTAGTGTTCACGTGTTTTGTCCCACGGTGATCACAGGAGGAAAACGGGAAGGAAAGCTGATGTGCAATGTGTCGTGTGCCGTATCCTGCTGAATAACAAGGTTAGCACCCCTCTAGTTCTAAGATAGGGTACACTGGGGAAAACCGGACCTGCTACCCAGAGACAATCCGGAGTTTGTCTGTCCATGTAAGGGAAGCACTGTCTGGCCTATTCACTGTTCTTTCTCAGCAGTAGGCAGCATATTTACTGTGTTTTTAATGTAATTTAACGGGAGTGTTCTGTGGGTGGAAAAAGTATGCATTCTGGTTGGATTGTGTCGCCTATTGAAAAGTGAGTGGAGCACTGGGAATGCATTATGTGCCAACACTAAAGACATCGTGGCAGATTGTGAACTATTAAGCCAAGGTGTCAAACGTAGCTGCTCGCTACGTATAGCATGTGTGAAAATGTCTTAAGTCCCATTGGCCTTCACACAGGCTGCGAAAGTCAACCGGGTTTAAAATAAATAAATGAATAATTCCCCGCAGTTTGTAGTTTGCTGCTAGAAGCTTGTGCTTATATAGTATTAGTTTGTATTATATAATGCAAGATGCAACAAGCTTGAATCTGACAAGCCTTTATCACAGGTCAACCATCTCCTCACAATCTGAGATTTTCCTACCATGAGACAAGTGACAATTATGGCATATAAACCAGTTAAATGCAATCGCCGCATCTACAGTTCACAACGACGGTTGTTTTTGCGAAGTTGTAACAAGCACAAATGGGGGGGGGGGGGGGGGGGGGTATTGCAATGGTGTGCTTCTGCGAAAACCACTAAATAGTTGTACGGTTTCCTGCTGTTAATTTCCCCAAATTTATGTACGCCAATGTTTTCCTGTCAGACGGAACACTATGTAGTAATTTGTTACCTACAAATATCTGAGATTGGTACTCATCACCATGTGTCTCAACAGTGTCCTCAATGTGTCGAAAACAGTGGCTAAATTTTCCCAACAAATTAACATGTTTTAACCGCCGTCAATGCCCAGTCACATTAATAATAATTTAATTCCCATGATGATGTCGGGTATAATATTAAGGAGATTCGCTCCGATGTTAGGGACCGTGAAGCATTATTGCGATTGTTTTGAAAATTGTTTGCAGCTGTTGAGCCCAGAAGCCGTTCTTCCTCATGGCTCATTGTGGCTGTTTTTTTTCCAGCCAATCAGCAAGTGGCTGAGCATTCGTTGTATTTTCCCCCTTTCTTCTTTTGCGCAATGCGAGATTTCAGACGGCATGCATCCCTGCTCCAGATTCCCTCCTCCCTGCCCGTCTCCGGAGACACGTCGGGAATTCTAAAAGACACGAATCCCAACGTCTCAGACGGGCCTGTCAATTCCAACGGGACGCCGTCGCCGCACTGGGGCTCGATGTTGGAGGCATTTTGTCACCTCAGACGGCGCGAAAAGTGCGCGTTTTTCCCCTCCCGCAGTCCCAAAGGCACCCGCCTCGCCTCCCCGCCAGCCATTTTTGGTCCAAATCCATCTCGCGGCATTTGTTCAGTCGAAATAGAATCCTGATATTTTCCCCCACCTTCAAGAATATACTCTTCCTGACCTAATTCATTAAGGCTTTTTCAAATGAATAATGTCGAGTGAACTGACAGATGTGAGACTTGCAGCAGGCCGTATTCCGTGAGCCTCCTCTTCCATTTCCGACACTTGAGTTTCTCCTTCACAGACACGTTGTTTATGAGATTCACACTTTGGACACACTGAATTAAGATGTTCCACCATGGTCAGTAAATTACTTCCCCCCCCCCCCCCCCCCAAAGTGGTTATGTGTGAATCCCCATGAGTATATTGATGTCATGAGGCAGTACGAATTCCATCATTGAATAGCTTTTAATCCCCTCCATAAATCCAGTCAGACAGCCCAGAATGGCCTTAGATAATTTTATGGCTGCCCGTACAGACGCTGTTTGTTAGTTTATCAATATCTGGTTTGCTATTAGATTGGACTGTTATTTATGGTCCTCATTCTTTTGCATTAAAAAGAATGCACGGTGACAGAGGTGTCACGACGGATTAATTTCTCTCCCAACAAGGAATACATAATTTCACAAACCAATCTTACCTAGCCCAAGCCCCTGCGTACGCCATACATCTACAAACGTAAGATAAGCAAGCCGTTCCACACAGAAATAGATCCCATCGGTTTGTATTAACTGAGAAAAGACTCACTTAAATCCCAAGCACCAATGATACATGGTTTTTTGAATGTGAGTGGTATGCATGTTCTAGATATATTTTCACTTTTTATTTCACATAAGAATTACGTTTTTCCATTTTCTTTCTAGGAATTATGACACCTTATTCAAAGCTGGGAAAACATTACTGTTCTGCAGCGTGATCTCTTTTATAGTCTTTGGGGAGTGTGTAACTCGCAGCAAAAGACCGCCACAGCCATGATTCGGAGGACTGTAGCCAAGGAATGCAGTGTTGTGGTAGGAATCAAAAAGAAAATGCTGGAAGCGCTCTCTAGAATTGGACATTAGGGTTTCCATGGTTACGTAGAATGGAAATGAAATAGCTGAGCTTAAAGGCTACCCAGGCCCAGTGTCTGTGTCTGGGTCTGTCTGCATGTGTGTGTGTGTGTGTGTGTGTGTGTGTGTGTGTGTGTGTGTGTGTGTGTGTGTGTGTGTGTGTGTGTGTGTGTGTGGTGTGTGTGTGTGTGCGTATGTGAGTCTGTGTGTGTGTGTGTGTGTGTTGTGTGTGTGTGTGTGTCTATCTGTCTATATGTGTGTGTGTTCGGTGTGTGTGTGTATGTGTGAGTGAGTGTGTGTGTGAGTCTGTGTGTGTGTGTCTGCGTGTCCACGTGTGTGTGTAGTTCAGTGAAATATTAGAGATTTCACTGTGCAGTCCAGTCTTTGTCAGGATTTTTTTTTCCCCTATAAGGTATTGAAGCTGTTACCTCCAATGGAAGGCAGCTGTAACTGGAGATGCCATTCAGGTCCTTTTTAGTGTCTATGCCATGCATGTGTCCACATAGGCTTTTTCAGTACAATTCTGCCTGTTAACGGGGCCTTCCATTGGACTGCCCATGTAACAAATGAGACTGGATGCTGTGAAAAGCTCAGGCAATTACATTTTTTCCCCTCCTTCGATGGGGGGTGTCGCCATTTTATCTGCGAGAGGATCTGAAATGCATGAGCTCACTGCATGCAGCGCTGACTGGGTCTGTCAGCACAACAGGCGTGACTCAAGAAGGTAATGTGTTTACTGGCTCCATAGAAGGTCACCGCAATCAATGGAGTATATGTGCTAAAGTAATCCTCTTAGTTTCAGCATTCTTTTTAAAACACAAAAAGAACTGAACGTTAAGACAAGCACGGGCACACAAACATGCACACACATACACACAGCACACACACACACACACATAGAACCATTTTAATAAGCCCCGCTCTTTCTGAATAGCCTCAGTAATTATGTTGACATTAATATATAAAGGAAGTAGCTCATAATGGACCCGCACTGCAGAAGACAGCCTCCATCTCCCTTGACGTCTGTGGGCACAGGTTTCTATAGTAGGCCACACACTGATGTTTGCACGAGTAAATAAGATAAACAGCAATCATTAGCGATGGAAATGTGTAATTTATTAGGGAATGTTCCGGAGTCACAAATGATCCCTGCATTATAGAGCTGTCCCTTTCACTCTATGCAGAAAATGCCGTCCCCCACGTGGCACTGCGTATAAATGGCCTTTGGGCTACAGATGATTATCTCCATGTTGTTGAATATTTATGTTGCTGATTCTGCTTGATGTCGCCGGCTTCTGGGTGACTGCACATCCTGGGATTGGCCAACATGCCGTACAGTCAGCCTGAGTCAGTTTACAGCAGAGACGCACACAGACACACACACACACGCACACACACTCACACACTCCAAATCGCTCTCAGTCCATGGAAATGCAGCTCCCAGTGTCCACGTTGATCACAAGACATTAACACTACCCCCCCCTCCCCCCCACTCCACCCTCCCACCCCCGTAAACAACTAATAGATCTCCCATTAAATACCAACACTGCATTATGGGAACATTATACAATTGATAACATTTGAATGCCCGAAAAGAGTGTTTTTGCGGTATGCATCAATTAAAGTAAAATAAACATACCATGATGAAAATGACAAAAACTATCCCGGCAAAAACGAAAGACAGCTTCTGATGTCTGGATCTGAATACAAACAAAGAGGTGGATGGCCATATATAAAAAAAAATAAAAAAAGATATTTCCTGAATAAAAAAAATAAGTGCCAATTATTTCAAAAGTACAGTACTTTGCGATGTCACTCTTTCTTGAATGTATTTTTTTCATGTTTTATGTTAATTGCGGTGTTGGGACTGTGGGGATTTCACATTAGACACTTTGTAGGCTTTTTCTCACACCCATTCTCGCTGTCTCTTTCAACATCCCTGCTTTATTGAGCGTCTAACTTCCTCAGCACCTCACTTTATTTACACTAAACAAAAACATCTGGATGGCATCGGTTAATGACATATTTAATTTTACCGATATATAAACTGACGTATCATGTTCAACGCAATCCCTACCCACAGATGAAAACACTCTGTAGTATCTGAGGCATGAAGTTTTAAATTCTTAAACTAATGCGGTCTGTGGAGAGGCATTCAGGAGCCAGCGCTGTTTGCATTCCTCCTGAGCCACATATGATGGTACTGTGAGAGGTGGAAAATGATACTTTAAAAATGTTTTTTTATCTGCTCATCTTGTTGGTCCTCTCTCACAAGCCTCACTTCTCAAAATCGCCCTGTATTGTGGAACTGTGTCAACAGTGTTTGTGTGTGATGGCCGCTGTGAGAGAGAGAAAGAGAGAGAGAGAGAGAAAGAGGGAGAGAGAGAGAGAGAATATAGTGCTGTTAAGTGATTGTAAAGTGAGTATGTTTGTGCTCGGCTTCCAGAGTGGCCATTTAATACAAGACTGAGCCTTTAGCCAATGAAGAGAAACTGTCTCTGAAGTCACATTGTGCCATTGTTCAGCCATTCATTTCTGCACATTTTCATGTTTAAATACACACAGTGTTGACTATTAGTCATTAGTTTTGTCATCTGAAGAGCAGATTTCTTTTATTATTATTATCTCACACTTAAGAGCACCCAAACACATAAAGCTCTGGGCCCGTACTTTACCTTTTGTGTTTAAGTGTTTGATGTGTGTGTGCTAGTATATGCACAAATACACACCCACTCACGAACGCGCGCGCGCACACACACACACACACACACACACACACACACAAATATGTGTGTCCTTTTTATTGTAAATGTTTCCCTTCCGGCTTGATTCTAATGAATAAGGGGGGGAAAATGTCAGTCTCTAATCTCTAATGTTCCGGTTATTGAAATGTTTCATTTTCACTGACATAAACTATGTTCCACTTTCCCTTCAGCCATAGAGTGCATGCACCCATGGTATCTGGGACATGGAGTTTTACATTCTTAAACTAATCCGCCCTGTGGAGGGGCATTCCAGAGCAGAGAAAGGCTCTGTAGTTCATAAAAGGCTTTGTGCTCTTTCTGAGTCGCGTGGTGATGTGAAGTGTGAGAGGTGGAGAAGATGATTTAACCATGTATTATTCTGTGCCTCTGGTCTTAGCTTGTGACATAGTTAAACCTGTCCAGGAGAACCATGTGTACATTGCATTGTAAGTGTTCGCTAGATTTTCCATAAAAAAGGACTTCTCATTGGTAATCTCTTGTGAAATCAAATATAAATACACATTTATGAGAGGAAACGTTGGGGCCTGTAATGCATTTCTTTCATCCATCATCACGACGAGTCGAGCCGAGTTAAAGGCCTTTATTCCAAAAATCCGTCGTCATTCTTCGACGTACAAAGTGCCCCATTCATCTAAACACGCCTGAAAACGCTCGCGCTTGTCAGTCGAATTGACCACAGTGTTATGGAACGGTGCCACGTTCCTACGGAATTCTGATTTGACGGCGAACACTTCCGCCAGATGCGCCTGTGAACAAAGGCGCCGTATTCTTGGGTTCTCACCTCTTCTTCGGCCACGAGCCGTGGCTCGGTTGAGTGTGACTGTTAAAAGAGGATGAGAGGGAGCTTATCTCTGGAACAACGTGAATAAAATAAATCAAATGAAATACAGCGGCCGGCCTGTGTAAACATAATCTTTTCCACAACCCGGTCCCGACAATAGCGGCACGGCCAGATGTGAGACGCAGCTTGAGCAGGATTACTTATTTGGAAGTTTGTGTTCGTGTAATCTCATGGAATGACCGATGTGCGCGTTTTGACCTGGCTAAGCTAGCACGACATCCCCCCCCCCCCCCCCCCCCCCCCCCCCCCACATCTTCCAACTTTTCAATCCGTCCACTCAGGAGAAAACAATGTAGCCTATGATGAAGGTATAGCGAAGGTTACAAAGGCTATGAACAGTGTGAAGAACAGTTTTAGAACAGTGTTTACATGCTTTCAGTTTACATGCTTTCAGTTCCAATTTGTGCCTGTATGTGGAAATGAATAGGATATGTAGCCATCGGGTTCACACGTGAATACTGTGTGGATACTCATCAACGGAATTGTTCGGTCCAGACATGCATTTAGTATGCAGGGTGTATGCCAGGGGTATGTCTTTCATCAATGGAAGGGCATACCCCACCCAACCAGAGGTAGACATTTTTACATCGCTCTCAATGTGACAGGTTCATGTCATCACATTTTTTGGAAAAGCATGGTGGACAACAAGAATGCCACATGTCAATGTATACGCATGCACAACATTTCAGGACGGAGGTCAGTTTACACATGGGATATGGGTCGCTTTAACAAATGGAAATATGAACAGTCAGACAAAAGAAAATCAGATCTGAGCAACAAATTTGAGTTGAGCATTCAGGAATTCAGTCTGTCCTTAACCAAAAGAAAGCTTTCATTGCCTAGGATGAAAAGTATTTTTTTTTTTTTAACTGTACTTGAATATAGATCCCCTCAGCGATGTGAATTTAAGCTGACCCACACTTCTCTGTTTTTTGTGTGTTTAATTTATTGTGTTTATTTTATTATCATTTTTTTTATAAAATGGCTTGGACCTCGTTAGTTTGGTTGCAGGAGGATAAAATGCCCACAAACCCTTATGATTCTTGAGATGTTCCTGGTGAAACACACAAGCGGTATGCTTTAAAGCCGTAACAGATGCTTGCACAACAACTGCACAGAATTCCCATAATCAGATTCACCCTCAGAATTATAGTTCAGCCTCTTCAACTGCGAATAATACACTGATACAATTTAACAAACCAAAAGTTATGGGTCCTTTTCAGTTGACTACATGCAATTTCAAAATGAAACCTTATTGTTTTATAGTGATTTTTGCTGTTAGTTTAAATCAAATTCCCAGAGGGAGGAACACAAAGTGGCATTCCGATATTGCCGGAGTATTCCCGGCATTGCACTTGTGCAGATTGAGGCCACTTCGGAATGAGAGGCATTCCGAGCGTTGAGGCTTCCGTTTCTTTCGCCATGGAAACCCAGCAATTTCCAAATGTGCATTATGGCAGTTAGCAACGCACTTGTATCAAGAGTGACTTGCACAGATTACATGTTTACATGCAACCTGTTTACACAGCCGAAAATCTTTAGCGAAGCAATTCAGGTTAAGCGTCTTGCTCAAAGTTACAATGGCGGCGCCTAAAGCCGGGATTCAACCCTACAGGCTTTGAGTTACTAGCCATTACACTACAACTGGAGCTTGAAATACTGACTATTTCTGTTGAGCAGCAGTGGGGGGAAACGGAGAGGGTTGGCGGAGGCTTTTGGGACCGGTGCTTATTTGAAGTGGTCATGCAGATTTAAGGCTTTCCGTGCCAACAGAGAGAAGGAGGGGGGAAATCAGAAAGATGGATGCTTTGCACTGCAGCTGTGAAGGATAATGAATTGAGTCTACTCTCAACTGTAAGGCCATTACACAGGACTAATGGGTCCCCATAGAGAAACCTGGGTATTGACCTGCCTGTCAGTCAGCCCCACCATCTTTTTAGCATTTGGCTCCACACTCCATATTCACTCAATGCCCATTTATCTGACCCCTTACCAATATCGTGCTCGCTGGACCTTTCTCTGTACGCTTACATGACGTGTTAAACCTGCCGTCTACAGCTAGCAGACCTATTACTGTTTATTTATTATTATTATTATTATTGTTGTTTATCAGGCTGATAGAAGTGGTCTGCTCTCAGCTAGCCTAGCACACAGACACAAGAGGGGTGGTATTTTACGCCGTGCCGATTTGCTTGCTTAGTTAAATACATTAAATGTTGTTATTTGTTCACCTATTCAGGGGGTGGTGGGGTGTGATTGAAAAATGCTTTCTCTCATAGAACACCAGCCAGGAGTTGGTAGAACACACACTGAGCGATGTGGCCAGTCTAATTAGTTGGTGGCACAGATATCGGGGCCCATAAATCTCTATCTCATTAAGAACGGCTTTTGGTTTTTAACTGAAAACGCGCGCAGTTGCCAGCCACCCGTGCAGCCGGGACGGCCCTTATATTGTTTTTGGGATAAGCGGCGATTACGTTTTTTTTTTGGTTACACAAGTCCACACCGGCGTGGAGGATCCGGTGTTCACTGCTCTTTGTCCGGAGACCTAATCTGCCGGATGACAAATGACAGATGAGGCCACCAGGACGGCCCGGCCAAATTGAGAAATTACGAGCGGAAGATCTCAGCGAGGCCTAAGAAACTGGCGTGCGTTAGCCTAACAACAAAAAAAAGCCGGCCTGCCATCTGACAGCGGCAGGCGGTTAATATCAATATTAGTCATTTCTGAAGTATTGCCGCCTTTTTGCTGTCCGCGTCGTGCAGAGACGGAAGGAAGACCTGTGAAATTAACACATTTGGCACACCTCGTGGAAAAAGGAAAAGCTCGCAAACCTACATTTAAATGTCATCTTGACAGCTTTATGCTCGAGATAAAGCTTAAAGAAATGTTGAAATGAAACAAGGTATTACCACTAAACCCCCGCAAGGTAAAATCAATTACGTTATCGGTGTCTGGTTTATCGGTGTTTTAAGAAATTGGTTTGGGGAATTCATTGTAGTTTATAAACTCCAGTATACTGTGGCCATGCTATGATTACAGTGGCTTTGGATTGTAGTAGACATTGATACCCGTTTATTATCCCCAGTGCTGCGTGGTCTAATTTGGGATTATATAGCCTGGCTAGTTCCTGCAAATCACATGTTCCTTGCACATGTTCCTGAATTTTAAAAAATGCTATAAAAAAGGGGCTTAAATGCAGTGACCAAACATAGCTGTATCAGAACTAACTCAAACACAAATGACCTTGAGTGACTCTCTCTTAAGATCTTTGACCTAGCTAATTTAGTTCTAGCAAACTTGTCTGAAATAATGAAGTCAATAATTTAAGCGCAAAATTAAAAAAATAAAAAACTGACAACTGAAAATATAACAGTTTCTTTCATTATAGTGTTTTGTTCTGGAACATAGATCATGTCACAAGAAATAAGGGTGGTGATACACAGTACATTCATTCTTTCAAAATTGAATAGACATATTCAACCTCAAAATGGACTTCCTGTAAAATGAATGTAATTCCGACATTTTTTGGGAATAATACTGTGAAGATGGTTGAAGATAAACAGCGAGCCATGGATTATGTGAATGTAATCTTTATCATGCAGTATAGCATAGCTTTATGCAGCTTTTACAAGGCAATGTGCATCGATGTATGCGTGTGCATGCAAACGAGTACTCGGTGCATACACCAATCTCCACGTTCCTCATTTTAATCATTTTTAACCTTAATTATCTGTCGCTAGGCATTAATGTAGACCCCCAATTCAAACATCCTGTTAAATATCCAGAGCTTTTAATCCATAAGTCTTGATGTCTTGCGTGATTGAGTGGTATATGCATAGGTTGGCTCCCTACTTGCCTCAAAAGAAGTTGAGGATTTAGGATAGTGCATATATATTGTACAAGCAGACAAAATGTAAACAAGGGCATTATTGGTTGTTGATGTCATTTGTCATTACGAATGTGTCCCAAAAATAAAGCACAGGAGCATTTTTCCCCCCAAATGTGGAATTCCACTTGTTATTTTAGGCCCTTGAAATGTCACCTCAGCTCTTTTATACAGTGTTGAGTGAGAGAGAGAAAGAGACAGACACCAGCTACTGTAGAGTAGGAAGGCAGTAAGGAGAAGGTCAAAATAATAAAGCGTGTTTATTCATGAACAACGTTGATTAATCTGGTTGGCTTATTTGTTAACAGTCAATGAAAGTTTGAACACTGACAGCCCGGAAAATGATTTACTGCATGTATATTTGAGATAATACCAGGAAGAGCCTCGCAGTAAGGGAGGCCATTTCATAGGCCTGACCCTTATGTATATGATTGGCATTTACGCAGTCGAACTCAACTCCTTAGATAATCGGCAGGCGTCGGTGCCGTGCTTGACGTAGGTTCCTCTCTCCGCTCCTGGGGTGACTGCCTGATGTGCGGGGGTCTTGATCCTATAAAACTAGAGACGCTGATGGGAATTCTCCTTCATCTCGTTAGACCCCTGGTTAAAGCGAGAGGGTCCTTCGCTTTCCTGCACAATGAAATTGATTATTTCATGCAGGATCAATGTTAATTAAAATGTAAAGGAGCCTTTTAATTGTACTGTATGAATCACTGTGTCAGTTTCCTGTGGCCTTGCCTGACTTGTATTGTAAAGACCAGTGGTAATAAATAAGTACATTAAAACGGTCAGAGAAAGCTGCTGTACTATATGATTTGATAGGACCGTGTTGAAAGGTGTGCTTCGTATATATTTACATATAGATAGTGTTCCCTCATATTCAGAATTCAATTCAATTGAATTGTATTTGTCTTGCGCTTTTTGCACAGACACTGTCACTAAGACACTGTACTTTACTTTAAATACAAAAGAAAATTGGGCAAAGAACCAGACCCTGAACCCCCAAAAAGCGGACTATTGAGGTAAGAATTCCCCAGTGGCAGGAAAAAAACACTCAAGTGGTGGTGGTGAGAAAAAACAACCGAACGGGAAGAAATCTCAGGAGGAACCCGGCTATAGGGGTGGAATGTCGACCGATGTGTTGACCTGTCAGTTGTAGGGATGTTTGAACCCGGACCATGCCAGCGGAGACTGTGGCTACCAGCCCTGCTTGGGGATGGGAGAGTTTCAGTCGGCTGGAAGATGACGTTTCATCGCGCGCCATGGATCCCCGTCGGTCAATCGTGCGCCTGCGAGTCTCCCTCTGCCTCATGTGACCTTTGAACTGTGGTGTTTTAAGAAGCAATGACTGACATCGCTTGCTGTGGAGCAGAGCACATGCCCGTCGGCACTCTCCCAAATTCCGGAATTAACAAAGGAGGTTGGGAGGATTGGAGATTCCAAACTTGGGAGGAAAGGGGTGAAATTAATAAAAAAAAGAAAATGAGGCTATTAAACCAAAGGGAATGTGTAAGCAGGATAACACTTTAAAAAGTCTAGAAAAATTTGGAACCACCTGCAAATTGCCAGGGGTGGGGGGGGGTCATTGCAACACAGTAGGAATTATAAACCAAAATATTTAATAGTCATATTTTTTTAAGTAAACAGCACAGTATGTCTAAGTAATTTGGGATCTGAATGTTGCACTTTATCCACCACAATTATGCAGAGCTCCCTCTGGTGATACATGGTCACTATTTGGCATCGGCTCACTCGCAACTCCTCTGTGGGAGGTCACAGGTTTTTAATTAAATGATTAAACAGATGATTAGGTGGCCTGATTGGAAGAACATAATTGGACGGGACACCATGGGTGGGAATATATCACAGTTGATCAAGGAAGAGTTTCAGTTTTGAGTCCCAGTTGAGGCCAATATTATTGCACCATTAAGCACGGTACAGTTGACCTTTATTCACTAAATATCCAAGCAGTATAAATGGATAATGTGAGAACTGGTAAGCTATGGGTTTTGAAGAAACTAATGAATAATGTAAATAAACACCGGGGTTAATCACCTAAAATGTCATGGGATACGTAATGACCGCAGTGCATCATTTTCATAATTTAATCTTTTATCTATTATATTGCACCTTCCACAGAAGTGTCCCAGAAGTGCTTTTTTTAAACATTTTTTGGTCTGGTCCTGGCTGGTTTGACACACCACTTAATTTATTAGGCACTTCCCTTTCTCATCTACTAACCAATCACTGTGCTGCTTAGGTTGAAGGTGAAGGCAAAGCTGGGTAGTATGGCTGCCGGCCAAGCTCATAGCAGCTCATTCAATCCATAGCTCTCTAAACTACTGTTTCTGGTGGCTCATTCAATTTCATAAGCACGTAAGTTGTACACTGTTTACTGTAATATATCCTCATCAATTACGATGCATTGTTAACCAAGCAATCAAATATACTAGATTGCGGTCAATCAAGATTATAGTCACCAACAAAATGGAGTGCTGAAATCCAATTACATTAGAAGTCCTGGGGAATCCTCCTTGGTAACAGGAATTAATCACCGTTCACTCTTGAGTGGTTCTGTGGCCTATTGTCCTGAACTGCGTGTTGGCATTTCATGACTGGCTACATGTCATGGAGTACTGGTTGAGCCGAAACCAAAGAGAACTTTTATATTTTGCTCAATATAAGGTGTTTGTTGAAAAGAGGTTTGCCTTTTCAGTGGACAGAAATCACGAATACTCATTTGCTGCCTTATGAGTGCGTTAAATATTATTTTAAATAAATCATTTAAATGGGACAGTAAATTTTGAACAGCTCTAATGCATACATTTCTGACAGTCTATAAAAAGTTTAATAAAATATGTTGGCATGTAGGTTTAAATTAATAAATAAAAGATGATTGACTCAATTTAATGAAATCCACACTCTATACTGTATTAGGCTTCAGGCTGTCCTTGGTGCCAGGATTGCAATTATGGTGTTAATGCAAGCAGTGCTGGAGCCCACTTCCTCTTCACAGTAGGCTCTACATAAAAACAGTGCACTTGGCCTATGAATGCAGTATTTACTTATGCATTTATTTTTATATAACTCAAGTGTTTTGTTTCATGAGTTCAACATGGTTTTACCTTGTCCTGAGGTAACGGTGTATGTATATTTGTATTGTTGTCTGCCAGTAAAGATGCTTTTATGAACATTTGCCGGCAGTGTAGCGTTACCATTAGGGATCTGGTTTTGTAACTGAATTTTTTATGGTTGGCGTCCCAGGTGGTGCTCTACAGTTCAGGGTTATTATGCCACTCAAGCGATTGCTCATCAGTCCAAGTCATTCCTCTTCAGTCAAAGGCCAAATTTCATCACTTATTGTACGTCGCTTTGGATAAAATCGTATACAAAATGAATGTAAAGTTTTACTTTGAGCACGGTACATCAACACGTAAAAGGTACCTAAAGACACACGCAGATATCCGGCTGTATTAGTGGATTGTATTTAAGCTGTGTAAGTTGGTCTGGATAACACACTCTGCTAAATTAAATTAATTTTGTTTGGTCACAGATGCAATAACAGGACTCAGTGTGCTGTAGTTGTTGGATCGGACGTTTTTCCGGACCCTTGCCCCGGAACGTACAAGTACTTGGAGGTTCAGTACGAATGTGTCCCATACAGTAAGTACCATTCTTTGCTACAATTGCTTGTTGTTTGCTGAGTTTATGCCCTATAAAAGAGCACAAATAAATTTACACTGTCATATATCTCAGCTTCAATTGTGAAATTAATTTTAGAACTTTAATATGCTGACTCAAATGCCTCATAATATATACATGTTTTCTTTTTATTTAAAGTTTATTTCTAATTTAATCAATTTGCTCTTAGAGTAATTATTTAATTGCATACATTATTTTATGTCATGTGTATGAAGTGTAAACATAGCAGCATTAGCCCAATGCTAATGCGAATGGTTTCTCTTGTTGGTGAACAATTATTGCAAGGTATGAAAACACATCACAGCGTATCACAGGTGACATTTTATGAATGTTCTTTTTCAGAACCACAGTAATAATGCAATTTCACCAATTATTCAAGTGGAATATAAGTGCACTGGGTGTAGGAATTGTACTTGGACTAATTGCAGCATATGTAAACCACATTCTGAACGAATATATAACAACATGATTTTGTGATGATTGTGATTCTTCTGTGTGCATTTTCGGGCCCTCACATTGATCTTTCTCTTTCAGCTAATTTGTGTGCAGAGATTCACTAAGGGCCAAAACCCAATGTATTCCTGCCAGAAAGTCTCAGCATGTTCACCATTGTTGCTACTTTTTAACTGTGTTTTTCTAAGCTTGTTTCATCCCATTATTTTAATGCGTGTAGAATTATCATTTTCAGAAGTAGATGCACTTTGTATTCAAGTATTTTTTTTTCCATAATATATTCTGCCACACATATTTTTGAAGTTTCGTAACATATGTGCATTATGGAAATAGAATTATATTTCTAGTCACGCTGAGTCTATTGGGAGTTTAGTGTAAATGCCAATCTTAAGTGTCCCAAGTGTCAAATTTCCAGCATTTCCCATGACTGCGAGTCCCTGTGTGCTACATACACATCCTGTGGTATTCTATCCTGAAAAGTGAAACATACACTACTCACAAAAAGTTAGGGATATTTGGCTTTCGGGTGAAATTTATGGAAAATGTAAGTTCACGCTACAGTGATATTATACGTATCATGAAAGTAGGGCATTTAAGTAGAAGCATGCAATGGTGATTTCCTCATCTCAAACAATTTATTGAAACAAAAGCCAACAACAGTGGTGGGTATACCACAACAAAAATGTCAATGTCTCAATAACTTGTCATGTGCCCTTGAGCATCAATTACAGCTTGACAACGACGTCTCATGCTGTTCACAAGTCGACTTATTGTCTGCTGAGGCATGGCATCCCACTCTTCTTGAAGGGCGGCCCTCAGGTCATTGAGGTTCTGGGGTACAGAGTTACGAGCCTCTACACGGTGAGTCAGCTGATCCCATAGGTTTTCTATGGGATTCAGGTCTGGAGAAAGTGCAGGCCACTCCATTTGAGGTACCCCAGTCTCCAGCAGCCTTTCCCTAATGATGCGACCTCGATGAGCTGGAGCATTGTCGTCCATGAAGATGAAATTAGGCCTGTGTTGTTCATGCAGGGGCACAATGACTGGATTAATGATGTTATTCAGGTAGTATGGGCTTGTCACTGTACCATTCACAAAGTGTAGGGCAGTTCTGTATTGACTAGACACACCTGCCCACACTGTAACACCGCCACCACCAAAGGGTCGTCTGGTGACAACAGTGGCTGATGCATAGCGCTCTCCTTGACGTCTCCAACATCGTTGGCGGCCATCATTTCTGCTCAACGTGAATCGACTTTCATCAGAGAACAGCACTGAGGCCCACTGGTCCCTCGTCCAGCGTAAATGCTCCCTGGCCCATGCAAGACGACGACGCCTGTGCCTGGTGGTGTGGTCAGGTACCCTTGCAGGTCGTCTGGCACGCAGAACCACGCTGATGTAAACGGTTTCAAATGGTCTGACGTGACACTTGGGTGCCTCTCACCTCCCTTAAATGTGCCTGGAGTTGAGTGGCATTCATCATCCGGTTCCGCAGGGCACTGTTCACAATGAAGCGGTCATCAGTGTGGGATGTGGCCAAAGGACGTCCACTTCTATGCCTTTCTGTGACTCTTCCAGTCTCTCTGTATCTCTGTTGCAACCTGCTGATGACACTCTGTGACACTCTAAGCTCAGTGGCCACTTCCCTCTGAGAACATCCTGTTTGAAGCCTCGCAATGGCGAGGTACTGTTGATCAATTGTTAGGTGTCGTCTTGGTCTCATGATGTCAAAATGTGAACAGCATGATGAAGAGGACTGTTTAAATACCAATTCTAATTGAACCAGGAAATGTATTGGTCGATTCATGGATCAAACACCTGTTGTGAATTTTGCCATTCAGCTCCTTGTTAGAGAACAGCAAGTTGTGCAAAAAGTACTGAAACATTGAATAGTTGGACATGTGCATTCAAAAGTTTAGAGAAGGTCAAATTAATTTCACCTGTAAAGGTTATAGTGCATTTTAGGTTCATCCTGAAATTTCACCCGAAAGCCGAATATCCCTAACTTTTTGTGAGTAGTGTAACTGCATAAATCACTGCAACTCTGTTCCCCACCACTGGGAATTGCACGTGTCCCATGGAGTGTCCGTTGAAATTGAGAAAATGAGATCCAGACTCCCTCGTTCAACTTAATTATTATTTCTACAGGAATATTCACAGGACTCGGAAAGATTTGCAGTGCATGCTGGGACCTTTGTCCATTTTAAACACGCAGGAAGTTGGCATGCTAGCGCTATGCTGAAGGATACAGCCAGCATAGAGAACCAGTGGTGGGCGATTGCAAATCTCAGCTGGAGTGCTATCGTTCTTTCCTATAAACAGTGTGAGGTCACTGTGTTATTATGGTACTCAAGTGATTGCTCAGTGGCACCTGAAAATGACCTTCCACTGCTAGCAAAATAACGATAGACACAACATGGCCATTCGTATCTGATATCAGAACTGCACACTGCTCATTCTTATGGAGAGAAATCTGTCTGGTGCGATTACTTTGTAAGTTTGTTGGCAGCCAAATACATGAGTATTTAAAAAAAAACAAAATAAAAAAAAAAACAGACAGACAGACGTATCACGTTCACGGAAAGGTCTTTCGTCATCAGTCCAAGGCCAATTTTCATCAAAGGCACTGGCGTGTCACAGGAACTGCTGTGTCTGTCCAGTACCGATTCTCCAAGGGGAGTATCTTTTGGAAAAGCACATTGTGGCGGATGATAGCCAACGCAGGAACACGAGCGGGAAAAAAGTGATGTGTGAATGGAATCTCCACACAAAAGCATCGGGAACAGAGGAACAGGATAAAGGAGGGAAAACTCACAGGATGCTCAGTCAGTACAATTTATGACGGCCCATTGTCTTTACCGAACTTGGCAGGCGCGGCCTTAACCGGCCGGTGTTGGGGTAGGGGAGCTCGCTGACTCAAGGGTAGGGTGCTGACGTCATGGCTTTTGCGCGTAGTGCCAGCCTCAGCATTGTGTTTTTTTTATTTTATTTTCTCGTCGTGTCAGGTTTGTTGGGTGCAAACAGATGTTTGTCTCGCTCTGAAACAGTTGATTAACTTGGACACGGCGACTCGCTCTGTGTTCTGTGCAAAACTGCGTAGTGTGCAGTGTGCACATATGGGATTTTAACCATTTATAAGGCCTAATACCATGCAATACAGTTCATGCTATGTGTAGTGTCTACTACTGCCTCACACATATTTTACTGGTTTAAAAAAAAAATGCAATTATCGTAATAGTAATAATAATAATAGGCTTTCAGGGTCATACAATGAATATAGTGATTGGTAAAATTGTACTTGAAACAGTCCACTTTCTATATATCCCAAATAAAAAAAGGAGTGGGCAATCATGAGAGAATCTGAAAGGCCGTCCTGTCCCTCCATTCCATCCCAAAAAGCCGGGGCGTAAGCAGCAGTTTGTCGAAAAGGACAGAGAGTAGTGAGTGGAACCAAGCTTTGCTGCACCGGTCACTGTCCTTTTCCCTATACGTGTGCATGAAACACATCAATTAGGCAAGCTCTTAGGAAAAAATAAATCCTTCGAATAGAACCAGGAGTGAATCACAGCACTGGTCATTAAGCGAGATAGAATCTCATTATTTGTTCCATGATGGTTATATTCAATAGTGGATAGAGTGCGGGACTTTTTCAGTGGTTCTGGGTTCAATCCCTGGTGAGAGCCCTTCGAGTGCGCCCTTGATCAATGCACTGTACCTAATTTACTTCTGCGAAAATCCATTAAAGAATATCAGCATGCACTATGGGTAAAAGTTGTCTGTCACCTTGGGTAATGGTGTCTACTAAGCAAATTCATAGAAAATTAAGTAAATTCAAGGACCAGCACTGCTTTCACTAAAACTAAGTCAATATGTAAAGCTTTGAAAAAGGACTGGATAATTTGTGTTTGCCACTAAGGAACCTGAAGGTTAATTAATTATCCTCACTCTAAGGTGACTCTTCTGAGCTAAATTGTCATTTAAAATCAACTATAAACACTGTATATGCCGTCTTATTTGATCCAACTGAGAGTATGACTTACAAAATGACTGTAGACAAGCAGGTTTGACTTAAGAGCAAAGCCACTGGAAAGACCTAAATGCCTTCTGTGCAAAGCAAGTGCCTCTGTAATGGGTCAAATATCCGATGGAGAAATAGAAGGAGATTTCTGAACCAGGGTCCGTCCGCACTGTCACAAACAGGCTGAGTGATTTGAGAATGCAATAAGGAGACCAGCCACCCATGGAGAGAATGTTCACCGGAGAAGAATCTTTACTTTGTATCCCACTGACAAGTTGTCTCTTCTTTTCTACTTTTTCCACGGAGCGTGGATTTCATCCGCATTCTGCCCGTGAACCTGCTCTTCCAGGAGAACTTACCTGCTCTCCCCATCAATGCCCTGTCAGCAGACTCCCAACGAGGGAGCACTTGAGCTGCATTATGGCTGTGTGTGCACGGGAACGACTAAATGTGATGGCAGCCAATTTTTTGTTAGTGTTACGCTTTATTCTATATGAGTGTTTGTGTGCATGTGTGTGTGTGTGTGTGTGTGTGTGTGTGTGTGTGTGTGTGTGTGTGTGTGTCTGTGCGTGTGCGTGTGCATGTGCATGTGTAGAGCTTAACACAAATGCTATGGTAATGTAATTAAATGATTAAATAAGTAGCAATTGTTACTATTAGTACTATTGTTCTCCAAACAATAGGCATTATCTTTATAATTTCAGTATTGATTTAAAGGACAGTAGTTAGAATTTTTATTATATTATGAGTGACTCACCGAATCAAAAGTGAATTGAAGATGAATCTTATTTTTGTTCGGTGAGCACGTTGTGTGTGTGTGTGTGTGTGTGTGTAGGTGTGCGTGTGTGTGCACATTATTGTGTGTGTGTGTGTGTGTGTGTGTGAGATTGCATGTGTGCGTGTGTGTGTGTGTGTGTATGTGTGTGTGTGTTTGTGTGCCTACGTGCATGCTTGTGTGTGTACACATTTGAGTGTGAGATTGCATGTGTTTGTGTGTGTGTGTGTGTGTGTGTGTGTGCGTGCGTATGTGCATGCGTGAGTGTGTGTGTACACATTTGTGTGTGAGAGATTGCATGTGTTCGTGTGTGTCTGTGTACATGTGTACGTGCATGCATGTGTATGTACACATTTGTGTGTGAGAGATTGCATGTGTTCATGTGTGTATGTGCATGCGTACGTGCGTGCATGCATGCATAAGTATGTACACATTAGTGTGTGTGTGAGATTGCATGTGTGTGTGTATGTGTGATTGCATGTGTTCATGTGTGTGGGTGTGTGTGTGTGTGTATGTGTGATTGCATGTGTTTGTGTGTGTGTATGTGTGTGTGTGTGAGAGAGAGAGATTGCATGTGTTCATCTGTGTGTGTGTGTGTGTGTGTGTGTATGTGTGATTGCATGTGTTCGTGTGTGTGTGTGTGTGTGTGTGTGTGTGTGAGAGAGAGAGATTGCATGTGTTCATGTGTGTGGGTGTGTGTGTGTATGTGTGATTGCATGTGTTCGTGTATGTGTGTGTGTGTGTGTGTGTGAGAGTGTGTGTGTGTGAGAGAGAGAGATAGATTGCATGTTTTCATGTGTGTGTGCCACAAGTTGGATTACAGCCATGGTTTTGCTCATCTCTGAGGCCTCTGTTGGCATGGCTTTTATGATGACATATCATCATGACTCAAATTTTCAGAATGGCTCTGCTCACCCCTGACCTTGACATTCATGCAGTGATAAAAAGTCACAATGGGCCGTTGTCCTTCCTCTCCAAGCTTTTAAATCCATTTTTGTAGCATTGTCCATGTTTTATGTGTAGATCCTTTCAGAGGTCAACGCTGAGCCCTTCACAATTCAGCCTCATACACTGCCCTAATTAATTGAGGCGTCACCTAACGAATTTGAATTTCTGGCAGCTTGAATGTGAGAAGAAGCTTTGGATGAGACTGGTCCCCTACGCGACTCTACAGTGACCTCCGCTTGGAACCAGTTGAATTCTTCACTGTGACCTTATCTGGCTCTGGCTCTCCAAATCACCCTATACAACCAATTAAAAGTATTTTTGCACGGCAACCATGGGAAGTGCTGTTGACCTTGATTTATGTGATTAATTCAGATGCTAATTATACCGGATTTTTTACTTATTTATAAACAATAAATTTTGGACGGTTTCGGTCTATCGTGAATTTAATTCTCCAGCTTGTGCGCAGGTTGTATTTATAGAACGCGCGGGCATTGCATTAGGTGTCTCGCTGCCACACACAGAATAAGACTGGTCCAGACCCCCTGTGGGGTTCTGAAAATAATGAGGAGGCCAAACCTCATGTAGCTCTGTTGGAAACCGAAGGAGGGAAAAGAGCACGTTGGAAACGGATCCAGTTAGTGGCGCGATACACGTGCTCCCATGAAAGATTAGACATTAATTACCATAGATTTTATTTCACCAAAGCGTGTCTTTATTTATTCATTCACTTATTTATATATTTACTTACAATACAAATTCATATGAGCAGTACTGAACGTGCAGCATGAATCCTAACCTTTTTCGGACCAATGTCAGTGTACCGTTTAACAGTCCCCACAATTTTAATCATTTGTGAACATAAGTCAGAATTAAACTGTGTTTCCGCAGGTCACTGCACCTACGCCCACTGCTATGATTCAGAATCCCTAGGGCAGGGAGAATAGACTCTAAAACAATTTGCCCCACTTACGTACACGGTATCTGTTGTGCGTTTGCATTGTGATAATACACGGGGCACAATGCGCTTTTGCCGTCTCTAGAACAAAGAGCACCTGTGACCTCATTCAGGAGTCATATGGCACTTTAGCTGTGCTGTCAGTGCGGTGGAGGATGTGGCTGCCAGGAGACATCCTCGTAATCCCATCAGGACAGGCGTACACAACGAAACTCTAATAATAAGGCGGCAAAAGTAAGCAACCGAACGTGCCATCTGCTGCGAGGGGATTAATTCCCCCCCCCCCTCCAAATAGGTGTTCTGGAAATGACTGCCTAAACTCTGGCAGGGGCGAGCGTGTAATGCGTCTGTAATTTGAGCTGCTTGAAGCGCGCCGCGGACGTGGCGAGCGCCGTTTCACGCCTCGACGTACACTCCCGTCGCCCCTGACGTCTGACCACGCCCCCCCCCCCGCACGCCCGTCTGGCCAGCAAGGCTGAGGTGCTTTACGGAGATGCAGCGGACGGCTGGCCGCTCGACTTTTGAGCTGAAAGTGAAACATCTGCGTTCTTCCGATCGGTTTTTGTGTATTATTTATTCGCTCGCAGATGTTGCGGGCCCTGCGTGTCTGAGGAGATGGGAAGGAGGCAGAGTGGAGAGAGAGAAGGGGTTAAATAAGGGTCGATAGGGCGGGATTCAGAGGGTCAGACTCAAGAGCCCTGGCAGCAGAACGCATGGGTCAGTTATTGGATTGCTCTGAGCAATTCGATAGTGTCAGATGGATTTTTAGTAATAAGCCCTGTTTCTGCTCTGCTTTTTTCTGAGAAAAATCGACTTGCAGCCTCCATTACTCTTTAATATAAAGTGAGCTGACAATGATTGAGAATACCTGAAGATGAAACTCCAGTAAAAGGATTTGTCTCATTGCTCTATTTTTTATAATATTGTATCAAGCAATATACATTTTTTTGTTTTCTTTTCAGTTGATGTAGGAATGTGATATATGGATTTACAAATGTAAAATGACATTCCTGCTTGTATATTTGTCTTTAGTTGAAAATCAGGAACTCCACAAGCCCCATACGTCACAATTAAATGATAATACATGAATGTGTTACATTTTTGTGTATTTTTTTGCTGACTAAATTGGTGTTAGTCAAAAGCCAACTTCATAACACAAAGCAACTTAACAGTTACTCGGTTCTAAAAGGAGACTACTTTATATGTATGTCGGCAAATTTGTGAGTAGCCGGTTCTCTTCCTTCCAAAAGATGACCATCTTATCAGAGGATATGATGTGTAACATAGTTAAAAACTAATTTGGGATGCATCATAAGGCAGCAAAAGTCATTGCCAGCAAAAATGTTTTTATAGCAAATTGAATGCGTAATTGCGAAGGAAGAGCGTGATTAGCTGTGTTCTATAAATCACAGTGTTCGAGGTGAGGCAGGGGATGGGGGAACCGTTTCGCTAATAGCCTTGTGTGCAATTATAATCGATCAGGCCTCGTTCTCCGCGCTTGGGTTTGTGGCACAGTTCTTTGGGTGGTGAACGCTGGGACCATGGGTTTAATTGCTGATCAGATACATCAGGCACTTATGTGGCCACCCATGTTAATGCAGGGTCCTAGTGTTTTGCATTAGTAATAAGATTCAGAAATTAATGAAGTGCTTTTTTTCCCCCTATTTATTTTCATTTATACACTTTCAAAGTAGCAGAGATCAAGGCCCAATTAAAAAACAAAAACAAGTTATTTTAGCTCCCAATTTCAACCGGGAGTTTTTGGTTTGATGTCTGTTTTGTTTTCTTGTCCTTTTTTGTTCGTTTTGATGTTTTGTTTTTGATTGTTCTTTTTGTCACCTGGTACTTCCATGCCCCTCATGGATGATTGGTTGGCTGTGGTCCAATCATCTGCGACCATTACAATAGCACTGGATTGCCAAGGTTGTGAAACAACGCTAGACACAACCTACACAGAGACTGCAGTTGTGACCTCCCATATCCTTAGGCACATGCTATCGAGCATTTCAGTAATTAACGAGGAGTCTTATTCTATCCACAGTTTCCACACAGATTGAGATGAAAATGAGCCCCATTCAACCATGAATCTCTATTAGGCTCTCTGGCTGTAATGATGTCATTTCGATTACCTCACAGTCACTGTGATAAAATGGAATGTTAATTATTAAAATATCTATCCATACAGCCATACCTCACACGGTTTCCATGGCCACATCACTGCTCATTTTGTATGAATCCTGTATCTGGACTGCAATTATCGTTTTTTTTTTTTTTTCTTATTTAAGTAAATTTAGCTTATTAAAGTAGATGAGGTATTGTCTACGTCTGGCTGAACTTATTTACCATAATTGACAGACAACATAATGATTACTTAATTGCTCTGAAATCCCTAAAATATGCCTTCGGTCTTAGAAGAATGCTCTGGAATTCCAAGTAAAAGAAGAGAAGTGCTTCTTGTAGGTGCGTTTGGTGCGCATATTAATTTTGTTCTAGAAATAGATGGCCAGATCCTGCTGCTGCTATTCATTGGTAAATTTGTTTTGGAGAACACCTTTTTTGAAACGGCAAAATATACAAAATATTGAAAAGGTAAATCATATATTTATATATATATACGTATATTCAAATACTTTTTATCGTATTATAAATAATTATCAGTTTTGCAATATGTCATCTTTTGGATGGAATGGGGAGCTTCTGAGGATTACATTATGATGTGTTCTCTCAATATTGATAAGCCGTAAAATGTCTGGAATATTCCAGATCAGCAATCCTACACTAATAGATGGTGAAAGCTCATATTTATCATACCCATTATGATATTACAAACAACATAAACTACAACCCTGTGTTTTTGAGAAGAGAAGCATTGCCAGTGTATTAACGTACCTGACTCTGAGGAAGGCGTTGTAGACATTGAATGATCAGTGTTGCCACGCCCTGTACTTTTCATTAAATCTGCTTGGAAATTCTGTGTGCTCTGGCTCTTCTTCTTCAAAGTTAGCCAGGTAAGCGTTATTTTTTCTTACATGCTTTCCTGGCTTTGGTTGTAAAAGACAGACCCTGCAAGCATTTTACTGTTAAGGGACCTTGGTCCTAAATTGCAGGCTTGATTTAGTGAAGGAATAAGATTGGGACAGTCATATAGTTTAATCTAATGAATGCACAATCACCTAATTTTTATACCCCAGTGAAACAGACCACAATACAGTTCCCTAAGATTGAACTTTAAAAAGTAATATTCTAATGCAGATTTATTTAGTCTGATTTTATTTTTAATTATTATTTGGGGTATCAGTAATTGTGAAAAATCATTTCTTGGAAAACAAAAAAAAATTTAAACACATATATATATATATATATATATATATTACATGTTAAAAAAACTTGTAAATAATAATATTTCTCTATAAAATAATATAATTTCCCAATTTTTACTGTACAAAATGAAATAACCTACTGCTCTTCAGTATAACAAAACAAATTTTAGCTCATGTGTAATTTATCATGTTTATGTTACCATCAAAGCAGTTCACCTCTGATGAGTTCATCGATTCTGGAATGATGCTTTCTGGTAGAGATTCCGCTAATATTGATTCATATGGACATACATTTACTTATAATAATATTAATATTTACAGGTTTCTCACCCATGGAGGATCTTCAGTTTAAATTACATTTTGAATGCCAAACAAAAATAATATTCTCTATTCAATTTTGATGCGTCCTTATTGCGTTTCAATGCATCTCTGCTCTCTGGAGATAGAACCCCCTTCCCTGTTTTGAGGGGACAGTCATGGCTGAAAAACGTCTGGCATTATGTACGTTTTTTCTGAGGAAAAAGGTTGGTATATTAATTTATTAAAAATACAGTTTAAGCTCCAGTAACTCTGTTATTGAATAAAGGATTACGTGCATGGTCCTTGGCATGGGGACAGACTCCCGTCATGCTGTTTGTGGTGTGGATGGTATAGTCATTGGGGGGGGGGGGTTACAGGAACATGTTTTCATGAGCGGGCCATGCAAATCACAGCACGGGCTGCTTTTTTTGTGACCTTTTTTTTTTCCGAGCAAGCGCAGCGCAGAGAGTTGCAAATTTATATGCAAATCTCAGGGGTCATATAATGGGGGCGTACTAGCGTTAGCACACCCTCATGTACCTGGATCCATAATGGATCTGAAGTGTTCCTCGGTGTTGAGTGAACCTTTTGACCTTTCCGAATGCCTGAGTGAAATAAACCTTGCTGTCTTTGCGACCCCAGCCTTACAGCGAATCGAAGGAGAGGATATTCTAACAGATGCGTTTCGTTCATGGACGTCTGATCACGTGCAAGTTTGTATTTTCTTGGCTGAAGCGAAACAAGCATTTATCTTTTCTTTGGTGTTTAAGGCTGCTTGTTTGGTTCGATATTGTCTGTATACGTGGTACTCGTTTTGTATCTATTGAGCCACAAAATATTTAATAAATGAGAATGCTAACTTTTTTTTACATTTAAACTGCCTCATTATGTTATGAGCCATTACAAATCTTCCAGGTCTGAATTCTTATTATTACATTTTTTTGTGATAAAATAAAGCATTCCTCTATGTGCCATGGTTTGTCCATTCTCAAGTAAATACAGGTTCATTTGCAACAATCATTTTAAGATATCTTTAACTGAGTGAATTATCTCATCCACTTACAGCTTTTGTAGTTTGTACCACTTTTTCAAGCCCAAAATTCAGCACATGATCCTGTGATACCAATTTCCTGTTCAGTCATTAATTAATGTTCTTCTTATTTATTTATTTATTTATTTATTTGTTTGTTTGTTTGTTTGTTTGTTTGTTTCCCAGTACCTATTCACTCTTCAAGTGTAGTCATGGTTACCATTTTTTTTCCCCAACTGAAATGACCGTGCCTCCACAATGACTTCTGACATGGACTTTTTAAAATCTGTTTATGCAGTAGACATAATGTGCATAGTACTGGCATGCAATGTATATGTGCATTTACCCCGCCTGTATGTTGCAAATAGAAAAAAATGCATCAAAATTCCAAAAATGTAATAGAAGTTCCAGAAGGTTTTCGGATTTTCCTTGAATTAGCAATGAAAATAATTAACCCATGCTGCAGACAATTGTTTTCCTCCACAGGGTATGACACTTCACTTTTTCATTCCAATCAACTTTCTCTCCAAAGATAACAGGCTTGCATTATGAGAGACACTGGTGAAATATGGAGCAAGATGGTTGTGTAGGGTAAATATGTTTAAAGAGTACTGCATCATTAATTTATTCCCTTTTCTCTTTTTTCTTCTTATCTCTCCTCAATGCCTAAAATAGAAGTGGAACAAAAAGGTAACTAAATACCTTTCAAATTATATCCTGCTTTTATACACGGTTGCTTGATGCTTTATCCGAAAATAATGGGGTTCCTTTTTAAGCTCTGTCACACCCATTTGTTTTTAACGCCCTTTTCACTTTTACTGTTGAGTTTGCACTATTCCCACTTCAATGTCATTGTTGAAAACTCACGTTACTTCTAGGGTCCCTCAGTCTAACCACAACGTTATTTGCCCTTAAATTTATGCAAATAACTTATAACCTTGTGACAATATCAATGAGAACAATGCTGGTAATGAGAAACAAACAAACGGCCCCTTATGTAATGCACACACATCGTCTGGTTTGACACATTTCAACGAACACGTTCACATCTCTTTGTACATATTGTGTTGCCCTTAGCAACACTGTGCATATGCTCACGCAGAAACATTTCGAGTGGCGAAGGCAATTCCCAAATCAATTTGCCCAATTGCCAGCCAGTGCAGTTGAGACACATTTCTGTGAAAATATATATGTAATAAATGCACATATTTCTCAATAGGCACTGACGGTGAGGAAATAGTACTGATTTAGGTTCCGTGTGATAAATCTGGTAAGCGGAAATTTCCCTGACATTAAATTAGTGGAAATGCCCCAGATGTATCTTGCTATTGTTTTGTGAATGCTTTGATATACAACTAAAACAGCAGTATTTGACACCCCCAGCAGCCCAAGGAGCTGACAGCATAGGAAATGACATCACAATCTCAGTGATTGTGGTAACCCTCTGGCTTTCCCTGTCAAAGGGCAGAAGCTATACGCCATCCATATGTGATGGCACTTTACTGCACAGAAACATAGCACCCCTCACTCACGTGAAATTAAAACTTTTTTTGGGCTAATAATCAGCTAATCATGTCAATTTCACATATGATGTTGCTGTATATGCAACAATCTTCCTCAGTGTACAGAATAATGCACTCAACAGCAAAATGGGTAATTTAAGCAAGAGCGTATGTCTCGCCAACAAAGCTATTAACATTTATAATCCCTCCCCCCCCCCCCCCCCCCCCGCCCCAGAAATAAAAAATTCCCCAGCTATAAGTTTTTTTTTTCTTCTTCGTAATAACCTTTTCTGTCACTTTATCCTTTACTCATTTCTGAATTCATTTCTTAAATGTTTCTGCAAATCGCCTGCCATTAAAATACTATTGCTCAGCTGAAGGCTTCTCATAAACTTACAAAGCTTCTGCACTGGGTGCTCCTTCCGTTGAAGATCTGTGCCGCACTGCTGTCAACAGGAAATAATTGTCGGGCTACTGTGTGCGTGCGCGCGTGCGTGCTTGCACTTGTGTGTTTGCCTGCGTTCATGCACGTGCATGCATGCGCGTGTGTGTGTGTGTGTGTGTGTGTGTTTCCCCGTGTGTGTTGCGTGCATGTGTCCATGCGTGCGTTTGTGTGCTTGCCTGAGTGTGGTGTGCACGCGTGCGTGTGTGTGTGTGTATGCGTCTTGGACATGTTTAACATGAAATGGTTGCAGGATACTAGTCTTTCCTTCCTACACAGAAAATCATTTCCACATGTCTTTAAAAATGTATTTATGGGTCATAAATTGGATGGATGTGAAAGTCAGTTTCATTTCCTGTTGTATCACAGACAGGAAGTGCCTTCTCACCTGATTGACAAAGGAAGACGTCTTTGCCCTGCTCACTTAGTTAAAGCCTCATGAAGCTACATTCAAGCCAGTTTGCTTTATATACATTGTTGTGCCCATGTACTGTACTGTGTACTGAATGTACGTGTGTATGTCTATTTAATAACCAAAACATTACTGTATAAATTACCGTATAACCAACCATTGACCTAAATGCATTTGCATTTGAATAATAGCCTTAATTACTCCATCCTTAAAATAATCTTTTTCATGTTTGGCTTTACAGCAATGGCTAGCCATCAATTTAAGCTGCTTATTGACCTCTTTAATTATGTTTTATTAAAAAATGTTGCCCGCAGATGAAGATATAGTATCACATTGTGTAGTAGCTGGTAGTATAAAGGGTGTCGTATATATTTTTAAAGAATAATACAAGGAAAATGCGACCGAATGAACTTGATTTGCAAGACTTTGATTACATTGTTTTGACCACATTCCTGAACTTAAATTTCATAGAAACTGCCATTTCAAAGCAGCAAGAGAATTCCTGGCAGCAGCCGGAGGAGTGATCCTTATTAGTACACTTTGTAAATGCACACGTCTATGCTTTCCTATCAGGAACCATAATTACCTAATTCTCCATCATAACGTGTCTTTCATCAGAAGATGGAATAAGTGTCGACAAGAAATGTTTATATGCTGTCAAGTTCACTTTATCCCTGACATACAGTTACAAAAAAAAACGTATTTATAACTGAGACCCAAAATTGAACACCTAAATTAACTGACATTGTCCTTCAGGAACGTTTTCCCAACACGAATGTGAGATGCACATCACTCCCTAGTCCCTGGGACTGAATACAATTTGCATTGAAGACATCAGTTTCTAGCCTTGCTTGCTGACGTATGACCTCCGATATGCGAAATAAAGCAAAACGACGGCGGTTTGCTGCACGTGAAATATTGCTGGGATATTCAGCACATTTCACAGATAATACTGAATTATGTGAGGGGTAAAGATTGGGCTGAAGGGGGGGGGGGGGGGGGGGGGGTCTTGTAAACTTCTGGTTCAAGGTTGATGAATGAGGAGAATTTCCTAAAAGAAGTAAATTAATGGGGACTGCTTTGCTCTCCTAATAGAGGTGTACCATTCCTGTGAAGTGACTCTCTCTCTCTCTCATCGTCTCTCTCTCTGTCTCTTTCTCTCTCTTCGTGACCCCAGTTTTCCTGTGCCCCGGCCTGCTGAGGGGGGTGTACCAGAGTGAGCACCTCTTCGAGTCGGACCACCAGTCGGGGGCTTGGTGCAAAGACCCGCTGCAGGCTTCTGATAAGATATACTACATGCCCTGGACTCCATACAGGACAGACACTCTAACCGAGTATTCCTCCAAAGAGGATTTCATCGCAGGGAAACCCACCACCACGTACAAGCTGCCCAACCGGGTGGACGGAACCGGCTTCGTGGTGTACGACGGCGCCCTCTTCTTCAACAAAGAGCGCACACGCAACATCGTCAAGTTCGACCTGCGCACGCGCATCAAGAGCGGTGAGGCCATCATCGCCAGCGCCAACTACCACGACACGTCGCCGTACCGCTGGGGCGGCAAGTCCGACATCGACCTGGCGGTGGACGAGAACGGCCTATGGGTGATCTACGCCACTGAGCAGAACAACGGAAAGATCGTCATCAGCAAGCTCAACCCCTACACTCTGCGGCTGGCGGGAACCTGGGACACCGCCTACGACAAGCGCTCCGCGTCCAACGCCTTCATGATCTGTGGCATCCTATACGTGGTCAAGTCGGTCTACGAGGATGACGACAACGAGGCCACGGGGAATAAGATCGACTACATCTACAACACGGACCTCAGCAAGGATGGCCACCTGGACATTCCCTTCCCCAATTCCTACCAGTACATCGCAGCAGTGGATTACAATCCCCGAGACAACCTGCTGTACGTCTGGAACAACTACCATGTGGTGAAGTATTCCTTGGATTTCGGCGCGCTGGACAACAGGCCAGGTAAGTGTATGTCAGTTGGTTTTCAAATGCGAGGCGTCTTCTTGGACTGGAGGGTAAAATTAGGTGTTCTTGTTTTATGAATATTTATATTTATATTTTGAAGTTTGCATGAGGAGAAGTTTTATCTTCTCACATCTTGTAATTTCAATGCATTCTAAAGAAGCGCAACGTGGTGTCTACAACAGTGTTTTATAAATGAATACATTTATACATTTTAATTCAGCATCATGAAAAAGATCTAGGATGGAAATAGCTGGGTATTGGATGTTGGAAGTTAATATATTTGTGGAAGTATTTAAAAGAAACCGCTGCCTCTGTTGTGCAGAAGTGTAGTGACTGCAAAACTATAATTATTTTAACCAGTTATGAAATGCTGTAATGTGAAACTTTTTCCAGAGCTCACAGACTATTAATTAATTTAGTTATATATGTATTTATTACAGAGAACACATTATACCAGATAATATTAATTCACTGAATAGATTTTTTCCCCTGACATTAAGGGATGATATGTACCCATAATCAATATTACTGTTTATGGAAACAAAATAAATGATGAAATGCACAATTAAATTAATAAATGAAGTAATTCATTAGTGAGACAGTGTTGAGGCAATTTTGAGGGTGTACTTGATCTCTCGATCAATCTGGTTTGCAAATCATTAGGATTTTGTTCAGACCAAAAGTATGACGGCGTATTCAATTTAAGCTTGGCATGACTTTACATCGCTGCTGTACTTCAAGGTGATACTCTTACATGTGCCCTAGTTGTGTGTAGCTGACAAAACACATATGTTTTTGACATACTTTTTTTGTCTGCATTTCAGCGATAATCGGATAGGTTTTTGAAAGCTCTTTGCCACCCCTTGCTGTTTTACATGGCTTAGTACAATGTTACCCTTTAAATGATACACTTGATTTTAGCAAGACATTCAAGAAGCAATGTCCCTCCCTCCATATTTACCATGCTCGCATGAGCTGAAAAGAAATCTTGTGTAAAAGGGAGAGCATCTTTTTCAGGTGAGATAGCAATTATATCTGCCCTTCCCAAGGATGAAAAGGGAGTTCCCGTGAGTACGAAGCTATTTGCTGAGTGTAATTGCTTCTCGTGCATTTTAAGAATGGATGTGTTGTGGCCCATGCTTTATTAAATGATAGCGTATTAACCAAAGCTTTTACATGCATTTGGGAGTTGCACTACAAGAAATTACCTGGGGGATACTCTTTCAACTTTGTTTTTACCGATCACCAAAGGAATAATGGATTTTTTCGTCCATGGGGATTTCTAGCCAAGATCAATTCAATGGACTGACCCGCGACATGCTATTAAGGGGAGGTTGCTGACTAGGAGGGAAAAAAACATTAATAAATAAAATGAGTGCTACTTCACAAGTGGCGTTGTCCTTGTTAACAAACTACAATCAGTTAATCAAGGGGTAGGCAACCTTGACCCTGAAGTGCAAAAAGACGGCCCTGATTTTTCTCCATCCTAGACACTTATAACTACGCAATTGTATCAGTTAATAGGCTTAATGAATGCAGGTGACCATGTGTTGGAGGTAATCAGCAGTTCACCATCAATACTCTGAATGTGCAGGCTCAGTCTCACTAATGAATAAAAAGCGTGATTCTTGGTTACCAGGATCTGTTGGTAACCAAGCGATTATAAATAGAAAGGGAGTGTGGGTAGTGTAGTTTCCCTATGGAGAGTGTGCAGATGTGCCTGTATGCTGTAGGCAGGGTTAACATTTCCAGAGAGGTGATGCGTAAGATGGCCACACAGCACTGATCCCACCTGCCACCCTCTCAAGGCACGAGGCGGATTAACTGCCTTTGCAATGGAGCATGGGAAATGGGCAATGGACCAGGGTGCATGTTCCCAGATGTGCGATGTTCCCAGATGTGTCCCTGCTCAGAGTCTAATGCGGCGCAGGATACCAAGGGGCCCAAGGTCTGCAAACAGGATAAGGCCATTAGTCTTTTGTATTGTCATGGAACACGAGTGAAAACACAAGTGCATACATAAAGTGCCATGCTCTTGCAAATAGGACAGGGATTGTGAATGGTGTATGCGGTCTATGCAGCCTGCCTTGTGACCCTGATGGGTAAAGGAATATGCAAGAATGTGTAAAAAGCTGTGTTTTTAAAAAATTATTTATTTATTTTTACAGAAAGAAAATAAAAAATGTTAAGTTACCAGCAAAATCATTTATTTCATACATATTAAGACTGTGAGCACATTCATCATTTTAACATACATCGCCCACAATAAATTGCTATCTCATTCTGAGTATACAATCATAAGATCAGAAATTGTGTTGTCATAATATTGATTCCAGTGATTTATATCTGCTGAAATATATAGCCAATACATAACATATTATTGTTTTCACACAATGGACTATTTATCTCCAGAAAATTGAGTTCTTAGGAACAGAATATTAATTTATTTACACATTACATATTATGGTTTAGCCACATGGGGTTTTGAACCAACTTTACTAGTTGAGACATTTTCAGTGCATAGAACTGGGTAAAAATATAAATTTGCATTAATAAGTAACAAAAATATTTTTTTAAGATACTGCCAATACAATTTTATTACAAACCCCAATTACAAAAAAGTTGGGACAGAAGGTAAAATGCACATAAAAGCAGAAAGCAGTGATTTGTAAATTATTTTTTACATATATTTAATTGAAAACAGTACAAATAAAAGATCACTTTAAGGGTTGTGACTTATTTTTCCATAGAGTTCAATAGGAAAATGTGTCAGGAGAAACAACCCTTAAAGTTATCTATCCATATCTACTGCATATCTAGCAGAGTGATGGTTTGAAGCTCGTATGATACCGTGGACCCTTGGTCAATTACAGCCATTTTACCAACCATGTATTCCATACTGTTCCAGCATAATTTGCAGCTAAAACTAGTTCCACCCCCCAATTCCCATAGAGATCCATTCAAATGCAGAGACATTATAGTATCGCTTGTGAGAGTACCAGAAAATAAGATATCAAGAGTTTTTTGATATGCTTTTATACCCAGTCATGATAGCATCACATGTTTACCTGTGGAATGTTCCAAACAGGTGTTTTTTGAACTTCCCAGTCTTGTTTTTTTTTTGTCCCATCCAAACTTTTTTGGAACGTGTTGCAGGCATCAAATTCGGAATTAGCGTATATTTACAAAAATCAATAAAGTTGATAAGGTAGAACATAAAATATATTTTCTTTGTACTGTGTTCAATTAAATATATGTAAAATATAATTTATAAATCACTGATTTCTGCTTTTGTGTGCATTTTACATGCTATCCCAACTTTTTTGTAATTGGGGTTTGTATTATAGTATGTGACTCTTTTTTGTAATTGGGGTTTGTATTATAGTATGTGACTCTTTTTTGTAATTGGGGTTTGTATTATAGTATGTGACTTTTGTAATTGGGGTTTGTATTATAGTATGTGACGCTTTTTGTAATTGGGGATTGTATTATAGTATGTGACTCTTTTTTGAAATTGGGGTTTGTATTATAGTATGTGACTCTTTTTTGACATTTTTTGTCAACTCACAGCTTCACAGTAGATTTGTCCAAGAGGACAGTTAGAAGCTACAGCATAAGCAAGACTGAACACATAATGCTTAATTCATTTCAAGCCTGCAGCTACAGCATACAATTAGTGCCTGAGTGCACTTTTAAAATTCAGAAAAGCTGGTCTTTTGTTGCTTACTTTAGTTCAATCTTTGCATTATTTGTTTGGGAAGGACTAGCATGAGACTAGCCACTGGGCTAATGGACACAGGCAGTCAGGCAAAATCATTTTTCTCTACCAGAGACACCTGCTCCTTGTCCTTTGGTTTAGAACGTACATCTCTATAAACCACCAAATAGCTATATTAAGTGAAGTGACTTTTTTTCATTCTTTTTTTTTTGTCATAAGGCAAAATTCCTGTAGCGTTATTCAATCAAGCAGCTTTGAAACCCTCCACTGATTTCACACGTTTTGTTTTACCACAAAGCAGAACTGTACATCAGCGTAAAAGCATGCCATTCACAGAACAGCCTATAGAACACTTCCCATTCATTTGATGCTATTAGTGTTTCAAGCGAACTATTAATTTTTGGCCTCCGTGTGAATTGCATGGACTTTGAATGTGGCAAAAATAACGTGTACTTTTAATTAAATAGCACTCTCTTTCGCTGAGTCCTTTTCTCAAATAGGATTGAATTCATAACAGTTTGAGTGGCTGTGAATAAATGAAGTACCCCCCTCCCCCACACATATGCAAAGCATCGAAGAACATCACTCTTCAAACAATGCATATGCATGTGTGTGTATGTTTCTGTGTGTGTGTGTGTGTGTGTGCGCGTGCGTGTGTGTGTGTGCAGCATTGTGACTGTACGAGCTGGGAGTAATGTTCACATTTGCCCTCCATCACAATTTTTCTTGAATTGACTGAAGGTCGCTGGCTTCTTTTCACAAGTGAAGTGCAGCTGTTTTCTCCCGAACACACTCTGTGTGTGTGTGTTCATTACAACAGTATGCCAGAGCACTTCTGTTTGTGCTTGTTCTGTTTGTAAACATAGTTTAATTTTTGGCGTTGGTATAGAACTATTCCTTTTCCCTCAGCCCCGTCGCTTGCATACAGCTGCCCTGGGTGCTAGTCTGCTTCTCAACATTAGCCCTCCAAGTGAGGCGTGCCTTTCGCCCCCAATTCCAATGCATTGTCCCTGGCAGCCCAAATAGCCACGAGAGCATCTATTTCCTGAACTCCCCAAGGTGGGCGAGTTGATTGTGTGATATTTTTTTCCTCATTTTACATTTTAATACAGCTATTGAGAATACAAAAAAACTGTTCCATATTAAGCCTGAATGGATAATGTTAGATGGCTGATAGACTCCTTGGTTAGCCTATAACCCCAAATTACAAATTAAGTTTCTCAGAGTACAGAACACCAAAAAAAAAAAGAGATAATAATAATAATGTGCTCACCTTGACTCCAATTCGTTGCTATCACCACGAGAACAAGTCAGGCCCCAAATAGTAATGGGATATACTTCCAGTCAGAATTTAAAGCAATTCTCGGCACTTATGCTGGGCAGTACTTTGGAAAACTGTCACATTGGTTTAGTCTCGGAAAGAGGTCTCGAGACGGTCTCAACTTACCTTCTGGGAAGAGCACTTACTGTAGCAGCGATAGGCACCTCGGGGACATGCCAGTTTAGACATTAGTCAGAATCTCAGAGGGCAGTACCCTTTGTCTAGTTTATGTGTGAATTGCAGGTTTGAACCACCGCCTTCAATTTAGGCCCCGCTTCACTGAGTCCAGATGAGTGGTCAGAAAGTATTGGTCATGTCCTGCAAAGTGGACGGGCTCATCGCTCTGAACTACACTGTTGTCGCCAGGCTTACAGTGGGGAGGTGTAAGCCTGATGCAGAAGGTTAGCGCTGGTGTGATAAATAGTGGAAACAGTGTCCTTGTACAGTGAATTCAACGAGCCGGCAAGCTTTTCGGTGCTCCAGCGGGACACATATTAACGCACAAAAATAGTCATAGAAGTAGGAAAAGCAATTCATAAAGAAAAGCTCCAGATCTAACATTTTGACAGTAGCAGATTTTGGCATGTTTAATGTGGTTCACTTTATTTCCCGAAGCATTCAGTACCTTGTCATTTTAACTGGAAGCACCGACACAGAAAAGGTGATGTACTACAACAGTTGGAATCTATGAAAGTAAAGAACAAATAGCTTGCTATAGGCCTATGCCTTTTTAATGTAAATTTTGCTCCCTAAACATCAAAGTTATGCAGTATTATCGATGTACCTCCCATTCCTTTTATGTTTTTCTTTTTTTCTTTTTATAACTGCATTGATTATTCAGTCTAAAGAGAACTTATTTTGTGTGTTCAAAAGGCAGCTTGCAGGTTGAATTTATTTCCTCTTTCCATCACTTCGGTACTGGTAGGAGTACTTGTCTCAAGACTTTTTTTTTTACAGCGAACTCTAACCTGCCCGTTCTGTTCTTGCTTCTTGCGGTGAACTGTCTGAGGTTATGCTGGTGTTGTTTCCTCTTTATTGTACTTTATTTGACACATATATCCCTACATCCTGTATTGTGTTCTTGATCTGTTTGACAATTGAAAAGGTTTTTCTTCACAATTTGATAGATTTATTGAGATTTTCCAGCCCCCTGCTGGCCTGATTTACCTGCACTGACACTTATTTGCTCCTCATGTTGAGAGACAACAGCAACAGACTCCAAATTCAAATTCCACACATGAACTAATGACTTAAAGACACACAGCTGGCCAAGAAACAGCTGAGCAGCCAATTGTCCAATGACTTTCTCCCCTAAAACGGGGGGACTATGTTCATTGTTTTATTTCAAATCCAATGTGCTGGAGCACAGAGTCATAAAAACAAAAATGATGTCACTGTCCCAATACATTTGCATTATATGTACTGTGTATATACGCACTTTGCTTTGAATGGAAAATGGGAAGTCATCAATAGCATGCATCTGTTACTGTACTGACAACAGAAATGACTGGTCATGCAGTAAAGAGCCATGTACCTGGATCTCTCGTTGTAATATTATGCATTGTAGTACTCTGAGGTTGGCCTTTGCCTCAGTGTTCCTGAAAGAAAGGCCATGGATAGCGGGTTCAAGCGCCAGGATAAAAGATAAGTTGTGCCGTGCCCTGCCGTGCTTTAAAGATCAGCGTACGAGCAGCGTATGCCGGGTGACATTTGGGGTCCTCTGCCCCCGGTCCCCTCGGTTCCCCCCGTAATCCCGCCACATGTTACCATCTGTCCAGGGCGGCGGGGCGGCACACTGCTGTTTGGCAGGATGTGTCGGCGGCTCGAAACCGCCGACCTCCGTAATGAAGTCGGATTGTTTGTAACGGCCAAGTGACCCGGGTCTGTCAACATGAAAAGAGGTTTGCTTAATTGAACATGATTTTCCTGCAGCTGCATTTATGGAGACGGAGCATGGGACGTCTTCATGGGGGCGAGATATTTGGGGCTGCCCTCGCCCACGTATCCTGGAGATATGACTTCATCTTCAGCCATCCAATAGCAACCTGACTTATGATGTGTCAATTGGTTTTGAACTGAACTGGGTAAAGATAAAACTATTACTAATATCAATCTTCACCATGTTTTAACTGTTTTTGTGGTACATATTCATGTCCACGTTCCTTTTCGTGTCATTTCACCCACAGCTAAAAGCCCCACCCCCCACCTCCCCACAAAAGCTTCTTAAGCTCTTATTTTTTGGATGTCTTTTGCATTGCTTATGCAAGAATGCAGTTATTTGGGAACTTATTTAAGATTTTTTTTTTCATCGCTTCTCCCAAATAGCCCCTTGTTCTCAGTCCTTGCCAACGTGTCGTCTAGTGTGGTATGTAGGAATTGTAAGGGCAGATGCACTGCTGACATGGATTTTGACCTTGGCTTAAGTCCAGCGCAGGATCCAGTATGAAAGAGCTCACGGTGAAATGCGCATTAAATCCAGGCATTCCTAATATTTCTGGACAAGCGCTGCATTAGGAAGATAAATTCCTCAAATTTTATTGGCTGTATTTATTAGCCACAGTCACGCCATGTACAAGTGCACACGTGGTCAACAATATGATAAAAATTTTGCTTTAGGACAATGCAGGAATATCTAGGTTCAGGTCTTCAGAACTGAAAATTTTAAATTGCCATTGAAACCGCAAAGCACAGCACCTGGTGAACACGATATTTTACACATACCACAATCCAAAGGAAAGTTTATTATTTGACTAAAACACTGGATTTTATATATTTTCCAAAGGCAGAACAGGTAACTGGTGTCAGTTAAAAAGGTCAGTTGTTGCCACCTCCCACAGACAAGCATTTGTGGCCTTTGTTCCTTAAAATTAAATTGTGTGCAACCCACTTGGAGTTGGGTTCATGAGTAATCCTGCCATGGATTTGAAATCTCTACTGAAGTATGGCAAAAAATCCACCACTGACTGCAAAAGATCAAAACCATTGCTGCTTTGGAATTATTCAAATTGCAGGCCATAAAGTGTTTGCTCTGATGCAGTATTACAGAATGACACTGGTAATTCAGCTAGTGTTGAAGAGAATATACTGTAGGTTGCAACATCACAGTCTTGAGCATACTTGGCAGTGCTCTTTTTTGTCATTTAAAAATTCTCCGTCATTTAAAACATTGAAAATGTTTTCTGTTGTATGTCTGCATGCACGCACACACACATATGCACACACAGACACACAAACACACTGTATATTGTCTCCAGTGTAGAGGTATGACAGCTGTGTCCGTTTGTGTATTTGTTTGTTTATTTTCGCTGTTGCTGATTTCCGAACCTGGGTGACTTATTGAGCCATATTCGGACATTTATGGACAAACGTCATATTTGATCAAAGTGTGTCCTTAAATTCAGTTTAGCAGGGTAGTTTTAGTCATTTCTAAACTTGACCAACTGTGTTTGTGACAAATAATATGCAGAGTGCAGATTTGCATTTATCTTTTAGTCAAAGTTGTTGTTCAAATGGTGATTGAATCCAGTCCATTAGTGGTGATGATGTTGATACACTTGTTATCATTAACTCTGTGAATTGCTGAAAATCACTGCACTCTGGACAGCAGGAAAACCTGTTCTAGAAATTATGCTGTCATGGGTTTCTACCCTTTTTCCCCATGCGGTCGTTTTCCTCGGTGGCCACGCGGGGGCGCTGCCCTTTTGGTGGATGCTTGCTCCGCCCTGCTTTGATTGCGGAGCTTCTGTCAGCATCCACACCTGTGCGTGGTCACCTTTAGAGCTATATAAGCCTCCCGTTTCCTTCAGTCGGGGCTTCGATATTGATTGTTTGTTGGTTTTGTATTTGTGTTATTTGCATTGTCTAGTGTGAGTTGTTTGTACCATTTGTGCTACTCGCCTATTTTAACGTCTCATTACTGAGGCAGGGCGTTAGTTCTTGCTGGCTCTTTGGTTACTTATCTCGTAGAAGTATGGGAGTTCTCTGCTCTATTTCGCCTTTCTATGGTGTCTCCTTATTGAGAGACCGGGCATTCACGCTTTTACTTAGTTACTATCTTGTAGAAGTATAGGGCAGCAGTTCTTTGTGCCATTCGTCTTGTTTGGTTTTCTTAGTGAGAATCCAGGTGTTTGTGCTACTACTCATTTGCGAGTGACAGTGAGCCGGTTAGTAGCTTCGGTACGTTTGTTCCCTGTTTTGTCTCCTTCTCATGGACTACGTTCCCCTTTGTTGTGAGTCAGGGTTTTCTTTATTATATTGAGAGGCAGTGCGTGCTATTTTCTATTAAGTTTGCGTTAGCTCTCTGTTCCTTCGCCTCGTTACATTTTCCTTTACTGAGAGGCTAGGGCGTGTGTTTTCAATTAAGCTTGCGTTAGTCATGTTTGATAGTAAAGTTATGGGACGACGGTGCCCCGTCGGCTCGCCTGTAAAATGTTTCTCTCTCCTGGGAGATTGGGCGTTTACCCCTTTATGTTTTCTGCATGTGACTGCAAGCCTATGAAACTAGCCATGGAATGTTATATCTGTTCCTTCCCCCGTTACATTCCTCTTTACCAAGAGGCACAGCGTTTATTTTCTATCAAACTCGTTTTTTAGCCGGTAATGTCCGGAACAGCTGTTCTGTTCGTCCTTCAGTACCTGTCTTCCTATTGGAGGACTGGGCGATTTTGTTCGGAACTGTAGTTCTCTTCGCCCTTCGGGTACGTCTCCTCACAGGGAGACTGGGCAATTTTGTTCAGACAGTACTTCTGTTCGTCCTTCGGTACCTGTCTCTGTACATGGAGACTGGGCGATGTTGTTGACATGTTTGCGTTTGACTATGAGTTTCTGAAAGTAGCCTTGGAACGTTACATCTCTGTTCCTGTTCGCCTTGTTACATTCCTCTTTATGGAGAGGTAGGGTGTTTATTTTCTACTAATCTCGCTTTGGTCTTTTAGCCGGTAAATGTCTGGTGCAGCCTGTCCTGTTCATTCCTTTCGGTACCTTTCTCCGTACATGGAGTTTTTTGACGATTTTGTTCGGAACTGTTGTTCAGTTTCGTCTTTCGGTACATGTCTTCCTATAGGGAAGATTGGGCGATGTTGTGGACATGTTTGTGTGTGACTGCGAGTCTGAGAGTAGCCTTGGAACGTTGGATCTGTTCCTTTCGCCTCCTCATATTCTATCGGATTATTTTGCAGTGTATGTTGACTGTTTTATTTTTGTCATCTCGCTACTCGCCCGTTTTTATGCGTCTCCTGTCCAAGACAGGGCGCGTATTATTTCTGGCTATTGAGAAACCTGTCCTTGTGCTTATACTTATTGGCGTGTGACAGTTAGTAGCGTCGGTAGGCTTGTTCATTGTTTTGTCTCCCTTCTTTAACTGCGGGGTTTCCCGCCTTAGTGGCCTTCGGGCTTAATGAATCCCCTTGCTGCGTTTAGCTCCTCCTACCTCACACGTCACGCCTACATTACAAATGCCTTGAGTGTTGAGTGGTTATCAGATTATGGATACAAGGTGTTGCTCATGAAGCTGAAAAGAAAAATCCAGCTGCTGATAATGATATCAATTCCCACCACATCCCACAGAATAGCATTCAGCAGAACTTTTGTACAGGACTGTATCTACAGAGAGCCTTCAATTAATCTCCATCTCTAATGGAGGAATGGGGAGAAGTTTATTTATTTAATTTTTTTTTAATAAACACTTTATTTCTGTTTCCTTTTTTGTAAGTTTGAGTTTTTCGTATCAGTCCTGTCCCTTGAATTAAGATTGCTTTTGTGAACTTTCTTGACCCATTGCAACTTGAGTTTAGGTTTTATCAGCAGAAAATCTAAGCCACTGTGGTTACTTTGAAGTTGTGAATTCCCGCTTATCAGCACCATTAGAGTTCTCACTGAGAGCTTTGTATTATCACATTATCCAGCTCCCCTGGTTGTCAGTGTTTCAATCCAGACCTAAGGCTTTTGCCCAAGAGCAGAATTGCAGCTCTCTCTCTTTCTCTCTCTCTCTCTCTCTCTCTCTCTCTCTCTCTCTCTCTCTCTCTCTCTCTCTCTCTCTCTCTCTCTCTCTCTCTCTCTCTCTCTCTCTCTCTCTCTCTCTCTCTCCCTGTCTCTCTCTCTCTATCTCTCTCTCACTCTCTCTCTCCTCTCTCTCTCTCTCTCTCTCTCTCTCCCTGTCTCTCTCTCTCTCTCTCTCTTTCTCTCAAAACAATATATATATATATACAAGGTTGAAATGGTGTGATTTCAGGAGTCTCTCCGGCTGTAATTGCAGCTTTAGGCCCTTGTTTTGTGGTGATTTGTTGTCTCCTGTTCTGACCCCTCTTGGCACACTGCCGTGAAATGAGTAATGAATAGCCAAACAGTGCAATGCATACCCTCAGTCCATTAGAGGTGTGCTATGTCAGATGATATCAGTGCATTACAGGACGGCTTGATGTGTAATTTACAGCCGTGCGGCCTGGCAGATTGGTGGCCTGTCACAGCTGAATGGCCCATTAGATCACAGGAATTTTAATGATAATTTATCGCTCCTCTCACATTCAGCTTTTGGACTGCGACACTAAAGTTCCGTTGTTGCATTGTTCTGGTTACAGGTTCTGTTGCATGGGGTATGTGTGCATGCAGGTTCTGTTGCATGGGGTATGTGTGCATGCAGGTTCTGTTGCATGGGGTATGTGTGCATGCAGGTTCTGTTGCATGGGGTATGTGTGCAGGCAGGTTATACTCAACAACTGCATTTTGCTGAATTGAAATGTTACTTTACATTGCATTGCCTTCATTTAGCAGATGTTCTTATCCTGACCAACTTATGATATAAGTTAATTCACCTGATTTATGGAGTAAAACACAGTCCAGTGTTAATTCAACTCTAACGGTGTACATATGCGCCTGATCTGGCCAGAGTAGGCTCATATGTACACTGCTAGAGTTGAATCAACACTGTTAGAGTTGTATTAACACTCGATATTTTACTGTGAATTTACTGTGTAGTGTCATAACCTGGCTCACAACATGCTAAGACAAGTGAGCATGTATGTAACTCTGAAACTAAATCATTGCGTACTTTGTACATTTATATATTAATTTATGTATTCATTATTTTTGTGAAAGCAATACAGTGTCTATGGAAATGATGGGGGCATTGTCATCGTTGAGGTTTTTTCTCATGTTATTGCCTGCAGCTGGAAATCATAGCACTTTTAAATGAGAATGAATACGTCTGATCTATACAACCTACTCCACACTATCAAAGCAAATAATCAATTTAAATTAAATGAAAAATGATCAGGAGATATCTTGATTTGATTTGTTCTCAAACCGAAATTATGGAAACCGATAATAAAGGGAACCTTTTTTTTTTTTGTTCAGATGAAGAAAATTTTTCAAATACAGTATATATAAAATCAACATAAAGTGTCTTAGTAAGGTGTTGGGCCACCAGAACAGCTTCAGTGCGCCTTGACATAGATTCTAGCATAGATTCTAGTCTCAGGAACTCTACTGGAGGAATGAAACACCATTCTTCCAAAAGATATTCCTTTATTTGGTGTTTTGATGATGGTGGTGGAGAGCGCTGTCTTAACACGTCGGTCCAAAATCTCCCATAGGTGTTCAATTGGGTTGAGATCTGGTGACTGCAAAGGCCATAGCATATGATTCACATGATTTTCATACTTATCAAACCATTCAGTGACCCCTCCTGCCCTGTGGATGGGGGCATTGTCATTCTGGAAGAGACCACTCCCATCAGGATAGAAATGTTCCATCATAGGATAAAGTTGATCACTCAGAATAACTTTGTATTGATTTGCAGTGACCCTTCCCTCAGAGGGGACAAGTGGGCCCAAACCATGCCAGGAAAATGCCCCCCAGAGCATAACAGAGCAACCGGACCCCCTCACTGTAGGGGTTTTTCCTTTAATTTGTCTAATTTGTCACCCGTCTTTGTCTATATATATATATATATATATATATATATATATGGATAGAGTGGAGTATGTCTGTGTGCAGTAACAGAAGTTAAATATTTCAGCAAAATAAGTAAATAAATGAAGTGAAGTACATCTAACTCTGTAAAGTCCCTCTGGCAGGTAGTGAATTTCAAGCACAGGTTCAAGGCTGAAGGCCAAGGAGCTTTTGGAACAACTCAGGGATAAAGTTGCAGAAACGCAGAGATCAGGAGAGGAGGAGGAGAGGGGCATAAGAAATGTCAAAGTAGCTGATTTTCCCTTTGAGCAAGATCAGGTCAGTCATTATGAAGTAGGAGGGTGTCTCACGTCACCCAGAGACCTCCTGGATTAGGACTGTCACTCCAAACCGAACAGCCAGGAAAGGGCGACACAGGTTAGAGAAACAATGGCGAGACTGACGGTGACTTTGAACGAGCCACGTCGTTCAGAGGCTGAGATATACGGAAAATACAAACAAAAAGCCTGTCGATGTCGGCTAACCATGCTGTCTAACTTGCAAATTAAAATGAAATGGATAAAATGTAATTTAGGAATTGGAGCAGCGATAGCAAGCAACGAAGAACAAAAAGGTTTGAGTGATTTAATCCATCATAAATGCAAACGGTGCAGCCGAAAAGTGCTTATAAGCTACTCAATCAACAAATGCAATTAGGTAGCAAGTACAGTTCAGTGGAATGATGAGATTTCTTCTTTGTTCTTCACTATCGTCATATCTGATCTAACACAGCAGGAAGAATCAATTGTATTCTTGTCAACAATACAACCATATCAATCCTTACCAGTCCGCTTGCAGGTGTGATCTAAACGGATCAGTTTGAATTAAAGTTATCTTTGATCCTTTGTGTTTTTATGGTTCTTTCAGAGATGCATTATTATTGTTATTATTATTATTATTATTATTGGATCTTACCTGCAACAGGAACGTATTGGTATGACATTCTACTGCAGTGTGTAAAATAGTTTAAGAACATTGAGCTCACTGCATTGGAACAGTGCAGCATGGAAACAATACAGCTTCATCGCTGGCTAAAGTTATAACCTACATAACTCATACGCTGTGTTCAAAGAGACTGTTTTCTACGGCATGTCCAGTCGGACTCGATGTGTGAAGTGTCAAATACCGAGTGATAAATCAGTGTCAGTGGTGGTGAGGTGCGACTTTCTGTCCCATAACACCATGAAAATGCCCCTCCTGCGTGAGCTGGCCCGGGATTCATCTGGGAAGGTTTGGTTTTACTCGACTGAATCACATTTTTCGTTCAAAAGACATGGTGACTCGGTCGTATTATTTTAATCCCATGATCTTTATGAACAGCCTTACAGAAACCGAATATGCTCCAATGTATTACAACTATTTGGATATATGCATTGTATTTTGAATAAATAGGCAAATGAGCAAATTATTGCAGCTTTCAAATTTTGAAAAAAAAAAACTTATTTCCATATTTCACTGTATATATTCAGTTTTCATAAGGATACTTTGGCCATATGTATACATTTGTTTTCAAATGAATATGCATTGTAAATAAATAAATAAATAACATTTATCAGATTATTCCTGAAGCAATCATTTGAGATTGCTGTAGGTCTCACTAACTGGAAAGCTGTGATTGGTTGTTGCAGCTCTGAGTGCATTATTGTGATATATATATACACCGATAAGCCACAACATTAAAACCACTGACAGGTGAAGTGAATAACGTTCATTATCTAACTTGAAGGGTTTATTCTCCTGACTTATTTTTCCATAGAGTTCAATAGGAAAATTTGCCAGGAGAAACAACCCTTAAAGTGATCCATCCATATCTACTTCATATCTGGCAGCAGAGTGATGGTTTGAAGCTCGTATGATACCTCAGACCCTTGATGACTTACAGCCATTTTACCAACCATGTATTCCATACTGTTCCAGCATAATTTGCAGCTAAAGCTAGATCCACCCCCCAATTCCCATAGAGATCCATTCAAATGCAGAGACGTTATAGTATCGCTTAACGGCAAGAGTCTTTTGCCGTTGTTGGGTCACAGACATTAGGAAGTCATGGCATGAAAGGATATGCACCCAAATATTAAAAGTGTAAAGGCACAGTCAACTTAGTGTATGTAAACTTCTGACCCACTGGAATTGTGATATAGTGAATTAAAAGTGAAATAATCTGCCTGTAAACAATTGTTGGAAATATTACTTGTGTCATGCAGAAAGTAGATAACTGACTTGCCAACACTATAGTTTGCTAACATGAAGTCTGTGGAGTGGTTAAAAATTAGCTTTAATGACTTCAACCTAAGTGTATGTAAACATCCGACTTCAACTGTAGATTTGGTGAGTTTTTATCTTGTTCACAATGTGTTCTTAACCATCACTAGTTAAGGCAATGCCACTGGAAGAGGCAGAGATGTTTCAATTTAGCAAGTTTATTCATAGTTCTGTCAGCTTGCTTGTGTGATTCTGTCTTTTTTGTGGTTCATGACCCATAGAACACTGCTGTGCTCAATCACAAATCAGATTTAATGATGGAGCAAATTATAGCAGTTGCCGTAATTATAATTATAATTATGAACACTATTTGCTTGGACACATGAAACATTTACATCCAATATTGCAAATGGTTCTAGTTCTTGAGAAGAAGAAAGTAGCCTCGGTAAGTCGAAAGGGCTGTTTCTAACCACTCACCCTTGTAAGTAGGGGCATTCCAGCTATTACAAACATAATATTAGAAAATGAGACTGACTTGCAATTAATCATGGAAATGCAGGATCGGAAACTGCATGTTCATTTACAGAAAGGAAGGGTGGAATTCATTTCAGAAGATTGAATTGCACACAAGATTAGATCTTCTCCTTCATTCGTAACTTAGCATTTCCAGCGGACGTCTCATTTTGTGATGTGAACTGAGCAATATGGTGCAGTGGGATGTTTTTTGGGGTTTTTTTTTTAGAGATACATTTTGTGTTGTGAATTTCAGAATGGCAACTGTGAGCTGCACAGAAATTGATATGATCTAATCATTCTTCTGTAAGCACTGGCGAGGATCAAATAATTACGCGGAGAATATGCTTTGAAATGGATGTATAGATTCAATCACTTCTTTTCGAGATGAAAAGAATGTGTACGCAATGGAGTATGGCCTTTAGATTGTTCAGTTTTTTTCTGAGACAGATAATTTAGTTTCCTGCTTAAGGACAGGCATATGTACTGGTTTTGTCACAGAAAAAGAAAATAGAAGTTATATGAATATGAATATGAATGCCTCAGCGCTGTGGGCTGCCCCATTTGCCACTTGCACTTGAGCAGGTGTTGTGTGGCGTCCGGCCACTTATTTTTTGGCATCATTTTTTTGAGGAAGTAGCGCGTGGGTTCTTTTAATTACATTACACCGCAGGTGCACAGCACCACATGTCCACCCACCACCAATCAAATGCCTCCCTTATTCCTTAAGTCTTCATTATGTTGTGGAGGCAGGCAGGTCCCAATCATACACTGAAAAGGAGGAAAATACTTTTTTTCTGGGTCATTTAATCTCCAGCTCCTTAGACCCTTTTGGATCCCGTGGTTGAGAAAATGTAACCTGTCATTGATCAGACATATAGGCCAACTGAGGCCAACACACTAGTCTTAAATTGCTGCAGAAATTGTAACAGATGAATTTATTCCAATACAGAAGGGTCAGCTGTTGGCAATCTGCTTTTCAGGGTAATAAAGGCTGAGAAGGGCCATTGATGGTTCATTGCTAAGTCACAGATTCATATTAATTTAGGTGGTGATGCATTATCACTGTTGCCTTAGAGATATGCCATGGAAATGAGAACAAGCTGGGAAAAACATCTTCCCATCGTCTGTTAATTAAAGCATTTATTTTCTTATTTGTATATTTACATATTTGGAATTTTAATATGTATTTTGTATTTCTGAAAATATACCTGTATATTTAACTGCAACATATGCTGTTACCTCTATGTGAAAGTGTTTGGTAACTAGACTAGAACCCCGGAAAAGTATTCAAAACTCTCAAAACTCAAAAATGTACCTCCAAAAAGGCCATTCCCTGTCACAATAGAGTACTGCATTATCTGGTAACATCCACATTGTGAGAACCTACCAATTCTCAGCCCTGTTTAAATAGACTTATTATAGAAATGTACCCTGCAGCGGTCCACATGCTGGAATATATTTGAGCATAATTCCTGCTACTGCCTAGTTTGGACTGTGTAAGGAAATTTTAGGGTACCTTGCCCATAGTGAAAATTTTTTTATTTGGTTAAGGCAGTGTGACCAATATATAAACATTATATTTGAACAAATTAATTGAACATAACAAGGGTAAACAGAGATGAAATTTAATCTGTCTTTTATCTATTTAACGCAGCAAAAATCTTACCAATATAATGAGCATTACAGAATGTTCTAGTTCCACAGAGTCATATTTACACAGTATCAAATGGGTCAGAAATGTTTGTAGTTATGCAGTAAATGCTAATGATTCACTTTGCAAATACAAAGACATATAAAAGATATACAAAGAACACTCTTTGTAAAGCAGTATTCAAGCATTCTCCTCTTGAGTAGGAAACTTGTGTTGTCTCCCAGACTGGCTCTCTACCAACAGTTAGTATGCCTGTAGTCAGTATGGTAGAATATTTTAAGTATATACTTCAACTGAGGGTAAATCGGAAGGCTTTGCTATGAATGCCCCATATTTTAATACCCGCAATCAGGGATATTAAAATAGGTAGAACTGGACAGTCATAGCACCAATCACTGAGTATGTTGTTTACAACCAATAAAACACAAGCAACAGTGATTGGTGGATACTTTCTGGCCACAATTCCGAAAACTCCAGAGTATCCAGAAAGTAGTATCCACCAATCACCATTGGCATTGTTCTACCTGTAGTTACCAACATACGCTGTGATTGATGGAGGTCTTTTCCTGTGAAGATGTCACAATGGTCATATTCTTATTTTATTATACTTGTCTGTGATGTTCACCGATAAGTAAAATGTGCTGTTTGAGAAAAGTCAAATACATGCTATAACCACTTCAGTAATATATTTTAAAAGGTGTTCCATAAAATAATTTTGCCTTTGAACTTTTGTCTGTTTTCAGCATGAATATAGGTCAGTGTTAGTGAAGGTTTTCAGTCTCTTTTTGGAGAGGAAACTGAACAACTCTTTGGGTTGCCTACACTTTCAGCATCAAAGAGCTTATAAGATTTTTTTAATTTTTATTTCAAAATAGCAGCATATTAATAGTGCAATAGAGTGTCTTCTTGTAGTTTTTTCCCCATTGTTATCAATGTCTGATCAAATTGATGACCAGTTTGACCTCATTAGTAATATGTGTCTGTAGGCCGATATTCCAGTATGAATTAGTATATTCGCATCTCAAGTCTTTTGGGAACTACTCCTGTATACAGTTTTTTATTTATTTACCTTATTTATACAGGATAGGTTGACTGAGCACACATGCTCTTTTACAGCAACACACTGTTAACCCCCCCCCAATTAGCCTAACCTGCATGTCTTTGGACTGTGAGAGGAAACTGGAGTACCCGGAGGAAACTCACGCGGACACGGGGAGAACATGCAAACTCCACACAGAAAGGTCCTGTCTGGGATTCGATCCCGGGACCTTGTGCTTTCCACTGCACCACCGTGCCGCCACAGTATAAAAACTCCAGATATATTCGTTGTTTTTTTTTGGTGTAATCTGAATATTGCTCTCCCAATGACCTCTGGTTCATTAATGTGGTGTTCACTTGCAGTAGTTATTTTATTAATTTGCCCAGCAGCTGAACACAGAGAAACTCTGATGAAATTAACAATATCGCTTTACTGTTTTAGCCCTTCCCACCCAGTGATGTCTCATCTGTAGGATCAATATACAGTATACTGTCTCCCACATTAATGTGGTTTTGATGGGATTATGAAAGAAGAGTTATATTACTGTAAGTAACCTTATTACTCTAAGGATGATCAGGGTTCTTCTGTTTGTATATAAAAGGTACACCAGATATAAAGGGATTTCAATTCGGGTTAGATTAAAAGGCCTTTGATTTATCAACACGATGTGCTGGAGCTGAGTTCTCTACATATAGTATTTTGGCTGCATGCATCGGCACAAAACAACAAAAGTCTAGCGGATATGCGGCTGTGGAAATGTGCCACACTTATAACATTTAAAATGATTTAAAATGATAATTTATGCTCTGGCTGCTTGTGGAAATAATGACCGCAGTCTGGCCTCAGTGTATAAGGACAAACCTCATGTGCCCACTTTGCCTGAAGTGTCTATTATTTCATATAAAATCACGTTGGTAAAATGCCAGGGAATGTCTGTGACAAGAGCTTCTTTAGGCGAGTGAGTGTTGAGGGCTGCCAGTGTTAAACCGCATAGGTCTGAAGGAGTGGATGATGAGGCCAGGCCCAGAGTCAATCATGCACTGACTGTGGCCATTGATACAAGGGCTGAGTGGTGACATTAGACAGTTCCAGTCACTACCAATATTATACATATCCAACCTCTCTCTCTCTCTCTCTCTCTTTCTCTCCCTCTCCCTCTCTCTCTCTCTCTCTCTCTCTCTCTCTCTCTCTCTCTCTCTCTCTCTCCATCTCTCTCTTTCTCTCTCTCCCTCTCCCTCTCTGTACACTATATACGTATATGTACTGTATGTGTATGTATGGATATAATGTATGCATGTGTGTATATACTATTTATATATATATATATATATATATATATATATATATATATAGAGAGAGAGAGAGAGAGAGAGATACCTTCCAATTGTTTCTTCATATTCATCTACAAGCTTCAAAAAATGTCTGTGTTCTTGCAAAGCAGACGTTCTCACTGTGGGAATAGAATCCCCATATCGCCTCACTCACTTCCTACTTGCTTCCCCCACTGTCAAAAAAACACAATTTCCCTTCAGTGATATGTATTCCTTATTCCTGACACATTCCTGTGAGAAAGCTGTTGGTGTGAATTGCCGACACGTTCTACTCTAAAAGTGATTTTTTTTTTGAGGCTACAGTACAATGGATTGTGACAATTGCATCACAAAAAGAGTGTCAGAAGAAAGCCAGATTTCTCTGCTGCTGAATCGTTTAAGAGAATATTTGGGTTTCATCAATGAATATCTGAGCCTCCATCTTGAATGCATGTCCTATCATAATTGCAAAATACAATTTGTGTGCTGTAATGGCTCACCAGAAAATAAAAAATGTAAGTTTTCAATGCAGGTGTAACAAATGTGATTCGAAGTCTGACAGTGCATGCTTAATCTATTAACTTAATTTCCATCCTGCTGCACAAAGGCATACACCTTCACAATAATTAATGAAATGGCTGTAATATCCTGACTCGAACGCAGTGGATCCGGTTCTGTATTTACAGTTGTGCTGTGAGGTTTGTGAATGACCTTTAATGGCATGCGAATGCAAAAGCGAGGCTGTTCTGAAAGGTCTAAAATGTGCCAGTGGTAATGGTAATGCTAATACGGCCTCGGTCACCACCGTTTATCTATTAGAAAATGCTCTTACAGTGTCAGCTTGCACCACTGAAAACGCTGAAGTTAACTTGTATGTGGAATTGGCATATTTGGTATTGATAAGCTGCGGTTCTGGAATGTTAAAGCTGCTTTTTTTTGTGTGAGGAGATATCAGTTCAGCTACCAGTGTAGCGTCTTTGGCACGCAGTCTTGCCTGAGTAGCTGATAGTACTTATGTCACCAGAGGAACAGACACGCATAGAGGAGGCTGGAGGAGGACGATGAAGAATGCTGTTGCTTTATATAGCATACACTGCGCGAGCTAAGCTGACTAATTACGCAGGGTTAGCCGGGGAAACAGCCATGTCTTTCTTTCTTGAACTCGGTTAAATCAGACTATTGTAGCATTTGATGAACCCCTAGCCAGAGGCCAGAATGTCTGTTTTGTGTCTCTCTTTGGAGACCGATTCTCTTTGTACAATGAACAGAGCTTCTCCTTTCCTTTTTGTTCTCTATCTCTGTTAATAATGAACTCCTCAGATCACAGCTTGTTTTCTTCTAGCGATGACTGTATAATGTATCATACCCTGGCATTCTAGCCAAGAGATGCTGCCCTTATTTAAGCCTCTTATATGTGAAAGAACAGCACGGCAGTTTTTTTTTAAACACGCATTTGCCATTTCGTTCTTTTGGGATGTTGAAGGTGATTATTCAGCCACCGCAACCGGCAACCTGCAAATTTCTCATTCCTAAACGGCGGTCCATTGTGACGGGAGGCTTGTCTTAAGCCGTCTGATTCGCCGCGCCTTCCCTGTTTTGTGTTGTGACCCCTAGCCGCGACCCCTGGCTTTGCCTGTCACTGCTGAAAACCCTTCCCGCTTTGCCGTTGCCCCCCTCCCCACCTTCACGCGCCGGTTACGCGGCGCTGTCAAAGACCAGATCTGTAATGCCCTTGAAAGAAAACTAATTCGGTAGCTTACTTCCAATCAGAAACACGAGGGGTTTGGATGTCTCCTTGAAAATGACTGGTGATGTGATTCATTTGGATGCTAGTAGGGGATGCGGGGCAGACGTGGCATCTGGAATACCACTTGAATTCTTAGGCAAATAACGTCCATCGAGGATTCAGGGTTTAATATTTTTTTTGCAGGAGATACATTTTGCAAGTAAACAGGAAGCATGGCATTGGCCTATTAAACCTTAAACAAGGTTAAAAAAAATACTGAATTTGTAACTGAACTATGAACACAAGGCAGAGCAGAGGTGGCTGGTAACTAGCGAGGAAGTGGATTCATTTAGCTGTAGGAGTACTGCCAACAAACACCGTTGAAAACCGAGCCTGAAAATTCAAGTGATACCTGCCAAGTCCAATCGATCCAGTGTGAACTATTTGTTCTCAAACTCACGAGAGGTTGAAATGGGCTAACCTAGCTAATTCTTAGCTTTATTTAAAAAGTGTGCCTAAACAATGGGAGGCGGTGGCTTATCTTTCCCCCATTTTAGTTAAAAATACAGATTATTGGGCTCATGGATGACTCATGTTTTTTTTGTTTTTTTTTCTTTGCTTTTCTTCCTTGTTGCCCAGTTTGGAATGACTGATACATAAGCACTCATAACCCCAACTATTGATTCAGGAGAGCACAGACTAGCGCATGCTGTCCTCCCAAAACAAACGTCAAGCATCGCTTATTATCACACCACGTCTTGCAGGTCAGGCTCGAGAGTCAGAGTCAACACACTGCATGTGCGGCTGAACAGGCCGACCTGCAGGTGTCAGTTTGACCAACGGGGGTCGCTGGTGAGCAAGGAGATGCGGATCCCTACCGACTGAACCCTCTGGGTGGTGCTAGCGCTAATTCTGCGCCAACCTCCGGGGCTAACGGCCACGGTTAGCACTCACGTGGTCAGGATTCAATCCTAGTACTCATACTGATAAGGCACTGTTCCAGTGTTTGGGTGAGCTCCATGGTCTGGTATTGAATCCAGTTCAAATGACTGCCAGTGCTTACTGTAGCCAGCAGTCTGGGCAACGTGTAATTGTCGGTGGTGTCACCAAACCCAGGAGAGGGAGGGATTCTCATCACTCATCAGTGACCCCTGCTGGCCAATAGGTGGCCCACAGTCTGCTTGCACAAACTACATTAAGGGCTTGATTTACTAAGACCTTTAGTGTGTGCAAAACATTTTAGCCCACGAAAAACCAATAACATGACCAATGACTGGTCATTGTACTTGTTATGCACCAATCATCGGTTTTGTTATTAGTTTTGCCCACGCTAAAGGTCTTAGTAAATCAGGCTCTAAGTGTATTCCTCTGACTTATGTCTGTGCAAGCTGGGTTTATTGACGGTCTTGTCTCCACTGTCCTGAATTCAAAGAGGTTGGAACAACGAGCATGCACTGGTGAGATGTGATTGGCTGTTCCAAAATGGAAGATAAAGGGAAAAAAATCCCATAAAATAATAAAAAATTTTATGTATTTATAATTTTTTTGGGAGGGATTTGTTGCATAATGTATATTCATTAATCCATTCATTCATTATCTGTTGTGCTCATTTTCACAGAGTTGTCTTCATCCGTCGTGGTCTACATGGACACCACCACAACGAGAACGACCACCAGACCAGTCCCGGTCACGACCTCCACCACCAGCACAACCACCAGGGCAACCACGACCGCCACCGCCAGCCAGCGGGCCCGGACCACTACCACCCTGGCGCCGCCAATCACCACTCGGCCCGCCCCCTCCTCTCAGCTTCCCAACATCGGCATTGACCACTGCACTGCTCTGGAGGAGTCTGACCTCTCCTGGCCCCAAACACAGCAGGGACATGTCGCTACGCAGCCCTGTCCTGCAGGGACTATAGGTATAATGTTCATAAATACAATTTAGAAAAATTTTTAAAATATATAATTTAAAATATGACATAATAGGCAGTGTTATTTTTTTTTCCCCCCAAAAAACAGAATGTATATTTTAAATTTCTCAATGGTGAAAATTATGCTGAAAAGACTTCAGAGGTTGTAGTGGAGAGCCAGATTTAGCACTACAAACTTGGTTTGAGCAGAAGCGATTTTTGGTTAAATCTGTTCTCCGGGGTTTTGAAATTTCACAACGTGTCACGTTGTTATCACGTTTGAAAGAGAAACCTTGGAGAAAGGCAGTACATTCAAACATCCTTATGTCATTTCTGTATGCTGGGTTGTCATATGGCTTCACTTTGACTTATGACATGTAGCGTTCACGGCGGCCATTACTGAATCCTGTACTTATTTATCTCTCAGCTCTGGTAACAAAAAAGGAGCATCATTTTCTGTTGCTTTTATATGAAGACCTTTGTAAAGAAATTGAACCAATTAATTTACCCTTGCAGCCAATATAGGACACTGTTATAATGGTGGTATTTGTACTGTATTTGATGACAAAGCTGTCCCAAATAGTGTCATTATTGAGTTGTGGAATTGTCCAGAGTCAAAAGCGAATAGGGCTAATACATTGATATGGCTGAATCGTATCACCCCTCAGCAGCTTATCAACAAGCCACTTGAAATCTGCAGAAAGGGTCTGAAGATGAATGTGGCATTTCACAAGATAAGCGCAAAGCTCCCCACAACTGCTCTTCAAAGACGTCATGCTTCTGACGACTCTGAAAATGCACATTTAAATACTATGCTGACTGAGAAATGTGAATCAGACCAAATGTGGCAGGAAAGATTTTAAGCATTTATTTATTTATTTATTTATTTATTTAACATTAGAAAAATCTGGAAAGGCTGGAATTGTGATGCCAGTGGGAATTGTGTGTCATTTTTACTGCAGATAACAGTCACTTAAACGTATACCTTCAGGCTTAAAAGATGCGCATTTATAAAAAGTTATAGGGTGACCATATATTGGATTTCAAAAAAGAGGACAGGGGCAGGCGCTGTTATGAACATAATGCTAGGCTATTTGTTTGTTATATAAGGTCAATGGAACGAGCAATACCTAACCGGACATTTTTAGGAAGTGAGAAATCCCTCCTGGACAGATAGTTCGGTCCCAAAATGAAGAAATGTCCAGGAAAAAGAGGATGTTTGGTCAGCATAAGTTATACTTACTTAAAGGATTTATTTTGTGTGGTCCAGTAAGAGTTTATTCTTTGGTGTGTAATTGCCCAGCGGGTTATGTATATGCATTTTTTAAAAAGTATTTAGTTTAAAAAAAAACGGCAATATAATGAAATCCAATATGTCAGTATTTAAAAGCGAATTTAATTGCTCCTCATTATAATTTTCATTTTTTATTCTTTTTTTTTCTTTCACAAAAATTGGATGTTTTTTCAGCCGCATTAGAATGCTGCTGTAGAGATCTCTCTTTGGGAAGCAATCATTGACCTTTCATGACAAACTCCAGGTTTTAAACCTTAAATGAATCTCAGCTCCATATATATTTGCTAATACTTTAATTGTGCAATGTATTAAACACATGCCGTGGTCTTTCTCTATCCCATAAAATGGCCCAGGCATGCAGAAATGAGTATAAATTAAATGAATGAAGGAAAAATGTGTGGAATTTTTACCTTTGCCTGGTTTACAACCTCATCTTCCAATGTCAGATTTAGCCTATAGACAGCAGCCGATATTACCATAATTGAGGAACCTTTAGGAACAGCCATTCACATGCTTCCTTGGGTGTTATACAGTCGCGGCCACTATTATTGGCACCCCCTGTAAAGATGAGCAAAAAGGGTTATAAAAAATTCACCGTTTGGTGAATTAGCTTAATCTCACACTGAAAAAACAAGAAGAATCCAACCTTTAATTGACGTTAATTAACATCAAGAAATAATTATTTTTAACAAAACCACATTGGCCACAATTATTGGCACCCCTGCATTTATATATAGAATAAAGTAATAATTTTTAATATTTGGTCACATATCCTTTGCATGCCATGACTTCCTGATGTCTGTGACCCAACAACATCAAAAGACTCTTGATATCTTATTTTCTGGTACTCTTACAAGCGATACTATAACATCTCTGCATTTGAATGGATCTCTATGGGAATTGGGGGGTGGGTCTAGATTTAGCTGTAAATTACACTGGAACAGTATGGAACACATGGTTGGCTAAATGGCTGTAAGTCATCAAGGGTCTGACGTATCAAACAAGCTTTAATCCATCACTCTGTTGCCAGATATGCAGTAGATATGGATGAATAACTTGAAGGGTTTCTTCTCCTGACTTATTTTTCCATAGAGTTCAATAGGAAAATTTGTCAGGAGAAACAACCCTTAAAGTGATCCATCCATATCTACTGCATATCTGGCAGCAGAGTGATTGTTTAAGGCTTGTTTGATACCTCAGACCCTTGTTGACTTACAGCCATTTTACCAACCATGTATTCCATACTGTTCCAGCATAATTTACAGCTAAATCTAGTCCCACCCCCCAATTCCCATAGAGATCCATTCAAATGCAGAGATGTTATAGTATCGCTTGTAAGAGTACCAGAAAATAAGATATCAAGAGTCTTTTGATGTTGTTGGGTCACAGACATCAGGAAGTCATGGCATGCAAAGGATATGTGACCAAATATTAAAAATGATTACTTTATTCTATATATAAATGCAGGGGTGCCAATAATTGTGGCCAATGTGGTTTTGTTAAAAATAATTATTTCTTGATGTGGGATTTTTTTTTCTCATAATAAATTAACGTCAATTAAAGGTTGGATTCTTCTTGTTTTTTCAGTGTGAGATTAAGCTAATTCACCAAACGGTGAATTTTTTATAACCCTTTTTGCTCATCTTTACAGGGGGTGCCAATAATAGTGGCCGCGACTGTAGCTCTTGTTAAGACGAATGCTAACACAGTGACTGTATAAAAAATGTGATTCAGGTCCAAAAATTCTCTTGACAGAGCAATCATTCCCTCAGGCGTTAAATAACTGGAGCGTGTTTCCCCTGCTCATTCCCGTACATGTGAAGAGCTGCTTTTGTTTCCTAAGTGCACGGTAATAGCCAGTGTGGAATATAGGCCCTTCCAGCGAACGCGGACCTTCTGGTAATGTCAGCTCTGTCTCCGACATGCAGGGACCGCTACGTACGTGTGCCTGGCTCCCGACGGTTACTGGGATCCCCAAGGGCCAGACCTGAGCAACTGCACCTCCCCTTGGGTCAGCCATGTTACAAGGAAAGTAAGTCCCGCCCCGCGGCCCTTAACCAATGAGGGCCCACTATAGACAGGATCCGGGCTGCTGTAGCTCCTTCCTGGATTTACTTCCTCATTCTGTACCATTATCGTAGGCCCAATCTCAATGTTCCGCCCTGAGCCCTGAGGACTGAGTCCCCACAGACATGCGTGTCCAGCGTAAATGCGTGAGTGCATGAGAGTGCAAGGGCTCGAAATGGTATAAATGTGAGAAATGGGAAAGCACTTGTTATATGCAATGTTATATGTTGCCTTGGCTACGCCTGTCTTGCATGGAAGATGTTCGCCGCTTTAGGACTTTTCATTTTAGGTTTGTACCCGCTGAAAGAACTCTGCCCGCCATGTGTGTCATTTGTTTACAGTTTTTGAGACAATTTTTGAGGCTGCGTTTCCGTTTTTATCGCCAAAAATGCTATGCACTGTGGGTAATTCCTTCAGCAAAGTCTGCAAGATTGGAGACTTGCGGAAAAGTCAGCATAAATGGCTTGAAAAGTCCACAACAGAGCCCTCACGGACTTCCTGATTTTACAGTGGGACAGCCCTGAGCCCTCGCGGACTTATCGGGAACGCACCTCAAAGTCTGTGAGGTTGTAAGGGCGGACGTTGAGATTGGGCCTTAGTCACTGTAGGTGTGGAGGGGAAAGGGTTCTCACAGGTGTGTGAATGTTACCACTTCATGCCCGTCTGTTTCAATATGGGGTATGAGAAGCGATTTTTATCAAACCTATTGTACGAGCATTATGCTCTCTCTGCTTATGATTCACACAGAAGGTTTAATGGAAAATAAGGGCTGTATGATGACATTAGAATGGCTGATCTAAGCGGGATCTGAGCCACTTTAACCGTGGTACGATTGTTGGTGCCAGGCGTGGTTGTGGTACAATTGTTGGTGCCAGGCGCGGTTGTTCCAGCATCTTCATAAACATCTGCCCTCCTGGGAGTTTTTGCACACAGAGAATGGCGCGATAAACATAAAAACGTCCAGTGAGCAGCGGTTCTGTGGGCGAAAACACCGTGCTATTGAGAGAGGCCAGAGGAGAACGGGCAGACTTTTTAAAGCTAACAGAAAGGCCACAAATACTCAAATAACCCAGCATTAGATAGTCGTACCTAATATACATTCAGTGGCCACTTTATTAGGTATACCGATCAAGTACCAGGAAGGTTCTGGATCCCTTTTTGCCTCCAGAACCGCCTGAATTCTTCCCGGCATGGATTCAACAAGGTGGTGGAACTATTCCTTAGGTATTTTGGTCCATGCGGACTCAATAGTATCACGCAGTTCCTGCAGATTTTTCCGGCCGCGCATTCATGCCGCAGACCTCCCTTTCCACCTCATCCCAAAGGGGCTCCATTGGATTGAGATCTGGGGATTGTGCAGGCCGTTGGAGTAAACTGAAGTCACTGTCATGTTTGTGGAACCAGCTTGAGATGATGTGTGCTTTGTGGCATGGCGCATTATCCGGCCAGAAGTGTCCATTTTAAAAAGGGTAGACTGTGAGCATAAAAGGACGCACATGGTCAGCAACAATGCTTAGGTATGCTGTGGCATTCAAATGATGCTTAATTGGTATTAAGGGGCCTATTGTGTGCCAAGAAATCATTCCCCACATTATTACACCACCACCACCACCACCGGCCTGAACTGTTGACACAAGGCAGGATGGATCCATGGATTCACGCTGTTTATGCCAAATTCTGGCCCTACCATCTGCATGTCACAGCACAAATTTGTCTGTAGCCTCATCTTCCTGTTCTTAGCTGACAGGTTGGAACCCGGCGTGGTCTTCTGCTGCTGTAGCCCGTCCATTTCAGGGTTCGACACGTCGTGCATTCAGAGATGCCCTTCTGCACACCACTGTTGTAAAAAGCTGTTACTTTAGCACTTCTGGCCTTTCTGTAGGCTTGAACAAGTTTGCCCATTCTCCTCTGACCTCTCTCATTAATAAAGTGTTTTTGCCCACAGAACTGCCGCTCACAGGACACACACACACACACACACACACACACAAGCTCATAGATGGAATTTCTTAACAAGTCTACCACTGTGGGAGAGGAATACAATTCAATTAATTTGTTGTTTAAACTCTGTACAGCCTGGAAGACTGTAATGTGTGAAAATCCCAGGAGGGCAGCTATTTCTGAGGGAACTCCCACGTCTGGCACCAACAGTCATACCACGTCAAAGTCGCTTAGATCATGCGTCTTGCCAGTTCTAATGTTTGGTCGAACAACTAAACCTCTTCACGATGTCTGCATGCTTTGCATATTGAGTTGCAGTTACATGCGTCACTGTTTGCAGGAACAGGTTATTTGCAATAATGAGCAGGTATACCTAATAAAGTGGCCACTGTGTGTGTGTGTGTGTGTGTGTGTGTGCGTGCGTGCGTGCGTGCGTGCGTGCGTGCGTGCGTGCGTGCGTGTGTACCTACATGTATGTGCGTGTATAAGAATACAGTTCTTAACCGAATGTTTTTAGCTTATGAACTTTAGTATGCATCCCATAATGGTCTACGTATACATCCCTTGATGATCTTGAACGGAAACATAACATTTTTTTTTTTTCAGATCATAAATGCAAAAACAATGACCTACCACTAGAGGAGGGAGGTCTGCCTATAAATACCTCATTAACTATGAAAGTGATTTATTGAATATGGATTAAATATTAACAAAAGCATTATTAATCTTTATTAGGGAGATTATAGGTGAGTGATGCTCCTGCCAGCTCTTTCCGTTGCCTTGGTGACATGGAATAAAATGAGGATCAAAACCGTCCGACAACCAGATTGTAATCTGCCCTATGTGCTACTGACTGCTTTTCCATTAGCAGAGCCACAGCCACATAGATAGACTTTACTCGGCTTGCTGGACCACTTTTGTTTTGTGAATTAAACAATCCTGTGTAATTTGATTTGCTAATAGACACCGAGGCAATGATTGCAAGTGATGGGCATATCAATCGAGCAGAATCTGCAGTGCAGGTATTTGCGTAAAGTGTCTATTAATCATTCCTGTGAGGTTGGTATTCAAATAGTCATCTAACCTCTATGTATATTATTCAAATCCAAAAGGCTGAAAATATACAGGAAAGGGGTCTTGCTGGAACTCTGTGAGTGCGTAAGGCCTTCTTGTGCGCCGCCTTGTTTGTTTTGCAAAATAATGCGATAACTATAATTGAGCTGAAATCATACTTTAATCTCCTGGAGAAACAAATGGGGAAAAATTACAGTACTGGGGGAGGGTTATAGTTATCTCTCTCCCATGACCTCATTGTAGGTGCACTTTAATAAGGCTCAGGTCTGACCGAACCAAATTATACTCCTATGAAAAGCACTGTACTTAGCATAGCATGCCATCTCTGGCAGTAGACGGTTTCTGTATTAAGCATGTTGATACCACCGTCTAAATGGTATATTTTTAACTCATGGTTTAAGAATATACCTGTGCTGTTACAACTGAACTGTAACATCAGCTCCTCTGAAGAGGTGCTTGCTCACTGATTATATTTTTTAATGCAATGACAGCGGCAATTCATAATTCTTAAGGTAATTCTGAAACATGCTTGACTATGCCACTTTTTAAAAGTGAATCAGCATAAATTGAAGCCTCCAACAAATGACAACGTGGAAGCAGCTTACACAAACTCATTAAGCCCCCTGCTTTGCAGAGATATACATTGTAATTTAACAGACAGGAGACAGAATAAGCAACTACAAAGAGGGAGTTTGGAGCGCACAGCAAGCCTCATTAACAAATAATAGCTCCGTCCTTAGCTTAAAAAGATTTTTAATTAAATTTTTCTCTAAACAAAAATAGGCAGTTGGCCTGCACTCGTTTCCGTTGGTTTCTTGAATGATTTGAAAAGGGCCATTGTTTTGTTTTATGTTCCACAAAAATTAACTTTTAACAGAGTTTAGATGAGCCTAATTAGGGTCAGAGGTACTCTATCAGAGTAAAATGTACTCCATTAGAGTTGATTTAACACATTTCACTGTGTGTAGGGCTCAGCCTGCCATGGTAGAGAGCATCTTAATCTACCTTGTTCCCTTCATTCTTTGTGCTCAGCATTATAACCATAGAAAAATAACTGGTTGGAATTATCACCATTTAAAAACCAGCTGCCCAAGGCTAGATAGTGCATCAGTAGTACAAACAGTTTGTTCATTTATTAATAAATTAATACATTTTGTCATGTTAAGGTAACCTTTTTATTATTTGATTGTTAAATGCTTTTGTCTTCTTTGCCATAAACTGCTTACAATAATTTTTACATAAAGCTCCCTTCAGGATAGGCTATGGACAGTGGAAAACTGATTCTAGATCAGCATTCCTACACCTAATATGATTCCTCAGGTGGAAAATATAATTTCACCTAAAGCGTGTCTGTGAATTTATATATTCATGTAATTATTTTGCATTTCTGTGTCATTTTCAAGTTAAAGTCTGGAGAGACTGCAGCCATCATTGCCAGGGATCTCTCGGAGCAAACCAAGAGCCACATCCACGCGGGGGACATCACATACACTGTCAAAACCATGGGCCAGCTTGTGGACCTGCTGGATATGCAGCTGAAGGACCTCACCCCCGGGGGAAAAGATAGCGCCGCCCGGAGCTTAAACAAGGTAGGTCTCCTCCCTATCAACATTGGCCTTTTTATGTCTATTGGTGTGGTTCTAATGTGAATATAACGTACACACGTGTTATGATTAATATTTTGTGTTCATGCTTCTGCATTTTTTTCTGTGCAAAGTTTCATATGCAGTCAAACCTGGATAGTAGGAATACTTTTAATGAGCAGGAGCCCTAGTCCACGTCTCTTGGACAAGCAATTTTCTTCACCCTCCGATGAACACTGGCTATCTGGTTCACACGTTATCAGGACCCAAATCCTCCCCGAGTGATTTTGTAACTCAAAAAGAGCTGTGATATCTACAGCAAAATGAACTGTACAAGCATTCCTAAAATAGCTTACCTCACTTGGTACCAAAGTGCTCGCGCAGAAACGGCATGTAAGTTTGTAAAAAAAAAAATTAAAAAAAAATGCTGGTTCTTTTTGTTTTCACCGAGCAGATACACATCTGTTATAAATGTAGCGCTGGTATTTATACCAGCTCCATGACTGTGGAGGTTCAACACTGTCAGTAGCGACGGCATGCTGCTGTCTGCATTTGACTGCACCTAAGGCAACGATGCGGTTATGTTAGAATAATACATTCTGTCCACAACGCAGCCGACGGAAAACAAGCTTCGGTGAAATCGAAAATGTCAGCCATTAATTTGACTGAGCAGCTTTGATTGTAGCGGAGCACGAACACCTGTTTTTAAATTGCTTTTCAAACTTTATTTGGTTCGTATAACCAGATGTTCCCGTTGAGATTTTAATGCCGTTTCTCCGGTGAAAGACGTGGCTATGATGGTGGCCAAGCGCTGCTTCGGCGCAGATAGGATCTGACGGATTGTAAGCCCCCCCCCCCCCCCCCCCCAAGCGCTTTCCAGATCCCGCCCTCCCCACTGCACGCGCCATTAATCCTGTGTGAACACATCAAAAGAGGCGTCGGTTGCATTGCTACTGACTCCACCCTGCATTGCTTGTCAGTTTAAGACTGAGGTGCAGAACTCCGGTCCTGCGGCACCACGGTTTTGTTGTTTCTTTTCAAGCAGCAGCCAATTAAGGCCTCGGAAAGCATGTGTGGAGACCCTTTAGCCAATCATTGACTTTTAAGTCATTAAGTTCCAATGTTCTGAAGCGCATCAAAACCCAGCATCCTCGCTGGCTCTCCACATCAGGAGTTATGTACTCTTACAGGCAGAACCTATTCAGGGAGTGAACAATGTCGAGCCCTGCGCCTTCTCTTCAGTCTGTGTTTTTGATGGAGGGAATTGTACCCCACAACCTGTAAACATAGCTAGCGTGGGTGCAAGTGGTTTTTGAAATCAGTTTTGATTCACCAAACCAGAGGACGCGCAAGGTAATTTATCTCACTTGTTCGATTTAGCCGTCAGGAGATGTCTTTTCCAGTCTAGTTCTCCTCTTCGTTCTGGATCCTACCAGAAATTCCAGCTCACACGGAATTTCTACCACTAAAAAAAAGTCTACCACTGTGGGAGAGGAATGCAATTCAAATCATTTAGTTTTGCTTGGGTTTCACATTAACCTCATTCCCCCTGTTCTTAGCAGAGTTTAATTCAAATTCTGATATAAGAGTGCTTTAAAAGACTCATTAAAATCAGAAATTACTGTTGCAATTTCTGTCCAGGCCTTCCAAAAACATATCCACTTTGCTTTAATTTGTAAAAAGGTGTGTGGCCAGTATTATCAGGAAACAATAAAAAAACAAAGTACACACTCTAAAAATAATATGGAAAATAAACTGATGTACCAGGTTTCTTGAAGATGAAAAAAAAGTGTTGTCCCATATCCTCGTTTGTTCTGGAGATATATTGTTCAGTAAATATATGGAATGGCCTATCCCAGATGGCAGTCCCTGTGAAGCTTCCAGAAGCTTCACTTTTAAGGAAATTATACCGTAAATTAGAGGTGAAAGCAAGTCGTACAGCAAGTGCAATGAAGCCAGTTCAAAAAAGTAATGCAACCATGTTATATTGCAGCCCTCTGTAGTCCTCTTAAGATTAAGTGAATTTAAGTGAATTTAATGCAATTTGCTTGTTTAATAATCAGTAATTAATTTGTGTTTAACCCCGTTGTGTGTCCAACTTTCAGATTGTACTGTGCCAAATGTTTGGTCTGGTGATTATTTTTTTCTCAAGAATTCATAAATTCAGGTTAATTTTTGCCCACACCTTGACCAAGAGATGTGATGTGTTGTTATAGCTCACATTCAATAAAACAAAAATATGTCTCATGTTATATCTCACGCAGAAGAAAATAATGGTCTTTATTTCAGTAGCTGTTCTATGTGGAAATGAAAACTAGAAATATCTTGTTAATCATGTTGCCATAATTATTCATGCTCAGATCTTATTTTTGCAAACATTTATTTACAAGTACAATGAAAGCGTTGCCTTCTATGTTTTGGATTAAATTCACATCTCTGTATATACGTACGGTATTCACATGAGATCCAATGACCGATTTCCCTTCACACTCCCAAGTACATTGAGGCCATCTTTTAAATCCCCATCGTTCAGTTGAGCAAATAAGCCCTGTAAATAAGTGTGTACCTCTGAGCTTTGTCTTTCCAATGCACTTTGCTAAGATCCATCTGAAATAAATATTAATTTGATTGCATGCTTAATATGCTGCGCTTTGAAACAAAGCCTGGATTTAGATGCCAAACAGCATGATCTGTACATACAGTTGAAGTCGGATGTTTACATACACTTAGGATGAAGTCATTAAAACTAATTTTTAACCACTCCACAGCCAACACTATAGTTTGCTAACATGAAATCTGTGGAGTGGTTAAAAATGAGTTTTAATGACTTCAACCTGAGTGTATGTAAACATCCGACTTCAACTCTATCTCATGATCAAAGTCGTATAGTGCTTATGGGACCATAGCCAATGTGGTGAGCTGTGATTTGGAGCAAGTACTCGCATGTAAAGATGGTGACATATTTTATAAATGCAGGAATGCATCAATGCTCAGATGAGGGGGGAGGCTAACAAAACACTTCACCAAAGACATTTTCAGAATGTCAAAGACGTGATTTAAATGTGAAAGTTCTCTAGATAAATTAATGTTGTAAAATGTGCAGAGTGCTTAGCAGCAGGAGTGTTTGCAAAGAAAGCGGTTTGAGGTGATCTTATAGCCAGGACATTTTTTGGGGGGATTTGTTAGTGGGGTTTTCGTCACTGAATGGTTACTCCTCTGTCCAATCACGTGCCTGCAATCTGCCGGCGCAGCTGTGCATAGTGTTCTCTTTTGATGCGATATCTGCACAGCTCAACTAGTGAACTATGGAGCGAGGAGCAGCGATGGGTGACAGCACATGCTCTTGCTCCTGCACGTGCTTTTACACTTTGTTTGGAAAGTACAATTGCGTAGAACATTCTGGAACATACAATTAGACAGCCCTTTGTTAGCATACCTTCACAAGACCGTCTAATAATAATTTTTTAAAAAGCACAAAATGTTTTGCTGGAGCCTGGTTATATCCTGACTTTACTGTAAATCTTGTCAAGTTGACTTTTAATTCATGTTAAAGATAAAAAAAATAATTATATATATATATATATATATATATTTGTTCTGCTCAACAAAAGGAACAAACTACAACCTTGGAACAACCACACTTGAATCAGAGCTGATGTCTGAGTTCAATCCCCAAATGGGTTGTTTTGCTGATTTCTGCACCAATTAAGGTTCTTTTGATTGTTTTGATGTTCTCTAAGATGGGGAATAATTAATGTGCAGTGTAGTTCTCTTCGAGTTTATGCAAAACAGAGACCTAGTAATGAATTAAAGTCAGGGGGTGATGTTGATTAACGTTGTGTCGTGTGTACCTCTACTAATGACTTGTTTTGGGGTTGCTTGCAGCTGCAGAAAAGGGAACGTTTTTGCCGGGTGTACGTACAGGTACAGTGCTTTTATCCTCTACCCCATCTTTCGGTTCCATTGTTGGCATGGCGAATAACAGTGATTATGCATCCGCGCTTACAGAATACGCTGCCTGAGTGAACGTGTCGTGCTTGTGTTTGTGCGTACATCATCGGATCATTTGCATTCGGGCCTAGACCAAAGCAATGCTTGTTATTGTTTATTCAGTTTTGCCGTTTGCAGATTGCAATTATTTGGATGTAAATTCCAGTATGGCATGCATCATGTAGTTTTATTTTCTTTTAATTACTTGCTGTTTTTGGACATAATTCATTGTGCTTATTATTTTTGGTCTAGGCCTCTGTTACTAAAATGTCGGTCATTGAGGGCAGAGAGCTGCTGGTTTTCCACCCTCCCTTTACCTGGGAGTCAGGTCTGAAGACAGTCTGGCCAATCAGTAGCACTAATTGTTCAGTTAACTGCATGGGAGAAAAGAAAACCAGGGCCGGATTTGGATTCGAGGACCATATTTGAGTGTCCATGGTCTAGGCCAGGGGTCTGCAGCCCCGATCCTGGGGCGCCACAGGCTTTGCTGGTTTTCGTTGTTATTCTGTACTTAATTATTCAATGAGAGCAGTTGATTACGCGCTTAAGTCACTTAAACTGATTACATGGGTCTGAATTTGGTGCTGATTTTAAGGTGAAAACAAAAACCAGCAGAGCTTGTTGCTCTCCAGGACCCCTAGACCAAGGTCTGCCTCTCACAAGACCAAGAGTACTCACTCACACCCTAAATACCTGTCCCATTTTATGTGACATAATTTCCCTGAGCATGCCCTGTTAACGAATGCTTCATTTGTGTGGTTGTATCAGTTTGTTCATTTGGCAAAGAATTAAAATGATATTTTCACATTCTGAAACGTATTCCGAAACAGCCGAAGGGAGTTTGCGAATCGATATAAATATTTTTTGAACAACTGAACAACAGTAGCTGTGAACATGTCCTTGCAGCATATGTAACGCTGCTGTCGAATGCAAAATGTGTGAAACTTTGCAAAGATGACTTCTAGCTGAAATTTCCTCGCCTCAGCACAAATGGCTCAGTGTGCACATACCATCAAATATAAGATACAAGGCCGATACAAGCATGTGAATTTCACCCTGGAGTGCTTGAAAAGCCATTGGTAGAAAATCAGTTGGAAGCCGCTCACAGTTGTGTCCATCTGATGACAAATTAGCACGAGGACACATAGCTGCTTCTGTCAAGGGGTTAGCCTTGAATAGAACACCAGCCCTGCTGTGACATTTCAACTTATTTGTTCCCACCAATCAATGGCTGTTCATCTGGTCCCAATGTGCATTGTAACTAATGTCTAATGGAAAACGCATGCTATGACCATAACTTGTTTAAGCAACCTTGGTATGCACTGTATAACAGTTGCAACTTAAGTGAATTCACCCAGAAAAAGATATTGTCAGTATAAGGAAATACATTTTTTTATTTTTTATAGTTTTTAAGTTTTATAAAGTATGTGTAGATATATATATATTGCTACTGCCAGACAGTAGTAAACAAGCTTTTTTAGGAGTTTACATTAAATTTTAAATAAAATCAATATTTCATATGCAATCAATAAAATTCTGTCCTCTTTGAGAAAGATTGTGAATGGACCCCATATTTTCATGAACCTATTAGCTGACTTGGACTTGGAGAAGCAGTATTCTCTACATCTAAGGAAATGGATCTTCAACTGAAACACATGTAAGCAATGACTGACAAGTAGCCTTGCTTATATGGAACTGGATAGCCTTATCTAATGTAAGGGGTACTGGTGCTGAAATCATTGGCTCAGATTGTATGAGACAGGTATGGAAAGCTGCAGTGGGTCAGCCGTGGCTTTTTATAGATATATAGATATGCACGGTATTGGACATGAAACAAAACAATGGATCTGGCTTCATTTTGCAAAGCTCGTGTTCAGTGGCTTAGCACAGACTTGTGGGTGATTCACACAATGTTGATGAAATGCAGAGAGAGATAATGCTGTGGGATTATGTGTATGGTTTATATACATAAGGCTAAAAATTCCTCATCCCTGCTGTTTGCACATGTGGTGTACAGCCCTTTTTGATGAAGGTGGTACTGCAACAGCGATACATCAGTGATGAGCTATGAGCGGGGTCTGATTGTCCCAATGCTAATTATGAGATCAATCGCTTCCTGTTTTTATAATCGCATCATTACATTTCCCATGCATCGTAAAATAATAAATAACTTTATGTTGTGATAAATACTAAGTTTTGAGGTTTTCTGCTTCTTGTAAAGCTTTTTTGACCGCTGACATTGCCCCATGCCAGGAAGAAGGAAGTAATGCCCTAAGATGAATATTTCTTTTGATCTGTGCTTATATTAAAAGAAGCTGAGGGGAAAACTGTGTGCTAAAGCTCTGGTTTAAACAGTTATACATTGTTATCTCCTGGTGGGTGGCCACACACAGAGCTACACTCGTGGGCTGCCTTTTCTTAAAGATAAAGACGACTTAGTTCAGCTAATACCACTTTTACATTATATGCCCTGTTGACTTACTAAATTATTTTTTGTTTCTTTGTTTTATGTTAGAAATTAAGTATTCCAAATTTTGTATTGCCTGCCAAGTGTAAAAAATTGCGGAAACTAAATTTTAAGTCAACTTGACAGTGATAAAATTATGAACTTATACACAAAGAAGAATAGCTTAATTTGGAGCATAAATGTTATTAAAATCATGGAAAGACCCTTATCACATGTCCTGTCTTCAGCTACATGTCTTTTTTTTCAACCTGACTAGGCACTGTGGTCATGTAATTTGAGAAAATAAAACCCATTCAAAATATTTAGTTGAGGTAACCATACATTTATAAATTAGCAGTGTAGGGCCACTTGCATCATATGGGCTCGATGTTGCCAAATATTGTCCATGTGTTCATACATAAATATGTATTCACTTCTTTTTAAAACTTCATTAAAACTCCAGTCATATTTTAAATGTGTAAACTAAAACCACAAACAATAATAATAATAATAAAAACCGTAATTATATTTTTAAGAGAAGATCAGAAATGCTTTCTTTCTGTTACTATTGTTTTGTTGCGGAACAAACAAAAAAAGAAAAAGAAAATAACCCCAAAAAGCCCCAATACTTTAGCACAGGAAGGCTCATACCATCACATGTGATAACTGAAATGTGTGAGCTCGGCTTTGTGGGTCTGCGTGCTTTTGACACACGCCGTCGTTTTGACAAACCCTCGTGCCAGTAACTGTCAGAAAGGCAGGAGGCGCAGCAGTGATAAGCCCGCGTTCACGTTACAAACATGTCAGACTTTATCCAACACGTTCGTGTCAACTCGCGTGTGAAGAAATGGAAGTTTTATCGCTCGCCCCTTGTGGTTCCTGAGGCACGGTGATGTGCGCTGTATTTCTGGGCGGTGGGGATTGTCAGTAGGAGCTCTGTGTTAGCTAGCTGCGCTGGGCTAGCTTTATCAAATGCAAGGCAGGGCGATGTAGTCTCACAGCCTGAATAATAGGCCGTAATTTGCCTCCTTTAATAGATGTGGGCGCTGACTACAGGTGCTGAAATGAGTTAAGTAGAGGAGCTGACCCACACTTTCCGGTGCAGTCGTTCCTGTGGTGAAAACACAGGGCGGGCGTGTGAACGCAGTGTACTTCCTGATTCGCCTGTCTGATTGGTAGTGTTACAAAAGGCCCCTTTGGGGGTGTACTAATGGCTTTCTTTCATCCGAGGGGGAAGGGCATCTGTGTCAAACCTTGACTTTTGACTCTCTAGTCACATGGATCACATACAGGATGGGCATGGGCATCAAGAGGAAGTGTTTCATTAAAAAAGGGAAATATCAGCGAGAGAGGGAGAGAGAGGAGAGAGCGAGAGAGCGAGCGAGAGAGCAAGAGAGAGAGAGAGAGAGCTTGCTTTATTAAAAATTATTTTTAAATGAAAGTGTGACTTATGAATGTACTATATGTGCATTTACTTACCGAACATAAACTACCCTACAAGGTTATTAAAGAGTATCATAAGGCCCATTCCAGATAGCCCCACTTATGAGTTTGTGAAGGCTTGGATTCATTCAGTTTCGGCAGAGTTTAATAATTAAAAGGAGTTAAAAGCAGCAGAGGAAGTCAATTCAATCTGAGAAGGCTTGAGGTGATTTATTCTTAAGGAAGGAGTCACACTATAGTTTGAAGGCTAAAAAAAATAACATTGAGATGAAAAATTGAAATAGTTTCATACGAGCTATTTATAAATCACAGCTGTAATTTTTTTTGTTAACTGTACTTTAATGCATTACATCACAGCGTCATTAATCACTGCATAAATCTGGTTCTGGCATACACAGGCATTTCTTAAGATTAAAAGGTGCTGTCAAATCTGCTCATGTAACCAATTAATAGCTTGCATACCAAACTAGCAATACATCATTTCATCTGTTCTTATTGTACCGTGTGTACAAGTAGAACACAAAGTGTTTGGCTCTTTTTTTTGTAAACAATAAATATATAGTTTACATAAAACTCAATCAAACAGAAATTCCCTCAAATAAACTTTAACTTTAACGTGCTGTCATCCGGTAACTAGTCAATAATTAGCCCAGGATGTTGCTGAAACGTTTTTTAGGCTGTTTCTATGTGTTCCGCATGGGCAGTGGCAGCAACTGTTTCCAGGGCTTATATCTGAAATATGTCTGTCCAATCGGCGTCCTTATACATGTTGAAAACTCATCTCTTTGGAAAATGACAAATTCTTCATGAAAATTATTATTCTGCCTCTGAATATTGCTCATCTTCTCCATTTGATATGTAGTCCAGAGCAGTTCTGAGTGACCGAGGGTGAACTTCCAAGCCCCTAACCCCCCCCCCCCCCCCCCACCGCACGTCCTTATGTGCCCCAATAGCGGTCTGCCATTCTGGATCAAAAGCCGCTCCCCCGTTTCCAGTTCTACATGTCCAGATCAAAACGTCACCGGGCTGTCAGTGGAATTACTGAGCATATTGTGTTTGTGTCTGGAATCATGGCCATGCAATTACGGTAATTATATTACATTAGCCTTAAACGACATTGAGCAACAACCGCTGCGTTTGTTCAGGCCCCTCCGCCGCCAGCAATGTGGGACTTCTATAAGGGGAAATAGAGCAGAATGATTTATTACAATATACAATTCAGTTACCACAGCCCTCATAGTCTGACCACAAAGCTTTTTCATGTTTGGCTAATGTTCCGGTAACATTGAAGAGGATTCTTCACTCCCTATACAATTGGACTTACATTAAGAGTTGGTGGAGTGCATTGTGAAATATGCATATACATACATTGGGTTGTAATCAGTGCAGTAGGTGGCATCATATAGATAATTATATCAATGCATTTTCATTGTCAATATGATGCACTTTAAATTGCAGTATAATAAGCTGCCATTATATAGTAATTGTTCAATTATGAAAGGTTAATGAGAGGCAGTTTGTTAAGCAATTCAGCTTTCTTTTTTTTGATCTGTCAATCATAAAAATATGAGCATGCTTTTCCTTCCTCGAGTGTTCTGCTCTGTAAATAGCTGCACTATATAAAATGAACTGTGCACTTGTGGTTTCATATCTGCCCATCATCAAAATAAATCAATTATAGAAGTTAAATTTTTATTTTCACTTCAATTTACTTTCCCCTAATGTGGCTAGGCTGACTGCAAGAATGTGTACAGCACTTAACAACAAGTGCATTCTGGGTGTTATTTGAACATTAATTAAAATAGCATTATTGTTTTGTCACAAAGGCAATTGCAGTGCAATTTTCTTGGCTAAGGGTCTGGACCTTTCTGTTTAGAATAAGCTTAGGGTAATGCACTGGTAATATCTTCCAATTTTACTGTGCTGGAAGGGTGGAATGGTGTAAACAATTGCAAGAATTAAGGCTTTCTCTCCAGAAAAGTTTGAACAAAGACTTTCAAGAGTGTTTTGAATGCCAAAAGCTTAATTTCAATATTTTTGAATAATATAGAATTGTATCTCTCTCCCCCCCCATTCATTTCTCTACTTGAATGAATTTGGCTGTAGCAATGTCTCATTGTGTTAAACTATCCACCATATTGTAATAAATCCAATTCATACTCTCAGCCAATAATAAAATGGCTCCAGAAAGCCTGTAAAGTAGACTATGGAGTGCATTTTATTAATCAACAGCCTCAGACGCCCCATTAGCACATTTCATTGTAAAATAAATGTCGTATCCGGGCAGGTTCCAGACTTGGTCTTTATACGCACTTGGAAAAATGAAGAGCCGAGGTCTTGAGTTCCAAAAGATGACTTGCCCGTAATCTCTCCGTGCACTTACTCATTTAGTGACACGCAGAATATTGAATTTCTGATTAATAATGTGATGGTTGACGATACTGGCAGCGGTGCGGTGTGCCGTATTGCGGTTGCGATGGTGAAATTGGGTTTTCCGTGTGATAGTCGATATAGATTATGATTATTAAAGCAGTGTCTTATGTGTGCTTGAGCGGACCTGCTGTTCTGCTCTTCCCCAATCAGGCGACCTGACTGAGTTGAGCCAGGGGACCCAGAGAGGGATGAAACGAGCATGTTTTGAATGTGTTTTCCATGCAGATGGGAGCTGGGCTTGCTTGCAAAATCTCTAATTCAGCTGCTGTCAAAGACCTCACAGCCTCACAAACTCATTGAGACTTTTTTTTGTTTGTTTTTTACTATTAAGGTCCCGTCATCTCAGAGAAAACTCACAGAGCTCAGAAAAACAAAGAATGTAAAACAGCTGAAAGCAAAGACAACCCCCCCCCCCCCCCCCCAAAAAAAAAAAGATATGCCCATAAACAAAAAATACATACACAAAACAAAACATTGAGAAAAAAATAAAAATAGACAATGAGTGTTTTTTATTTTATTTTGTACAAGTATTTTTCAACAAAAAAATTTACAATACACGGTCATCCGAACAGAAGAGGAGACAGAAAAAATATTCTTCATACGCAAAAATTTCATTATGTTCACTTTTTCTGACTGCCAAGCCCCATCTGAGAATGAGAGAAAGAGAGAGAGAGAGAGAGAGAGAGAGAGAGAGAGAGAGAGAGAGAGAGAGAGAGAGAGAGAGAATGTATGTTTAGAAAAAAACTTTCTTGGGGAAAAAGAAATGGATAAATTAAATAAGCATGAAATAAGCATATATATGACATTTACATAACACAAGCTGTGAAACAAAGCAGAGTTATTTCAGAGAGATACAGATGATTTGGTAGTATTCTCATTGGTCAGGAGATGTGTCTTACAGCCACAATCAATTCTGCTGTTTTGTTACTGTTAATAACCAACAGTTTTTTTTCCTCCTTTTCTAGTCACATCTTCTTCCTTTGTGCAAATGTAAATACTGTAACAATATATTGCACACACACACACAAATACAGTTGCCCATTTTTTTTCTTTTCTTTTTTTGTTACAGAGTTTACTATTCAGTGTTAAATCAACTCTGATATTGTAGATTCAATCCCATTTGGACACATATAAACTCTCTGAGATTTGAATTAACACTGAAAATGTGTAGTTAGTGTATGCTTTGCATACCGCGGAATGTTTCCCAAGGAGGTTGTTGTGGCATAGCCAGTATTCTCCTGCATTGCTCTGGTAGAGAGGATTGTTGTTTGGTTGTTTAACTCATTGGTCTGTGCTGAATTTTTTAAAAGTGTTTTTCAGTGTTCATCCACCTACACAGTTAAACAGTTTATTAAATATGAATAAAAGTGAAATTTTTTTTGGCATTCCAGAAACTTTGATCCCGTGTGCTCTTGTTGTCAGTTGTCAGCCATTGAAGTGGCTGCCGACGCATGCAGAATCATGCATTAATGTCCTTCTAACAGCTTTCGGGATGCTGTGGATCGGATGTGTAATCTCCTAATAGCCCTCCAGAGAAATTTCCAAAGGCCCCCCCGAGCTGCGTTTTTTACGCTGAGCGCTGAAATTGTGCTCGCAGATTTTGAACATCGGTTTGTAGAAAATGATGCATGGCTGAAATAACCGCAGATGTAAACTCTCAGAACTCTGCTTTTTTTACGAGGTGCTGAAATAGCGGCGCTAGCTCGTTACTCGCTTTGTCGAACAATGTTGTAAATGTCTGTCGGTTGTTTTTTGTTTTTTTTAAATGACACTCTCATAGGTTTAGTTAGATATTACATAAAAAAAGACACACCCAGACTTCCTGGGCTGAATATAGAGGTAGTTTCATAGTGATGTGTATATGAAATATACGGTTTGTTGTTTAATACAAAACTCATCACAAGTTTAGCAACTATCACTTTTTCGAGTGTCATGGCTATTTTAAATGACGAGATACCGTTTAAAAATGTGTTTATATGTTTTTAAGTTATTTTCCTGGGAGAAACTCGGAATACGCTGAGGTACTGTAAGGTTTTGCCTAGTCAGACATTCCATATAGTGATTATTAGGTATTTTTTATAGTTGATAATTTTATTGGTTTAGGATGTTATTACCTTACAGTTTTATATTAGATTAGCCAGATTTGGTCGAGGATGTCATTATGATACAGTTTGATTTTAATAACTTTATTCTTTATGTATGAGTCTGTTTTTGAATTATGCTATTGTTAAATGAGGACTGATTAATATGGTTGACCATGAAAATACAACCAAAATCTGTGCTGGGCTGTTGGGTGGCTTATCCTGTTTACTTAGTGTTGCATGGATGGATACCACGGTCCGATATTGAAGCCGGAAGCTCCCACTTTGACCGGCAGCCCCACAGGGGTTTGTCTCGAGCATCACCCAGGGATGGGTCTGTGCGCGTCGGCCATTATAGCAGTGACTCATCACGCTCCAGTGACCCCATTGGCTGATCAGGCACCTGCAAGTCCTCCAGTTAAGAAGTGTCTTCCTCAGAGTTTTTGGAGGGCTTTTTGCTGAAAATCAGGGGCGAGGGCCTTGGTGGGTGGGGGGTTCTGATTGGAAATTAGCAAAAGATAGATTCCATAGATTCCATACAAATATTAGGAAGTATTTTTTTCATGCAGAGAGTGGTTAATGTATGGAATAGAGAGTGGTTAATGTATGGAATAGAGAGTGGTTAATGTATGGAATAGAGAGTGGTTAATGTATGGAATAGAGAGTGGTTAATGTATGGAATAGAGAGTGGTTAATGTATGGAATAGAGAGTGGTTAATGTATGGAATAGAGAGTGGTTAATGTATGGAATAGAGAGTGGTTAATGTATGGAATAGATTGCCTGGGCATGTTGTGGAGGCAGAAACCTTGGAGGTTTTTAAATCCAGGCTGGACACGGTACTGGATTTTATTTAATTTTAGGTAACTTATTTTATTTATGTTTATATGAGTATTTTATGAGTATTTTGATGTTTTTATTGCTCTTAATGATTTATTGGTTTTATGCTTATGAATTTTTAAGGTATTTTATTGGGTTGTTTATTGATTGTATTTATTGATTGTTTTATTATTAAAAAAATAAAAATAAATGAATAAAAAAATATTTCAATGACGAGCCAATTTGGGCTGAATGGCCTGTTGCCGTCGAACCATTTTTTTTATGTTTTATGTTTTTATGATCGCGGACCGGGTTGGGGGGGCGGGGCGTAGGTAAAAATAACTTCTGCTCAGGGCAGGGGGCATATGCTTCAGCATAATGTTGGTGTGTATCTGTACGTGAACTGCACTGTGATAAGAAGCAACAGCTGACAGCGTGTGTTTTCGGAGTAGAACACACACACTTGCCTGCGCTCTCCAGAATCTCAGAAAACGGAGATTGCGTCAATGAGGTCTGTTAATTATGATTGGGTATTCCAAATTGGACAGAGAAAGGGAGAGCAAGCATTAATCAACCGTTAATATTGTTTAGTTGGAACTCTAGCTAGTGTCTTTAATGAAACTGAATTTCAGTAGCACTGTTTTTTACTCATGCTACCTTGTATGCCATATTAATCAAATGATAATATTAATATTAAATTAAGTATAGCAGCTTGCACAGTCAAACACATGTCAAAAGGTGTAATTTGAGATTTTCTGTAAATAGTGAATGAAAAGGTCTTGACAAGGTCTTTTTTTCTGCACTGTAAATGCAAATCTTAGTAAATTAGTAGTAAGATTTGTGTAGTAGTAAGATTTGCGTAGCCTCGGTTTCCTCAATCCATTTGGGTCCACCGACCTCTCTGGGTTTACAGTGTGGGTGGGTCCATTGCACGGTGTTAGGGATGGGCAAAGGAAGCTGGCTCCATTCATCATTATTATTTTTTTTCTTTCTGAAATGTTGGTCGTGCATTCTAACTAATGCCTCATTATTTGTGGAAGGGGAGTAGGCTATATCAGATTTCCCTCCCCAAAAACTGGTAGTTACAATAAGTTCACCGCGTCCAAAATGAGTTACCCAAAGTGTACAGGCAACCTGACCCTAATGGGCTAATGGTTAGTGCTCCACAGTGATCCACAGATACATTTCACATGCCACTGCGAGACATGGCAGCTGAAATTTTCTTCCTCTTTCATTTTCAAATAAGCTCGATTCTTAGGGGCGGCTTTAACGGTCTGTACTTTTGCGCCTGGGGTTAGCTTCCCCGCTGCTCGGAAATCATTTTCCAACTCATATTCCCTTTCATAGTCCGCTGATCAAAACAAAATGTAGCCCAGGGGTTCACAGTAAGGAGTAGCCTCATACAGTGTAAAAAGCTTGATGTTTTCTCCTTACATGCTCTAAAGCTGGTTTTACTGCTCCGGCACGTATATATCTTTCTGCATTACCAATGATAACCTCTGTGTCAAACCATCAAACATTTAACTGCCTTTGAAGCAGTCGAAACTTTGAAGACGTAAAAAAATAAATAAAAACACATCTTCGTTTTCCTGTCACTCAGGTATACTATACCTTATATACGTATGTTAAATTAAATAAAAAATACCATATTTTGATGTTGTTGTACATAAATATTTTGACCATTTATGTACAACAACAACAAAAACTAATTATTATTATTATAATTATTAGTCATATGGCATATTACTGATGTGGATATGGCTGTTTTTCAGTTAGCAATTTGCCATATGACTAATAATAATAATAATAATAATTAGTTTTTGTTGTTGTTGTACATAAATAGTATGCACTTGATAGGTATTGTAGATGATCCTCATCCGCAAACAAGAAATCCATCGCCCTATCTGCGCGCTCAGTGCCGATGGTAAAAAAGCAGGGTCGGAATGATATACCAACCGTAGCGCACATGTCATTTTATGCCCTTGCTCTGCTCTGAAATACCAGGCGCAAGCAGCACCAGCGGGACGCTTTTTTGAGTCATCAAAACAGGGCCCCTGATGTCACCGGTTCAAAGGAGGAAGTGTAAATAAAATCCAATGGCACAATTGTCCACTCATCCATACGTGTAATGCAGTAAGGCTCCGTGTTCATTTCACTGGGAGATATTAGCAGCAACGGTCCTGGCTCACAAAATCAGTATTCTAGTCACATAACTTCACATTGGCATTTAAAAGCAGTGGCTTTTGTTCCATCGTTCCCTTGTTTTGAGACAACCGTTTGTACTTGTACTGACTGGGCTGAGCCTTGTGTGGGATCCGCAGTAGGATGATAGAGGTTAAATTAAATTAGCGTTATTCACCAATTTAATTGTTGTAAATATAATATAGTTATATAATTAGCTATGTGGTATTTAATTCACAAAGGATGATTTGAGTGGCTGTTATTATATTCCGTATAGCATAAATTCCTTATATATACCATATATACAGTGCCCTCCACTATTATTGGCACGCCTGGTAAAGATGAGTTAAAAAGGTTATAAAAAATTCACCGTTTGGTGAATTAGCTTAATCTTGCACTGAAAAATGAGAACTTCAATTGAAGTAAATTTATTATGATAAAAAAAAATCCCTCATCAAGAAATCATTGCCACAATTATTGGCACCCCTGCATTTATATATAGAATAAAGTAATCATTTTTAATATTTGGTCGCATATCCTTTGCATGCCATGACTTCCTGATGTCTGTGACCCAACAACATCCGAAGACTCTTGATATATTATTTTCTGGTACTCTTACGAGCGATACTATAATGTCTCTGCATTTGAATGGATCTCTATGGGAATTGGGGGGTGGGGACTAGATTTAGCTGTAAATTACACTGGAACAGTATGGAACACATGGTTGGCTAAATGGCTCTAAGTCATCAAGGGTCTGATGTATCAAACAAGCCTTAAACCATCACTCTGCTGCCAGATATGCAGTAGATATGGATGGATAACTTGAAGGGTTTCTTCTCCTGACTTATTTTTCCATAGAGTTCAATAGGAAAATTTGTCAGGAGAAACAACCCTTAAAGTGATCCATCCATATCTACTGCATATCTGGCAGCAGAGTAATGGTTTGAGGCTCGTTCGATACCTCAGACCCTTGATGACTTACAGCCATTTTACCAACCATGTATTCCATACTGTTCCAGCATAATTTACAGCTAAATCTAGTCCCACTCCCCACTTCCCATAGAGATCCATTCAAATGCAGAGATCGCTATAGTATCGCTCGTAAGAGTGAGAAAAGAAAAAAAAAGGTTAATGAGACATAATGTATGAAAACATACACATGAAGATACTGAGCTACTGAGCAGCTGTTGGCAGCTGACAGTGTCCTCTGTGCTGCTCTTTTTGTTAGACCGGGCACTAGCACAAGGCTACATACAGATGGCTGATGCACAGTGCCTGTCTACTGGGCAACATGATGTCACACCCCTCCACCCCCCTCATGTTGACTGTGCTAAGAGCTCCATTATGTTTCCAGGCTACTCGCGTTGTTCTTTTATCAACTTAGTATTGTCTAACACGGTCCTGTCATCTCGCCCATGTTCAACCAGTGGAATTACAAAAACTAACGCAGAGACTTGTCGCTGTACAATTGTCCATTTTTAATTTAAAAAAAAAATTAATATCTCCAAAATCTCTGGAGAGAAAGGAAGTAGTAGTGATGCGTAGTTGACGGTCAGTGTGGTCAGTGTGCTCTTTCTGAAGCTGTTGACCTCACACAGGCCATGTTGGGCGTAGACGTGTGACCTGCGTACAAAGTTTGGAGCTGTTTCTCTCACACAGGCCATGTTCGGTGTAAGCGTGTGGTCAATGTACTCATTCTGAAGCTGTTCACCTCACGCAGGCCATGTTGGGTGTAGACATATGACCTGTGTTTTCAGGTTGAAGCTGTTCACCTCACGCAGGCCATGTTGGGTGTAGACGTGTGGTCTGTGTATTCAGGCTGAAGCTGTTCACCTCACGCAGGCCATGTTGGGTGTAGACATATGACCTGTGTATTCAGGTTGAAGCTGTTTCCCTCACGCAGGCCATGTTGGGCGTAGACGTGTGACCTGCATAGGAAGGCTGAAGCTGTTCACCTCACGCAGGTCATGTTGAGTGTAGACGTGTGACTTGCGTAGAAAGGCTGAAGCTGTTTCCCTCACGCAGGCCATGTTGGGCGTAGACGTGTGACCTGCGTAGGACGACTGAAGCTGTTTCCCTCATACAGGCCATGTTGGAGACGGTGAACAACCTCCTCCAGCCACAGGCCCACGGTGCTTGGAAGGACCTGAACACGGCCGACCAGCTGCGAGCGGCCACCATGCTGTTGGACACCGTGGAGGAAGGGGCCTTTGTGATGGCCGACAACCTGCTGAAGACTGACATCGTGAGGGCGGACATCGAGAACATACGTGAGTCCAAAGACGACGCTTCCCCTTGGTGCAGTTCCATTTCAGCTCAGTTCACGAATAGAAAATGGCTGTAATGCCCTATAATGATTATTGCATTCAAGTTGAATTGACTCCCAACCCAGATGGTTCTGGAAATCCAATCGCGAGTGTTAGAATTGGCGAGGCCGGGGGGGGGGATAGTTATTGAACTATCCCTTCAATAAGATAAACACACAGAAACACCAAAGATTGTATGGTCAATGCAATCTTTGGCATTTCTGTGTGTTTATCTTATTGAAGGGATTGTTTTTTTTTTGTAGTTGAATTTGAATTTGTACACTAAATAAAAGAGGAACTGACTTATCATGCGTTCATCATGGTTACGATTGTGCCAAAAGTGATCAAACAATGGACTAAACATGAATTTTTATGTTTTTTTTTTGTTTTTTTTCTACCTGGTTTATAAGATATTCTAGTTTTCTGCTTATCTTTGGATTTTCTGTACCTTTGCTGTATGCTAAATTGTGACATGCATCAGAAATGTAGTAAATGATTGTAAATATGCATACATTTTTTTTAAATGAAATTGAAGACCCACATCCCTTATCAGATTGGAAACATTGTTATTAACTAGAATAATATGATTGCTTTGGGAAATCAGTCTGGACAAATTCCAGTTCCTTGTGGCTATGATATTGATTATCAATGATGTGAGTAGTTCTGAGTTTTGTAAGAGACTTTATATATATTCATTTTGTGTACATTTTTGTGTTCTGTAGGTATACTCGGGGAGGATTTGCCACAAATAATATTATCAAAACATGTTCTTAAGAAGTAATTAGGCAAATTCATTTTTGTACGAAAATGCATAGTTCTAACTTGAATTGTAAAACTTTTTTAGTGTTCCAACTAGCATCAACGTAAACCATGGGTAGCGTTTACATAAGTCACAATTTAGAAGACAGTCAAAGAGAAAGAAAAATTCATGGACATGATTACCTGTATGTATGGTCCTCCAGAAGAGCTATTCACCCTCTCATAACCAGGATATAACACATCCATAAGCACAGTATAAACATTCATAAACACTTCATTAAACATTGCGATATATCCGATTCTGCATACGTCACCTTAAATTATTGATAATTAATGCCCTTATGCAACATACATATCCAGATGGAAATATTTACTCATTTGCTCGAAAACTTTATATATTAACTTCTTTGCTTTTCTGATATTTAGTGCTGACAGGCCTCTGAATAGTTTGTCACTGTCCTTGGATAAACCTCATTCTTATTGTAATTGCTCAGTTTTACCACAGTTCTGTAGCTCGCTGTGAAGGAGACCCTTTACGGTTAACAGTTGGCTTATAGCTGGTGATAAAAAAGCATATTTGTCCACGCCAGTCACTATAACACTAAAACAATTTAACAGGATTCAATGTAGATCAACATCTCTTTTATCCTATGTTGCATTTTTCCAAGTATCATTTCCAAACCTTTTGTGTCGCTGAAAACAAGATGTACTCCTTGGGCTTTTAGTGTGACAGAGTTTGACAGCTAAATTTGCCAAGTACCGATGTGAGAAAATGATATTTGGAGAAATGTAATTGTGTTGTTTGCATGCTAGGTTTCACTTCATATGTTCAAATAATATTATCACTTTTAAATCCAAATGTGTTTTACTTATAATATTTTTTGATTAAACATAATTAGCTATTTAATTAATAAATTTAAAAAAATGTATTTATTTAGTAAATAAATATAATTGTTTTCTAGTGTGACAAAGGAAGATCCATTTATGCACAAGCTGTCATTGAAATTTTGTCAAATTAAACATACTCACTTGCTAGTATTGGTTTATGATGTTTGATGTTTAAAAAAACATCACTTTTTTCATAATAATCTGCTGTTTGTTGAAAATAATAACTCCGGCCCACAGAAAGCAGCCAGAACAATTACAAGTATCAATTGTTGTTTCAATTACAAGTATCCATACAAAATATCACTGCATCCAGATGCAAACGTAATCATGATAATAAATCAGTCTTTTTCTGCGCACCCCTAAATATGCTTCTAAACATGATTAAATCCTGGTGTTACAGATTGAGTGTATAATATATGATATTTATTATAATAAATAAATATGATATTCATTCATGTATATGTATATGTAATTGATATATACTGTAGCTCATTCACATAAAGTTGTGCCTGGGGCATGCACTGTTTGACATACCTTGGTATTGTGCTGTGTCGTGTCGTAGACTCAGTTCATCAGCTTTTTCCTGTGGGTGGTCACCTGGCAATTTACCGCACATCTCCAAGCACTTCACCAGTCCGCAGGCTGACACTTCCTGTCACCAGACTCAATTCCCTCCCTCTGTGGCAAGTTTCTAATCCTATTGCTGGAGAATCTGAGTTGATATAGAGCGTGCCACATGATGCATTCAGATTCAAATAGTTTCTGATGCTTTGATGAAAAGACATTTTCGGTGTCTTTTTATTTACGTAGAACCAAATATATATTTGTTGATGTTTCTTTGTGAAATACGGTACCTGCATGTTTCTGACAAAAATGTTTTTCAGTTGTTAGACTTGCAATTATGCTGACACGTGCTTCCAGTCTCCTAGCAATCATTGTTATTGAGTGGTCAGCGATCAGTCGTTTAGCTGGTGATGTGCATGACTGAGGGAGCATTAAGTTTGGAAAGGAAGACACAAATAAACAAATGAAGCCAGCGTATGTTTGAGCCAAAATGGAGATCGAATTATCGCTGAGATATTTGGGCATCCACAGGAAAATAAATTGTGATGGTGCATTTTCTTTTGCCAAAGGTGGGGGGTGGGGGGGGGGGGGTTGTTGTGGAGCAGACTGCCAAAGTAACTTCAATGTAGGTCCAATGTTACAGGAGGAGCCAGTGCAGTTATTAAAGTGGACTTTATTACATCTGGCATTCAATTTATCCTGGCATTAAGAGATTCAGACCCAGCTCACATGCATCTGGCTCAAAAAAAAAAAAAAAAAGGTCTTCATGGAAAATGCATTCAAGCCTTTGTTTTCCACTCTTTATATGTGTACGTGTGCGCGTGTGTGCGTGCGTGCGGTGTGTGTGTGTGTGTGTGTGTGTGTGTGTGTGTGTGTGTGTGTGTGTGTGTGCGTGCATGTGTGTTTGGGTGTGTGCGTGTGTGTGTGTGCGTGCATGTGTGTTTGCGTGTGTGCGTGTGTGTGTGTGTGTGTGTGTGTGTGTGTATGTGCGTGCATGTGTGCGTGTGTGTTATTTTTTATTTATCACACTACCCAGGTAAATCATGCATTGCTGACATTCTTCTATTCCTTGGGTTTTGTCCTCTTGGTTTGCTTTGCGGTGCGATGGGCTTTGTTTATCACACAACTCCCAGGTGGAGCACAGCCTGCATTGTGCTATAGTACAGCCTGCATTGTGCTATAGTACAGCCTGCATTGTGCTATAGTTCTCTGATAATTTTTTTATTTTATTTTTTTATTCAGATAAAATCAACCATCACAAACACATATAAAATGCCAGAAATCAGAGATTAGAAAAAAGCCAAATACAGAATACAGTTGATTAAATCTGGGATAGCCCAAAAAGCCAATTTTGTAGGCTTATTTCCATTGGGGTCCCTTAAACAACAACAGTTTACAAACAAACATAACACCAATAGCAGTCAAATTACCTTGAGTTACCTAAACAATGTAAAAAATTACAATTACAAAATTTACAAATTTAAAAAGTGTTATTCATTCGAAAACCGGTTACAGTCAGTATCATTAATTATAATTACTATGCTTCCCGGTGACTTTACTAAATTCTAAAAATGTAACCTTACTAGATTTTATAAATACTGGAAAACTAGAGATGTCAAATTACCTTAAAGTACTTTAAACAATTAAAAATGATAATATGGCTGCCCACCGTAAGCTGTGATGGATTCTCTGAAGCTGAAACTGTTTTGTTTTTTTTTCCTGTAGAACTAAAGCTCATTAAATGGATTCCACTGGTTTAAAATTGTAAACATAATTGTATATCTATCCACTCAACTGACACGACAATGAAACTGCAACTGCAAAAAAAAAAAAAAAAAAGAGAAAACATTTATTTAGATTTTTCTTTTCCATTTTTTCTTAGACAACTTGAGGTGGCCAAAAAATACCTGTATTGCTGCGAACATAGTACGCACGGGTTTTGGCTCTGTGTTTTGTGTGTTCTCTGTTTTTAAACCTTGCCTCAAAGCTAATCTTACTTACAGACAGATTTCTTCAGATTATCTTGTTATTTAAACCAGCATCGAATGTGCCTCCAGGCATAGCATCGTCTCTCCTAAAAGCCAGCCTTAAGCTTTTCAATGGGCTCCAGCATCAAGATAAACACTAAATATATGCTTCTGACTAAGGCTTCTCTGGCCCCAATGCAGAATTGTCAGTTATCCTAGGAAATGTTTGAAACGAAGAACCGCCGTCTTATTTGACAGAATTACACGGTTGAACATAAATTAGGCGTGTGTGCCGTGCAGTGGAGTAGAACATTGTCAGTGGAAAGCAAATGTGTAATTAACATTAACATGTTTTTAATACGTTTTTTTCTCCGAGCTACTTGTTCTTAGGTTAGCCGTAGAACGAAAAAGAGCCCGCTTCTTTCTTTCTCCTCTTTACTTGTGTCTGGAGGAGGTTAAACTTAGCTTGAAAATAACAGACACAAAAAGGGAAAAAAGGTTAGTGGTAAAGTTCCCCACTGAAAGTTCACATTTGCTGTGCTCAACATTATGGATTAGAACAGGTTTCAGCTATGGATCCACATGCCTCCTTATCCACTTTAAAGAGATTGTGATGATGGGGCCATTACATCTGTGCATGCTGTTAGAGCCTTGGCCCTTCCAACCTGTTCATCCAGCTTTTTTATTACTTACTGCATCCTTTAAACATCAATCTGGCCCTTACCACAGATGCACTAACTTTAGCACCCTACCTACACGCCTGCCTCCAACGTGCTTCTCTTCTGTGCACGTCTCACAGTGCTTTAATGCAAAAAAAGAATAAAATCACATTGAACCTTGTTTAAATATGGCTTTAACAGTTTATATAACCGAGCTTGCTCACGCACTGATAAAGTAAAGCTAAACTGATAAAGTAGGCCGAATGGCTAGAAATCAGCATTTGGATATGAGTCCACTGCTGCATGACACAATGTAAAAATGCAGATTATTGCTGAAAATCTTAGTTGCTGATGTATTAGTGGTATTATTTAATATGCAAGATCATCCTGTGCTCTCCAGAAAAACAACAGGAAATACACAGCATAGCCAGGCATGCTTTCGAATGAGCTTGTTCTTCACGTTGATTGGTATGGATTGTACTGTAAATGTGTAAATTCCTATTCTTAGGTCTTTCTAAAACATGATAGTTTGGCCCTGTTGTCCATTTGCCTCAGAAATTAATCACAATCATCTGCTTCCAAACATATTATGTAATTATGTCTGTTATTTTCAGATGTAAAAAAATATATATAATATACATTTTTTTTATATGATGTGTTTATTTTCAGAGTTGGAAGTGGCCAGACTGAGCACAGATGGGAATCTGGCAAATGTGAATTTCCCTCAGAGTGGTGGACAGGGGAATTCTATCCAGCTCTCTGGGAACACCTTGAAACAACACGGAAGGAATGGTACGTTTGTCCAATTAAGCGTTAACCGTCTGGATACGCTGTCCACAAAACAGCATGAGATTCAAATTTCTTTATTTTTTTTATTTAAAAAACATGTTGATTTGTGTTATTATCATAATTTGCCTTTTTACTTAACTGTGGGTAGAAAATGGCATCTTTGCACGTGGCCTCCTGTAGCTTCTGAGAGCTTGTTTATTTTGCTGATGGGAACTGAGTGGACTCCAGCTGCATTCAGATTGGCGTCCCGAAAATGATTGCACGTGTCCGGGAGCGGGCGCTCGTAAAGCGAGTGCGACCGAATTACCGTACCGCATCTCACCCCGTCCCGATCCTTGGGAGGTACTTCAAATGCTTTCCGCAAACTGATTTCTTTTCATCTGGAGTAGGGAGCCCAGCCACAGCAGCGGGGGTTGTCTTTCATATAAACGCCGGGTAAAATCCAGTTAACGTTGCTTTGTGGGAAGCCAGTAATAAAGTGACGATGACATCTCGACAGAGCGGCCTTAAGTGTGCAACTTCTCGCCGTTTCAAATCGTTCCTTCTCAAAGACTCAGAGAACGGCGGTGATGGCGGTGCGTCAGTGTCAATGCTCAAAGTGCTCTCGCACACACGCCCGTTGGAGTGGAGCTCATTATCGCTGTAATTTAGTTAGAGACACGCACACACACTCACATGCAAGCACGTGCACAGGCGCACACAAACACACACACACACACACACACGCACACACACGCACACACACTCACATGCAAGCACGTGCACAGGCGCACACAAACACACACACACACACACACACGCGCGCACACACGCAGGCGCACACAAACACACACACACACACACACACGCACACACACGCAGGCATACACACACACACCACAAGTATTCACTTATCACATGTATTTTTGGGCAGAACTTGCATGTTGCAATCATGTATGCAAACTCAGTAGCCCAACATTTGCGTCAAGTGCGCCGACGAAAAAACACTGCTGTAAAAACCAATGCCATCGCAATGCATTACTGCCATATCCATTTGATGTGTAAAACGCTATGAAATTCTTCAAAAGGTTTATTTTGCCCCGCAGGAGAGATCAGGATGGCTTTTGTTTTGTATAAACACCTGGGAGCCTACCTATCCACTGAGAACGCCAGCCTGAAGCTGGGTGCCGAGGCCTTGTCCACCAACTATTCCGTTATTGTCAACTCTCCTGTCATCACCGCTGCTATCAACAAGGAGAGCAACAAAGTCTACCTGACAGATCCTGTTTTCTTCACACTCAAGCACCTACAGGTATGTGGAGAGTGACCTCATTCATTTACCTCAAACTGACGGGGGGAAAATCACTGGCCTCCCCGTACCCTCATACCAAAATTACATTTTTTTACCTTTGAAAACTAAAAAAAAGTATAATTTACATGCACATTCACATGCTTGCCTCGTTACATTTTAATCAAACCAATGCCTTTGAGACTTCCTTTCTGTAACAGTGTTCACAAGTTCACGCCGATGGCGTGTGTTTAGCTCACGATGCCCATCAATAGTACTGTGTTATTTGTTCATGTATGGTGTGTATGAATAAATGATTTACATGCCTGCAGATAAATAGTTAGATATATAAACAGACAAATAGACATGTAAACAGACAGACGGACAGATTTACGCTAACAATTTTTGTATATCTCAAGGACTAAGATTCATGCACTAATGCAAAAGGCAGTTGAATATTCAATTAAATTTATTGTGAATTATCCAGGCAGATAGTATGTGTGGTGTGGTATAACCTAAGCAGTGACACATACAGGATGAGATCTGTAAGTCCTTTGAGGACATGGAGTCAGAGTCGGGACATTAGATCTCTCACGATGCATTATCTGCGTGTCTCACTCAAAACATCCTGGCTTGTCTCGGAAACGGCGCCTGAAGGCGTTATTAGGGAGGCCGGGAGACCTTGCGCAGCGCTGTCCAATGCCGTGTGGGAGGAACCTGGAAGAAAGAGGGGGGGGGGGGGGAAGAGAGAGAGAGAGAGAGAGAGATAGCTTATGGCTTTCAAAATGAAATGGGAAATGTCAGTCACTGGTTCCGGCCTGTTATTGCTGCAGCACACCTGCCCTTATCTCAATTCAGGGTCTGCAAATGGCTTTCTGCAACGCTTCTGCCGATAATAGTGAGTGATGGCGTTCTTAACCTTCTGTCGAAATTGACTGATGTCAATGACTGGTCCATATGTGGTTTTGTGTGTGCAGTTTCCCAAGCTTATATAAACCCCCTAGTTATGGATCACAGTGCCTTCTACAGAAACTCAAGACTCACTCTGGATAATATACATATTGATATCAAAGTGGGTTATTTTGAGGGATATTTTTGAATCAGTACTCTGTCATTTTAGAGAAGTACCTTTGAGAATATGCTCCCTCCAAAAATGCATGATCTTATAAGGATCTTAACAGCCGGCCTCTAAAAGGGCCCTCTTTACCCAATCCTTTCCAATTTTAGGGCTTTTTTACCCTCATTCGTTCATCTGATTTAATATATGTGGGCTGTTCTTAAAAGTTAGCATCTGTGGTCATAAGGCACCAGGGCTATTAGCATGCCTTACCGTGTCCACATGTATTACTGCTGTAATATCACTGAAGGTGTTATGGTTTAGAACACTGGTATGGACCCAAATGCAGGACTCGGAGGCAAACTCAGGCGAAAACTCCGCAAGGAGTATAATTTATAGACAGGAATCAGCAAAACGAGACAAAGGAACAGGGAAGGCTAGGTGGCGGACTGGATACAGGGTTGGCGAAACTAACTGGGCTGGGCAGGAGACGGGGCAGGAGCGAACAGGACGGGAAGCAGGCTTGACGGGCTGGAGCGAGGAACAGAACAAACAAAACAGATTAGGCAGATTTAGAAAAACAGACAGAATTGCCGGGGAATGTCTAGACGGGGCTGAGACAAACAACGAACTGGCAGTGAGTGAATGAAACTGGGGAGTTTAAATAGAGTGAGGAACAGGTGAGAGTACTGATGAAATAATTGGAGTGCGTGCGGAATAAAAGCAGAGGGGGAGAGTGATAGGCTAAATGATACGGGGAGAAAACGAGAAACCACGCCCAGCCTGCACAAACACGGAACTAGACAGACAGGGCGAACTGAAAAACACGACATGGAACAAGAGGAATGGGAAAACAGGAGAAACGAAAAGAATGTGGACTGGAGGGAAACTGCGGATCTAACTGAAGGGTTACCATGACCACAAGTATCACTGCTGTAATAACACTGTAGCGTTACCATGGCAACTTGTGTCATTGCTGTGATGTCACCGTTATGTGTTAATTCCATTAAGGTGATTCACACAATGAAAATGCTGTGATCAAAATACCACCTGTTTCTTTGTGGTTGACGGCAGGTGGTTGTCATCACTTCCTTAATAATTGTGAAAATGCATGCTTTTTTTCTTTTAATTTGAATTAAATTGTTACAGAATAGCATATTACTGCTTATTACTCATAAAGACACTAGCTCTTAAAAGTACTTGTATGTGTTTTTTTATATTATTTATATATATATATATATATATATATACACATTTGACAGTGCAGGTATACCTATTGCCCCTACACAGCGTATGCTTGACTGTTACTCATGGTCTTATTTCCTGTTCAGTTGCCCTTGCTTGTCGCTTCTGTCATGATTTGCATATATGCAGTGTACTATGACTTAAAGGCCCAGCAAGTCACCCTGGACACAAGGCAGTCCATTAGATAAATTAAACAGCGTGGGGATTCAGAGATGGAAAGGCAAATAGGATTTCTGGCTTCAGAAACCATGCTACAAGCCTTGCCTAAACAACAATTACAATATAATATTAGCTTTAATATCAGCTTAAATATTAGTGTGTGTGTGTGGAGGGGGGGGGGGGGGGGGGGGGGGGGGGGTTGTTTACCAAGCCCCTCCCACCACTAACTGATAACTGCTAACCCCCTAGAACACAATGATGTAAGCAGGAACAAATGGTTCCTCAATAACTGACAAGCTCCTCCCCGCAAAGAACTCTGCAATGAGAAGAACAGGGCAACAATAATAGGGCAACTGACACCAAGGCAGTAATATTTCAAATGGTACCTTTATTATTACTAAAAATTTCTGTTGCGTGGATTCTGTGGGATGCAGAGCAGGAAATGACAGATTGTATGAATAACTGCACTTATGTCTGTACTGTAAACAATATGAAGATCTTCTGGGAAATGCACCAACAAAACAGAGCAGCGATGCTCACAGATATTAAATTAAAATTTTCAGAGAATAACCATAGAAGGGAATCCAGCTTAACTCTGTTGCTTTTCTGGGGTTATTAGGTTTTAATATCTGCCTACATAGAAATCTACAGGAAGCATGCGAGGTCAGGGGGATTTCTCTTAAATTATGTCCATCGTTTGCTCTAAAATCTCCTGAGCCCAGGGGGTTTTCCACCTAATGGAAGATATTTCAGCGACATGATTATTTTCAAGTGCAGTATTAATTCTGTTCGTTTCAGCTTGGCTATTTGTTTGCTTGCATAAAGCTCCGTGTTTGGACAGGCACTGGAGGATGATGGTTTGGGGGAAATGGCACAGAGGTTGCGGGTTTGATTTTCAGACGGGGCTCAGCTGTCGTACCTTTGACCGGCGTACGTTACCTAAACTGCCTCAGTAAAAATCTAGATGTATGAATTCATAGAATGTTTAACACAAAAAGAATGTAAACTGCCCATGGACAAGAGAGTCTTAAATGTCTAAAATGTTATACATTGTATATATTTGTCATTGTCTCTTCTCAGCAATCAGAAGAATATTTTAACCCAAACTGCTCCTTCTGGAGTTACTCCAAGCGGACGATGACGGGGTACTGGTCGACTCAAGACTGCCGGTTGCTGCAAACGAACAGGACGCACACCACCTGTTCCTGCACACACCTCACCAACTTCGCTGTTCTAATGGCCCATGTGGAGGTCAAGGTGAGCTCATTTGCATCCTTTTGCAGTAGTCACGGTTGACTCGTTTCTCCCGTAAGGAATGCACAAGTTCATTAGCCACTGGTAGATTTCTTTTTGAAGCTAAAATACCTGTGTGTACCATAACAGACCTTATGGCAGCTGTTGGCCCATGTTCCAGGCTTTAGGGCTCTAAGGTACCCAGGTTTGAGTCAGTATGTTCCTCTTTCATTTGACTGTGCCATACCTTCCCTCTTAGACGAGTTGAAGCGAATGAGCGGCACTTGTTGTTTGCGCATGCCGCGCCGTGCCATACTTTTTGGCGATATTTCAAGCGGTGATTAAAGTCGTGAGAGGCATAGATATAGAACCATAGATGTGACATATGTCAGAGTTAATGGCACAATTTTTGAGACCATGCCCAGGTAAGATGGTGGCCAGTAACCATGGCTTTATATCTATGAGCCAATCATCAGCTATCTGGCTTCTGAGACCCGATTATGACATCACAGTGGGTTGGAAAGTACATTACACTTTGCCATAGGTTCCTATTATAGCTGTACCCAGGTAAGATGGCTGCCAAATTGTTCCATTTCAGAATTACAAATTGCTATTACATTACATGATATGTCATATCTATGGTTCTATACCTATGGTGAGAGGTGTATTTCTGATCTGTGGATCTCTTGCGGGAGGAATATTGACAGCATTATTAGGCCGATTTCCACATGACACTGCCTGAGATGAAGAGGCTGAGAGCAGAGATGAGACGGTGTTTGAAATGCAGGTGATTGGGGAAGGTTTTGGATATGAGTTTATGGGCTGTGTTTAAAGGTCACCGGCCTCCACCCGCGAACCAGAGGCTGTCATTCACTGCGGCACTGTGGCTAGGAGGATCTCCGGAGTCGAATGCTGTTAGAAAACTGGGATATTTTTTTTTGCTTCCTACTGAACTGAATTAAATGGCAGACACAAAACGTCAACTAGTCCATGTAGCCTGATGCACTTATAATTTTTTTTAAATAAGACAAAATCCAGATCCTACGCCGTACCTGCCATAAAATGAAATATCATTGATGTTTCCTCTGCATTGACTATGAATACTTTGATTTAATAGATTAATTCAGTGCATAAATTTCAAACAATACAAAAGGAATCCATCACCATTTATGCATCTTGGCATGACGTGTGGACACAAAGAATTTACAAGACCCACTGATTCAAATGCAGTTTATCTTTCCTTTTTTTTCTGTGAAGAGCCCAACCTCTGACTCCCATGTAGTTTTTGAATTATTGTGGAATTATTCCGAAATTGCTAAAAAGGCGTTTTTCCTCCAATCCATCCAAGGTCAAAAACTTAGTATTCACCGTGTCAGCTGTAGAATGCTTCCCACGTCTTATAATTGGAATACGACACCCCCGGTGTGTTAGCACAAAATATAAGGCATGAACGGAAGGTTCACCAAAAGCCGCACATATATTTGTGTATATATGTCGTGTAATTTACATATCTCAGTCTCTGGCTGCTCTGGGACTATGTATTCTCGGGAGTGATGTTCCTTACGCTGTAATGCTGAACCGGGCCCTTTATCGCATTTCGGATTTGTGTGGGGGAAAAAAATAGCATTTGACAGCGCTACAGAAAATAATGGCCGCGGGGAAAGACCGAGCGCTGGCTTTTGGCGTCGCGCGGTGCGCCGAGAGACTCCGTCGCCACAGCAGAGTCTCTCTGGAGACCGGCGCCCGGGCCCTTAGCCGGTGACAGACAGTTAGATTACCGTGTCACAGGACGTTTGAGGGCCCCGGTGACACGTGGTCTCGGCAGTGGAGAACGAGGACTCTATAAAGCCTGTCTCAGCTGGCCGGAGTCCACGAGCTGCAGTGTCGCCTCTGTGCGAAACCCGAGACCTGCGGTCTGGCTGGGGTTACTGTAAGAGAGCAGTCCCCACTGTTCGTCACACTCAGCTACTATATTTGGCTTCAGTAGCTGTTTGTTTTATTTATTTATTTTTTTGTACCCAGCCAGTTCGCCGAATGGTGCCCCGGCAGACAATACAGAACAGTGGGGCCACAGAGAGTGAAAAGTTGACTGAAAGGAGAACTTTATAAAAGTCCCTCCGTGAGTCACCACATTTTCTGAGCCACAGGCATCTGGTATTTTATCGAGGAAAGTCGAATGGCGTACCTCTCTGAAAGCGGACATTAGTCACAGTCTGCAAACAATGACTAAGAGGAAGGCTCGGGGAATGTAGGTAGAATATATTTAGAAAAAAAAAGGGGGGTTTATAGATAAACACTCACTGAATATAAACTTTTTTTTTTTTTTTTTGACAAGCTGCTCAAGGGAGAGTGGGTCTTTATATGAGGTCCCATTTGTTAGAGTGGAAGTAAAAACTCTCACGCCACACTTAATATCGGTGCTCCATTTTGCTGTCAGTGAATGAGAGAGCATTTTTACCCGTGCTGTTATTGTGTACACGTGGTTTGAAAAAGCACATTCAAATGGGGAGACGCATCGAAAGTAGGATCCTCTATATTTGCCCTTTTGATTTCAGTAAGTTGGTGGAGGAGCCTGAATACAGTGGCATACTGAACTGCGGTGTTGTCCCAGTGTTTCAGTAAACACAAGACATTCTCCTCAGACGTGTGGCTCTCTGATGAATTTCGCCTCTACTATGAAACCACATAAATGTGTGAAACGTTGTGAACAGAGTTCAGTGATTTATGGATCTGCACGAAAAAGGGATTGCTTTGATCCCAGTGGGTCAAGCAACATTCTGTTACAATAATCTGCAGAATTACCAGCAAAGCATTATGAGATTAATCACGTCCAGCAGAGAAAAACGATGCATGATGGCGCGTACACTGTTTGCCCCAGACAATATTGCAAAGAGATTTATTAAACTGCATGAATTTGAGGAAATGTGCCGTTCAACTGGAGGATTTCAGAAGTCACATTCATAAGGATCATTCTGTATCATTCTGACTTCTCTCTGTAGCCACAGGCATTGACTCCTTTAGGAATTAATTACACTTGCGCTTAATTCTTACACTTTAATTAATTAGTGAACTTGCACCTTTAATCTCCACCAAAAAAGACATACTTAAATAATTATAAAATGTCAAACATGTATAATTCAATTGGCGTTTGTATTGTAGTTAAATGTTAACTTGGTTGTTCATCAAAACTGAATTTTGGTTTACCTTCCTTTTTTCTAATCATAATTCATAACCTAAAGACCTACAGGTATACACTGGGTCTATATAAACACTATAATAATTCGATTTTTCGAAGTTATACATGGAAAGGTGACAAATTGATTTTGAATAGGGCATATGACACATCTATGAACATTGAAATATGTATGATTTGTCCTTCCAACAGAGTACAGAATTGCCTTTAAAGGTCAGTTTGCATTATATGTGTTTATGTTATTATGTTTAAGGAACATAAATTGCTCCCATGCAGTTAATATGAACATTATATTTCACTAATGAGGCAACAGTTCTGTCTCAGCGTAGGTTTCTGATACTTTCAAAGCTCACCTCAGAATAAAAGAAAGGTCGGAATCATTTTTAATTTAATAAAATGTAAGAAAGCATGAAAGAAAAATGTGGACAATGAATGTGTAAGATACTGAAGTGGATTTCAGCAGAACTTTGTCATCTCATAGTCATGCTTAATTTGTTCACAACATAATGTAAAGTAAACTTAGATTGGCAATGAATCTCCCTGTGATCCATGAAGGACTTGATTTAGACTGTAACAAACCGGAAAAATCTTTAAAAAAAAAAAAAAATCTTTTCAAACAGTCCAATCTTAATTCATGAACTGTAATGCAATTATAAATGTTTACCCACATGTATAGCATCAGAAAGATAATATTAGGCAGGACAGAAACCTGTGTGAAGCACATTTATAGGTATATTAACCATAATGGTTAATATACAGGAAGCTGACTGAAACAGCAGAATTGCATTTGATCCTCAGCAATCAACACTAATGCATGAAAGCTTTATCATGAGCATGACTGTTCATTACTATAACCTGCACTTCCTTGAATGGACATGGCTAAACATATGTTTTTCCTTACCAATAAATGTCACTTAATTAGCCCCTAGCATCATCCATGGAGCACAGCGGCGCTGCATTGCGCTGACTATAAAACAACCCACGTCCCTGACGTTTCACTGATGTCTCTCTGACTGTGCCATTTTTACCAGCAGACCATGAGCTGCTTTTCTGTGGAAAAAAAGGCTTAATTTAACAGCAAAGATTGTGTCAGAGATATACAGCTTCCAACTGTGACACGCTGAGTCTTGCCATCTGTAGAGGAGGGATTACCTGCAGACAGGTATGGACTATTCCTGTGATAGTTAATCAAGCAAAATAAATGAAAATGGGTTGAGAGCAGTGATTAATACAGTGATTAATTTACAGGTAAGATTTCAGCCAACTTTACTTCCTGTTCTCAGTCTACCTGAGATATCCAAATATGTCTAAGGATTGGCACTCTGTTCTGTGACATACATCTGCCTCACTATGAATAGCTAGCACTCTGTAGCAGGGTTAGGTTCAGTTCACTTTCAATTAAATTAATTAATTTAAAAATCACCATAGAGCATTATGGGTATTTTTCCAATTCTTGAATTGAATTTCAGTTCATTTCCCAAACTGACTGAATTAAAATTAAATTACCCCATCTTAGCTCAAAAGCGTATATATCAGGTTTCAAGTACTAACACTCATGGATATAGATCCTGGGGGGACAGGGGGGGACATGTCCCTCTAACTCTGGGAAAACATCAATTGGTCCACCCCACTATAACCATTTTGTGGTAGTGCCCCCCCACCCCCCAAAAAAAAAGAAATCCTAAAGGAAATTCAGCGTTCAGGGAAACATTTTGGCAAAGAAAACGTCTATTAATAACAACAGTTCTGACTAAAATAAAATACAATTGAAAAATAAATATGTATGCTGTTATGTCAAACAAAACCGTTAATATTCAGTATTTTCTAAACATAAGACCCTAAGAAGCTTCTAGATTAACCTGACTGTCCATCGATCAGACTGAGTTCCGGATGGAGCATCGGATCACCAATTTAGAATTAGCATCTGGGTACAATTCTGATGTAATCCGACCCGTGATTTACACAGGGACCAGGCAACACTCAGACAGCGATTCAAACCACCGACTAAAATGAGAAAATGAGGGACTATCGCGGCAGTGGATTAATTGGCAATGTAGCCCGGCCGTGCGGCCTGGCGGTGGAGGCAGTTTTTGAGACATGAGCAGCAAGGTGAACGTTGGGCAGAGCTGGGACTGATTGCTCACTTCTCCAAACACACGCTGGCCATTACTTAGATGGGAGAGGTGTCATATGAAAATAGCAGGGGTTCTATTGAGCAGCCAGTAAGTGGTGCCATTCCCTTCGGACCAGAATATATAAATCAATGCACCTTTCAGAATGACAGAGGAGTCTACACTGTCCTATATTTCAGTGTCCTGTGCGGCTATTAAGTTACATTTCCAATGCGACCCATTCAATGTTCTGTTCCCAGGCACCACTAAAGCTGGCTTCACTGCTATATAAAATGTTTTTGTTGTTGTTGTTATGTTTTCATATAAGTTATATAATTTAAATTTCATACCGGGACTGTTTGTACAGTATTTTATGGTTTAGCGTAATGACGGAAGCCGTCCGAGCCGGTTCCTCCACGGCTCTAAGGACACGCCTGGATCTTTAGGCGTGATGAATTCGACAGGGCCTGTGATGCATGTGTTGTCTCAGCGCTGTTTCTCATGTCAAGCCACCCATAAATCCTCTTACAATAGCTCCAGTGCCAGAGAGCCCCACAGCACGTAACATTACAGTGTCACCTGTCACCAAGAGAGCGTTTCCCCTACCCTGCTTTTTAAAAAATTACTCTTTTATTGAGATCCGTAGCAGATCTATACATTTTAATTTGGTTACATTCTGCTGACATCATTGAAAATTCATAAGCTGATAGGCGTTTGCATTATATCAGCAGAGAGCACGTTTGCCCTCTAATGTATTCAGGATCCAAGACTGGTGGTTACCCAGAAAATTCCCCGGGTGCTTATTTTGTGTGTTATATTTCCCATCATACAGCTTGATTGGAAGGGCCAGGGTCAGGGAGGACTCATTTGAATGCATTGCTGGTGTCTAACCTGGAAGCCATTCTTCTGAAGCTCACGCATGGAGAGCGCAACTGTAGATTGTGCATAACGTCATGTGGTCCCGATTAAATTCAATCTCTGAAGGCATTGGCACAACATAAGAAATATGTGTGTCTGTGTGTGTGTGTGTGTGTGTGTGTGTGTGTGTGCGCGCGCGTGTGTGTGTGTGTGTGTGTGTGTGTGTGTGTACGTGTGCACGTATGTGTGTGCATGTATGTGTGTGTGTTTATGTGTATGTGTGTGTGTGCTTGCGTTTGTGTGTGTGTGTGTGTGTGTGTGTGTGTGTGTGTGTGTGTGTGTGTGTGTGTGTGTGTGTGTGTGTGTGTGTGCGATTTTAAGAAATAGTTATAAAAGTGAAAGTTGGCGAGTACGGTTTGTCCCTCCACAGTGTGTGTGGGTGTGGTCCATGCCCCTGTGACGCAGAGTAAACTTGAGACTAAATTAAGTCTGCAGCTTTAGAAAGCGCCGGGTCTGCTCCCGTGGCTGAGGCTTGTCAAAAATCCGAGAACCTGAGTAGAGACACGAGCTTTTTAGTCCACAGTAGAGCGCCTCAGGGCTAAGAAATCTCGGGCTTTAAAGGGGTCATGGTTGGCCGTGCCTTGGCAATCGCCTTTCCCCAAGAACAGAGGAGTCGCTCTGCAGTAAATCCATCACCGGAATGGAAACGCAAACCTGGCTGGAGGTAAAGACGGTGATGGATTGAGCCAACAAGCGTGCACGCGGTACTGTAACACGCCGGCAAGCACGCTACAGTGATCCCTGTCACGCGTGGCCTTTGAAGCAGGAGACAGCCAACTGTGCGAGCGCACGAGCGGGGGGGGGTGGGGGGGGGGGGGATGTGAGAGCTGGCACGTCGTCGGGCGCTTATACGTCCCGCCCCGTCAGCGACGAGGATGAGAGAGCTCCCATCCTTCGCCGCGAGTCGGACGCCAGTTAGTTGCGACGCCATCTGCCGCTAACGTCGAAGACGGTTGCCGTGTTCTGTGCGAGTGTCGGCATATCACTTCACAGACATATTGTACAATGAAATACAAAATGGAGCTACCTTCTGTGCTACGCGTGAAGCGCATTCCACTGATGGCAGGTTCAAAGTTAGATTTACAGTCTCTTGTGAAGGGCCTGTTGAAAACATGTATACCTGCCAACATTAAAGCACGTATGCTGTGGCTTGTGCGGAAAATGGCTAGTGCCAAAATAATACCTATGATTTCAGACCATTGTTCTAAGCAGAGTCCTACATACAGTAATCTAATGTGGAACAACACGGCTCTAAAATTCTATCCGCAAAGCACGTCCAATAAACTCAGGGCACTATGTTTTGCGTTGTGTTTGAAAATAATGGCGTAAAAAAAAACATTCGCCGAAGAGATGCAGGTTCTCTGCTTTGAAGTTCGTAAATGCGAATGTTCTGCTGTTGACGACGTGTTGTATGGTCTCTGCGTCTAATCTTAACCCCACTGGGATATCAGTCAGCCAGTCAGCAGTCACATACTGTTCTTTAGTCCAAACGAAAAGTGAAACTGTGGAGGTTTTCCACTGGGGAATGATCTGAATCTGAGGATGCCTCAAGTATTTGGGTAAAAGTAATTATAGAATGTTAATAACTTATGGAATTTTGTCTCAAATGCCAAAGAAAAAAAAAAGGCTTAGGATCTTACTTTTTCTCCATGTACAGTGCATCCAGAAAGTATTCACAGCGCTTCACTTTTTCCACATTTTGTTCTGTTACAGCCTTATTCCAAAATTGATTAAATTCATTTTTTCCCTCAAAATTCTACACACAACACCCCATAATGACAATGTGAAAAAAGTTTTTTTGAGATTTTGGCAAATTTATTAAAAATAAAAAAATTAAATTTCTCATTTACATAAGTATTCATACCCTTTGCTTTAACGTATTTTTAAAGTATCATATTTCATATTTGGTCACATATCCTTTACATGCTGTTACTTCCTGAAGTCTGTGACCATCAACATCAAAAAAACTGTCGATATCTTATTTTCAGGTACTGTTACAAGCAATACTATAACCTCTCTGCATTTGAATGGATCTCTATGGAAATTGGGGGGTGAGACTAGATTCAGCTGTAAATTACACTGGTACAGTATGGAACACATGGCTGGCTAAATGGCTGTAAGTTATCAAGGGTCTGAGCTATCAAACGAGCCCCAAACCATCACTCTGTTGCCAGATATGGAGTAGATGTGGATGGATCACTGCAAGGGTTATTTCTCCGGACTCATTTTCCTATAGAACTCTATGGGGAAAAAAGTCAGGAGAAACAACCCTTAAAGTGATCCATCCACATCTACTCCATATCTGGCAACAGCATGTAAAGGATATGTGACCAAATATGAAATATGATACTTTAAAAATATGTTAAAGCAAAGGGTATGAATACTTATGTAAATGAGAAATTTTATTTTTTTATTTTTAATAAATTTGTCAAAATCTCAAAAAAACATTTTTCACATTGTCATTATGGGGTGTTGTGTGTAGAATTTTGAGGGAAAAAATGAATTTAATCAATTTTGGAATAAGGCTGTAACAGAACAAAATGTGGAAAAAGTGAAGCGCTGTGAATACTTTCCGGATGCACTGTAGGCTAATGTGCAGTTTTGCATAGGTGTGATTTTAATGGGTATGATATTCCATATGTCAACATTTTTATGGACATCTAACGCAGGGTTTCCCATAATTCTGTTCTTCAGCTGTGTATAACTACGGTCAGAGCCTACTGTGTTGACAGTTCTCAAGGATTAGAGACGGTTTTATTATTTGTTTGATTAATTAATCATTAATAACTCTTGTTATTGCAACTCTTTTTATTGCAGGCCATAAACCGGACAGAGGCTAAAAGTATCCCATTACTAAATAATAATAATAATAATAATAATTATTATTATTATTATTATTATTATTATTATACCAATATCAACAATATCTTAATAATAATAAATGTTATAATAATACATAGAATCAGAAATGTTTTAATGATAAAAATGACTGAAGATTATTTTTTTTATATAATACCTCAGCATGTAATATTTCTTCCCATGTTTCAGTAGCAGAGTCCGTTATTTCTGTGGCCGTGGTTGAGATTTTGTTTCCCGCCTGGTTATTATTACGTTATAAAGCACCCACCCACAGCGTAGCCTTTTCATTCACTCACGCTGAGAGCATTGTGGGCTCAGTGAGGGTTTTAATTATTTTTACTTGTCAGTTTTAATGGGGCTTGGTGTACCGTTCATTAAGGTTTGCTGTAAATCGGCTTTAATTGCAAGAGGAATACACAGCGTCTCGGCTCCCGTTAGTGCACCCGTATTTATTGTCTGTAGCTTTCAGAAGGTGGAATTGACGGTGGCTTGTATGCTTCCCTTAAGAACAGACGAGCACCTCTCGTAAATTAGTGGTTTGTGAGCGGTTTCATCCCTCTAAGGTACTGAAGCAGGCAGCAAAGGCGTACTCCAACTTTGCGAAACTTAGACGGTATTGTTTATCGTGTTTATCGTACGTCCCTAGGCCTCTACCTGGTGCCCTAGTGGCAGGTATGTGGTCTTGTGTTTTTTTTTTGCGTTTCATTGCAGGATTGGCAGCACCTGTTTTTAATTCTTTATGAGGACCGCCGTGATGGCCGAGAGGGAAGCTCACTCTGTGGCAGCCAGCGGGCTTCTGCGTTGTGTTTCTGTGTTTTTCACCTTTTTGTTAACCCTTTAATGGCCGCTCAACCGTTTGGTAGAGCACGTTTTGAGTCTTGATATCTTGTTAAAAAATATGTTGGACTTACTGTAACTCCACCTGATTGAGCCATCTCTATCAGTGTACGTGGTAGAGATGGCTCAATCAGGAGGAGTTAAGTCCAACATATTTTTCAACAAGATATCAAGACACAAAAGAGTGGTCCACCAAACTGTTGAGCGGCCATTAAAGGGTTAAGATAATTTATTTATTTTTTGTTAATAAATGAATCTATTTTTGTAAACTTCCGGTTTTTCGTTCTTTATGTCGCGAATCGCCAGGGGCTGGCCGTAACACGTGCTACGGAGCGGTTTCCTAAAAACGCCTCTTTTCACCGTTTCGCAGAACGTGGACCCGATACACAACCTGCTGCTGGACGTGATCACGTGCGTGGGCATCCTGCTCTCCCTCGTGTGCCTGCTCCTCTGCATCTTCACCTTCTGCTTCTTCCGCGGCCTCCAGAGTGACCGCAACACCATCCACAAGAACCTGTGCATCAGCCTGTTCATCGCCGAGTCGCTGTTCCTCGTGGGGATCAACCGCGCCGACCAGCCGGTAAGATCAGCGCCTTTCGCGGCAACTCGCTCTGTTCAGCTTCTGTTCTGTTCTGCACTGCAAAAACCAAAAAAAAAAAAAAGTCTTAACAAGTATTTGTGTCTTATATTTAGACTTAAAATCTTTTTCTGACAATCTTTAGACTTTCGTTTGTTTGCTAACAAAAACATTACCAATGAGGTGAGACAATTTGACTCATTTCAAGATTTGCCAATGGGGTAAGACAGTTTCACTTGACAAGCAAAATGAACTCAAAACAAGCTAATATTTTCTACTTGAGAGAAAAAATAAGATTTTGTGAAGACTCATTTTGCATTGTGAATAAGCATGACGGGGGACAGGGTACTACTTCATAGGGAATATGCACACCAGCGTTGTTATATTCTTTCAGATAAATAATATTAAGCAGCATCTCTCTCTCGATCTCTAGCTCTCTCTCTCTCTCTCTCTCTCTCTCTCTCTCTCTCTCTCTCTCTCTCTCAGAACATTTTTAGGCGCTGTGACTATTTTTCTTGCTCATTTTCGGGATGATAATAAAACGTAGATCACTGGCCTATGAGAACGTCGACATGGCTGAATGGACTATGTACACTTCCCATGGCTCTGAGAATATTTGAGGCACAAACGCCTGAGTGTTGGGAATGTCTTACACACCGTAGAGCTTAATGTTCTTTCCTGTTCCTCAGTGTTTAGTTCCATGTGGAAATTGCATTATGGGAACGGAGCAGTGATTTAACGAGTGTGGTTTAAAGTCAACCTTGCTTAAAAGCCAATAACATTCTGAATCTCCCCATTAGAGCACTTACATTGGCTGTCCCGTCTGAGCTAATGTTAAGCATTATGCATCGACTGCTGCTTCTGCGTGTGTGCGTGTGCGCATGCATGCGTGTGTGTGCACATACGTGTGCACGTGTGAGACAGTGTAAGCCAGAGTTGGAGGCAGACAAATCGTATTCACTGTGAAGACTGAGATTAATAATAGCCTAGTACGTTTGTACTATTATTTCCAAAATGTGAAAATTTCTGACAAGAGTCAGTAGAAGAAGAAAAAAAGATGATGATGAGGATTGTGATAATGATGATGAGGACGATGAAGATGGCAGGAAAATGGACGCACGCATGGAGAGCGAGAGCTCAAGGTTTTGGCTCCCCTAACAGTCAGGGAACTCATTTGCAGTAATAAGCAGTTGACAGCAATCGTTTGAAAGCGCTCGGGGCGAGTCTTATTCTCCCCAGGAGTTATGCAGATACGGCCCAATTTACGGTGGTCGCCTCCGTCCCCAGCAGGGCTCCCGGCTCTGCCTCTGTTCTCCGGTTCAAAGCCAGGTGGCCTCGCTCCAGCGGTACCCCCCCCCCCCCCGCACCCCGTCCCTCTCCCCCGCTCCCCGGAGCGTTCGCAAAGCCGGCCGAGGGACCCGGCGGCCAGCAGCGGTTTCCTAAACGGGAGGATGATCTGGCTTAAGAGATCAATATGCTCTTTTTTAATGGTCGCCTCAGGAGTTTGTCACCGCAGCGCTACGTCGAACTGCGAGAGCTTAAAGGCATTCCCCATTCCACAGTTTTCCTCAGGGAACTCCAGGGCTTATCCTTGGCCAGGATGCTGGGAGCTTGCAATTTCATTAATTACAGTTAAAGTGCCAGTGTTTTTCTCATTTATTGGTGAATAAGAATCAGTCGCCTCCAGTTGCAGCAGATAGTGACGACTTATTACTAATAAGCAGTGAAGTATAATAAGAAACTTACTCCCGCTCACACCCTGCCCTTTCTTAGCTTAACAGCAGTTGTAGAAAAGTTATATTACACACAGTAAACTAAGGAGAATTTAAAGATAATGTATTTTACCTGTTCTAAAATGAACACAAACAACAGTCGAGGGCCTTGAAATATAAGACAGCACAATGTAGGCCTACAGCTACCGTTACACCAGTAAGCAGATCAGCAGAGGACCTGGGATGCTTAAGATCATATTATACTTGAGACTTGTTCATTAAACTGAATGCCTTTGATATGAAACGAATAAAGGTTCTGCTTAACTGTACTCCTTGACTCTATCCACTGTACGAAGCCACCCGGTGATGAAAAATGACGGTGTTCATTGCTGCCGCCAGATTGCCTGTGCCGTTTTCGCCGCCCTTCTCCACTTCTTCTTCCTGGCTGCGTTCACCTGGATGTTTCTGGAAGGCGTACAGTTGTACATCATGCTGGTGGAGGTCTTCGAGAGCGAGCACTCCCGGAAGAAGTACTTCTACCTTGTCGGCTACGGCGTTCCGGCGCTTATAGTAGCCGTTTCTGCTGCCGTGGACTACCGGAGCTACGGGACAGACAGAGTGTGAGTATGCCACGCTGAGAGCTTTTTAAAAAAAATATAAAAAAATATTAAAAATATTAAAAATTAAAAATTAAAAAATATATTTATCTGTTATTCAACCAAGCTAGTTAGGTGAGAACAGGGTCTCCTTTATAGTAACGGCCTGGCTAAGAGCATTGGGTCACTTTTGTGTGCTAATGTATGCCTTAATCTTCCTATTGTGTTAGCATTTTACTGCCGTCTGTGTTACATGTATATCCTAATTCTCTAGGATGTCTTAAAGGTGTTTGCAGAAGAAAATCACCAATTTTAATTATACTAAAACAAATAGTTATTTCGGGTCATATAGACCTTAGCATAATAGGAAGGTTAACTTAACACAGTGCAGACCTTGTAGATCTTGTGCCATGCATCTCTACTACATCGCCGCTGATTTGATTGGAGATTTACTTGTCTCAAGGTCTGGTGGTGGTTTTATAGCCATGTTAAATGTACGTTCTGTAAGTCACTTAGACTAAAAGCTTCTATTAGATGCCTTTCTTGTAAATTGTAGACTGTTGAAATACTGTACACATTTGAAAATACTTCATGTTAGGTATGCAGGTAAAATTTAAAAAGATTTTCAACAAAACATACTAATAACCACATCTGTATTACTATTAACATACAATTATATGAAAGGAAAAAGTTACAGTGAGCACCATAATTCATTGGACAGTGACACATTTTTTGTTATTTTGGTTCTGTACTCTAGTACTTTGAGTTTGAAAGGATACAATGAGGTTGAAGTGCAGACTGTCAGCTTTAACTTGAGGGTATTTTCATCCATATCGGTTGAACCGTTTAGAAATTATAGAACCTGTTGTACATTCCCACCCCCCCCCCCCCCCCCCATTTTCAGGCATCAAAAAATATTGGACAGTTTAACATTATGTATAATAAAGTAATAATTTTTTATATTTGGTTGAATATCCTTTGCATGCCATGACATCCTGATGTCTGTGACCCAACAATATCAAAAGACTCTTGCTATCTTATTTTCTGGTACTCCTACAAGCGATACTACTATAATTTATCTGCATTTGATTGGATCTCTATAGACATTGGGGGGTGTGACTAGATTTAGCTGTAAATTACACTGGAACAGTTTGGAACACATGGTTGGCTAAAAGGGTCTGACATATCAAACAAGCCTTAAACAATCACTCTGCTGCCAGATATGCAGTAGATATGGATGGATCACTTTAAGGGTTGTTTCTCCTGACAAATGTTCCTATTGACCTCTATGGAAAAATAAGTCAGGAGAAGAAACCCTTCAAGTTATCCATCCATATCTACTGCATATCTGGCAGCAGAGTGATGGTTTAAGGCTTGTTTGATACGTCAGACCCTTGATGACTTAGAGCCATTTAGCCAACCATGTGTTCCATACTGTTCCTGTGTAATTTCCAGTGTAATTACACTTCAACCTAATTGTCATTGTATCCTTTCAAACTCAAAGTGCTAGAGTAGAGAACCAAAATAACAAAAAATGTGTCACTGTCCAATGAATTATGGTGCTCACTGTATGTTTATTCTGATTGTTGGTGAAATCTGGAAATTCACTATATTAATATGAAATTATAATATGAAAGCAGGAATATAGGCTACTGACGCCTAAAGGGTTAAAGTACTTTAAATAAAATAAAAGCTGTGTGTCAGATACAGCCTGCCCAGACATTTAATTTGATTGTATTCACCAGACTGCACATACATGCAATATGAGATATGTATGTTCTATTGATTTTTGTAATGATTTTGCATTCTGGAGCCCTTCAAATTGCACATAGCAGTCACGGGGCAAAGTTACTATTCTCCGAAGGCTAGTGTTCTTTCTATCCATGGTTTTTATTAGTCCATATGGTGCTTCGTATGCCTGCCCTATGCATTCACTTTAAGAGAAGCTGCTCCCTTGGTTCAGTGGCTGGGTATTCAAAGAGACAGTCTGTCATTCTCTTTGTTACGTGTCATTTGTGTTTAGTCTGTATCATTAATGTTGATATTAACATTTGGACTGGGAGTGCAAAGCATACAATGCCTAGTGTTCGTCCAGTCAAAAGTACTGTGGACATTCTCTCGCCTTTCTGAAACAACAATTGACTTTTATATCTACTTGATATGGTGACAGTGGCACTCTGTACCAGTGGATAGCATTAATGATACATTTACATGCACTGTAATAAATCTGCTGGGCAGAAGCATACGTGCCACACCCCAAGGCTGACTTGTGACTTGCAGTGTCACTGTGCATTAGAGGAGGAACCTGCAGGTGAGGGTCACCTGACCTTGTCTCTGACAATGGTGCGGATGATACAATGCAGCTGTCAAGTCCCTGAAAGGTGTGCATGTGATGTTGACTCCCTGTCTCAGGTGCACATTGGACAGCGTTCAAAGAAACAATCTGCTCTTCTGTTTGTTACGTGTGATGTTCTGTTCGGTGTGCATCAGCGAGTAAGGCGCGTGTTGATATTAACGTGTGGACTGGTAGTGACATCGTAGAATGTCTATTATTCAACCTCTGTCAAACCTTCATGTCTGGCCTTCATTTTTTCTCTTTCTTAAACACACAACATTTTCAGTATATGTATTTGAAATGGAAACAATGGGAGTAGCCTTGTTTACTGGCAGTGGAAAGACACAAACTGAATCGATTTAAAAACAAAAAGAAGAATTTTAGAAAGCATTTTTTCAGATACATGCTGTGGATGATTTTCAGAAAGAATGACAGCCATCTCTAGGAGGTCAAGATGATGAATGAGATACATTTAATGTGTAAATATTATTAATGTACTTAAATTTTAATGTGATCAAATTAATTATGGAAAATATGGAATGTCGTAAGTTCAGAAAGTGTCATATGACCAGGTAGCCCTAACAGTTCCCTCCTAGTACTGAATTGTAAACAATGTGCTACAACTATGGCTATGTATATCCAGTATATCTACATACAGTCTATTCAAAATTAACTAAAGATAATAAGAATATAAAAAATAATAAGAATATCTGAAATTGACACGTAAATGTGTTTCATTTTAATATATTGCGAGGATTTATTTTTCTCCTTCAGGGTTCAAATGATCATTTCTATTTTACATTTCTGAGTACGTAGGGATTTCAGCGGAAATCGCGAGCAGGGAAAGAATAAGATTCATTCTTCACCAAAGTCCTCAGTACAGAACCTGGAGGTAATGAGAGTCAGCATCAGAGGCTTACTCCAGGGATGTTATCGTATGTCACTCCCCTTCTAAAATGCACATTAGATGGCACACCTTGGAGTGTGAAAGCTATAGTCGTACGTGATATACGAGGAGATAGCTAGCGGGGCATTAGCATGGCATCATGTTAATAATTAAAGTGGGGCCAGTGGAGTGACAATCACTGGGAGGTGTAGGGAAGGATGGGACTCGCCAACAGCGCGAAGGCAGGCTGCCAGCATCCCACATCCTGAAAAATTTAAATGTAATTACTTGATCAACAGGAAAACAAGTATTGCGAGTTGGCCAGCCTTGTCAGCAATGTGGGGTTATTTGTGATCTGTGCAACCGCGCCTAAATCATTTCCCTCAAGTGTCCCAATCTACCTTTCTTGTTTTTCACTGTGTTTCCATGAAAAACACAGACATAAATGTGCCATCCTCAAACAAAAATGATTGTCGACAATATGATTTGATTGGTTTAGTTTATGTCAAAAGTAAGACCTCATTGGCTCATTTATCTGATACTTAAAACCTTTCAGGCACATTGCAGAATTAGCACTGTGCTAGTGGATAGATTTCCAAGTTACTTTAATTAACGCTTCATGACAATGATGCATTAGGCATGAACATCTAGTGGCATGCACCTGTGATATAATTCATAAAAATGCTGTAATTCTCTGATACAGTGCTATGTGTTTGTGAGCAAATCAAAAGCACGTTTGCTTATCTGCAGTATGAAGGTTTCATCTTTCTAATAACCTCTTATATAGCAAATTGCTTAATTTATTCAAAACAAGGCTTAAATACCGTTTGTCTTATACATTGTTTATTCAAATCGTACCCAGACACACTTACAAGGCTGAGCTTAGTCCATGTGAAAAAAGACATCAGTGATAAGTGTTAAATCAGCTCTGATGGAGCACATTTTGTCCCTCTATTGGAGCGAAACAATCACTCTTTAATTTTACAGTGTAGATGTAGAACAACAAATTAATTGTTGGCATCTTCCAAAAAAAAACAGAAAATGAATCTTCTGAAGACATGTTATTAAAAAAACAAAATCTCATAAGGGCTGATTAACTGAGGGTTTTACAAATATAATATTATAAAAGTTCCACAAGACACAAGTTCCAAATTATTCAGCACAACATGCAGTACATACTACTCGGAAAAATGTGCAGTATAAAAGTCGTACTATGATCGCATACTTTTAACTCTAATGGAGTACTTACTGTCCGTAGTGAACCCATATCAACTCTGTTAGAGTTTCACTTTGTACCCAGTATGATGGAAACTCTGTTGGCCATGCTCATGTCAAGGACTTAACATTAATATGAATTAATAAGTAATTAAATTCAATTAATAATTATTTTTAAAGGAGCAACTATTTACCTGCTTTTTCTTGACCAAACACGTGTGATGCAAAGGCATAGTTTAATATGTTGTCACACATTTTCAATTACGTTTTATGTTTATTTATTTGGCAGATGCTCTTCACCAGTGTGATGGCGTACCAACCGTTACAACAAACAGCAACACGCGCTACCAATACACTTCAGGCATATAAACTACTTCTAACAGTAAATACATTTCAACAGGGCATGAATTAACTTTTTCACCCACTGACCAGATTGGCTTATGGATTCTAAAAGTCACCAGCCATTTTCAACATTTTACCAGCTACATTGCCTTTTACAATATAACACAACCTGGTTGGTTACCTGCCAATGTGGCTGCTAGAGTAGAAAATCTCACAAGCCACAATCAAAAAGTCACCAGCATTTGACTGCTGGCGGGTGTTCATTTCACACCCTGAATTTCAACCGTGTCCTTCATCCATGCTTCATTTTTAAACCCCTCACAAATAAAATACAAAACCCACACTCAAAAAACCAACGCACACCTTTCCAGCTTTATTTCAATTGGTTTAAAATTGTGTGGATTCTTTGCTTATGTCGTGTCACTTCCTTTTTCGTCTCTCCCGTGACCCGACTGGGAAAGGGAAGGAACAGTAATCTTCCAGAGGCCAAAAGCAGAGTCCTGTTTAATGTGCCGGAAATTAAATGATTAATAATTTAGTCACAGGTCATGAATCAACTTCATTTTTGGTGTTCTAAGACATTTGCAACTCTAGCAGCCTTTCAGACTCCACGCTGAAGTTCTAATCTACCGGCTGTTCGGCTGGAAAGGCCTTTTGGTGTCCTAAAAAATATTTTTATTCTTGATTTTTAAGTCAGGACTGAGAATCGCCGACCGCATAAGTCAGTTCCCGCCGAAAAAAAACGAAAAGGGCCACGTCGCCGCATGCGTGTTTGGGAGGGTGTGAACGCGTGTGTACGCGCGGTGGTTCGTACAAACACTGTGATGTCATTCCGCCGTCGGCCGCACGTCTCCCCCCCCCCCCCGCTCCTTTTCCCTCCACTGGAGGTGATTATTGTACTCCGTCTACAGTGCCGCGGGAGATTGGCCCCATAATTCAGGATTTAAATGAACAAGCGGTGTAATATTTCCTCGCTCCCACTGGAACGTTCCGAAGCGTCCATTCTTCTCTGTCACGCTCCCGGTGTTGATGTATGTTCTGCTCGCCGGCGCTTGAAAAGCCAACCGTCCCTTGCGTTTCGTTACAGATGCTGGCTGCGGCTTGACACCTACTTCATCTGGAGCTTCATAGGTCCAGCGACCTTGATAATTATGGTAAGTAGTCCCCTAATTAACCTCGCTTGCCTCCCAGGGCACAGCCCAAATGATACGCCCAACGCCCCTGTCCCCTTTACCCGCCCGATGGCCCGCTCCGCTATCTCACACCTGCCTCTCCATTTATCGCCCCTGACTACGGGCACGGTGAGTAAAATGGGGCCTTTTCTGCCGGCTTAATGATGTATAGAGCGGAGCCGTGGAAGAAGGCCGCCGTGTGTTCTGCTCCCAGATTATGATTGATTTGCATGGCATTACCTTACTTCTGTTCCCCCTCTTTCTGTACATACCGTATGTCTTTGAAATGCACGCTTTCACAGGCAGCGTAGGCAACCTTCCCGGACTGTGTGCGCTCCTACCTGTGTCTTGAAAAAGCAATTTGCTTTCAATTTCCCCTGATTTTAGTTCATGCTTCAGTATGACATATGTGTGATATTGAAATATGGTAATTCGTAATGATTCTATTTTGGGTACCAGCGAGTATCTTTAAGAAAAATATTCGGCTCCTCCTGCTAATGTCACAAAGAAATAAACATGTATATACAACAAGTGATAGCTCTGGATAATCGGATGGTGGAGATAATTGGATGAGTGGGAAATGACCCCAATTAGCAGAATGTCACAGTGCACGCACGCTCATGATGCCTATTCATGATAGAATGTCTCAGTAGCCTCCACAGTTGCACCATGGTGGCTGTGCTTGTAATTGATGTAATTCTTGAAGAACAGCGCCTTGAGATTTCCACAGTTAACTCAGGTGACCTTTCAAAACTCACAGTGCATAAAATAAACACATTCAAAGCACCCCTTGGAATATATACTGCTCTGTCAAACTCAGATTTGGACATTTAACACGAGAATCTATATATGACAGCTCTTGAGAAATTCTTCTTGTGCACAATGTCATGCCTAAGTCACTCTTGTCAGTAGCTTACATATGTACATAAAGTCCACTTATATGGCTGTATATAAGTGGGAATTGAATCTGGCATCTCTGAGTTTCAAGCTCATTTTTCGGTCCACTATACTACACTGCTACCCTTACACGACCCGCACACCCTCCCCTTCTAAATCACTGAAAAATGTCAGACTAGATAGTCGAATGTACTTTTTGTTTGGACAATTGATTATCTAGTTCCTAGGCAATTAATGAATGACATTTAATTCCAAAATGAATGTCATTGAGCATCTCTGCTCATTGAGTGTGGAAATAAAATCACTGAAACACGAACTGAACTGTGTGTTTCAGCTCAATGTGGTCTTTCTTGGGATCGCACTCTACAAAATGTTCCACCACACTGCCATCCTCAAACCTGACTCAGGCTGCCTGGACAACATCAAGTAAGAATTTCACATTTTTGTGTGTTTTCCCTGTTTTCACTTTAAAGTCCTTACTCACCTGCCTCGTGAATTACGCTTTTTATTATTATTTGTGTTGTTGTTGTTGCTTAAGATTATTCGTTTTTTGTTTTGCTCTCTCTCTCTCTCTCTCTCTCTCTCTCTCTCTCATACACGCACGCACACAAACACTGTGTTGGAGAGAAGATAAATATTTCTCTGTATAAGATATAGTTTCAGAATAATGATCCAAAGCTTGTGTACCCAGTGAGTTCAGTAGCCAGTGAAAGCGAAGACAAAAGAAATCTAGCAGCACAGCAGGCTATGGCAGTGTAGTTTATTATTCTCCTTATCCTCCGTGGTTTGCATCTTTTAGGTTGAAATACTGATGAGAAAGTAATTCAGGGAACGATTACCATTATCTAAATTGTCGGATTAGCTGAAAAGTGCAGAGGACAATTCTTCCAAAATTGCCTGTTTTTTTTTGGCCTTTTGCCTTTTGTTTTGTAGCTTTTTCCTCAGTTGTTTTTGTAGAATAGCCAAGCATTGTAAGCATTGCACGTCTCCCTTGGAAACAGCAGTGTAAGTTCATATAAATAAATGCGGTCAGCTACTGTATAACAGGCTGTCAAAGCAAACTGTCTGACTCCAACCAACGCCTCTCAGTGCCCACATTGCACAGTCTACTTTCTGCTAACACTTAGCTTTTACACTATCCCCTACACTACACTGACCCTCAGTATGTGTGCCCTATCCAGTACACTACACTGACCCTTTCATGGCACGGTAATATAATGGAAATTACATTTTACAATGACAAGCCTGAAGTTACTGGCTTCAGTGTGCTACTGCTGCATTAGATCCTCCCAGCGATGTGCCAGACACCTGCAGGCTAGCAGCTGTTGTTAGCGAGAGACACGCCTCTTGTCCATTGGCCACTTGCCTTCTGTGTGGCCTGTAATATGGAGAACAGCCAATCAGGAGGATTGCTTCAGCTGCAGATGGCACAGAAGTGCATGGAGAAGTGATGCTTGAAATATTACCTGCAGAGGAACAAATTTGTCTCAAATTATGTTTCTTCATTTGTCAAAAAAAACATTCCCCTGGTCTTCTTTGTTCGAATAATAATAACACATTTGAATGTTTCATTCTGGTAATCTACTCTTATATAATTTGATATTTTCCTCTAAACTGTATTTGTATTTTTTAAATAATTTTTATGATATTGGTTTCTGCTGTTTATGGCTCTCCCATGACATTTGCTAGACACATAATACGTTATTGATCAAACTGGTGGGTTGTATTTGACAGATGAAACTACAAATGCAGCGGCTTGTCTTGGGACCATTTAACCCCTCGCCGCACACTATTCTTCCTTTCTTTTTTCACCATCACATTTTTAAAGAGTTATTATTTCAGTTAACGTCTTTCCTTTTGTTTTTCTTTAATATCTCTCCCTTAATTTTTAGCTATCGTTATTATGATGGCTGTCTTGTTGTGGAATGGAATTGGTAAGACGTAATGTGTTTCTCTTGAGGCCATTTCCAATCAAATTGTAATGATTGGAAATAACTTATATTCTCCCCATATTGTCTTCCTGTCACCCCTTTTGTAGACAGATGCTACACTCCCTGTGCAATGTGTCAACAAATACCTATAAGCTATACTTAATTATATGTGCCCACAGCTCCTCAGTAAACCCCAGTCTTGATCATCTTCCTTCTCTCCAATGTGTCAATACATCAGTAGATGTAAACGTATGATAACCCTGTGATGAATTAAAATTCCTTCTCTAAGACCGACATTTAATATAAGTTGCCTTAAGCTTGCACTTGAAGTTCATAACTTGTGCATAGAGTTTTCTTTTCTTCATAGTAATTATATTCAGTTTCAATAGAACTGATAGCAGAATTTCACTCATTCATTTTAACCCTTGTGTGGTGTTCGTGTTTTTGTTACTCACCCAGTGTTTGCGGGTCTGGTGGACCCACAACATTATTTGGTTTTTAAAACAATAAAGCCATAACAATTTACGTAAAAATACTTCACAGATATTGACTTTATCTCAATTACAAGCAATATAGACAGCATAAATGGTTAATATTGACCATTTACCTCTGCTAGATCACATTTATCAATAAAAGTGACATTCGTTTTTTTGTGATAAAATGTGATTTTTGTGTTCTTTTACATAGGAAATGAGCCAAGGCCAATGAGTCTCCGGTTGAAAAAATTATGAATTGTATCATTTTTCTTTTAGTAAACATTGAATACAGGTCCCACAGACCCGATCACCACACAAGAGTTAAACCCGTTGGTCACCTTTCCTAAAGGTTTTCTCGAGGTGGTGTCAAATCAATAGTAAACAATCGACTTGTCTTTGAAATACATTTCTTGCAAATGGTTTTCATGTTTACTTTAGATGGTGTTCCTGTTTACTGAAAAGTGTTTTGATTTAGTGCGAAACTTTTTTTTATTTTTCAAATGTCATGGGTATTTTACACAAAAAACATTAGTGTAATAAAAGCTTTGAAGAGTGAGTATATGTGACCTCATTCAATGACAGTAAAGGCCAGATGCATTTACCTTGAATGTCAGCTTCTAGAGCACATATACTGAAGCACTTCTCGTCTAAGGCTCGCAAACATGTAAAACCTTCAGACCCGATTTAAATGTATCTGCATTCATTTGGCATAATGATTACTTTGATTAGTCAAATAAATTAAACTCATATTGCATAGCCTTGAACATTTAACTTCTCAACAGGATATGTGAGGTTCCACAAGACCGCAGTACTTCTGTCATTAACATAAACAGATTCTGCCCTGGATTTGATCACCCTTTGTCCTTAACTTTGAGTTCAATTTAAATGCAAATGTTAATTTTGTTTCTTTACAAACACATTTTGGGGGAGTTCATTTTACTGAATACTGAGCAAGCTAAATGATGCTTGTGAATAGAACAGGAACACTTGAATCTCATTTTAAATCTGGATCAAGTACAAAGTGAAGCCAGACCACTGACTGTGCGTCACTCTCTGATCAAGCTTTGCTGACCTCATTGAATCTACATTAATTTTACACAGAGCTGCGTTTGTTTTTACTTTTATGTATCAAGCATTGAAAATCTGAAAATATGATCAAAGGAATGATAATGCACTAAAAACATAATTAATATCTTATGGTATGGGTAAATTATTACAAGCACACACTCACACGCACACACACACACACACCCAGACACACGCACACACACGCGTGTCCTACCTGGGTCAACTACAGTGCATCAAAGACTTTAAACCTTTAGATTACAGCAAAAAATCTTTCAGACAACTGACAATTCAAGAAAAAAAAAAACATTCAAACCAATATTAAGGACAAAAATTGGCCCCATTGTTTGTTTATATACTGTATTTAGTTATGTGTACATATATTTATAGTTTTTTAAATAATTTTTATGGTATTGGTTTCTGCTGTTTGTGGCCCTTCCATGACACTTGGGAAGGAATGCAATGGTTACAAATAACGTGGTGTAAGATGCTGTACAGTTACAGGATGGAATCTTGTTGCAGTAATAGTGTGTTTCATCTTCAACAGGAACACGTACTGTATGAATTATAATGTGTACATAGAGCCCAGTGATGATCTGCAGTGTAAGGGCATCATTAGCTCATGCTATAATGGACGGATAAAAGTAAAAGAATGACACAACATCACCATGCGACTACCACCGAACAGAAAGCAGGACCTGTATTTTAGCGTTAATTATGCTTTTCATTATGAAAGGGCTTCAAATGGCTCACTGTTTCCTCTTTGTCTCTCTGTGAAAACTGACGTTACCTCGAGAGGAACAGCGCACAACCTTTCTCATGTTCTGTTGCTAAGCTACTGATGATGTGATAATGAAATTTCAGGCTTCAAACCAGAGCTGGCCCCAGGGGTTTTTGTGGCCCTAAACAAAAATGTTGCCGTGGCCCCAAAGTGTTCCGACATAAATCACACAATTGAATTGCGTGGCCCAGGGATGGCCGTACCCCTGAACGACTGCGCGGTGTTTATGCCAGCGGCCGGCTCTGCTTCAGACGTACAATCCTGTCCCACCTCGCCTTTTCGACGGATAGGCCAGACAGCCAGGCTACCGCCATGTTTTGTGTCAGGATCGCGCCAGACGTTCGCGACTCGGCACGGACGTGAGAGTGAAATGAAAATGAAATTGAAAGCTCAATTTCTCGCCGTCGCGACCTCTCGTCTCTAACGGCACTGAATTCCGGTGTTCTGATCTCACTTGTCCTCAGAGATCAGGGATATGTGCACTCGGTCACCGTAGGCAGCCGGCTGAGAATGCCAGTTTTAGCTTTAGGTCCAAAGGCACTTTGACCTCAACATCTTAAATATGCATTAATATGTGTCAATATAATTAAATTCAAATGTAATTATACACACACTCTCTCTCTCTGAATGTACACTCGGCTGTCATCATTTACCACATCTTATGCGTTGATTTTTTTTTTCATATGATTTGTGTTTTATTTTTGTTTCCTGCTATGCTACTCATTTTTATAGCTTTATGCTTTCCCTCCACCATTTGTTTTATTTCCCTCTTTTCTGCATTCTTTAGCCATGAGGATTACCAGCCCGAAATCAAGTAAGAATAACTTTATAGGCCTCTAACCAGGTGTGTCATTTTATGGCTCCCATTCATTTTATTTAGAGGATGAACGAAAAACATTAGCTTCCATTTCACTTCCATTGTAAGGCTTCACTTAATACTAAAGCAACTATTCGTCAGTAACCCTTCCATGTACATTACATTAGTAGTGTTGTATAACAGTACCAATATGTTTTCAATGACTAATATTGAATACGCCCGGTCACTACGGGATGGGGTCTGGTGTCCTGTTGAATCTTGCATTGTTGATTTCTGCCAGTCATATGTGATCAGATATTTTTTTATTTACCTCTTTTCCTGTTTTCACACCCATTAATAACCATCAGCTCTTTATTATTCTTATGTTATTAATTGAGCAGCTGGCATTTATTAAATAGTGTTAATATAGTTAATCCAAATGGTAATAAGATGACATTTAGATGAATGGCACTCATTGAGCCCTTACCTGTAAAATGTATGGGTTGTATACACATTTACAACGTAGAAAGGTGTCAGTCATGCCTTTGTTTTCTATTGCTGATAATTTTGTGTGTTTGTGTCTGTGTCCGAATTTTTGATTTTCTTATGCATTATGAATGCTAATCGTGATGTTTGGTTTGATAGTTTTGGTATACATCAGTGTGTGGATGATATATTGCTTTTTTTCATCATCATCATCATCATCATCATCATCATCATCATGTGTCAAGATTAAGCACTGAAACAGCTGACAGATGTATTCCCCCCCAAAAAAAGGAATTAATAATTATTATATAATTCCACAGTAACATGGCAACAGATGATACAACAATAGCTGGGTAGATTATGCTAATACAGTGGTCCCCAACCCTGTTCCTGGAGAGCTACCTTCCTGTAGGAAGGAACCCTGATTTGACTAATTAGCCGCGGGACTAGATCTCTAGCTGTTGAATGAGGAGTGCTTTGTTAGGGTTGGACTTAGCCTAAAGGACGGTAGATCTCTAGCTGTTGAATGAGGAGTGCTTTGTTAGGGTTGGACTTAAAGCCTAAAGGACGGTAGATCTCTAGCTGTTGAATGAGGAGTGCTTTGTTAGGGTTGGACTTAAAGCCTAAAGGATGGTAGATCTCTAGCTGTTGAATGAGGAGTGCTTTGTTAGGGTTGGACTTAAAGCCTAAAGGATGGTAGATCTCTAGCTGTCGAATGAGGAGTGCTTTGTTAGGGTTGGACTTAAAGCCTAAAGGACGGTAGATCTCTAGCTGTTGAATGAGGAGTGCTTTGTTAGGGTTGGACTTAAAGCCTAAAGGACGGTAGATCTCTAGCTGTTCAATGAGGGAGTGCTTTGTTAGGGTTGGACTTAAAGCCTAAAGGACGGTAGATCTCTAGCTGTTGAATGAGGAGTGTTTTGTTAGGGTTGGACTTAAAGCCTAAAGGACGGTAGATCTCTAGCTGTTGAATGAGGAGTGCTTTGTTAGGGTTGGACTTAAAGCCTAAAGGACGGTAGATCTCTAGCTGTCGAATGAGGAGTGCTTTGTTAGGGTTGGACTTAAAGCCTAAAGGATGGTAGATCTCTAGCTGTAGAATGAGGAGTGCTTTGTTAGGGTTGGACTTAAAGCCTAAAGGATGGTAGATCTCTAGCTGTCGAATGAGGAGTGCTTTGTTAGGGTTGGACTTAAAGCCTAAAGGACGGTAGATCTCTAGCTGTTGAATGAGGAGTGCTTTGTTAGGGTTGGACTTAAAGCCTAAAGGACGGTAGATCTCTAGCTGTTCAATGAGGAGTGCTTTGTTAGGGTTGGACTTAAAGCCTAAAGGACGGTAGATCTCTAGCTGTTGAATGAGGAGTGCTTTGTTAGGGTTGGACTTAAAGCCTAAAGGATGGTAGATCTCTAGCTGTTGAATGAGGAGTGCTTTGTTAGGGTTGGACTTAAAGCCTAAAGGACGGTAGATCTCTAGCTGTCGAATGAGGAGTGCTTTGTTAGGGTTGGACTTAAAGCCTAAAGGACGGTAGATCTCTAGCTGTTGAATGAGGAGTGCTTTGTTAGGGTTGGACTTAAAGCCTAAAGGACGGTAGATCTCTAGCTGTCGAATGAGGAGTGCTTTGTTAGGGTTGGACTTAAAGCCTAAAGGACGGTAGATCTCTAGCTGTTCAATGAGGAGTGCTTTGTTAGGGTTGGACTTAGCCTAAAGGACGGTAGATCTCTAGCTGTTCAATGAGGAGTGCTTTGTTAGGGTTGGACTTAAAGCCTAAAGGACGGTAGATCTCCGGGAGCAGGGTTGGGGACCGCTGTGCTAACACTTAGCGAGCGGCTCCTGGTTCCTCGTGCTGAAAACACAGGGACTCAGCGCTGTGATATGCCCCCGTGGTCTGGCGTTAAATCCTGACAGGGACAGCGCCAACTGCGACGGGGCAACCTCGTTGTGGCACCGGGGAGGGCAGATTTCGGTCAATGGGGTTGCGCTAATCTCGCGGCGCGAGAGCGGCTCTTCTGCCGGATTGAGTGTCCGCGGTCTGCCCGCCCCAGCTGCTCACGAAAACGCCGTCCTCTTCCGACACGACGGCCTGCGTGGCTCAGCTGGTGGACCGCAGGGCGTAAATAAGCGACAGGTGGCCGGGCACTTTCGTAATCGTGACAGGGAACATTTCAGCAATGAGACAGGCCTACAAATACGAGTGGGCATTCCAAATTCCAAATTTGACTACTGGGGGTGCTGTAACTGTTTTTGTCACGGTTTTTTTTTTTTTTACGTGAATAACTTTCACCCCCATACTATGTACAAGAAGATCCGATCACAAAATAGGGGTCCTAAAGCACAGCAACTGCCCTGTTCTATCACCAGCTGAATCACATGCCTCGGTCAGGGAGGGGGTTACGTGCTGTGAATGTGAATTGCCCTTTGCAAGCTTCTGCTCAGGCATTTTCTCAATAATGCTGACGCACAAACCAGATAAAAGTGAATCATTTCATGGATCAATTACAAAATTAGTGATATTAAACAGGCTAAATCAAACAGTATGGTTCTAATGGAGTTCAATTGCTCGCCATTATGTTATTTATCATCTTAAATTTCATGGTTTATTTTGTATTTAGCTCCAGGATGTCCTAGTTATTTGTATCCCCAAAAGATAGTTTAATGCAAGCCGGCTATCGCACAGTCAAATTAAATAATAGAAATAATAAATTACAACGTTTTATTCACTGGTAGTGAAATTAAAGGTGATTTTCGGGATTCTGCAGACCTAAATAAGGACCATAGGGAACCCCAGTGAACAAAAAAAACAAACAAATAGCTTTGTGACCTACTGGAAAGGCCTCTGTGTGATTTATCATGAAAAATAAATCACACAAACCAACATTTGTCTCAATTTCACCAACAATATTTTTGAAAATACAGAAGGCAGCATTTAACCCCTTAGTTTGCCATTTAAAATAATTTACTCTTGTGATGCAATAAATATTGTTCTTTTAAGTGCTTTCATATATTATGGTACATACACACTATTTCTAGAATACATATGATCTAGAAATGTGATGTGATTTTTATTACAAAAGTGCCTTGCTCTTTGGTCACTGACTACCAATGCCCTGAAGCAGACAGAGGTGGACTGCAAACCTTTTTTCATGTAAAAATACTGAGATTTTCAATACCATTCTGCCTTTTTTTACAATGGCCAAAGTTACCATACAACGTGGAACTATCATTCTTTATATTTACAGAATCATGTCAATGGATGTAAGTGGGCTTCTTGTCAAAACAAAATGCGTTACATGATACATTCTGCCACTTTTGAAAGTATTCTCAATTTCCCAATTATATAGCGATGTTTTTGTATAGAAAAAAATGTCCAGTAAAATTAATGTCCAATTCTACTGTAATAAATATACTTGCAATAGAATTAATTGCCAGGGTTCAAAACCTTTCTGAATGTCGCCTGCAATATTGTGTTGGATATGCTGTACAATACACTGCTCCCTAGAGAGCTTAGAATGACTATGGCATGCTATTCTTTTGGCTGGCCAAAAAGTCTAATGGATGAAGCATTTGAGATGAAAGGATAGGTTAGTCAAAGAAAAAGAGGGAAGGTGAGGTTAGCACACACTCTGCTTTTTCAGGTAAAAGTGCTATTTTAATCAGTTTTCTCTTCATTCTCCCTACCCCAGTCATTATACTATGTCTGTGCAATGCTTCGGGAGAGAGCCAATGCTTCACAGACAGATATCAGTGCTACAGTTACGTACATCATACACAGTGTGTCGTGTTACTGATGAAATTCAGTATGTAAAATAGCTATCTGTGAAAACTGTTTTAATATATGTCTGTCTATCTATCTATCCCAGAGTGTCCTACGTTATTTAGTTAAAAATCAAAGTGGTATGGTATCCCTTTTGGGTTATTTGGACAGCGGGCTCTTGATCTTGAAGTTCTACTTCTTAAACATGTTTTATATCTTTAAATGCTCCATGCTTCATAAGCCTCTGTGCATCTGTACTTTGTTATTGTGTCTTGGCTGTCAAAAATTAAGGCGAAGCATGAAATGGTTTTCTTGATATTTGTGTGTGTGTGTGCGTGTGCGCGTGTGTGTGTGTGTGTGTGTGTGTGTGTGTGTGTGTGTGTGTGTGTGTGTGTGTGTGTGTGTGTGTGTGTGTGTGTGCGTGCGCGTGAGTGTGTGTGTGTGTGTGTGTGTGTTCGAGTCTGTGTTTGTCTTTGTATTTAAAGAACAAAAAAGTTTTTTCTTGAATTTATATTGAAACATGGTCTGCTTTAAAGAGAATGTAGGGGACATTAACCTATTGCCTGTGTGTTTTATTGAAGTCATGTCTCATCTGCATTTCGTCGTTTGATAGCAGTCGCACTTATTACCCCACAGTTATCTAATCAAATTAATTCCCTTCACGACCAGGCATGTGCAAGAAAATGACCTTTAGAAGAAAATTACATTTTTGAAAGAAATTAAAACTCCTCGCAGACCTGTCAGTGTGTTCCTCCAAATATCACCTCTAATGAATTTTTTTTTTTATTATTGTTTAAAATAATTTCTGTAAATTGTTAACAGTAGCGGATATGAACACTCTCGAGTTTACTGACCGGAAGCATCTGAAATATGACAGTTTTTACAACTTGGCCAAAGTCAGCTGCCTTACTTTTTCATTTATTTATTTTTTTTCATTGCTTTCTGAATTTTTTTGTTCCCCAGATCCTGGGTTATAGGCGCAATTGCACTCCTGTGCCTCCTGGGACTGACCTGGGCCTTTGGGCTGATGTACATCAACGAGAGCACAGTCATCATGGCTTACCTCTTCACCATATTCAACTCGCTGCAAGGGATGTTCATTTTCATCTTCCACTGTGTCCTTCAGAAGAAGGTAACTTTTATTTCCCAATTAAAAGCGTGATGCATTTTCTCAAATGCAAATGATGTCGCCGTGCTGTAGATATACACTAACCATATTTTAAAACGCATATTTAGCCTAACTTATTTGAATTAAAGGTCAAATTTGCCATTGTTTTCATGTTTGATGATGACTATAGACCAGCACACGGTATGCTTAACAAATACAACTCATATCACTGAGGTTAAAAGCTATAATACATATCAAACCATATTTAGTTCTAATGTATTCATCTATATTCAAATGTTATATGTGGATTATTTTGATATGCTCTGTTATGTGAATTATTGGAGGTGTAGCTATCAATATAATTGAAATATTTATAATACTTTACTGTATTCAGAGGTCCAGACCAAATGTTGACAGCGCTTGAGGGAAGTTTATATATACTGCCTGGCCAAAAAAAAAAGTCGCACACTCTAATATTTCATTGGACCGCCTTTAGCTTTGATTACGGCGCGCATTCGTCGCGGCATTGTTTCGACAATCTTATGCAACGTCACAACATTTATTTCAGTCCAGAGTTGCATGAATTTTTGGCCAAGATCTTATATTGACGACGGGAGAGTCAAACCACTCCGTAAACTCTTCTCCAGCACATCCCAAAGACTTTCACTGGGGTTAAGCTCAGGAACCTCTCCCTGAACCACTCTTTCACAATTTGAGCCCGATGAATCTTGGCATTTTTGTCGTGGAATATGCCCATTGATGGGATAACCTGGTCATTCAGTACATTCGGGTACTCAGCTGACTTCATTTTATTGCTGCATAACGTTGCTGAGCCTAGACCTGACCAATTGAAGTAACCCCAGATCGTAACACTGCCTCCAGAGGCTTGTACAGTGGGCACTATGCATGACAGGTGAAACGGCGACTTTTTTTTTTGGCCAGGCAGTGTGGTTTATATTGTGATTGCACTGGCGCATCTTCCCTGAAGTAGTAATCTGGTATAACAGAGTTGAGATTACTTTCACCCAATTTCAGTTGAGCCCGTTGCTAACCCATAATGAACATCAGCCGAAATCAGTCTAATCTCCCGATATAATAACATACTTTTTCCATCTGACATTTGGATTTAGGCATGCTTCGGTTCCTTTATGGTGCGGTATGGTGAACCCGCTATGAAGTCAGATTCTGTTTTCTCTGGCCTCGATTCAATCAGCATTTGCTTACTGTTGAATTACTTTGAAAATAAGTATGACTTTTCATCAACGCAAACATTTTTTTTCCATTAATGTTGGCGATTGCAGTCTCCTCAGCCTTTCTTTTCTTTTTTTTCTTTTTTAATGAAGATATCAAGGCCCTGGACCAGAATTCTATCCATCGATTCTCCCTGGCTTTGACTTACAGATTAATGCTAGTGTTCATTTACTTTTTTTTTTTTTTTTTTCCAAGCATTATTTAGAAACTCAAGGTTGATGATGTTTAAACTCACTGAGCTGTATTCATGGAGAATAACAATGACATTTGCATTTAATCAAAGTCAAAGTTAATGACAAATGTGCATAAATTGCAGTTAAAAAGCTAAACTTTAAATACAATTTTAGTTAATATTTTTTTACCAAACACATTAAAGTGGTCACATTAATTAATTAATGTGTTACTCAAAAAAGTAGCCAATATTATATATAAAAATAAGTATTTGGTGTTGAAGTTTTAATTTCTTGCTGCCTGAATGTATTTCCACAACTGGAAAAATTATTACAGCTCATTAATGGTGCTGTAAACATCCCTCCAGTAATGTTTCAGTCAAAGCATTGTTCTGTTAAGACACCGCCACTGTATACACACGTACACTGTGATAAAGTTTAATGGCTTGGACTGTGTTTTCAGGTTGGCTGTGATCAGCTGGTTAAATGTGAGGTTCCATCTAGGCAGCCGAAATCGCAAGGCGTAGTTGGAACTTATAGATACGCTACAAAAACACAGCGCACATAAAATGAAATGTGACAGCTCAATATATCATGAGATAAAGTTGAGAATCCAGATAAATAGTAAAAAATAACACATTTAAAAACTGGCCATGCCACGGAGCGTGTGTATTTTGTAATCCGTCATACCTTGTGTTGTTTTATCGAGGGATGACCAGATTTTGACCTCAAGGTTTGACCTCAAAGTTCAAGCACAGTTTTATTTTGTTACCACGGTTGTTTGTAAGAAAAGAAGATCAAGTTTTGAGTGTGCATAAATATTTTAGATTTATTACATTTAAAGAGCATGCTTTGTGGTAATACTTTGATAAAGAGTAGATTTCTCTCTGTTGTGTGATTGAAGAATTTTCAAGGAAATATGTTACTAACCAAAATGTATTATTGTATGAATGGAGAATGTTGTTTTGATTACTGGTGAAAATGTCAGTCTACATAATACTGGTGCCTGAAAGGCCAAATTATTCCAAAAAAAGTATCTTAAAGAGCCAGGTCTGGTAGAAAGAAAATGTTTATTTTGAACGGTGTGACAGTGTATGCCCCGGGTCTGTTGTTTTGTCCTGTACAGTAAAATGTTTCATCTTTGAGTGTTAGACTAAGCGTTTGCCTCTGCTTTGTTGGGTTAGACTTTACAGGTATAATGTTTGGACTTTGAGTGTTAGACTAAGCGTTCGCCCCTGCTTTGTTGGGTTAGACTGCAGAGGTATAATGTTTGGACTTTGAGTGGTAGATTAAGTGCCTGACCCTGGTCTGTTGGGTTAGACTGCAGAGGTATAATGTTTGGACTTTGAGTGGTAGATTAAGTGTCTGACCCTGGTCTGTTGGGTTAGACTGCAGAGGTATAATGTTTGGACTTTGAGTGGTAGATTAAGTGTCTGACCCTGGTCTGTTGGGTTAGACTGCAGAGGTATAATGTTTGGACTTTGAGTGGTAGATTAAGTGCCTGACCCAGCTTTGTTTGGTTAGACTGCAGAGGTATAATGTTTGGACTTTGAGTGGTAGATTAAGTGTCTGACCCTGGTCTGTTGGGTTAGACTGCAGAGGTATAATGTTTGGACTTTGAGTGGTAGATTAAGTGCCTGACCCTGGTCTGTTGGGTTAGACTGCAGAGGTATAATGTTTGGACTTTGAGTGGTAGATTAAGTGCCTGACCCTGGTCTGTTGGGTTAGACTGCAGAGGTATAATGTTTGGACTTTGAGTGGTAGATTAAGTGTCTGACCCTGGTCTGTTGGGTTAGACTGCCCAGGTATAATGGCTGATGTTTGAATGGTTGATGAAGTGTTTGTCCCTGCTATGTTGAGTTAGCCTGTACAGGTTGACTGAAGTGTGTTCCTCCACAGGTGCGTAAGGAGTATGGAAAATGTCTGCGTACACGCTGTTGCAGTGGGAAGAGTGTGGAGACCTCCATCGGTTCGGTGAAGAGCTCGGCCTCTCGCACGCCCGGGCGATACTCCACTGGATCACAGGTACCCCTTTATCCCCCCAGTTCAACAGCTGGGCCAAAGAAGGGCCGATTGGTCAAAACGCATCGTCATAATTTACCCAGTTGAGCGCGGGTAGGTGTTGACCTATGAAGAGGCTTCATACTTAGGCAACTTCTTCAAGGGACGACACTAACTTCATCTAGGGACAAGACTAGCTGAGTAAACATTCTGGAGCTCTCAAACATCACTGTACATAGAAAATTTAAACAAAAGAACAGTCAATCCCATAACCCTTGTTTGAGTATCCTGTGTGCATCTGTGTGAGTACTTCTGACAAGCACAATATTGCCAAAAACATTATGATGTTCATAACTTCAACTGAAACTTGTTAGTCTCGTCTTTTTATACATGGTTATAGGTTATAGGATCCCACAAAGATTCAGGGTCAAAATGTAGGTGTGAAGTTGGCATTATACTCTATCAGCAAGGCAGAGAACAAACCATTATTTTGGGAAATATGTAGCAGTATATTATACTGCATAATGTAGAATAATGCAGTATTGCTAGGCATTGTGAAATGTGTAGCCTTATATGGTAATGTATAAAATATAAGTTACACTGGATATGGATTTCAGAAAAGATAGTAGTAATTATTGAAGGTTTTCAGCGCACATGTCAGCAGTATTTTTGTCTCTTCTTCTTTCTCATGTCCATCCTGTTGAAATAAGAGCTTAGGCCCATTGTAGGTGTAAAAGGTTTTCTGATTGATTGTTGCTGACACGAATTGCGTACACAGCGGAGAAGTTAAGTGCCGGCCATTAAGAAGTGTTAATTGATTTCCAGCTCAAAGGTTTTTAAAATAACCATGTAATTAACAAAGTACATTGTAAACTGTTGGCCTTGGTAAGAGATTTCTAAATCTGCTGAGAAACCTTGAACCTTTCTCAAGCCGTATTTTATCAATATGCCTATTGAAGGACGAACGTATGGCTGAAGATGAATGTCTTTGACATTTCACACTCTTAAGTGTTTTAAAGGATCTCCATAGACATGCTTTCAGAATAGCAATATATTTGTGCTAATAACAAGTAAGGATTATGATACATAAGTGACCAACCGGTAACAATATGATACACGGTATCTTGTGCAGCTGATTGTCTCGCAGTAAGCTGTTTCGTCAACAAACATAAAGGAAAACATGTAATCTTGTTCATTTTGATTCAAATTAATTATGGATGCTCTTTCAGGCGATACCATCAATTATTTTTCGGCCAATACCGATTTCTTTAATTAGAAATAATAGTAATAATAATAATAATAGTAATTAGTATTATTATATAAAGCCTAGATCAAAAAATGTGGTTTGGGCTGGCAGCATTGTTGGAAGGGATAGTATCACATTTTCACACAAGATGTTGACATTTTTTCTCTAACGTTTTTTGTTTTGCTCTCACAAGATTGACATAGGTCTATACAAACAAGCAATACAGTTAGATTATAAGTAGCACATTAAAGATCGGTTAAGAGTATCACTGATTTCAGGGACTGTCGATTGAGTTACATACCGATCTCAGCCAATCGATCGGCTCCATCCATAAACTAAATCATTTGTTTACCTTACACCTCACAGATTTCACAATGGAGACACACAGATCTTGAAGGACATTTCAGACTTTAAAAGAGATCCTCTTCTCATCGGTTTGAAGGCCTCTCTTTTTTTTTATTTTTTTTTATCTAAAAATAATTTGGCACCCAACGCAGGGGCTGTGTATATCCATTTCCCACCCAAATTTAGAATTCCAAATGAATCCCAACCGCTTTCACAGGCGAACCCCACGACATGGGACACACGGGTATCAGACCTCACTTTGAAGACCTCAAGCACCCCCGCTCCATTCCTGATGTCATTTCTTGTCAAAGTAACATAAAAATGGTAAAAAACTAGATACTGTGCCCATGGACTGCCAGGTAATCAGTGTTAATGGTGGATAAAGGTGTGTTGGTTCAACAAAGATTAATGATAAAATGGATAACTCAGTACAGAAGATAGACGTCTTCACTGTCAAATTAGTTTTTTCCTAATTGTATTTCTCTCTAGATCACATTACAATACGTCCAAATAACTGGGTATTTTTGTCATCCAGGCTTAAGTATACATTTTTGGTCAGGAAATGAGATTGCCTCAGTTGGTTAACAGAGTGCCCCATGCAATAGCTTTCTGTACAAATAACCCGAAATGGCCGACACACAAAATGAAATCCATTCAATTTATTTGGGAACCACTTCTACAGTGTAAGCATACTGCATGAATAATGAGTTCATAAAATGACGTGCAGAGTAATGAACCCCCCCCCCCCCCCTCCACTCACACACACACACACACACACACACACACACACACACACACACACACACCCACATGCACACCTATAATTAACAAGCTGATCTGAATAGTTTAATTAAACTAATCAGACAGGCCTTCAATGAGAAGCTTCCTATGTATTGAATAAGGAGAGTTTAGAAAGAAGAGGATAACACTCTTAGCCAGACTCTTTCTTTTATTAGCCTATACACACGGACGCATTTCGGCAGTAAAGCCTTCCTCAGCGTGCGTGGAGACGAGAAAAACCGGCAGGCATCTGAAAAAAGATGATATGTCCTGGTTGATATTAGAGTTCTTCTCTTTGGCATTAGCATTTAGCATCACCACAGCTGATGTATGGTGAGGTAATGTTCTTCCATGCATCACCCAGGTGGGTGCTACAAAATGGTGGTGGCTGAGGCGAGCGTCCCCCTCATCAATGTAACGTGCTTCGACTGTGAGAAAAAAACGGCATACGAATGCAAAGCATTATTATTGTCATTATTTATGATCCAGCAAAATTATCATACCTTATATACCTGGACAACCAGACTCCCATCCAGGAGAGCCACAGCATCTGCTGATTTTTCATGCCTTTCAGCGCTCTTGTGCTTAATTTAAGCCACCGATTGGCTAATTAGTTCATGCACCTTGTTTCCAAGGCCTAAATTGGTAGGCCTAAATTGGTTGCTGATTGGAAGGAAACCACATAAACATGCAGACACTGTGGCCTTTCAGGACTGGTGTGCGACAACCCTGGTACATAACTATGGAAACAGGAAATCTTTCAGGTAATTAGAACATCAGTGGACAACGAGGCAGTGCATCATTTCTGACCTGCTGAAATTAGAATGCAGTGGCTTTGTGGACACAGCGCACCTGATCAATAGGTACAATGAACACAAATGTGTTCTCCTTTCTCCCAAATACACTGGCTGGCATGTTTGATTTGGACCTTCAACTCCACCAGTTGAATTAGACAGTTCCTTGTAAATATGCATTGCCCAAGCTAAAGCATAGAGTGCCCTCCACAATTATTGCCACCCCTGGTAAAGATGAGTAAAAATGGTTATAAAAAAGTCACGTTTTGGTGAATTAGCTTAATCTCACACTGAAAAAATGAGAGAAATCCAACTTTTAATTGAAGTACATTTATTCTGAGGGAAAAAAAAATCCCTCATCAAGAAATTATTATTTTTAACAAAACCCTGTGTGCCACAATTATTGGCACCCCTAGAAATTCTTATGAGCAAAATGTAACTGAAGCATTTTTCTCATTTATATTTTACTTTTTAAAGTTGATCAGAGTGTTTAGAAACTTTCAAGCAGTAATCCATCACTTCCTATTTCACTGGGGTATAAATATGAGGTGACACAGAGGCCATATTCCCTTATTCATACATCAACATGGGAAAGATAAGAGAACACACAAATCAAATGAGGGAAAAGTGTGTTGAGCTTCATAAGTCAGGGAATGGCTATAAAAAATAGTTACTCATCTGAAAATGCCCTAATCTACCGTTAGGGCAATACTTAAAAAGTTAAAAGCAACTGGAATTGTTACAAACTTGCCTAGAAGAGGACTCAAGTTTATTTTGCCCCCCACGCACAGTGAGGAGGATGGTAAGAGAGGCAAAAAAAATCCCCAAGGATCACTGTTGGAGAATTACAGAGGAAAGTAGCATCTTGGGGTCATCAAGTCTCCAAAACTACCATTAGACGTCACCTCCAGGAAATTTTTAATCTGAATCTGGCTGCCTCTGGCAGGAAACTAAAACTGGGTCGTTGTTGGATCTTCCAGCAGGACAATAATCCAAAACATACGTCCAAATCAACACAAAAATGGTTAACTGAACACAAAATCAAGCTTCCGCTATGTCCATCTCAGTTCCTTAACCTAAATCCCATTGAAAACCTGTGGGCTGATCTGAAGAGGAGAGTGCACAAGAGAGGACCTAGGACTGTGGATGATCTGGAGAGATTATGTAAAGAGGAATGGTCTCAGATTCCTTGCTCTGTATTCTCCAACCTTATTAGATGTTACGGGAGAAGATTCAATGCTGTTTTATTGGCAAAGGGAGGTTGTACAGAGTATTAAATGCAGGGGTGCCAATAATTGTGGTAAAAATAATTATTTCTTGATGAGGGATTTATTTTTTCTCAGAATAAATTTACTTCAGTTAAAGGTTGGATTTTTTTAAAAATTTCAGTGTGAGATTAAGCTAATTCACCAATCGGTGAATTTTCTATAACCCTTTTTACTCATCTTTACCAGGGGTGCCAATAATTGTGGAGGGCACTGTACCTGGACAACCAGACTCCCGTCCAGGAGAACCACAGCATCTGCTCATTTTTCATGCATTTCAGCGCTCTTGTGCTTAATTTAAGCCACCGATTGGCTAATGAGTTCATGCACCTTGTTTCCAAGGCCTAAATTGGTTGCTGATTGGAAGGAAACCACATAAACATGCAGAAACTGTGGCCTTTCAGGACTGGTGTGTGACACCCCTGGTACATTACTATGGAAACAGGACATTTTTCAGGTAATTAGAACATCAGTGGCCAAAGAGGCAGTGCATCTTCCCAGACCTGCTGAAATTAGAATGCAGTGGCTTTGTGGACACAGCGCACCTGATCAATAGGAACAATGAACACAAATGTGTTCTCCTTTCTCCCAAATACACTCGCTGGCATGTTTGATTTGGAACTTCTTCAACTCCACCAGTTGAATTAGACAGTTCCTTCTAAATATGCATTGCCCAAGCTAAAGCATAGTCTCGTGCAGCTGTAAGTGTTTTGTCTTTCATGTCTGACAGGCAGAACATTTCTATATATTCAAAAACGTTTAGGACACAGTATACTGAACTTCAGTAAGAGACCGTTCCAATTCAAATTCATATATTCTGTGAAATGGTAGCACCTTCGTTCCAAAACAGTGAAGGACAGTAAGTTTTGTGTAAAAAAATAAAGCAGATATGTGACTGTTGAGGAATATCACGTAACAGGAGGTGCTCTTAAACTCATATAGAAAGCCATGTCAAATTCCAGTGAATCAATAAATGAAAATATCATTGTGTTAAAGGACACATTTTTAATTTCACAATTCAGTAGTTTCTTTCAGGAATCACAAAACATAGAGGCTAAATGAAAGTTTTAAAAAACAATATGAAGTATCCAGAATAAATATCCACACTTAGCTTTGGTCACATCACCTGGGTGCAGAATGTTTGAGTATTGAGAACCATTAGAAAGGCTAGCAACCTGTCTAGGCTCTTCATTTCACCGTTTGACTGTTCCTAACTGTGGTGAATGACAAACTACTATAATTCCCTAATTATCTTTATTAATAAATTACATAAGTAATCCCTAATTAGCTCAAAAAGTGTCACATTTGTAGTCAAAGGGTCATATTTTAAAAACATTTTTTCCCCTTTTTTTCCCAATTGGACCCCATGCAACTCAATTCCCCCCTGTGTAGCAACCACAAGAGAATCGCCGCTACAACCCCTTTGTCCGGTAGCAGGAAGGAGGGTGCCACGACTCCTCAAGCTCCTAGCCATGATTCCAGCTCGCCCGGGGCTGTCTTATGTGCGACGATTCTCTCCGAGTCCCTCCCCCCACCCTGGGAGCAGCCGCCAATTGCCGCTCCCTCAAGGCACCGGCCATGCTCGGATCTGGCAGGACTAGTGATCGAACCCCCGATCCTCGGGGCGCAACGGCACAGACAGAAAGTCTGCGCCTTTGGCCGCTGCACCACCGCGGCGCGGCATGCGTCATATTTTAAGGGTGCAAATGCAGTTCGAAAAATACTGGACACGCAAGAGCGCATCAAAGTAAATTTAAATATTTCAAACAGCATAAATGTACCATCAGGAGGACAATTATGCCTTCATTATCAGTTAAGGCGTAATAAAGATCTGACTGTGGACCGGTAGAACTTCAAAAATGCCTTAGAACTTCAAAAATGTGATTTAGTGTTTACTACCCCTTTACATTTCAACTTCAAAAATGTGATTTAGTGTTTACTACCCCTTTACATTTCAAAGTGATTTGCTATGAAAGTGAAAATACACATATATAATATATAATTATAGACTGTCAGAAAATATCTTTTGTGTTAAGAATAATTTCACATATCCAGATTGTTTTTGTCCTTGATCTAGACTTCTGCAAAGTAAAAGAGAGATACTTGACTAGCCTATAGTGTAGCAGACTTGGGCAGACATAACCATAGCTGACAGCAAGGTGAAAAGCTTTGTAATGTACATTCCGTTTGAGGTAGGTCACCCCGAGGGATTAGGACAGTTTGTCAGAACACAGTTAAGGCACTTTCGACATTCCTTTTAACCAAACATTTCCCCTGTTTGTTAGTAAAGTGGCAGCTCTCTCTCTCTCTCTCTTTATCTTTCTCTCTCTGTCACTCTCTCTCTCCCTCCCTCTTTCTCTCTCTCTCTCTCTCTCTCTCTCTCTCTCAGAAGTTCACAGAATGAAACGTTAGCACATTTGTTTGTACAGTGTCTTAGGTTAGCAGAACTATTTAGATTATTGGAGTCATGGTTTCTGGGGTTGGGGGAGTGTTTTTCTTTTGATTTATTTGTTTTTGGTCCAAAATACTCTGCTAAAAAGAAAGATGTTCATATTCTAATGAATTTTATGTCAGGGGTAGCTAAGCTGGCCATCTGGATATCCAGAAAAAATAAAATCCGGGCAGTGGGGTCTACAGACCCAGTACAGGTATTTCAAGGACTGGTGGCGGCCCGTCTTAGGGTAGAGCATGCGTATTATAAGACAGTGGACAGTCTTGAGGTGTTTAGTTTAACATGGGCAGTGGGAGGGGTTTTGTGTATGGTGGGAGATGATGGAGATTTAATTTTTTCATTTTGACTGTGATGAGAATGACTACTGTTTTATTGTTTTGTAATTTGTTTGTTCTTGTGTTTTTCATATTTTATTTTTTTGTTACCACTTATTCTCTTTTGTCAGGGTTCACTTGCATTTCTGCTGAATTGTTGCTTTCTTTAGTAGTTTAATAAAGGGATTTTTAAAATTCAAAAATTCTCTCTCTCTCTCTCTCTCTCTCTCTATGTATGAATGTCCTTTATTATCTTTATGCTAATTACAAATAAAGCTTGTTCATTGATGTTTTTTTAAGAAATGTTAATTTGAATGCTAATTGAAAACTGCATGAAAACTGTTGTTATTAAGGGATCAAAGAAAAAACAAGCTCAGTTCGATGTATTTCTTTCATGAAAATTACTCAGTGAAAAGGTTATGCTTTTATAAATCTCCCTAATGAGCACTGAAGATGGATTCTGATGTAAGGTTCAAGCATCACAAGCGTTTCAGAATGAAAAAATAAGACTGGGAAGACAGTGTGTAGTGAATGATTTGGCTTTTTGAAAAAGTTGCCGCTAAAATAAGAAGAATCATTTTTTTAAAAAGCAGGAAGTGCATCCAGAGTGGATGTCATCACTTGCTACCTTGGCAGCCAATCAGAAGATCATGCAGGGTGGCAGTTTGATTTATAGGTCGCCTGTGTAAATAGTGAATTCAGGTCTCCGAATCCCCAGATCCAGGCTGCAGGCCAATAGTTTACTGTTTTGTTCTGTCAGTGTAGCAAATACTGTGTTCCTGTCCGCTGAGACACTCATTCTTTTTCTCTGCCTTCACTCCGGTTCTTTATTTATTTATTTATTTATTAACCGCTGTCGTTTCCTCCGTCTGCAGAGCCGAATCCGTCGGATGTGGAATGACACGGTCAGGAAACAGTCCGAGTCTTCCTTCATTACGGGAGACATAAACAGCTCGGCGTCACTGAACAGAGGTAATAATAAAAGATCAAAGCACCTTCTCTCTCTCACCCCGGTCTATCTGTGGGGGCGGCGGTACGTTCTCCTTCGCTCCTCTGGGACTAATGAGCGTTTAGAGCGTCGGGGTGAAAGACTCTTATCTCCACATTCATTATGGCAGGGATTGTTATTTCTTCACTAGCATCATGTTGATGTATTACATCATAGATGCATGTAGCGTAGTGTTTCACTGGCTGTCTGTATCGCGGTGCCTTTTTTCATTTAAGCAGTGACTTAGCAGCACACGTTTTAGCTGTCCGCAAGGGACGTTTCTTTAAATCAACACTGCAATGTAATTGAAGGGTCTTTCTGGCTTGGCAAACGGCCTTTTTCTCTTGTTAAAAAATCACTGGGGAAATTGCTGAATCAATTTGACAGCAGTAAAATTGGACTGCAACTAAAAATCATGATGAGGAACTTGAATGATACGCGCTACAACTTGGATCAGATAACTCACGAATCTAGAATTAATGAGATTTTGACATGCTTTTAAAAAAATGTTTGAGTCCTTTATGCAATTTGTATTAAAAACATTATTACATATTCAGACTAATATATGGTGTGGTTTGAGAAAACAATGCTAATAGGGATGAAATTACTCTAAAATGGTGCAGTGCAAAGACATTTCAGTTGTTAAAAGCTGACGTGGAACCTGCACACGATGTCACACCTAAGACTGGCTATCCATTTCACATGAGCGACATGATGAGGACATGGGTACTTTAATGGCAGGTTATGCCCTGCTCTCCTTACTCTCTAAATCTGCTTGGAGTCGAGGTTCACTTAGACACTAATACCCTGTTATGATGACAGATGGATGTTTTACTGGGAAAGTCAGTGTCAAGATCTCAATAATTATGCACTTAGTCAGGCCGTCCAGAAATATCTTTTTTTACCGATAGTAAGGAGGTACTGTGAATATTGAACATGACATGTTTAACCTGTTATTTTATGGTCCATCTCCAAGCGAAATTCATGCAAAATTTAGATGTAATTTAGATGCATAATCACTTGGCCGTCAATCGAGACAAAGTGATTATGCATTTCTCCGGAAGTTTTTTTTTCATTTTTTTTTATTTTTTTATATATATAAAAATCGTGGAGCATATACAGACAAGACCAAGCAGAAGTAACACAGTTATTATAATTGCCAGGTTTTTGTGTTCTGATATCCCACATATGCCTGGAAATTCACAGCCTCTTAACTAAGCTTGTTCCCAGCTTGAAGTGATAATGGCTGCTTAAATGCAAAATTAGATAACCCCCCCCCCCCCCCCAACCCCCCCACCCCCTCCTTTGCTCTGCATGTTTGTGGATCTTTATGGTATCACTCATGCATTCCACGTGTACCTGCTAAACCAGACTTCCTCTCCTTCCATGGGAACCAGGAACCACAGTCTCACCCTCCAGATGGCATTGATTTATTATGCTGATAAATATATCATTTAGATTTTGGACATTTCCCAGATTAGTGCCCTTAGATGCCGTTTGGTATAAACAACTGGTTTCAATTTCATAAGCCATAAAAAACCATGCTGAACATTAAGAATAATAATAATGATAATTCTGACATCGACAAGATGTAGAGTTTTATTAATATTAACTTTAAGCATGGAATGTAGAGGGGAATGGCTCTCCTGCGTGCCATCTGAGTGTGCTTGAGCTGTGTGGGTGTACAACATAGGTTTTAATTATCTCCTGCAAAAACCATTAACCACTAAGGTGTACAAAAAAAGGTTCATAACTGTCAGTGTAAAATACCATGCATTTTGAAAGAGAGAACATTTGATGAATTATTGATTTGAGAAATGGGGACTCGGCACACTGCAGTTCCCAAAAAATGAAGAATTTGTTCAAGTGACAAGAATATGTCAACACAAAGATGTGCTTTTCTTGTTTGAGGGGTACCTATCTGAGTACTTAAACCATTTAATCAAGCCTGGTTTATTGAAGGCAAAACCCAAAGGTCCCTAAAAAAGCAGCTGTTTAGTTGCATCCGATGTTTTTGTTTCTTTCCTTTGACAGATTTAGAGCACATTACTGAATCGTGCAGAAGCAGAACTAATTGCTACATACTTCTAGCTCAGATGAAAGATGTTCTCTAAAGATAATTCATACAGTTTGTAGAGGACACTCTAAGGTTGAGGTTAACGCACTTCTAAATATAACTACTAAAGGAGATATTAAATTAGAGCTCTACAGATTATGTACTGAAAATTTTAGATGCGTGAGATTTGAGATGTGAGATATAGGATATGCCTGGAGTGGTCACTAACCAGAAGTGCAGAAGGACATTTCTGTCTGTGCAGAAACATGAAGCGATTTTTATGTCTTCTAAAGTGCTATTACTAAGAACGCAAATTATTCTTTAAAAAACATAATTATATGAAAACATTTAGAATTATCATGTAAAGTTTTGTTTGTGAGCTAACTAGCCTTTGGATTCTACTGAGTCATCTAGCTATTAATTATCTAGCAGAGACATTGTGAATTGTTATTTAATAGCAAGTTTGGAGACGGCCTCTGGATTGAATATTGCAAGGTTTCAGGTATTTAGGGCCTGATTTACTAAGACTTTTAGCCCGTACAAAACCTTTTAGCGCACGCAAAACCAATAACATGACCAATGATTGGTGCAAAACAAATACCAAGACCAATCATTGGTCATGTTATTGGTTTTGTGCGTGCTAAATGGTTTTGCACCCACGAAAGGTCTTAGTATTTTGTTTCCATGGTTGTCTTGTTTCCATAATAGCATTTGATACTGTGTCGCAAGCTAACAAAACGTTTAATATGTCACTCATACTGAGATTTCATTTGTATGTGAGCTAACAGTATCTTATATTAAACTTGAATACATTTTGTAATGAAGGTATTGCAATAAACACTTTGCATGCAATGACTTCTGAATAGGTATTTTCCCATACATATGTACGACTATGGCTCTCAACTAATCTGAATAATATGCATTATATGGCCACTTTAGCAAATATTGCATGGTACGCCAGCGAGATAGACTTGACTTTTCAAAAATTATATGCATTTTTACACAAATTACAATTTATTAGAACAATAGTGTACCAATATAACCAATATACCAAAGAGTGGAACAGCACTAACATTTCCAGCAGTTCAAATAGATCACCAAAGAGAAATATTCAGAAATGTAACCTTTTGTTTTGTGTCACTTTCTGTGTACCAATGTTTCATCCCTCTCTGCTTTTATTATTTGCCTGAATGTGAAGCCACTGGGGCCTCAGTGCTGTGTCCCTGTTGCCGTCGACAACCATTAATCTCTCCGGCCATTGACTAGCCCTGTACTCGTGAACAGCTCAGTCCCCTTCAGCTTCCTGCCACTGCACTAGCCCTGTACTCGTGAACAGCTCTGTCCCCTTCAGCTTCCTGCCACTGCACTAGCCCTGTACTCGTGAACAGCTCAGTCCCCTTCAGCTTCCTGCCACTGCACTAGCCCTGTACTCGTGAACAGCTCAGTCCCTTTCAGCTTCCTGCCACTGCACTAGCCCTGTACTCGTGAACAGCTCAGTCCCCTTCAGCTTCCTGCCACTGCACTAGCCCTGTACTCGTGAACAGCTCTGTCCCTTTCAGCTTCCTGCCACTGCACTAGCCCTGTACTCGTGAACAGCTCAGTCCCTTTCAGCTTCCTGCCACTGCACTAGCCCTGTACTCGTGAACAGCTCTGTCCCTTTCAGCTTCCTGCCACTGCACTAGCCCTGTACTCGTGAACAGCTCTGTCCCTTTCAGCTTCCTGCCACTGCACTAGCCCTGTACTCGTGAACAGCTCAGTCCCTTTCAGCTTCCTGCCACTGCACTAGCCCTGTACTCGTGAACAGCTCAGTCCCTTTCAGCTTCCTGCCACTGCACTAGCCCTGTACTCGTGAACAGCTCAGTCCCTTTCAGCTTCCTGCCACTGCACTAGCCCTGTACTCGTGAACAGCTCAGTCCCTTTCAGCTTCCTGCCACTGCACTAGCCCTGTACTCGTGAACAGCTCTGTCCCTTTCAGCTTCCTGCCACTGCACTAGCCCTGTACTCGTGAACAGCTCAGTCCCTTTCAGCTTCCTGCCACTGCACTAGCCCTGTACTCGTGAACAGCTCTGTCCCTTTCAGCTTCCTGCCACTGCACTAGCCCTGTACTCGTGAACAGCTCAGTCCCTTTCAGCTTCCTGCCACTGCACTAGCCCTGTACTCGTGAACAGCTCTGTCCCTTTCAGCTTCCTGCCACTGCACTAGCCCTGTACTCCTGAACAGCTCAGTCCCTTTCAGCTTCCTGCCACTGCACTAGCCCTGTACTCGTGAACAGCTCAGTCCCTTTCAGCTTCCTGCCACTGCACTAGCCCTGTACTCGTGAACAGCTCAGTCCCTTTCAGCTTCCTGCCACTGCACTAGCCCTGTACTCGTGAACAGCTCAGTCCCTTTCAGCTTCCTGCCACTGCACTTTAGGAAAAAAAAAAGAATGTGTTTGTTGTCATGTTTTTTGCTATTTTCATTGACCATATTTGCCTGATTGATTTTGTCTGTTTCTTTTTTTGTCTCTATCTGGCTGCCTCAGGAGCCACGGCTAACCATCTTATAACTAATGCTCTGCTCCGTCCCCATGGCACTAACAATCCCTATAACACATTGCTTGGGGAATCGGCCGTCTATAACAACCCTTCTGTGAGCATGTACAACACGCAAGGTGTGCTGGCTTCTTTTTTTTTTTTTTCTCCTTGAGTATCGATATCTGTATTTGATCTGCTTGCATAAAGGCATTGATTCCAAAAAGTGCACACACCTGTCTATGTGTAGGATCGCGGGTGAGGGTTATCTTGGCTTTCCAGTTAAGGCAATTCATTAATTCGAACAAATTATTCAAAACGCTAAACTAGAGCAGGCCAAAAAACAGTAAGACTTTTCACCACAAGTGCATGCAATAGAGAATTTCTGAATGGCACAGCCATTGTAAAGAAATAATTGTGCTTGCTGGGAGCCAGATATACCTGAATTCACCTGCCGAACTGTTCTGTGTGAAGCATCTGTGCAGTGTTTTTTGTCTGTCTGTCTATGAATGAGTATTCATTCATTTGTGCGGTTATAAAATACACATCTTTATAGGGTTCCAAAAATAGTCTTCAATTTTTGTTTTCTTACGTGAAGAACTAGATGCTCCTAACATGGTATTAAAATGCATTGCAAAATTAAGTTGAAATCACTGGCCACAATGCTCCACATATTTTTATATAGGCTACTCTTATTATTGTTCTGTAGCATCTACCAAATCTTCTGTACATTTATGACTTAGCACTTAAATCAATCCTTCAGGTAATCTGTCTATTCCGTGGTATGTCCTCGAAGGCAGATTGAGCATTACTGAGCCTTTTCAGCCTTTTATTTTGTTGTCCTTATGAAGGACCATTTAATTGAAGTGTTTACATTTGGGAGAATTAAAATTAACTAGGGATAGCGTGGCTCTAATGGGAAATAAGAAGCACTAAATGTATATTTTTTTCAAAATCTACAAAAAAAATCAATCTGTATGGGGATAACTACTTGTGAAAAAATTGTGGCTTTAAAAAAGGCATATTACATCATGGAAGCGGAGCAGTTTTGCCAGGTTAATGCATACCTGGTCAGCATCACCGTGGTCAGAGGGCTGAACTCACCAGGCATTGACCGAGAACCCGGCAGTAAATATCCTGACCCCAAAAGCAAGGTGCGCCAGGCATGAGTAGCGCTCTAAAACATAAAATAGAGGCGTGATAAAAATGATGGATTTGTGTTATCATGGTCAGTCTTACACCACGGCCCTTTTGCCTCATCCAGAGATCACTGACGCTCAGAGGCACTGGAAGTCCATCGGACTGGACAGCAAAATAAAATCAGCGCCATTCAACCTTGCCCACCCGAGCTTTTATGCCTTAAAGTGATAAAGCATTATCTAGGAAAGCGGGAGTGTTGTCTTTATCTGCAAGATTTACACTCATTAGGTTAGTGGGGTTACCTTGGGACACACATATTATTGGTGTCATTGCTTGGTGATTTAATTCCATTGCTTTCTCTCAATAGCCAAAGGAAAATGTATCCGATCGATCTCTGAATACCTGGTTGTTTTGCACTGTGCAAAGAGACATGCACAGAATCGTCGGTTAACAATCAGTCAACATCTTAATGACGGCAATAATCAGACAAGTATATAAATACAAGACACTAGTGTGCAAATACAAAGCTCATGTGGTGGTTTTTAAGATGCATTTGCCAAATTTAAGAGTATAATTGAAACATTAATCCATGCCTTTTGCAGAGCGGAGAGGTTGATACAAAAATATCGCTCACAAGACCAATTGAGATTTTGGAAATGAATGATGTAAATGTCCACTAGAAATAATGTACCATAGAACCAAAGCAAAACTGCAACTGCCTCACTAGAAACAATGTTTTTTCCCCTGATTTCCATGAAGGCAAACACTGTTTATTTTATAAAAACTATTTTAAAACAAGCTTAACCTTACAACATCAAACTGGTTACGCTAAGAATAGCTCACTTGATTAGTATTATTATCAGCCATTTTTAAAAGCAAAAGCTAAAGAATATAACATGACTCACACCGTGTGCAATACTATTTAACTTCAGTTCCTACAATAAATGTATTCATATAGACATCTGGTACCAAAACACAGAATTTTAGTAAGTGATGGGAAACACTAAAGGTCAAATACCATCTTATTACAATTATTGTCACTAGGCAGCAATTTATTGTGCAGCCCAATAATTCTCATTTGTGGAAGGGAATTGATTTGATGTTAAAAATACCAGCGTCATTGAGTCACACCAGGCAGCGATTATTGTGCCGACTGCCACACAACACAAAGATGCTTTGTGGTTCAACGGTGAATCTTGTGTTTCCCGCACCGAAATGTGCGAATGTGTTGAACGTACAGTACCTTTTACTGCTGACGTGAAACGAGGTACTTATTTACTCATCTGGTTTCGCGCATCATCACCTGTGCACTGTTATTCCTGTTTTTATACCTGTCACTGTGAGCTCACCTGTGCACTTTTATTCCTGTTTTTATACCTGTCACTGTGAGCTCACCTGTGCCTTTCTTTCCTTTTTCCTCATGCTGTCGTTTAGGGCCCTACAGAGAGACAAGTATGGGAGTAAAACTAAACATTGCATATCAAATGTAATTCACCTCAACTTTCTTTTCACTCTATGCTGATAAAGGGGGTATAGTGGTTGTCTAAAAAAACTTAATTTATTGTGTTAAGTACAGAATTAAGACATTTTAAACATAAGAACTGCACAGACCAATGAGTATGCAGAACTCTGCCTTTCATTTTTTTTCTGCATTGAAGCTCATTGGACAAAATACCATTAGATTATTGCATATTGTGCATTTGTTACATTCTGGATATAATGATGATCATAGCTGCGGAACAGAATCAATTCTTGAGGATCATCAATCCAAGCTGCAATCAATGCTATTTCATCAGTGCACTACAACTTGTTATTGTCTTTTTTGTAATTAAGGTAATTATAAATGCAAGAATGTTGCGTCTGATTGCAAAAAAATAACAATAACTGTGAGTGTGTTTGTGTGTATCACAAAGTTATTCAGATGAAGAAAAAAAAGCATTTTTGCTAATCACATTCTTTTCAGACTGATTTATGAAAACATAAGCAGCTTGTGTATATATCAATATGTAAAGTGTGTAATGAATGCACATGTCAATAAAAATGCATATTCAATACAAGTTAATACTTCATTATATTGACAGATTGATTAATAAGTAAAGCCATAGAGTCATTATTATGACTTTGTCTTTAAAAAGTAGATTAATATAGTTAATCCAAATTCAGCAATTATGATTCCATACTTTCTCTGCATGAGGGAGAACAGAAAGTCATTCTGAATGTTTTTTTAGTGATTTCTTCTTTTTTTGCCATATAAATGGCCCATATTTATCAATGCAATGGAAGAAATTTGACTTTTACCAAAAATACAAATTCACAGTTATAGCACTCATAATATGCATGGTGATTATATTTTCAAATAAATGTCAATATTTACCCTGACCTATAGGAATGCTTTGTTAAATAGGGGCCACTGCAACTAGAGTCTAGATATAATTTAATTTTCTCATATTGACACTAATAAATAGTATGATTATGTGTTTGTTGTATTATAAATGTGTGTGCCGTGTTTCTTAATGTTATTTGTTGTCTTGCGTGTCCCTATCTGTTAGTCTGACATAATGTAAACTTGTCCATAGAATTTGCAGTAGGTTAGATTTAAGCATTTATCTTCAGTATTAAGCATTTATCTTCATTATATTCATGTATTGTGTTAGGTAAGTATTTGTCATTCTGATAGCATTAGTACTGAGTGCCACATCAGCCTGTACATTATGTTTATCCAGTTAAATGAAGGTAATTACAAAGGCAAGATGAAAGCTGACGAGCACTGCTTAAGATGATTAACAGATCACTACTAGCAACCGTTAGCATTATCTATTATACTTTTAGATTGTTTTCAGTGGCTAGCTATCGTTTGTCTCGGACCGTTCTAAGCCTCGTCCGACCCTGTTTTTCAGAGGGCATCCTGAACAATGCCAGGGATTCAAGTGTCATGGATACTCTACCACTGAATGGTAACCATGGCAACAGCTACAGCCTGGCCAGCGGTGAGTACCTGAGTGACTGCGTCCAGATCATCGACCGCGGCTACAACCACAAGGAGACCACGCTGGAGAAAAAAATCCTGAAAGAACTGACCTCCAACTACATACCTTCCTACCTGAACAACCACGAGCAGCGTTCCGCCGAGCAGAACCGCAACCTGATGAACAAGCTGGTCAACAGCGTCAACAACGGCAGCAAGGACGACGGCATCGTCCTGGACGACGTGGCCTCCTTCGGCCACGAGGAGAGCCTGGGCCTGGAGCTGATCCGGGAGGAGTCCAACGCGCCGCTGCTCCCGCAGAGGGCCCCGCCCAACGACAGCCACCACCAGCCCCTCCACTACGCCCGGAGGAGGATCCCAGAGGATAACAGCGAGAGCTTCTTCCCCCTGCTCACCAACGAGCACACGGAGGAGGCGCCGTCGCCCCACAGGGACTCTCTGTACACCAGCATGCCCACGCTAACCGGCTCGCCCGGCGCCGAACCCGCCAGCACCAAAGACCAGGCGGAGCCGCCTGCCGGCAAAAGTGCCGACGCTGACGACGTGTACTATAAGAGCATGCCAAACCTGGGCTCCAGGAACCATATTCACCAGCTACACACTTACTACCAGCTGGGAAGAGGCAGCAGCGATGGATTCATCGTTCCTCCTAACAAAGAAGAACCCACTCCACAAGAGCCCCCGCATCTGGTCACCAGCCTATAGACGCTGATTCTCACCCTGTGGTATCCTGTTCTGGTCAACCGTCAACAGTGGTAGACGTTACGTTCTTTTTTTTTTTTTCTCTCTTCTGTGTTCCGGGGGGGGGGGGGGAATTATGAAAATAAAAATTGGACGCCATTCCAGTGCTGACTGCGAAAGAGAGTACATACAAACTGGACGGTTAAATGCATTGATGTGTGTCTTCACCTGACTAGAATACAATGCTTTGAATTGGGGGTTCAGTGTTTTTTTGTTTTTTTTTGTCAAGGCGCCAATCAAGAAACAGCCTCCTTAAGATCCCGTCTCTGCAATGTTTTTTGACATCCCAAAGGAATTACAAAAACACGCCCCCTAAAACGTTCCACTGTTAGCTGAGTGTGTAGAATTAAAAAAATTAATAAAATTTAAAAAAAAATACAAATAAATCAAACAATATTTTATTATACTTCTGTATCCATACTGGCTTTTTTAAAATTTCTTCCTATCTGGTGAGTCGCAGCGCATTTTGCTGTGACGGTCCTGGAAGTTCAGAAAAAATGATGTTTTTGAACAAATCAACGAAGGAACTCTTCTATCGTTCATGCTAGAGAGCGTATTTTTTGTTTTTGCTGTAATAATTCCAATTATTAAAAAAGAGGGAAAAAAAACTAATAACAGAGAATTATATTAAATTTCTATGTAAATGTACAGATACTAGCATTGCACATAATAGTATGCTTTTTTTGTTCCTTCAGAACTTTTGTCTCTGTAAATGTAGTGATTGGAGCTTTTTTTTCTGTTGTGCTGGTCTTGCGGGTTTATTCTACCAGTAGGGACATTGTTTCTTCTTCCTTTTTGATTTTTATTATAAAGAATCACTGAACAAGAACACTTTATGAGGATCATTTTTCTAGCCAATATAACCACCAATGTTTTCAAAAAAAAAAAATTTTTTTTTTTTTTTTTACTGTGTACATAAATAAAATGAAATCTGGTTTTACAAACCAAGGAAGTAGCGGTAAACTCTTTCGACAAAGAAGTGCTCTGAGGTCATTTTAGAGAAACTTAGTAAGTTTAAAAGGGGCCTGCTCTCCATGATAGACAGATATACAGACAGAGACAGATCTTTTTTGTTGAGGGGGGCATAGGTGGCTACGTTTCATTTGTTTCACCTGAAATGGGCCTCACAACTGAAAGGGGCCTCGCCTCAATCATAAATAAAAAAATAAAAAAACATTTTATAAAAATCCCCACAGTGAAAAAAATAACGTACCCTGTAATTTCCCCATTCAGCCACTGTAGGCGCTGTTCCTACCAAGCTATTTCAGTGATGACACAATTTTTCTTTAACTACTCCATGATCTGACCACATCAAAACACTTGCTGCTAGCATTACTTCGATTTGTTTGCTGCTAGTCAGGCTGATGCTCTTTGACAAGGCAAACTACAGCAACACATCCGTCCTAGTGGCACTGAAAAGAGAGAAATGTCTAGACTGTCTTAAAGTAACAACTTTCTTTGGTGCAGCAAGTACGTCTACAAAAACGAATTTGAATATCAATGTCCAATTGGCTTTTGAAACACACCCCCAAATGACAGGCCGCCTATGGAGGGTGGAGCCTGTGCATGTCAGCCATTCTATATTGACAAGCACTAGGCACTTGTAAAGTAAAATGAATAGAAAAACTGAGAAGAAATGTGTACATTAGAAATTTTGTACTTATTAAGAGAGACATTTGGAGTGAGTAAACTGGAAATGTCTGCTAGATTGTTTTTCCCTGACAGGAAAGATATTTATTTATTTGTTTTTTTTTTAGATTCAGTAATTGAAAACATTTATTTTCAGGTGGCAAAGAATATAGAAACAGATATAGTTTTATTATTATTATGACTTTTATTTATTCATTTTGTATGGGTTTCAAATTGAATGACCTCATAACTAATATTTGTTGTAACAGTGAAACTTGTTTGCCAACAAATAAATTCCTGATTAAGATTTACAACATAATTGTTACTAAGGGTTTGTGTTTCTCTGTGCATTAAATATAATGTGAATGACTCAGCCTTAAATCATATGAGAAGGTGAGCTAAGGGTGTTCCTGTCTTTAATATTAAAAACGTAAAACTACCCCAGAGAAGTAAACTGTGTTCTTCCTCCTCGTCTTCCTCTTTCATCACATAGAGATTATGTTGTTTGCACACACAGCTAGCATTTGTACACAGCTTGCATACCTTCCAAATTATTATACCAAGTTTATACCTACTACACTGTTTCAGATGCAATGTCATTGTAAACAGTATTCTTAGAGCAGGTCTACCAAGCCATAATGTGTGTGCTCCATTGTCACCGTTGCCTGCGTACATTGATTCTGATTCGACACACGCAGCAATGGCACTGTCGTGCGTCTTGACTTCAAAGGTATGCCCCCTTATGTAGTTATTGAACTGGGAATACCCACCTCATGAGAACTGTCAGTTGCACAGCAATGGGTTACTGTGAATTCCAAAGGCACAGAAGTCTTGTTATAAAGTCACGCGAAAGAAGATGCATTAGCGTGATGACAAGCTTATATCGACCCCTGTGTGACCTTTGACCTCATTATGATCTCATGAGCTGTCCAGTTAAACTCCCAGAATGGGATACCTGGCTAAAAATATTCAACTTTGCATTTCAGTCTGAATATTCCACTCTGAAAGTAATACCCATTCCAAGCCAATTATCAATTCCAATTCCCCTTGTCCAGGGGCAACTACCATTGTACCATTGCAATACCATCTGCTGAGCCATCTTTAGATAGCTAGCCATATGTTACAGTGTATTGACCTTCAACTAAACACAATTCAGAATACACTTTTAGCAGCACAGTGATTGGGCCCAGTAGAACACCTATTTTGGTTCCGAATGATCATAAACCACACTCAAAAATATAGTTTTGATACCGTGTAATTTGTCTCTTGCATCAATAGTTTCCATGTGTAAATCTGTCACCAGTACTCTTTGTGGTAGAAGAGATAGGGGATAGGATTGTAATGGGTGTTATGCTTCTTTCTCTCCTGCAGTGTGAGTAGCCTTATTGCAATGCAGGGTTTCACAGCATGTTTCTCAGTGTAACAAGACATCTATGTGGCAGTGGTGCCATCCTGGTTGTGGGTATTCATTTTTGCCTTATTCATATACGTTGTACAAATATATGTATATACTCCTGCATTTGAAACTACATAGAATGCGTGTACGTCATTCTCTATGTAAAGCTCCAGTAGTATAGGAACCTACAATTTTGTTTTTCTTATGTCTAAAAAGTTTCTGTCTTCCATTACTCACACATAGGAACAATACATAGTGCCGGAGCACAGCAAGTTACATTTAATATTTTTGGAGAAGTTTGATCATTTTACTTATTTGATCATCATTCCCAGTTGTTGATCTTCATGCTGACGGCAGTTAAAGGCAGATCTGTCAGAGGTAGAATGGATTACGTTTCACTGCTCCAGGGTCCAGTCAAGTCTGACAGCAGCCAGCTTTCCTATTGATTACCGCCGAATCCTGCTGGCCCCTAGTTTTCAAACACGCAGTAAAATTGATGCAGTTTACGAGCGGCGGTTATGAGCAACACTTTGTTTTGCCCCGCCCCCCCCCCCCCCCCCCTTCCAAAGACGCTAATTACATTTACAGTGCCACACAAACTCATCAATTTATCAACAGTGTGAAGCTTCAAAACGCCTCCTGTTATCCGTACAGGAGTGCAGTCTACTGTATCAGATTGTTCTGTAATTTCATACAGTCTGTATTATGTATTATCAAGTAAAGATAAAACAGTTTTCAGTAAATATTATGACCATTTGAGGGGCCATTTCCTTTGATCAGAACTATTTCTGTAGTTGTTTGCTTGCATCAAACTCGTCCAACCACTGAAAATATCCAAAAACTAATTTCATTTTAAATCAAAGTGATAACACCACTGTTGGTACAGTTACATTAATAGCCCTGTGGACACACAGATATGACCATACCAATAAACCTGTTATCAAATCCTCACTATGAACAAAAATTGTGAAATAAACCAAGAGCATATCATAATTGTTTTCAGTTTTTTTACAGCAGCAGGGTCACATAAGTGAGTGGCTGTTTATTGGAGAATGAAATGGGAAAGCACGTCCTTTCTTACTTCTGTTCCAATGAAAAGACTTTAATGGTCTGTACCTGCTTCAACTGCTTACTGTATGTAGCTATCAGCCATAATTACCTGTGACTTTCCCCTGCATGAATGAAATCATCTTCTCATATCTTCTCTTATCTCTTAGGAAAGCTAAAACATTGTTGTTTATTAAGAAAATATAAACACTTAATAATAATAACACTGCTAATAATAGCTAATAATAATAATAATAATAATAATGATTAAAAGCAATTTGAAGCCCAAAATCTCTTAACGGGGATATTCGGTAAGAAAGGTGTTATCCTTGAAACGCAAGAAGAGTGAGAAATTTCAAAAGTTTGCTCTTTATGGAATATTATATTTCAAATATGTATTTTTTTATATCAATCATTAAAATGTGCATATATGCTGGAGCTACATTTTTTTAACATTGTTTGATATGAAACTTGCATATACATTGTGGATTTGTATGTGATAATATAGTAAGCTACGGATGATTGGTCAGTGACATTCCCGCATAGATTGTTTTTGTTTGTTGTTTTTTTTTTGGACAGAAAGTTTAATTTTCCCTCTATAACATACCTGAGATAAAATACATTTGCCATGTTTAAATCCCTTTGGAAAATCCTTACAGGCAATTTCCTCCTGACAACTCAAGTGACAAGAGATATCCTTGCCTCTGACAGGAGAGGACATTGTTTCACTAAGCCTTCTTCTGCCCTTCCTTCACTGATAATAACCCAGAGGACAGGGTGATTATAAACTCCACTAACTTCAGCCAGAACAAAACAAATGCCTAAAAACACTCCCAGACTCAGATAGTTGTTTTGCTGTAATATCTGTTGGCATAATTCAGCATAAGAATACTGAAAGATGTCATTTGAAATGTAATACAGGATACATTTGGCAAGGACGGAAAGACGTGCAAAATCTTCACATTCAGATGAATTTAGAAGTACCAGTAAAAAAGATTATCTGGTGATAAATGTTCTTTCATTCTGTACAGATACAGAGCGCAGAAACAAAAGCAATTTGCTATCGAAGAAGATCCATCAATGCTTTATGAAAGGAGATGAAATAGGCTTTATATCGTTTTTGTATGTTACGCTTTACGAAATAGGTTTTAAAACAGAAATTTTGAAAATGTACTGGCTCAATAGTTTCAGTACTGAACTTTGCTGTGCTCTGTTCCACAGACTAGAAATTGTCGAGGTTTGCTGCATGACAATGTATGCCATGTAGTTTACTGGCATTAACAGCTTAGGGCCAGATTTACTAAGACCTTTAGCAGGTGCAAAAACTTGTAGCCCACGCAAAACTAATAACACAACCAATGATTGGTCCAAAACAAATACCATGACCAATCATTTGTCATGTTATTGGTTTTGTGTGTGCTAAAATGTTTTGCACACGCTAATAGTCTTCGTAAATCAGGCCCTTAGTGTGCAATAACATCAATAAGTACAGTTAAATATACAGAAGAGCAAAAGGGTAGTAACTACAATAGGTAGCAGTTTGAACAGGTAGTTTTAATTGCTGTTGCTTTCTGAATCGCTGAAGAAAAATTGCCAAGGTGGCACCTTGAATCAGTAATTCGATTGAAGAGTTCAGCACTCACCAACTAATATCCTTGTGAAGAAAATAGTTTGTGGGATAATCTGTTTTGTGGTCACCTTGTTTACTAATTATGTAAGAGTGGGCTGTAGAGAGTAGAATCTTCATAATCAGGGGCTTTACCTTGCCTTGATTACATGATATACACCGATCAGCCACAACATTAAAACCACTGACAGGTGAAGTGAATAACATTGATTATCTTGTTGTTATTTTGGTTCTGTACTCTAGCACTTTGAGGATATAATGACAATGAGGTTGAAATGCAGACTGTCAGCTTTAATTTGAGGGTATTTTCATCCTTATCAGATGAACCGATTAGAAATTATATAATTATATAACTTTTTGTATATAGTCCCCCCCCATTTTTGGCCATCAAAAGATATTCAAATTAAAGCTGACAGTCTACACTTCAACCTAATTGTCATTGTATCCTTTCAAACTCAAAGTGCAAAATAACAATGAGATAATCAATGTTATTCACTTCACCTGTCAGTGGTTTTAATGTTGTGGCTGATCGTTGTGGCTATACGTGTATATATATATATATATATATATATATATATATATATATATATATATATAGTGTCAGACATTAGAATTTCACTTATTCTTTTAAGGTATTTAGTTCAAGCTCCACAAAAAAAATTGTTAAGTTTTCTTCAAACCAACCTAAATTTGATATAGCACCATACAAAAATGTTTATAGGTCATAATCTTTATGAGACACAGCAGTTTATTGTTTTGACAGGAAAGCATGACCCTATGAAAAACCCTGACAGATAACCAAGCTATTGACACAGTCAGTCACATACAGACTAATGCAATACTTCAAAAAACAATAACGGAGATGTATACAAATACAATGACTAGTTTTAGATCAGGTGCCAAGACAGTAACATTAGCTGTGGGAGCAGTTTAAAAGTTATATTAGACATATATATATTATCTGTTATATCATTCATAGTGCATTTGGGAAAGTTCAGTGGGCATTTTCAGTTATTGTTGAACATAATGCCCCCTGCATGCCACTCATTTTCTCCTTAAACGCCCCCACGGCACAATGAACGCTGATTTACATCTGGGCTGTTGGGAGAATATGCCTGTTCATTTATTGCTGTTTGCGGTTTCAGTGTGCTTGTAGACCTCCCATCTTCTTGAATATTTAATCAATGAAACTTCCACAGTGGTGACAACTGCATTTGAAGCTTCTGTCTACTACATTCTCCTCCGTCCTCGTGTTTTATTATTTTATTTTTTTTCAGTCAGGAAATTGCCATCAGATTTCTGATTCCATCGGCTGAGATAGGAGAACTGAATTAGCCAGCGCACTTCAAACACTACCCGTGCATTATTAATGTGGACTGATGGTACAGTTGCAAAGTTGTTCACAGGCACTTTAGAGTTGTGACAAAGATTACAGATGCTTGTGTTGGTGCATTGAATCATACTATTTCCTGTTGTTGATAAGCATGAACAAAAAAAATGTGTCATTACTTATTAAAAAGCAAGCAGAATATATGCTTTAAACATCCGTAAAGCATTCATATACAACATATAATGCTACTCACTGTGCCTCCCGGATATGGAATATAAGATTAACCTTGCAAAGTGATCCATTGTGTTGTGCTGCCCTGTACTAGTGAAAACAAAAAAATATCACAAATTATCGCAAACAAGATTAAAATAAATGACTGTTAAAATTATCAGTTAAGCAATCTACTTGATTCATGTTTTTGCACGGATGGACAGTGACATTGAGTGAGAGAGTAAATTGAATTGTTTGTTCATTTAAAAATAGATAAGCATGTGTAACATGCAAACTTTTGAATTTGCAAGAAAGACTAAAATGCCTAAATGTCAGCTTGCATGTGTGTGTGTGTGTGTGTGTGTGTGAGTTGGGCAAGTACCAATACAGGACAGATTTAAAACTATGTATTTCATATCCTGCCCCATACAATCAATGGAAAATCCCTGCTGAATACAAAATGAAAGGTGAATCAATGTCATTCTGGGCTTTATGTGTCAGGACAGCCAGACAGTTTTTCAAATAAAAGAAAACGCCTCCCTACCTATTTCTGCAGAGATAACATTGATTTAAGATAGATGGGATTCGGTCCATGTTTGCATTCTGGTGTTTTTCAGATTTGGTCATATAGATTGGATGAGGAGGAGTCGGGAATTCAGATAAAACGGATGAGGCTTCAAAACAGAGATTAAATGCAATCAGTAACTGTGTGCATTTAATCTTGCTATTGCATGCTTTTATGTTAAATGGTATTCCTAAGAGAAAAAAAACACATCCCTTAGTTACTTAAAAATAAATCTGTCTGAAACTAAACAGCAAGGTGTCAGGTCTGTTCTGCAAACTTTAATGTACCAACAAGTAAGGCAATTATTTTCAGATACACACAAACACAGGCATATGGTAGAATTTAACAACACAGAAGTTTGCAAGCAAAATTAGGAGGGGTGAATAAGCATGTGCAATCTATTCTCCTTTAAAATAATGAAAAAATGCAGAGAGCTTAGTTTCCCTATTACCATTTTCTCAAAGTCTGCTAGCTTGATGTTGCTGTCCCGATAGCATAGAATATGTTTCTTGGATAAAGTGTTGTAGGCTAGACAGCTAGTTAAAAGGCTAGCACTGATTCCTGACCTTGGGCTACAAGCTAGCTGCTGCAGGTTCAATTCTGGAATGAGATTACGGTGGCTTAATTAGGACATAATTCATAAAAACACATTAATAACAATAAACGGCATTTACAATGGCTTCTAAAAAGTGATTGTATACAAGGTAATGGTAGGCTATGCTTAGCAGCGTAGATGGCCATGAACATCCTAACTATAGCCTAGATTTTAATTGTGACTCTTAGAAATAGTGTATGAACTTGTATTTCTTGTTTTGCAATTATCATAACATATTCAGAATGGGAGATAAGTACCAGAAGAGGGGGGTGGGGGGGGGGGGGGGGGGGGGGGGGTACAATTGGTCAACCAGAGGATGGGAACGACATGAGAGATACAAATATAAAATGTATCTATATTGCCTTCATGCAAAATCAAATGTACGTATATCTGTGTCTATAATGTTAAAAAAGCAGGAAGACCCATCATCCCCTTTATAGGATTTAGATTCTGCTGCTCTGGGAGACCAGACTCCTCTTTAGGCCCTGGAGGTAAAAATGCAGCTTTATCTGAGCGGTAAACAAGGTCCGTGTACAGGGTGTCCAAAAGACAAAATGTGAAATATCTTTTAAAGACCCACACTGTGAGCTGAACCATAGTGTGCAATTGATTTCCACATCTCAATGGGTCCAAATGTGGCTCTTGTTGCTAGGGCCAACCATAGCAACTCAACACTTTTTTCCCATATCACATATGTTTCTTTAATTGGAAATCTACTGTTGTGGACACTTTGCATCCACAGTAGTAGATTAGTGACAAAACAGACGTGGAACAATCCACCAGAGTATGGAACTGTGTGTCTGAGGAATGTGTTACCAACACTGGGTCTCCCCAAGACTGTGTTTTGTGACCATTTCTCTGCATTTTTCAACACAAATTCCACTATTCAGGCAGAAATTTGAATATGTTGAAGACTTCTGACCAAGCCATTAAAGTACTGCAGACTACTATGCAAGTGTCTTAGAAAATAATTCTAAATGATGCCATTTACTAATATACCAAAATAGCTAATTCTAGCCAAATAAAAACATGATGATTGATATAAGGAAACGTAAATAATCCTTGCAGCGAGTGTTACTGAAAGGCAGGGAAGTGGAGATTAAACGTATATTGCAGCAAGTACCAGGGAGGCTAGGACAAGCTAAAAGTTTAAAAGTTTGGCAAGATTTGGATGGTTTAAAGTAAACTTTACCATATACAGTATATATATATATATTTTTTTAAATAAACATTTATGTGTAACATTTCATTCATTTGTATTTTGCTTGTTGGTGTTGTTAAAGCATGGTGGATTTTACCTTGAGAAACAAACAACACAGGCAGGAATAGGAGAGGTGATGAGCACAAATTTTCAAGTGTTGACTTCAAAAACCTGAAAAAAAGTCACAGAATGGACCCTATTTGCACAAAGAATTTGACACATTTCATTCAGGATCCCATTTGCCTATACCCAGAAGCAGCTCAAATGCAAATAAAATTATAATTATGCTTTTAAACCGCAGCTCAAATGCAATACAGTATTCCAAGACTTCCAAGACACAGTTTTCAAACTACATTGCTGAAACTTTTCATGACCGTATGAGCCACACATATTCAAACACAAGAGAATAAACCTTCTGTGCTGTGTCCAGTGGTTTTAAATGTTAGATGCATTCATCTGATTTGGATAAAGATGTGCATTCACATCACGACATACCAGATCTTCCATGTTGGATACATGAGTTCAAAGACCCATATCTTATTCAACGCAATGAATGAATCCCATTGAATTCATCTGACTTTATTTCATTTCTGAAATCAGAACTCAGTGACAAATCTGACCTGAGTTTACTCATGGCTGAAAAAAGTATGGTTCATAAGCAGATAAAATGTTTTTCATACAAGGGTGGGGGGGGGTTACTTTCCAAGCCATTTTGTTTCATGTGCCAGTCAAGGTTGATAATCTTTAAATCAAAAAGTGCTCTGGAAGATAAGTACCCTTTGTGAGCCGGGCAATGCTATTTTAATTAAATATATGAACATGTCCCTGACCCAGATGCTGAAGTCTAAACAAAGATAACATCGTCCAATCAAAAAGGGAGCCAAGATTGGTTCAAGGGCAGAATTATTTTCTATTATGAATTTCCAGAGGGACTTAGCCAATTTTCTTTATTATGATAGAATCAGCATATGGAAGATCGAATCTTAAGATAGGGCTGCAGCTGGATAGGTGTGAGAGGCAGGGTGCCACGGCAGCATTCCCAAACCTTGAAAAATGCACCTATTCCTCCAATCTGAAATGTTATTATGGCCATTCGTATACAGTATATTTACTAATTTGGGAAATGTCACGCTTCGAAAACGAGCTCGTAGAAAAGCACGGCAAAGGATTTCCCTCCCGCATCCTGCATACACATGTACAAACATGCGCACACTGAAGAACACATGCACAAACACCCCAACCCCCCAACACACACACACACACACACACACACAGACACACACGGACACACGTGGAGTTCACTTGGTGGTGATGGTTGACTCGTGACTGATTACTAATGAATGGAATTAACAAATGAAAATGTGTTTGATGTGATTGTCCTCTCCCTAAAGGATTAAAGCATTGAATTGTGTGCTTTTATTTTGAAGCAGATGCAGGTGTACATGCTCAAACAATAATGCGTGGTACAGAAATAGCACCATAATGGCTGAATTCCCTGGCTCTATCATTGGTCCAAATTGCGTTTAACTCTGTATCTGCAAGGAAGAAATCTCATCAAACAGAAATTCATTCTTCTCAAGAGATTTCAGATTTCCCTACAGAACAAGTACCAAGCTCTGCAGTACAAACATTGATTGCAATGTGAAAAATGGATAGTCTCTCTCTCTCTCTCTCTCTGCCTACATGTATACAAGGTGTAGAGTCGAGTGGAAATGATTGAAAAATGCAATTCATTTGCAAACAATTTTCAACCAGACTCATTACGGTTTTCCTGGTCATCACTTAGTAATTTGCTTTACAGATGGTGGATTACTATTTCTGAGAGTATGGCTGGTACTATTACTGTTGCTAGTTATTTTGCTATTGCTGTTGGTGAGGTGAGACTGTCCTACGATCTGAAACTATCCCTACATGGTTGACAATATGGCCAAGTATACTACATTACCATGATAGGCTCCTGGCCTTTAATTCTTCACTGTAGACTGCACCAGTCCACATTACATTACATTATAGGCATTTAGCAGACGCTCTTATCCAGAGCGACTTACACAACTTTTTTTATCATGTTTTACATATTATCCATTTATACAGCTGGATATATACTGAAGCAATTCAGGTTAAGTACCTTGCTTAAGGGTACAACGGCAGTGTCCTACCTGGGAATCGAACCTGCAACCTTTCGGTTACAAGGCCAGTTCCTTAACCATTATACTACACTGCCACATCCAGCTTCAGCTGGATAAGCTATCTGATAGCCCATATAATTATCCATCTCACTTATAATGCCTGATATACAAACCCCAATTTCAAAAAGGTTGGGACAGGGGCAAAAACAAAAGACTGGAAAGTAAAAAAAAAACATGTTTGGAACATTCAACAGGTAAACAGGTGATGCTATCATGACTGGGTATAAAAGGATATCAATATTTTGATATCTTATTTTCAGGTACTCTGACAAGCGATACTATAACCTCTCTGCATTTGAATGGATCTATATGGGAATTGGGGGGTGGGACTAGATTAAGCTGTAAATTGCACGGGAATAGTATGGAACATACAGTACGTATGGATCCAACGTTTTTGGAACATGTTGCAGGCATCAAATTCGGATTTAGCGTATATTTACAAAAATCAATAAAGTTGATAAGGTAAAACATTAAATATCTTTTCTTTGTACATTTTTCAATTAAATATATGTAAAAGAGAATCACTAGTATCATCCTAATGATCAATCACTGCTGTCTGCTTTTATGTGCATTTTACATACTGTCCCAACTTTTCTGGAATAGGGGTTTGTAGTATAAGCCGAGATATTAGGTTTAAAATAATAGCTTCATTCATTTGAGGGTCCATCCCTTGATATTCCTTGCCAATGACATGAGAAATATAGATATCATTACTTTTTCATGTTAGCACAAATGTTGATTTACTTCACGACTTTCCATAATACTTTTACCCTAAAATAGCAATGGAATCAGCAGGTGTTGGATATACAGTATGTGGAAATTTAAGTAAAGAAGGGCAAAAAACCCAATAAAGCTCCTGGTGCCAGTGTCTCCTAATCTGCAATCTTCCTTTTGTTGGTGAGAGGTTAATTAAATATCCGTAGGTTGCGTAGGTCACTGCTCTACAGGAGAGATGCGTGGAGCTGTTTTGTAGCGCCCGGAATATTCCCTCACTATCTGATCTTCATGTTCTGGCTGGTCTTTTCTTTTTACCCAGCATGCACGGCGGGACGTTATAGAAGCATAACTGAAAGCACCTGCTGGAGTGTGGAAAAATCAGATGAGCGGAAAAATGAGCCACGGACGCCAGTGTCAAAGTACAAAGAATTTTCTATGTAAAGAAGGACTTGTCCCCTATTGAGGGCACCAGAGGATATTAATGCACCCTAGCAGCGTTTGGGAGAACAGGGCCCGACATTGTTCCGGGTAAAAGATAAGATTTGACCAAGGTCGTCATGCTTCTTTGTGGGCTTTGTGGCATTCTTGTCGAGCGAAAACTCGCGGAGCTGTAATGTGACCACCACAGCGGCACAAAGAGCTTCACTTACTGCGCCTCATCGGGAATCACCACACATAGCTGAAGACCTGGTGTACAGAGGCCGGCTTTGGCTGCCCTGACAACCGGGATCTGTGCAATCACAAGAAGTATCTGTGCAAAAAGGAACAGTCCACCGGCCACTGAAAGGCTCAAACTAAACTCTGAACAGAAAATCTAACGTTATTTCTCATAAATACCATAAACTATGATTATTATTATATAATGCAGTAAATATTTGTATGCAGAGTTTGTGAATTCGTATTTGCCTCCAATGTAAGCTTTAAACCAAATCCTCCTCAAGTAGGCAACAAAAGCCACAACACAAAAAAATCATGCAGTTAATATTTGTTTAGAAACACCATGAGCAAAAAAAGCGCGGTTTCCTCTTCCTGAAAATAATCCTCCATTCAAGGGATTTAAAACTTAATTCACATCTTTGTTTTTGTTTTAAGTTGCATTAAGTTAATACTATCCATGCACAAATAACCCTGTTATAACCCAAAAAGCTATTTTTATGCATGGTTAATTTAATCAGGGAGCAATCGGTGGTGAAAAAATTTATTTTTATGGCTTATATCTTCACCCAGCAGAGAACTGTCAGGGTCTAGGCTACCAGAGCACAGTTTATACAAATATTTGATGCATTTTTATCACATTTTAATTAGGATTTTTCTGATTCAGAATAAGTTTTAATTTCTCTGTGCTAATGTATCTAAGGGCACTTATGGCTGGAGGTAGAACTAATTTTAAGAAAATAACACAATTACCGTGACAAAGTTTTTACTTTTAAGGCAGCGACGCTCAATTTATGCTTGGCCTTAACTGACGCCAAAAGAAAGATCAGGTACGTTTTTTTTTCTACACATAAAACATTATGTAAGTCAGGGTGGGAGTCAAGGTCGCCTTAAATCTGCGCCATACCCACTCTGAATCAATACTTAATCATGCCATGACATGAAGGCTGAATAATGGCACTTTATCATCTGAAAAAAGGTGTTTTTCATGACTTTCTAAAAAATGGTAGCCCTGTATTCAGTGGCCAAGCTAAGCTTCCACAGACAACGAGGCAGAGGACAACGGCTTACTAATGCGTATAGGGTGTGGTGTGGTGTGCATTGAGACATGGTTTTCCTGCCAGCTGAAATCCCTCCCTGCCTCCCTGGCCAATTGGCCAATTACGTGGTGCCCTGAGGGTTGCTGGGCATAGTTGGTCCTGGCGTGCTCCAGATTTCATACATGACCATGAGGCCCATCCACACACTAACACAGCACTTTAACAGGATTAGCCACCTGTCCTTATGACTGCTTAAAGTCAGCCATTTGCATGCTGTGGTCTTATTTAGCAACTGTCAACTGTTAAGCAGGGACGGGAGAATGAGGTTTCATGATATTCAAAGTGGGAGGAGCAACTTGCTGATGTAAACCAATTATAGTTTTTTTTTTTTTTTTAACGTAAGAGCAACTTCTTTTGATTGGTTCCAACAAGACAGTGATTGACAGATAACTGTAACTCCATCAAGCATATGGTCCATGAAGCATTATTCTCACATCACTACTTTTAAGGGAACATTGTGACCTTGAACGATGGTTTACCAGTCAACTCAACCACGCAAAGTGGAGATAAATAATAAACGCAATCAGGATTATCAAGAATCATGGCAGTGCAGTATAATGGTTAAGGAACTGGACTTGTAACCGTTGCATGTTCGATTCCCAGGTAGGACACTGCCGTTGTACCCTTGAGCAAGGTACTTAACCTGAATTACTTCAGTATAAATGGATAAATGTAATAAGATGTAATAAGAAGTTGTGTAAGTCGCTCTGGATAAGAGCGTCTGCTAAATGCCTGTAATGTAATGTAAAAGAATCAAACAGAGTGACTAATTGAGAAACTATCCCTATAATTAATATAATCTTTATAGAGGAATAAAACATCACCCTGGTTTGTGACTCATATAAAAAACATATTTACAATCATATGTATTTACAAAATAAAGTGCCTATGACATCACATGCACTTAATGGTTGTGCTAAATCCTATGAGCTGAAACAAACACTGACCGCTCAGATAGAAGACCCAGGTTTGCACAGTGGTCACCTCGCTGCCTGTTGACCGCAGTCTTTGAATGGACAGCAAACAAAAGCACAGAGCTAAAGATAAATACTGTCAGCTTGTTTAATTGATGCCTAGCCTGCTGGCTCTATGTGCTAATTAACCGGCCTGACAACGCCATTCCCCTGCTCTCCGATGCACAGTTAGCCAATCGGCCAATTAATCACACGGTCAAACACCGGCCATGCCGCAGTGTTTGCTTGTCAGATAATTAAACACTCCTGAACTTTCGTCCGCAAGGCATCTCTACATAGGCAGGTTCTTAAGAATGCAGTACTTCTGCATCTGCAATTTTATTTAAAGAAGAATTGTAATCAGAACGGACACGTCTGTAGCAACTGTTATTGTAATGAAACGAAACTTGTGGAATGACACTCCCCAACTGATACAGAAATATTGTTCCATTTTTTGTGTGAGGACCTCTAAACATATAATAGACAGGAACCCAAGGATAACATGAAACAATCAATGTGGCTGTAATTAATACAAAAATGAATTAAAATTATGAGGCATGAGTTCCACCCAAAAAAACCAAAAGGATGGGGTGCACTGGACCAACCACTCAGTGGGCCCTCGGATCCACCTATTAAACTGCCGAAAAAAAGACCAAAGCTGACAAACAAAGCCACGGACCTCCTGCCGCAAAAGAAAGAAAGTAACAAGTCAGAGAAGCAGCGACAACACAAAAGCCCTGAGAGCGGGTGAGGGCGGGCTGACCTCCTGAGGCTTCCACCTGCGCAGCTGTCTCTAATTTACCCATCAGGCCTACCTGCAACAGGAGGGACAACAAGAGAGAGAGAGAGAGGGAGAGAGGAGAGAGAGAGAGGGAGGGGAGAGAGAGGGAGGGAGGAGAGAGAGGGAGAGGGGAGGAGAGAGAGGGAGAGGGGGGGAGAGAGAGGGAGGGAGGGGGGGAGAGAGACGGAGGGAGGGGGGGAGAGTGGGAGGGAGGGAGGGGAGAGAGGGAGGGGGGAGAGAGGGGGAGAGAGGGAGGGAGGGAGAGAGGGAGGGAGGGAGAGTGGGAGGGGGGAGAGAAAGGGGGGGGAGAGTGGGAGGGAGAGGGGGGAGACAGGGAGGGGGGGGAAGTGGGAGAGAAAGGGAGGGAGAGAGGGAGGGGGAGGGAGAGAGGGGAGAGGGGGAGGGAAAAAGCAAAACAGCGCATAACACTTTCTAAATAATTATTCCTCAGACATTCATTTTCCAAACTGTGTGTCTGGGACAAATATTAAGTGAATATGCATGATTTATTATACCCATTGACAGGAGAGAATGCATTTGTATTGTTTTTTTTGTGTGTGTGTGAATGAGTTGTTGAATTAATTAACACCCCAAGTCTGTTTTTTTTTTCTCCTTCAGTAGTTTAGATTACAATTATACTTTTTGACAGGCTATTTTAGAAATTTCACAACATGATATGTCATATTCTGTGATCACTTAATTCATATCAAAATTGGGGTTCATGTATTTTTTTTCTTTCCCTCAGTCAAGGCTCTTTTTGGGATGTCAGAGTTTGGGTTTAAAAAGCCAGCGGTCATTTTGACAGCCTGTGGAAATCCCAACGAAACTTTACTTCTTCCCCACAGTTTTTTTTTCTTCTTCTGCCTTTTGGAGATTACATTGGACAAGTGTAATTTTGCCAAATCTATTCTTCACCAATATAGGCGAACATATCATCAAAATGTGAATGTGAGACAGTGTGAAGGGTGATCTTTGGTCAGAATCTCTTTATGACGTCATCCAGATGGCACTGTGGTTTTAAATGTGCGAATTCATCCCTTTTTCTGCTAATACACCTAATGTTTGCTAAACCCCTGGCCCTCAATATTAAAGGATTCAATCACAAATGAGATTAAGGGATGATTGCACTGAGACAGCATTCCAGCAGGATAATGTCTTGCACCGATAGTTGGCTGATTGCGTTCAGCCCTGGATATGCACTGCAACTAAGCCCTGTTCCAGGTGGACTATAGCATCTGGTGGGTTTCATTCCAGCCAGGATCTTAACAGCCTGAATCGACTAATCATTGCATTGATTGAACCAATTTAGTTTCCTTGCTTATTTTGGAGTCTGTCTGTATTTCTGAAAGCAGAAGAAGCATCTGGGGTGTGGCCCTCCCGTCTGGAGTTGATTTTCCTGAGTTGTGGCCAAGCAGTCCAGTTACAACGAGCGGCTTAAGTTTTATAACGGCCAGGTACGGGCTTGACTTTCAATTTACTGTTTACAGTTTAGTCATTCAGCAGTTATTTTTTTTTTTTTAGCCTGATCTACCTCCCCCTATGGAAAAAGAATACACTGCAGTATATTGTAAATATATCAAAATTATCTTCACAATATATTTAAAATATACCGCAGTATATTACATTTCCATAAGGGTCAACACGTGCGAGATAAACGGAGAGAAGGTTTATTTCTTATTCAGTTCATGAAAACATTGAACATTGAGGTGTCGTATGAAATGGTGGAGTTTTAGATGATTGCGAAAAACAGCCAGTGAGTTGCACGCTCAACGAGAATGTCTCATGTTCTTTTAAGGCAATGATGCTTTTGGGTAATGGCCGGTTTGGCGAAGAAAGGCTTATTCTCGTGTTCTGTACCTGTCTGGCTTGAGAAGGTGGGGCTTAATTCAGAAATTTGAAGGAAGCTGTGGGCGAGTGATTAGCTTTAAATTACTGCTGTGTCCATTTAACAGACCGGAGTGTGTAGCCTTGCATTTATTCCATCTGGGGAAGAGTGCCGTCTGCCTGGCGGGACACAAATGTGTCTGGTATTAATTGCACATCAGTCACTGTTTATTTGAAGTCAATATCTCATTAGCCACTTACACCATGAGGCGGTGGGGTTATTGTGATCGTCTGAAAATCTTCCCTGCGAGCACCTGGCAACACGCCACGGCAGACCCATGTTTCGGGTCCTTTCACCCTGTATTCCACTGTCATAAGCACTACGTATCTATTCAAAAATACTCATGTCAATAGCTGTAAATAATGGTGTGCGTCACACCAAGTGGAAATGGTAATATGTCTTGCTGCACTGGTAGCAAAACATACCATATTCATATTTGCTATTATTAAAAGAAGTATTTGAATGTGTATGTAATGCTTGTGAAGGTGTACACAGCTCTGACAAAGGACCATTTTACACCTGGCCTCTCCCTACTCTGCTTCCTGCACTCTCCCTTCTCTCAAGGCGAATATATTGTAGCACACAGTAATTTGTTGTACACAGAACTAGCAGTAGGAAGCCCGTGCTACAAAAATCACACTATAATCCCAAATCACTCACATAGCAGCTCCCCAATTCATGAGCCATATCAGGTGTCGGTTCTCACACTAGGGATCGGCAATGGGGAGAATCAGAGGGGAGCTTAGATACCCAGAATACACAAGCCTGTGGAAACACAAGCACTAAACAGAGGCAAAGAGAAATCCCGGTCTTCAGACTTGCGGAGAGAGCTGCATCTTTTCTCCAAAAAAAAATAAAAAACTGAATCCAGTGTCTTAGCCAGACACTGAGCTGACTCATGCCACTCTGTCCACAGAGTACCCACTGCTCACGTCTTCTGCCCAACCCCCCGCCCGTGCCCACCCGCTGCTCACACTGGTCATGTCTTCTGCCCAAACCCCCCCCTCGCTCCCGCAATGCCAGCCAAACTTCATGAAGCTGGCAGTGAGGCAGGCTTCAGAAACTGCTCCGCATTGCTGCAGAATTTCAGCCTGTGCTCTCCCACCGTGCATACACATAAAATACACCACACACACACACACACACACATATGTACACACGCATGCACACACTCATACCCGAACACACACACACACACACACACACACACACAAACACGCACGCACATACACACATGCACACAAACACACATACTGTACATTCTGACATACACATAGGCACACCCATGCATATTTTTTAAAACATGTGGATGGTGACTAGTGAATGGAATTACCAATGGGCAAATTTATTTGATGTGTTTCTCTTTAAAGGATTAACACACACACACACACACACACACACACACACACACACACACACACACACACACACACACACACACACACACACACACGCACACACACACACACGTGAAAAATTAAGAATCGCTTTTTGTTTCTGTTGACAATCTGTGTCATGCGCTTTCATCCTCTGCAGGCCAGTTGCCAGGTTACTACCTGTGGAATCTCAGTCCACAGGTGAATCAGTGTGAGATCTGCATTGTCTGATTCTGCTCAATTCAGCTTAAGGCTTAGCCACGATTTTTCCATCCATGTGAGCCATCCAGACTCATTTTCCAAATGAGCGAGTACTGAGAAGAAGGTGGGATTACAATGAGATACCTTTCTTATATAGACTGCGTAGGCTCTCCCCAGGTGCTCAGCTCATATTGACAGCTTTCGGAGCGAGCATGAAACGATCCGGCAAACACAACAGCTCAGAGTGTCGCCACGGAAACGGTGAGGGCTGTGCGGAGCTGGCGGTAAATGTGTGCTTCTCACACATCACCAAATCCATTGGATATGCTTATGACATGCGCCTTACAAATACACAGTTTAAAACCAGTTTTCCCCAATACATATGGTACCCAATATTTTGTTTTAATGAATTTTTTTAGAGAGAAAATCGGATTATTTCCAACTGAGAAATAGCCCACTTTTAAATAAGAGAGAGAGAGAGAAAAAAAACAAGTATGTAAACCATATATAATAATCCAATATACGGATTTTTATATAAAAAATATAACGTACCTTATACATCATTCACTGATCATTCATGGGCAGACCCACACATGCACACACACACACACATACACACACCCATGCACACAAACACACACACACACAAGTACACGCACACACACACACACACACACACACACACACACACACACTGAACTGTCAGCTTTCTCTTCACTATAATCATTTAATTTGTATCAGTTTGACATTTATCTTCCCTTCCTTTTGGCTATTTTGAGAGCTGATAGGAAGATTGCCAAATAATATCTCTCACTCTTTGAGATTATACAGTGTCAGGGACCAAAAGAGGGGTGACATTTCAAATTTAATCGGGACGTCCAAGATTGGCAACTCCCGACGGCAATTAGTATGAGGTCCTGACTCGTTCACCTACCCATACCTGAGCTATGACCTCTGGATTTTATCTATGGTTGGGAGGTTAGGATGGTCGAATAGTGAGCCACATGTGCTAAGCATGGCAGGACAGACAGGGGTAAGTGAACCTTGTTAGGATAAACATGCTACCGGCCCTCTTTAGCTACACTATCACTGTGACTGATCTCAAACCAGTCCAAAGTATTATACACCTTTTTTACAGACAGTTTTGCTTTACAGGAAAACTGAAAAAAGAGGAAAATAGGAAAATTGTGAAAGGCTGGAACCTAAACCTACAAAAAACTAGCAAGTGAGATAAACAAACATAAAATAAAACCCCTTAAACATTGATGAGAAAAAAACTCCCCGTTGGGAAGAAATCTCAGGAGGAGCTGAGCCTAGAGGGGAAGCCCTTCCACCACTGGCTAGCCTGCTGTCAATAGTTAAAGATAGGCTAAATGCTAATAGGAAGCTAATGGGGAATCTACTTGGTAAATATTAATAGTGCCTGGGCAGATAGTAGCCTGGGGTATTAGACCTGCTGTCAAAAAAGACAGTCTAAGAAAAAAAAAAGTGTATATTTATACACAGGTTGAAGACTAGGCTAAGACTGGATCCATCCACCCCTACTGTTGCACAATGTTGAAAGTCACTCTGGATACTCTGGATTAAGGTAGTCATGCAGTTTCCGTATTATGCTATACTGTATATGTTCAGCAGTACCCCATATTGCAAAGGTCAGTGAATACATCCCTAAGCAATATAGGTCACGTTGTGCAATCTCTGACTGACGATGTCGCATGACAATCACAAGGATGAACGATAAACATGGTTTAAAATGGGCGTGATGATTTTAAGATAGCCCATTACACACATGTATGTATGTGGTCCTCAGAAGCATGGCTACTGACAGCTTTTGGAGTAAGTTATGTCTTCCTATACCTGTCAAGGTGATTCAAACACTACCTGTAATGACAGAAATGAAGGACTGGATTTAAGGACAACTTGACTGGAATCAATCAACAAATACATCTTGCTATTTGTACTTCATCTATGTTCTCATGATATTAATTGTATTGTTTAATTTCTATGTTATTTGACAGATATAAATACACAGTAAAGACAGATATAAATACATAGTAAAGGGAATTAATTATTCTTAACCTTTGTTTATACAGGGCAAGTTGACTGAGCAGATATGCTTTTTTATATCCATGCCCTGTTAGCTCCCCACCCCAAATTAGCCTAAACTGCATGTCTTTAGATTGTGTGAGAAAACTGGAGTACTTGGAGATGGACATGCAAACTCCACGCCGAATAGCCCTGGCCGGGATTCGAACCCAGACCTTCTTGTTGTGAAGTGACAGTTCTATCCGCTGCACCACCGTGCCGCCCCTGTATTGGTATGTGGAGAGAGATCAGGTTGTTCTGTCTGAATCATCTTTCAAGGACAAGCCTTAATTCCTTACAGAGAAAGACTGCATACTATGGAAATATCCCAACCACTTTTATCAGATTTGTGTCCCAATGGCAAAGTGCTTCTACAGCTTATCTGAACTTACCTTAGACAGGTGACAAGTTAATTTAGCAACAAGCTCACCATCAATGACCGTGACGCATTGACATCTGCTAGAGCCTTAGATATCGGACCAAGATTCAGAACCATAATGTTACACTTTCAGCCAGGCTGTTCCATTGCGTGCAGTGACAAAATGCATTTCATATCTTTCTCCCATCTCTCTACAGAGTCGAGATTGTCCTTGCTAACTCTCAGATTTCTGAAAGCGACATGCAGTCATTTTAACTTTTTTCCCCCCACAGTCCACAGGTTGATGTCTTCTTTAGGGTTGCCTTTGAGGGATGTAGATTTCATTCCAATCTTCTCCCTCCTCATATTCCTTTCTGCAATCATTCCCTCTTCCAAAATGGCAGCCACTGCTGATAGAAGGCGGCTCATGGTCTCGGATCAGATGCTGAACAGCAGGAATGCAGTGGAGCTGGTGTTCTGTAAGCAAAGTCTACCATATTAAAACGTCATACTGCTGGTATGCTGTCAGTTGTGCTCCAAATAGTATTCAGAATGAAATGGCATACACGGTTTTTGTTTGCCTATTATTTCAATACCCTTCTGTTATGCATTCTAAAAATTCGACAAAATTCTAGTGGGCACCATTTTGTTCATGAATCCATTGTACTGGGTGAAAGTGAATTCATCCACTTTGAACTATTTGTCCTGGGGTAATTATGGGTAATTATGATGCAAACCATGTGAATATGGGCCATAGAACATGATCTATTTACTGTAACAATCACAATAAAAGTATGAAAACACCAGTTCAATGGTCAAATGAACGTGTACTATTTCACATTGGAAATTATAAATGACCAATTCTGGGATCCTGGTTCCCTGTATTAAAATATATAAAATATATAACCACCACATATGTTGTACTGCATGTGCTGGTATAGGTTCTATCCTCTCACTGTTTTACACACTTTAACCAGTGGTCACCATCTTAAAGTTTACTGAGCTGGGGCGAGTCCAGGGGCAACTTCTCCTTCTTCTTGGTGGAACCATCCATGGGTTCTTTGCCAAGGCTCCCTGTCTGTATGCTGCCCGTATCTGTATGCTGCCCCTATCGCATGGCTCAGTTATCATTCTTTACAGCCAGGGCTCATGACTGACTGACCACAAAAGGGACAACAGAAAACACGGGCAGCGGATCAAAAAGCGTTTTATTCACAATATTTTACAACATATATACAAAAAGCAGTGCGCGAGTCACATAGAGCGGCAAAGACACGCCGTCGCCGAATAGATCATTTTAAAAAAGTGTCTATTGTGAGAGATATTCAATATTAAGATGAAATACAAATGCTATAAAAAAATAATACTATTGATTTGTATGGGTCAATTTGTATTGACCACTAATCTTAACATGTGGAATGCACGACACAAAAAGGAAGCCGGCCCAGACCGATGTCCCTTTGTTTCATAAAGCTGTTGTTTCACCGCCTTCCTCTTCGGCCTTTTGGCAGCCTACATATCATTGAAGACATTAAAAATATCAATAGTAATTAAGCGGCTGTATAAATGCCTATTAAAGCAAACTCAGTGGGAACGGGGCTATTGAAGAGATCATAGGTACAGATGTTATGAACGGCACAGATGTTGTGATGTAAGCTAGAGAGACAGATCAATTAAAATTAGGATCACAGAGTTCCCCTCACATTCTGGGCATTAGGGCATTTGTCAGGCCCAATTTCTGGGAACAAAGACGCATGCATTTAGCTGGCGGATGTTAATGGCTCAAATATTTTCCATTTTTTGTTACATGGTTCACAGTGGGTGGTGGTCCAGTATCGCCAATATACCCATTAAAATAATATGAGTTACAGCAGCATGCATTTTTGTGTGCTAGTTCAATCTCATGTAGTTCTTATCAGGTTTTTGCATATGCATTTGGGATATGCTAATGAAATATAATGTGTAATCATACTGTATGTTCAAACAGACGTTAAATATTATGTTTTTTAATGGCATCTCCCCTATATTCATCCTTTTAATTGTGTTCCTCTATGTGTCAACTTCCCTGAACATAGTGTTCTTGTTTTATTTTATTTTTTGTTGCAGGTTAGATGCCTTGATAATAGTCTTCCAAATTAACCAATACAATTTTTTATATTTTTTTAAAAGACATAGAAAGCACCGCGGAAAGATCTGGCATGACTGAGCAGAGGTGGCTGATGAGGTACGTGGCGATTACTGTTCTTCCCTGTAAAGAAACAGAGGAGCGGAAGACATGACCTGAAGTATAGCCGTGATGCTCCTTTTGCATTTCATGTGGACTGTGTAATTTAAGAGGCTGTACCTTTCACACACAGGCAAAGTCATTACCTGAAATAAGTGCTGTGACAGACTATCTTAGGTCAGCAGTGTACGATTCCTGAAGCAATAACGAACTGTGAAGGGGGGGGGGGGGGGGTGTTGTCATAGACTTGCAGGCTTGTCTTTATTAGAACTGTCTAGAAAAGGCAAAATAGATCCATCTAGGAAATTGATTGCAAATGAATACAAGCCATTCCAGATTGCGGGAGACATCCTGTGAGACCATAGACATTACTTCAGTTTACGGAGGTGCTGCGGGGACTTGGATATGGCCAGGAATCACACTTTATTCAAAATACTTTTGCAGTTAAAAGAGTAAAAAAAGAGTAATAGAAGCTGACGGAGAAAGTGAGCAGGCGGTATAGCGCTGCTCTCTTAATTGAAGGTGATGATAGTAGTCATGAAGAAGAGAAAGGGGGAGCATACTGCACCTATATCGTAATGATGAGGAGGTCTGGCATACAGGGTGTTGCTGACTGCGGCCCACAAACCAGAATGTGTCACACTATTATCTTTAGAATTTATATTTTATTTATTTGTCATTTACGCGGTATAACTCATTTGATGCTGGCTAAGAACATTGTGGTTCAGAATTCGCCATGTTTCACAGACTTTAGAAGCACCCTTTCCGTAAATGAGATCCGGCACAAGTATTCTCGTTCATTTTTCAGTCGGTGATAGTACTGTCTTCTGTGCAGTTCATTTTAGCATGGAGATAACGGTGGAAGTATTGTTCTATCGTACCTGTAATTCATCCATGCTCAACCCGAGGCTAATGAATCAGAACTTCCATTATGATAATTGGAGTTAAACACTTACTCCCCCTTGTGCTCCATGTAATATTTAAAATAGTTGAATTTTTTGTCTAATGCTTTCTCTGTTCCAGTCGTTTATGGCCATAATTACATATATTTTAAGAAAAAGAATCAAGTAACCCATGAATCTCTTATATTATACATAAAGAACCAATGTAAGTTCTGTGACCTTAAGCCTATTTTATACAGGTGACATTTTAAATGGTTTATATATAAAACTTTTAAACCTACACCGTTCTTATACTGCCCACTATATGGGGAACTGGTATTGCCCATCTGGAGACCATAAATCTGTTTATTTATGGCAAATCGTAACCAATCAGTGGTGTGACCATTTAGTGGGCAGCCAATCAGAAGTGAATCTGAAGTGAATATCCATACAGAATTTACATGCAGTCTCATGTTTATAAATGACATACTTTATCAAAAGGAGGTTTATCCTGTTTTTATGTGTTTCTAAAAAGTTTGTATAAATCTTTACCTAAATGAACACTTTTGAAGCAATAAAAAAAGTTCATTCACAAGCTATAAATCATTCGTTTTCTAGTTCTACAGTATGTCTAGAATGAAACCTTCCAATACTGCCTGCAAGTTTGGTCAACTTGAAAATAACTGGAAATGGCTCTCACATGAGGTCACATTTCTCCGTGAGCATACCCTGGGGCACTGGAAACCAGTCTTTGGGTAAATAAAACTAAATCTTCCCGGCTGCTAAAGGTATTTTCACGGATGTGTGTGTTTATTCAGGTTTTCCACTGGAGATGACATTCAGGGGGTATTTACTCTTTCACTTGTGATACAAAGAGCTCAAGTATCATGTTCAAACATAAAGCCACAGAAACAATGCGTGTACCACAAAAAGGTCACCCTTAGATAATATTAAAAATCAGCCTAGTGGTCAAAATGGAGAAATCACTGACTCTACTATGCTTTGCAAATGGATCCATGAACTTCCTTTGGAAAATATACAGTCTCATTGCAGGACTGTCGCGAATCACAGTGTGGTTTCGCATTGAATTCCCTGATTTTACTCTTGGAAATGGTGCACGCATTACACCGGAAGGTTGCTTAGGGGTTCTGGTGAAGGGATCTTTCCTGGTAAAAGTCTTGGGGCCCTATCTTGGCGATCTTGGCGCTTAGTCTAAGCGCATGGCGCTAAGTCCATTTAGGGCGTGTCCAAGTCCACTTTTGCTATTTTAACGGCGTGTTTTTTTGGCGCTAAGCACGGCGCATGGCGCAACTGGGCCTGAACCTAGTCGCTTCATTAATTATAGGTGTGTCTTGGGTGTGACATTCAATAAACCAATCAAAATGTCATATCCCATTCCCTTTAAAAGCCTGCTTTTCCACCTTGGCGGATTGCTTATGATGGCGAAACAGACATGCTCGTGCGTGTTTAGTGTGATCAAGGAATAGGCTAAATGGAGTATGATCAATATTATTCGGACTAACCATTAGCCTATGAGTTCCCGGTAATTCCAGACAGGGCTGTTATTTTACAAAATATGTGCGGTTAAATTTCGTTAAAAGGACCTGCAACAGCTGAGAATAAGCTATCAATGGCTTCAGTCTCACCTTAGAAAACGCCAAATTAGCCTGCTTGTTCAGTGAATTTCGTTTGATTATGCAATGAAAGTGTCAAACATCAATTCCAAGAGGCTGTTCTCAAGTTCAAGCTTCATCCAAAGTTCATTAGGCTACCTGCATAGTAGGCTAATATTGATTAATAACATACATACCGTTATTTTGCCTTAATGATGACACTAAATAGCCATACAATAAAGCTGTCAGGTTCGCAAACCATAAGTTCACGCATATTTCCCCTTGTTTAATAATTTCCTGTTTATGGAAATGTGACCAACCTGTTTTACTCGTAGCGTAATCCTTTAAAACAATCCACTTTCCCAGGAAGACCGTTAAACGTGCAGAGAATGGCATTAAAATTAATTGTGAATTAATTGTGTAACGTGCTGCAAATTTGTTTTAGTTTCTAATTAGACGCTTAGTTCTCTTTAAAATCGTTTTGTTCAGTTAAGGAATAACGGGTGAAATCAGCTGGGTTTTAAACGGTGAGAGTATGGAAACCTGGTCACTGTCATTTAAAAAAATATGAAGGACGAAGAATAGCTAAGGTTGCAATTTAGTTAACATGGTGACATCTCCGTTTTTTAACCATAGGCTATCGAAAAAAACCTTATGCACAGCGAATTCGCTGTAGCCTAGGCTATTTGAAAAACAATAAATGCAATATTCACTGGACAAGGTTTTGAACTTTTTTCAGTCACAAACCATTCTATTTACTTACAGGCTGTATTCATAGATAAACAGAGCTGTATTGTAATGACATCTGAAGCGCATTTTCAGAACTTAAATGTCCGTCTATTGCCGTGCGCGAGTTTTCCATTGAATGACAATTCACGCATTAGGTGTAAAGACAATTCGCGCATTAGGCTTGATAGCTATAGGTGTTATCAGCTCCTTTTTAATGGATAGCCATTGTCCCGTACCATCGCACATCGCCTGGATGTTGATGGAGTGGGCTGAGAGCAATGTAATGTGGCATTGTTTCCCTTCGCTGAGGGAAAGGTATGTGGACCTATGGAACCTTTTATTATTATGCATTTTTGATATAGCCTACACAATAATAATATTTCACATTGTGATCTAGATATTTTAGTCATGCCTGTGCACGTCCCTGTGTGAAACAGACAGGAGGGTATGCACGTTGTGCACACGCCTATGTAGACGCACTTATATGCGCCGTTAAAATAGCATGTAAACAACTGCGACATGACTTTAGACCAGGTTTGTGGTGGTTCTAGCGCAAGCGCTTTCTGCTGGCTCAAGATAGCAATACGCCAAAAAGAATCCTGACCACTCCTCATGTTAAGACCAACACGCCCAGTTCACTAATGATGGCGCAAGACTAGTTAATGGCGCAATGCTAGTTTTACGGCGTAAGCGTTAGGCGTAATTATGGACCTAGCGCCGGGTGTAAGATAGCAAAGACACTTGCGTTTGCGTTAGCGCCGCTTTGCGCCGGGTGTAAGATAGGGCCCTGGGTCTTCCAGCTTGAAAGCAACTTTTAAAAGTTGCACCAGAGTTTGAGCCAGGTATGTGTGGTCAAAATTGTAATATAAAGTAAAACAAAAACTGCATGCAGTATCTTGAAAGTCACCATCAACCCATACCCAACAAAGCAGGCTGGTCTAAGCTGGAGATTTTATTCCTGCACTACACCTCAGTCACATAAAATCATTATAACAGCTGGATATTTTAAAATGGCACTCTCTGCATTAATAGAAAGGGACATGCAAAGACACAGGGCTTAATGAAATATGGCCACCGCCCAATAAAATAATATAAAATCAGTATTAAGTCTTTCAACAGTCTTTCTATATTCTCTGTGGAAGTACGGCGGCGGAGCGAACGTGGCCATTGCAACTTGTTGCTCTTCTTTGTTGTTGTAGTCGACCAGTGCCGGCACTACATTCTTTGGTAACGTAAAGTATCGCTCCGCCACCGTACTTCCTCAGAGAATATAGGTCAGCACAAAGTAAAGGATTCAACGATAGTTTGACTTCAAAAATGATGGTATAAACACTCAAAATAACCCAGATAGACTGTCGTCATATTTTATTTGCTTTGGGTGCACTGTGGAGTGTTTAAGTGCGTTTGGTAGTGGATGCTACGGGTTACCTTAGAGTTGCGCTAGCATTAGCAATGTGTGTATGTCCAAAAGAAGGGACAGCATGGAATTAGCTGAAAATGGTTTCCATCAATCAACTACATCATGGGTAAGTCGTAATTGAGACATTGGGCCCTATCTTACACCCGGCGCAAAGCGGCGCTAACCCAAACGCAAGTGTCTTTGCTATCTTACACCCGGCGCATGGTTCATAATAACGTTCACGTCCTTTAACTACCATGTATTCTTGTGCCCATTACAAGTGAACTGGGCGTGTTGGTCTTAAGACGAGGAGTGGCCAGGATTCTTTCTGGCGTATTGCTATCTTGAGCCAGCAGAAAGCGCTTGGGCTAGAACCACCACAAACCTGGTCTAAAGTCATGTCGCAGTTGTTTACATGTTATTTTAACGGCGCATATAAGTGCGTCTACATAGGCGTGTGCACAACGCGCGTACCATCCTGTCTGTTACACACAGGGCGCGCACAAGCATGACTAAAATATCTAGATCACAATGCAAAATATTATTATTGTGTAGGCTATGTCAAAAATGCATAATAATAAAAGGTTCCATATTTCCACATACCTTTCCCTCAGCGAAGGGAAACGATGCCACATTACATTGCTCCCAGCCCACTCCATCAACATCCAGGCGATGTGCGATGGTACGGGACAATGGCTATCCGTTAAAAAGGAGCTGATAACACCTATATCAAGCCTTGTCATAAATTGTCATTTACACCTAATGCGTGAATTGTCATTCAATGGAAAACTCGCGCACTGCAATAGACGGACATTTGAGTTTTGAAAATGCGCTTCAGATGTCATTACGATACAGGTCTGTTTATCTAGAAATACAGCCTGTAAGTAAATAGAATGGTTTGTGACTGAAAAAAGTTTAAAACCTTGACCAGTGAATATTGCTTTAATTGTTTTTCAAATAGCCTAGGCTACAGCGGATTCGCTATGCCTATGGTTAAAAAACGGAGATACGTAAATGTCACCATGTTAACTGAATTGTAACCTTAGTTATTCTTCGTCCTTCATATTTTTTGAACTACAGTGACAAGGTTTCCATACCCTCAGCTTATTAAAACCCCGTTGATTTCACCTGTTATTCCATAACTGAACAAAATATTTTAAAGAGAACTAAGCGTCTAATTAGAAACGAAAACAAATTTGCAGCACGTTAC
>CM056376.1:134309718-134362218 GCA_029718625.1 Synaphobranchus kaupii
AGGCCGTGTGTTTATCGCGTACGCATACCGCCAAGCCCTGCATGTAGGCTCCCTGCCTTACATCCATCATGGCAAAATCTATCTATCATCTAATCTATCTATCTATCTATCTATCTATCTATCTATCTATCTATCTATCTATCTATCTATCTATCTATCTATCTATCTATCTATCTATCTATCTATCTATCTATCTATCTATCTATCTATCTATCTATCTATCTATCTATCTATCTATCTATCTATCTATCTATCATCTAATCTACATTAATGGCACCAGCACAATACATATGGCTCTATCTCATGTAAGGTAATGACTTTGCTTGGTACTCTTTATAGTAAACAATAGTACAGGACCTAAAGGTAGACTCTTCCCTTTGTACTTTAAAGACAAACAGAAGAAAATGAGGACGGTAAGGAAGGTAAGGGAGGTAGTATATAGTATCTGGGTTTATAAGTAAAGCATACCAGGTGGATATGATTGGCTGGAGCATGTCACTAATTTTGTTAATAAATAAACATAATTAAAGAAGGACAATTAAAACCGCATGTGCTGCATTTAATCTCAGATAACAGCACAGGCCTCCTTGCTCCCCCCCCCCCCCCCCCGCCCCCCACGCCCCCCCTACACACACACACACGTTTGAAGGGTCATTTTGCAATTTCTGTGCTTGGATGCATCCGAAGAGGGAGCTCCTTTAGCCTGAAGAGCAGGAGCTGACCCGTGAAAGATCATTGGACAAAATAAGGTGAAGATCATCAGTGATAATGTGTGCGATGTGGAGAGGTGCAGACGGGCTGCTGTGGACTGTACTCACAGGTGGACGGGCGGGGTGGGCGGGGCAGGGGCTCTACTAAACCATGCCAGAGCAAAGCCTCTGGAAATGAACCGCTCTTGCAGAAGACTCCGCTCCCTGCCAAAATAAGCAATGCTCCTGGGCCGCTTGTAATCTCCGTCCATGTAATGTCCCTGACTGTGGAGATTTTATAATGATTATTGCCAATTTCGCTCCATGACAAATCTTTGATGGTCATCAAAGAGCAATTAAGAGCAAGTGGAAAAGGAGAATTCAGACCTTTATGATATAAATGAGACTGATTTGCACAGTTTTTTTTAAATATGAGCAGCACAGATTTTAGAAAGTGTGGAAAAAAAAGCTGAACTGCTTGGGCAGAATGCCTGCCAGCACAAAGTCGTGTTATGTATATGTTATAATGTCTTATGTATTCTGCAGTGGGTTCTTTTGAATATGCTGAAAAACACATCAGCTTTGAGGTGTCAACATTAAACTGGGTCATATATGTGGTCAGATTTAACGTTCCACATTGGTAATCAGAGCCATTACATTGCTTCTCTCTCTCTCTCTCTCTCCCTCTCTCTCTATCTCTCTCTCTCTATCTATCTATGTATCTATCTATCTCTGTGAGATATTATTCAGCCTGTTTTTCATGGTATGCTAATTCAATAATCGACGAGCATTAAAGTTTTACTCCTGTTTGTAATAGACATGAACCATCTCCCGTATATGACAAGCAAGATGCCATTTGTATATGAAACATGGCTTAGATAATGTCATATTGAATGTAACAGTAAAGAATTCAGCAGTGATATGGGAAAATGTGTTTCTTAGTCCAGGGAGTTATGAGCAGACATCATTATGAGCCCATAGCCATTACAAGCAGAGCCGTGTTAAGCTATACTTTGTCACTTCTCAGATGAATCTGCCCATTAGAAGAAATTGATTGCTATTTAATTGTCCAGGAGAGGCTATAATTCATGGTACATTCTGGCAGTTTGTGACAGTATAGGTTTGCCAGACCAGTTTTCTATTTATCTCCAGACAAGAATTTCAGATGGGAAGGTTTTGGAGCGTATTTTGAAATCTGCCAGTCACGTCAAGGACATAATTTCACTCAGGATACAAGCAGTTCTCCTTGCCTTAAAAAAATGAGTCCTGTGATAATTAAAAATAATGATAATAATTTACCTGTAAGCTAAAGGACAAATGTTGATTGAATACAGGCCAATATCTTGGAAACTGTTGGAATGTATGGAAGTAGTGCTGAAATTTAAAAAGATAAAATGTTCACATTTGAATGGGCTCCTGTACATCAAGAACAAACCCGCGGAGCTGCGTAGCCATTGTTCTGAGCGGCTTGTGCAGCTGGTGCAGACAAACAATGGGTAACCACGGATACCTGATGCGTCACAGGAGGAATGTCCTGCTGACAAAAACCTCTCCTCCTTGGGAAACGCTATAGCCAGTTATAGCCAGTTATAGCCAGTCCCTGGAGGATTCCTGGCCTGGTTAGATACTGCTGCTGTCAGATTCCATTCCAGACTGTGGAGAGGCCCACAGCACCACGAGACAGCACTTCTGTATATGTAACCCCAAAGCCATTTGTCCATGCCATTTATTTTATTTTTTTTACTCGTATAATTTGCCTGAACAGGGAATACCAGCAAAAGTATCTCTTATTCCAGATGCTACCACCATCATGCGGTTCTTTCTTAGTCAGCCAAAGCACTGGCTGCTGTTTAAGACAGACCTGTTGTTCTCGCCAAGAACAAAATACAAAAACATTTTTTAAAAAAAAGGGGAAAACAGGAGCGTAAATACTGGATGCTGGTGCCATATTTATTTCAGTCATTTCATCTTTCTTAGGTACCACATCATTATAAACACCAATAGTGTTATTCACAATATGATTTTCCAGTTGCTGTACTTAGTGAAATAAACAGTGTTCTGACTGCAGACACGAACAGAAGGTTCTTCCAAAATGAACAAATTGCAAGCGCTATTCAAAGAATCAGAAATAGAGCTGTGCCAGTCAGATTCAAATATCAGTAAATGCTTTTGACTGCGTGCATTCGACATACCTCCCGTGAACTATAGACAACATGTTAGGATCAGTTGGGAATTTAAACAATGACATGTTCTATCATTTAGTCATCATTTAGCCATCATACAGTCTGAACAATGAGACGTTCTACAATTAAAACGTGACAGTCTGCAGTACATATGGGTTTATATTCAGCTCTCTGTCTGGCTTGGGTATATTTCTGATTCTTTATTTTTTCATTATAGTTTTCTCAGTATCAATAATAATAATAATAATAATAATAATTGTTACATTTATTTTAAGAACAGTCCACCAGTCATTAATCCCAATATCCCCATAACAGCAGAATTTTGCCATAATCACTGCTTATTTGTGCAATTACAGTTAGTCTCCTCCCCGGCTATTCACGCTACTACTGTATGGACACAAGGAAATATTGCAGCTCATTAATTGCTCGAATCAAAATCGGGAGATTAGTTTTTCCTCAGGTGATTAATGAGGTCAATGTGTTGCTAACTGGAGGTGTTAAATTTTGTCATTTTAATCATGTGAAACACTTCCATTGAGACTGTGAATTATTTCATTATCATGCATACAATTCAGCTGCTCTTCATGACAGAAGCAAAGCCTTTAGCCATGCGAGGCCCTGTGCATGCCGCGCATACAGGAGAGGCATATTGATTTGTTCAAAGTCGGCGGCTTCAATAAATAAAAGAGAGTGTCGACGGTCCATTCTTCAGAAACGGGTAGAAATACCCGAAATTGTATATTGTATTAAAGATTGAGCAGGGCGCTCGGGTTTAACTCAGTGAACTTTACCTTCTTTATTGGATATGTACAGCAATAGAGGGAAATGCATTGATTGGGAATTTATGGACAGTATTATCGCCTCTGAAAATGTTTTTGTTTCCAGGCTAGTAGAGGCTACATGGCAGGAATATCAGTTCATCTAACCGCTGTTGTATTTGTCACAAGTAATTAATTTTTCGCTATAAAAGAACCCTCCATCGCGATGGAATGGCGGCTTCATTAACCCCAATGCAATGCTTTCTGGGATATTGTACAGTGTAATGATATTTGGTCACAGTCACCGCAGGCTGCGGATGCAGTGGAATGTAACTGTTCACACTAAGATTGTCACACTGCTGGGGGAACACGAGATGAAAGGAACAAAGCATTGTTGGGCAAATCTTAAAAATTTAACGGCTTTCAGTTGAATCTTGCTTTCAAAATAAAACCCTTGGTGACTTGTTTTTTTTTTCCTTTCTCCTTGGTTGGCCCCATTTTCTTCCCTAATTTGCAGTCTTATTTAACAGTTTTATTTATTTATCGATTCGGGAAAGCGCAAACGGGCGCTTGGCTGCTCTCCCCCGCTGTTCATTATCCCACCGTAGTTCACCAGACGGACTCACATAGACGGAGAGAGGGAGGAAGGCAGTTGATGTGCAGAGAACCTGCAGGCACCTGATCGGCCAGCAGGTGTCACTGTTTCGCGAGGAGACATGATCATCCCCAGCCAACTGAAACCCTCCCATTCCCTGGGCGAGGCTACAGCCAAATGTGTGTCTCCCTGCAGGGCTGCTGGCCTCAGCATGGGAACGGTCTGAATTTGATCCTCTGCCATTCTTTATTGACGTAAGAGTGGCAACTCCATTTTCCTTACCTTCTCCTTGTCCCCATTACCAAAAAAGTACTATAATTTGCCTCGGTTGGACCGGATCTATTGCTTTTGTAGTTTATTCCAAATTGGCATTTAATGAACTTTGTTCTCTCAGGAACAGCAGTATACTCGGTCTGACTATAAAAAAGATATGAAAACTGAGGCTGTCTGAATGAAGAAAAAAAAAACCCTTCTCGCAAACCCTTCTTCCGTCAAAATGAAAAGTGGCTGCATGGCGAACCCTTATTCACAAAGTAGGCTGCACTGAAAGGACGACATCGTCAAGTTTGATTGTTGCGATTGACGTGTTGGCGCAGCGGGGGAAAGTTCATATCCCTTCCTTCATCATATTTGCTGCTCTGCTGTATCTGTGAGGTGGACATGAATTTTTCTCCAGTACAACAAAACAAATGAGAAGGAGAGACAACAGTCCAGTCATCAAACATCCACCCGTCTGAAAAAAAAAGAGCTACTCTGGGAGTCCTTCAGTGTAATTTCGGTGTTCTTTGCTGATACACAACCTTAAACATTAGGTCACACTGTGAGACAGTTTCTTCAGTGTCTATTATTGCACAATGCACTCTTGTCTTAAAACAAATAAGAAGAACTGCATATTCTGTGCTATGAAAGCAAGGTATATTTCCCAGTGGAGGTCAATTCAACCTTTCCTTAATTTAGCATCCTGTTTGGGTATAATTAAGTGTTGTTTTTTTGTTTTAAGAAACCAACATTAGAGTAGTCCATGGATGAAAGCAATATATTACAATTTCTGAATTATATAAAACAAAACAAACATTACATTTTAGGATTATGGACAGTAAGGTTTGGGAGGGGGAGGGGAGGTTATAGTTAGGGTTGAGCTGAGGGTTAGGGCATCAAAACAAGAATTCACAATAAAATATAAGGAGCACTTTGACAGAAAACCCCTATAAAGTGGATATTTAGTAATCACAACTGGACTGCCAAAGTTTTTAGATTTTTTAAGGCTGTATAGCCCAATTTTATGCTTTACTGTGACATGCTGTCAAATTTACAAATTTACACTATTTACAATAGTGCTTGCATCAATATTACATTTTACTTCATCGTTTCAGGATGGATACAAGACATTTTATTCATAGCAGTTTGAGGTTCCCCTTTTTGTCATTTTCAGGCCCTTGCCGCTTGATTCAAGGGCTTAAGACTTCAGAATGTTTCACATACACGTCCCCTTTGGATATTTCCTTAACTTTTAAAGACACCTTTTAGTCTAATTACCAAATAGAACAAAGTAAATATGACTCTAATCTCTGAATTCAAATGTATATACTTCAATATTACAGTGTTGTAACAAAATGATAATGAATGTATTTTTTCAGAGTAGGTCGCAGTATATGCAGGGCGCTGTTATGAATATTTGTGAATTCACCTATATTTCACATTTCTTCCTTCATTGCATACAACCTCCATCTACACTCTAATCACTCACCAAAAAGCCTCAGTCATGTGGATGCCCAGCCATTAGAAATAAACAATTTTCAATTTTCAAAAAGCAGTGGAAACCACAGGATCTAATGGTTGATGATTTGCCAGAACACACACACACACACACACACACACACACACACACACACACACACACATCGTGCCTGAGGCCTACCAGGCATTAATTATAAATGGACACACTGCCTGCTCCAATATCCACCGTTTTCAAGCATTCCCAGAATCATCTCATGCATACCCCGATAAAAAGCCATCAGCATCACCTCTGTGGCTGAGAGATCCCATGTGCAGTTTCGCTTTGACATTATGAAGATTCAACCTGCTAAACGTGATAAGAATTTGCCGGCCTGATAAATAATTGATGCCTCAAACGTATTTATGTCTGTCCGTTTTTCTCTGAGAGATACCTGCCCGAATAATTGTCACCGTGTTTTACGAGTGGCATCTCAGACATAAATATTATACGTAATCTCGTGACCTTTTTTGAGACTGCAGGATTCTTCTTTCTGAAATTGCTTTAGTCTGGAGCTAACGAAACTGACTTGAGGAAGGCTGGATTAATGCACGGGATTTTCCTTTAACATGTAGCAGTGGAAAGTTGTCTTCATTTGTAAGTAAATTACATTGAATGGGATAATGTATTATCCCTGTGGATTTTGAGTACTTTTGGCTTTGTTTAATGTTAGAGCCTCTTTTTTTATTACAAACCCCAATTCAAAAAAAGGTTGGGATGGTATGTTAAATGCACATTGAAGCAGAAAGCAGTGATTTGTAAATTCTCTTTTACATATATTCAATTGAAAACAATACAAAGAAAATATATTTAATGTTTTACCTTATCAACTTTATTGATTTTTGTAAATGCACGCCAATTCCGAATTTGATGCCTGCAACACGTTCCAGTTCAAAAAACACCTGCTTAGAACATTCCACAGGCAAACAGGTGATGCTATCATGACTGGGTATAAAAGAATAACAAAACAATACTATAACCTCTCTGCATTTGAATGGATCATCATTCTATTTTTATTGCATTTCATAGACAACTAATAAAGATCAATTTTATTTTTATATGACCATTCTTTTACACAACGCCATAAACACCCATATGCCACGTAGGAAAATGTACACAATGGGTAAAACCGTAATTGGTGCTTAAAGGTGAGAAGCTTGCAGGTGTCATAGAGGTCAGATTCAAACACATGAATTTGAAAGAGAGAGTTATGTCTTACGAATGTCTGAGCATAAAACTTTGCTCACCAGATTTTCTGTTGCACATTATAATGATTATAGATTTATAGATCATAGATTATAGGTCATTTTCCCTGTAACTTGACACAAAAAGCAGAATAAAGCTGAGGGATCTATTGGCAGGCATTAATGCTGGAAATATGATGAAAGGGCTGTAATAACTATTTGTATATTGGTCTGGAGACCAGATATCTTGATCCCAGTTGTTTTAACCACATAGACTTACGAAGCCCTCAGTTTAATTAAATTTTTCCCTGACCACAGAAGTGATTATCGAAGTACAGCTGAGGGATATTGATCTTTGAAATCATATTGATGACTGCAGCATTCTTTTTCCTGTAGTATCTGGGAAAAAAATCATAAATTGAAGATGTCAAGTCACTAAGGAGTCTCAGCTGATATAATGGGGATACAGCACCAATGAGTTACATTAAAGCTTATTTATATATGAGGAATGAGGACCAACAAGTTTATTTCAGTCGCGTGTCAGTCGAGAAAGAAATACAACTTAACTGTACTGATTTAGGCCAGCTTTCACAAGCATCCACTCAAAAAAACCTATAGATTATATGACATTTGAAATAAAGCAACGTATATGAGGTTAAAATGCAGACTGTCAACTTTAATTTGAAGGTATTTACAGCCATATGGGGTGATCCATGTAGGAATTACAGCCCTATTTATACAGAGCCAGCCCAACCCCCCCCCCCCCCCCACACACACACATTTTACATTTTAGGGAAAAGTAATGTACATTTTACAAAAGTAATGGGAACTAACAATATCTGAAATAAAGCCACCATATTTAGTCTTGCACTTGGTGGCACATCCTTTGCATTCGATGACTGCCTGAAGTCTGCAACCCATAGACATCACCAGATGCCCTGGTGATGCTCTGCCAGGCCTGTACTGCAACCGTCTTTAGTTTCTGATTCTTCCTGGTTCATTTTGCCTTCAGTCTTGTCTTCAGAAAGTGAAATGCATGTTCAATTGGATCCAGGACAGGTGATTGACTTGGCCAGTCAAGCCATTCTACTTGTTGGCCCTGAAAAACTCCTTGGTTGCTTTAGCAATATGTTTGTCCTACTGCAAGGTGAAGCGCCGTCAAATGAGTTTTGAGGCATTTGGTTGGATCTGTGCAGATAAGATGTTTCCTCCTGCCGCTGCCGTCAGCAGTCACATCGTCAATAAAGACAAGTGAGTCTGTTCCAGTGGTAGCCACACATGCCCAGGCCATAACACTGTTTCACAGATGAGATGAGGGGGGGGGCACACTTTCCTCTCTCCATCACTTCAGTACAGGGAAATACGTGCCTAATCGGTCCATAATACTTTGCTCCAGAACCCTATCCTTTTTGTAATGTACGTTATAGCAAACTCTAACTTTGCTGTTGTGTTCTTGAAGCTTACCAATGGTTTGCATGTTGTGATGAACCCTCTGAGGTTTGTTGTTGAAGTCTGTTTAATAGTTGAAAAGGGGTTTTTCTTCACAATTGAAAAGTATTCTTCAGTCATCGACGACAGTGGTTTTCCGTGGTCTACCAGGTCGTTTGCTATTGCTGAGTTCACCAGTGCATTTTTGCTTCCTAACAATGTATCAAAGAGTTTTTCAGCTCATTTTAAAGATTTAAAAACAAAAATGTTTTTGCATTCTTGCACATTAACTAATGCAAAGTCACCCAGCTGGCCAAGAAACAGCTGCACAGCCAATTGTCCCATTACATTTGATCCCCTACACGGATCACCCAAAATGGATGTACGTACCCTCAAATTAAAGCTGACAGTCTGCACTTTAACCTCATATTCATTGTTTTATTTCAAATCCAATGTGTTGGAGTTAGGGGTGTGCATTGATGCCATTATCTGTATCTGTATCTGTTGGACCATAAAAATTATCTGTATCTGTATTCAGATTTTAAAAACGGAAGTGGGTGGGGCTTAGACCGGAAGTGGTGTTACATATAGGAAATGTCATATTTTCTAGTCTAAAATTAATTACTATTGCAATTTATGAGCATTCACCCTCCTCCCTGTCTTTTTTATTTTCAAAACCTTTTTATAAAAACATGAAACCATTCCTTATACATTTGAATGGAAAGGATTTCTACAATAACAAACCTTTCTGCCTGTTGTGATTTCATATTGTACTTTTTTTTGTTAGTTTATTTTTTTACTATATGAACATGGAACCCCCCCCCACACACACACACACACACAACCTCTGTGCCCCCCCCCCCCCCCCCCCCCCCCCGCCCGTCCCTCCCCCTAGCTTCTGACAAACAATAATGACCCTATTAATTATTATTATTATAGGCCTACTTGTAGCAGTAGTAGGCATACTTCACCTAAGTAAATAGTATCTTTTTATACAATAAAAAAAAACTGTTTTAAAATAGTGGCCTAAAATACGATTGGACGCTGACAGAGGTCAAGTGGTTGTATGGCCACCTACGACGTTGATCATGTGTGCGACAGACAGTGAGGCACAAAACCTCACTTTGCTTAGCTAGCGAAAGCTGAAAAGTGAAACAGATATCATGGATATTCGAAAATGGATAAAAAAGAAACCAGCTGGTTACCGATAGCCTACCTGCGTTCTTAGGCTAAGAGAAGAGGTAAGAGATAAACTATAATCTTGTGTCAGTTGCTAAATTTGTTGCTGTCATGTCTGTTAATGCCGGGTGTTTGTCACAGAAAATAGCCTATTGGATAATGTCACGTCACGGGAAAGTGATCACGGAGTGTTTTAAAAAAAACATAATAGATCTCGTAGGCCTACACAGCCGAGTGCATGTGAAATGAATGAAATGACAACTGTAGAACGCCCAAAGGTAGCCTACTTTCCTTCCCTCCGTGACTACTGGAAGGCAGGCACTGCCTCTGTGGCTGCAAACAGTAGCTAGGTATTTTTCTTAGTTCACTAATTCTTAGAAAGATTGCCCTTGTGCATATGGAGGGTCTTTGTTTTGTTCAGTTAAATAACAATTTTCACTATAACATGTATTTTCCCATATAACTGTAAGGCATTTGGAGGTGGCGGCTGCCTTCCTGTAGTCACTTAGGGAAGGAAAATAGGCTACCTTGGGCTGTAGCAACAATAACAAGTGCTTGAGTTACAAAAAAGTCAAATGAAGTTTCCGGGTGGTATGTAGCCTACAAATAGCCTACGAGTAGGCTAAAATGCCTGTAATGGCTTAATTCGGTCAATCACGTAAAGAATGCTTTTTTGCCTTTAACTTATCGGAACGCTTGATCAAATTGCATTAGGCTAGACTACTAAAATGATAAATCAGGGTTCCCGTGTACCAATTTTTATTTCTTTAAAGTTTGTTTTGATAGGCTACATTGCGATGCTTGAGCTAGCGCATTCCAGAATATATATACATTGTCGCATTTTGTTTGCCCAGAATTTGGCAATATGGTTAAAATGCGGAAGCGGCCTAGCCTATAAATAACACTGTAGGCTACATTAAGGTAGACAGGGCAGAATTAGCGGAATCGTGGCACCTGCGACTTCCATGACAAACACCCAGCCTTAGTTCATTGATTTGGATTGAAGGAAAGTAGCCTATTTGGTGATGCTATTTATTGAGAGCTGCGTTTCGCTGTGTTTAAGACATCCTTAATGCTGACATAAATGCATAGGCTGCAGCCTATACCGGCTGTGGTTTGTGAAAACACAATATCCAATATGTGCCCCCCCTAAAAAAATTGAGGCCCGTCCTTCCCAATAATTCTGCCGCCGGGTCTGAGAGAGACAACAACATCAAAAGTGGATTCACATGTCGGTAAATAATCACGACAATCGCACTGTGGTAACTTAATTAAAATGAATATTTAGCCTATATCACGGATTCTGTGAATGCTTGTTTCTACCCAGACACATTATTTTATTGCAATTGTATTTTCATTAGAAAACCAATTATACGCAACAGAATTATATGAAATATTCGTATTCCAGATACTTCAGACTGTACAAACTAATCAAATTAACATATATTTTTGGATTGTCAGTATCGTGTGGCTGCTAGGTTTAACCGTTTTCTAAAAATATATAGCTGGCACACTGTAGCGATTCAAGCCCTGGAAGGGTAAGCCAATGGGGAGACAGAGAAGAGTTATGAAATCATGTATCAAAATCTCCATCAATAAATAAATAACAACAAAATATTCGAGCGCAAATCAGAATAGGCTTCACCTCAAATGGCGGAGTGGCAGTTTCGTCTTCACCTTAATCTGTTAGACATTGGGATAATACTGGCTCAGTCGCATTGCTCTTTCTGTAAACCCCAGGGGAAACCTACCGGTGATAAAGAGATGATGGATAGCCCATTGTCAGCCTCAGCTCCTCAACTCAGAGACCAATATCGAATCACCCGGGTGATTTCACTCATGTGCACCTTCCATTATGCAGAGCGGGTGTCACGCCTACAAAAATAGCAAATCCGCCGCATACCTGCGAGCCTTGAAATTCACTTTGAGGCACAGGGTTTAGGTGACGATAAACTTATGAAATCAGAGGTGACGTGGAACAGATGGGCATAGGTCTGATGTTTAAGGTGGCGAACCGCATTTCAGTGTCAGATGCGATGTGTATGCCTACGAAGAAAATGTACGGAAGGAAAATCAACCTCAAAACATTGTTGACACGGGATAGTACCTAGAGAGAGCATTAGAGTCTCCTAGCCAATTCCCTGTGCAGTGGGGCCACTTATACTGTCTTTCTGATTCATGCCCTTGCCAGCCTCAGACATTGAATTATTCAGATGATCATTATCCAGTAGAATAAAATTATTTTGATGACTGTATTTCCCACAGCAAAACCAGGCTTCAGAAAAGTATTGGTTCGAAGGGGGTAGGCTGGTCTCGTGTCACAGTTTCATATCCTTACCTGATATTTATTTATGGACATTTATCAGCACGCATAAGATTCTGATAAAAATAAATATGGAACATATATGAAAGTCATATACTGATATTCTGCTTGTGAAATCAATATCAAATCTATCTCAGTCACTCAACACTGCAGTAGCTGAAATTGTATTATAGTATGTGGATATGGTTATATTGTGCCATATACAATTTCATGTTACTAAATATCCTTCAGTTACACTGATTGCATATACTGTATATACGTATATATATATATATATATATATATATATATATATATATATATATATATATATATATATATATATATATATAGAGTATACTGTATTTGTGTGTATACTGCACAGAAGAAGAGATATCCTCACAATCACACACTTTCCACAATACCCACTATATGGGTTTTTCTTTTTTTTTAAATAACATAATGAGTGTGTCACTACTAGCCTAGAGCACAAGCAATGGATGGTGACATATCCAATATCTTGAGACTGGCAGAGCTAAATATTTTGTCAGGCCAAAAGGCTTTATTCCAAAGCCAGGTGAATGAAGGGTTCATTTATTGCAGCATTTGGACATGCCTGCAGAAACCTCACAATGAAAGAAGAGTTATTTGCAAACTGTCGTTCCTTCAACACATTGGGAACCCATTTTATATCTGCACAAATATTTATTTGCAAATATATAATATCTAGACGGTCTTGAGAGGGATGAGTTTCATTTAACTTGGGAGATGAAAAATGTTGGTTTGTCTACTTGTTTTTATGACAATATTTTCCAACACATGGTGCTAAATGAGAGTGTACCATGTGTGTGAGAGTGTACCATGTGTGTGAGAGTGTACCATGTGTGTGAGAGTGTACCATGTGTGTGAGAGTGTACCATGTGTGTGAGAGTGTACCATGTGTGTGAGAGTGTACCATGTGTGTGAGAGTGTACCATGTGTGTGAGAGTGTACCATGTGTGTGAGAGTGTACCATGTGTGTGAGAGTGTACCATGTGTGTGAGAGTGTACCATGTGTGTGAGAGTGTACCATGTGTGTGAGAGTGTACCATGTGTGTGAGAGTGTACCATGTGTGTGAGAGTGTACCATGTGTGTGAGAGTGTACCATGTGTGTGAGAGTGTACCATGTGTGTGAGAGTGTACCATGTGTGTGAGAGTGTACCATGTGTGTGAGAGTGTACCATGTGTGTGAGAGTGTACCATGTGTGTGAGAGTGTACCATGTGTGTGAGAGTGTACCATGTGTGTGAGAGTGTACCATGTGTGTGAGAGTGTACCATGTGTGTGAGAGTGTACCATGTGTGTGAGAGTGTACCATGTGTGTGAGAGTGTACCATGTGTGTGAGAGTGTACCATGTGTGTGAGAGTGTACCATGTGTGTGAGAGTGTACCATGTGTGTGAGAGTGTACCATGTGTGGCTTAAGAACAGGAAATGGCTTAAGAACAGGAAATGGCTTAAGAACAGGAAATGGCTTAAGAACAGGAAATGGCTTAAGAACAGGAAATGGCAAATCTGGAGGAATTTAATAGGAAATCCTTTTGCGCTTCAATCAACGTGTCCAAAGATTGGCAGATTACAGAAGCAACTTTTGGCACATTTCTTAGGAGAAGCAAAAATAAAAAATATAGGTTTGAATTAGTAGTCTCTTTTCAGGTGCTAGATTGATTTATTTTCTAATAAGGGATTGCTATAGAATAGATTAGCATTTGCTAAACCTCTCAAAGAGAAATTGAGATTGCAGTTGCTAGGGTGACATGAAACAGTTTCCGCACTTTACTCTAGGTAGGAATTAAGTGTTGCATATGGACTAGTTTTTTACATTTTACATTACATTACAGGCATTTAGCAGACGTTCTTATCCAGAGCGACTTACACAACATTTTTTTATCACGTTTTACATATTATCCATTTATACAGCTGGATATATACTGAAGCGATTCAGGTTAAGTACCTTGCTCAAGGGTACAACGGCAGTGTCCTACCTGGGAATCGAACCTGCAGCCTTTCGGTTACAAGGCCAGTTCCTTAACCATTATACTACACTGCCGCACTTTTTTAAAACTCAGTTTTAAACTCAGTTATGATTTAAAACATGTCAACCAATTTTTTATTTTTATACTGTGATTGAGCTACCGTATTTAAATGAACTCATATATTATAGGGTGGTTTACAGAAGTGTGTCCCTTGGTATGGATATACAAATTGGTATCATGTGGGCAGAAACAAAAAAAATGCTGTTGCTCTATCCTTTTTGTGTGTCAGTCCTTGCTTTAAAAACAACGGAATGATTATTATTATTGTCCTGAGTTGCCCCCAGTGGAACAAGGGAAAGGCATACGCAAATGCCACTGCTTAAAAAGTGCTTTGGTGCTCTGCTTGAAAATGCATTCAGCAGCCATCTTTATCATGGTTCATGAGGTCATTTTTAGCATAGTACCCCTTGAAATACCCTGTATTAGCTGCCAGGTCTAACCTCTGAATGTGAGTTTGTGAAGGGTGGCAGGTCACCAAAGTGGTGAGGGCACTAAGCTTATAACTAGAAGGTTAAAGGTTAAAACCGTAAGTGGAACACTGATGTTTAATGTTAATCGATTAAATGAATAAAGATCCTGCTGTACACGTGACAATATGGCAACTGCAGCCGTGGTAAATGGTGATGATGGGGGAAAAATGAAACACTGCCACTCCGTAGCATTTATTTATTTATTTGTCAATCACTGGTTTGATAAAACCAGAACCATTGAATCAAGTGGACAAATATTCCAGTCTGTGTCCTTGGACACAGTTCAGTAGAACCCATCTGAATATCCGTTGTAGTACTAGCCTATATAATTGCTTTAGTACTTAACGCGAACATGCATTCAGCTGCAATCCTTTTTCTTGTCGTTCTATAATCATTGTCTACTGGTTTCTATAAGATACACGTAACAACTGCAAGGCCTTAGGAAGGTTGAAGATCTGAATCACAAGAAAGAAACTCTCCTGCATAAGAGGGAAACTTTTCTAAAAAAAAAAAAAAATGCATTAAATACATTTGAATAAATATCTATTATTTGACACGTGGAACTTGGAAATCGCATATAAGGATAAATTATAAAATGTGTGTTGACAGATTTGTTTATTACAAAACAGAAAACAGAATTCATGAAGAAATAAACAACTGTTTTATGATCCAGAAAGTGTGGGAGGAGAAGCATGAGCTAAAGAGCTAAATTTGCGTACTCACTCTGCATAGAGGGAATGGTGTACGCTGTTTGCAATTAATATTTATTTTTATAGTCGCATTAATCATTTACAATGCAGAATGCAGGCAGAAACAAGTATAAAATGCTTTGTTGTTGAAAGGTTGTGGGGTGCTGCTATTGTAAAGTGTTTTATTGCATTAGTATAATAAACAAAAAACTCCACTAATGTAATCAATATCTAATTCAAAAAGAGAAATGATAGTTTCAGTGCAGAATTTCATGAAAATTTTATTTATAGAGTGACAATCACTTTCCCTAGTACTTCAAATGTGAAAATACAGGGGGGAAAACACGCACACACACACACACACACACACACACACACACACACACACACACACACTCAACTGCAGCCCTGAACCACTACATCCCTCAACAACATCCTGTTAACCCCTTTTGTGAAGAGGCTTAATTTGGCCCATTTTCACCTGTTTGGTTTAAAGATTTATAACCCAGATGTCAATATTTACACAAACACCAATAAGGGCTTAAATTAAAGAAGACTCCTGTACCCTATGCAAATCTATCCAAACCTACCCAAACATGAACACGGCTTTATTGTCCATTTGAAGTACATTATTGCGTCCTATGAGGAGGCAATTAGAAGGGAATGACCCTTACATAATATTTTTTTTTTTTTTTTTTTTTTGTCTCAGTTTAATTCGCAGTGCCAAAAATGGCCACCACAGCCCTATCCTGATCATATAAAGGTAATTTATTACCAAGCAGTCAGACTAACAATGTCTGAGAACATGCACACCATTTACATAGGGTCATAGGTCATAGGTCATAGGGATTAATACAACTATCTACTATACAAACATACCTCAGCCCATGGATTATTATTATTAGGGACAACTAGCTGCCCTGTCATTTGTTTATGTCCCGTTAGCTATGCTGATGCACCCAACATAATGAATTGCTAGGCCACACATGGAAGCTTCTACTATAGTGTCGTATAAATTCCTAGTAACGTTACAGTTCAGCCGTAATAGATTGAAAGCTCACCACCATTTTCATTACTTGTGGTTTAAAAATCGAAGTTGCTGCAGGCAGGGACTTTTTTCCAAAGACTCCCCATATGTTATCATTGAGCCTGATACAAGTTTAGCTTAGCTTATGACTAATACCTAATAGGTAGCTAGCTAACTAGGTATAAACTAAGATAAACCTGAATAAGACAAATTACCTTTAATTCTGAACTCCTACTGTAAAACTCTGTGACATCATAAACAATACAACACAACCTAGCTAGCCTTTCTGTGGCTAGCTAGCTATACTACTATCAATACAACACCATAAAACACACACACACACTTTGCACACACGGCAACACCTAGCAATGGAATACATGCTTTCTGGCTTAGATGACGAGTGATGGATCTCCTCATCTAAATCCAGAGGACGACTACAGAATTCAGTAGCCTAAAGCATGGAATTCAGTAGCCTAAAGCAAGGAATTCAGTAGCCTAAAGCACATTTTTGTCGCTTTGTCATTGTACAAACAAAAAGACTACGCAATACACAAAATATAACACGATTTTGTGTACAAAATCACGGAAACGTAGATGGTTTTAGATAGTGTTGTTCTGACACACATATTGTAGCTCTGACAATCGCTTCCAACTATCCAATGACCTCTCTTGTACTTAGAAAACTTAGAATGCTTAATTTTTGGATAATAAGGCTGGCAATCAATAACAATTAGTTTCAAGATGTTACTACTACCAATTTAAATTGCATACTGTTACGCAGACGTATTTTCGATATTTAGTCCGTGTTGAAACAAACATATACTGTACACCACATTTAGACAGAAAAGGCAGAAAATAACTACAGAATCTAAGAAAGGACATGTCTGGCTTTAATAATGTAGGCAAGGTTGACTTTATTTCATACTTTTATGAGAGACTTTCAAAGCAGAAGGAGATTATGTGATGAACACGAATACACTCTCATAAGTGCGCATGCTCACCTGCAGGCAACATACAGTTTCATTCACCCATATTCAGGACCTTGCATGTTTTTTTTTTTATTGTTGCTGTGATAGTGTATGATTTTTGGTGGTGAAAGAAGAACTGTAACCAACTCCTAAATATATTTAAATGTCCATCTTCAAGCCAATTCACTCACATGCAGTTCACACTGTAGAGCGGTCGAGATACTTTTATGAATAAGGAAGAAAGGTGGCACGTAGGAACTTCATATTTTGATAATAGCCCAACTAGTGCTGAAGATGGTATAGCCTGCAGTTTCCCGTGATACCACGTTTTCCCGACATGGTACAGTGGGATGTTTGTGATGCAGACCTCAGGGTCTGCTAGAACAACCAATCACATTTTGGCTTTTGTCCACAGAATTCTGTATCAACTCTGAAACAGAGTTTGCAGTTTGCACCAATGATTTAAAAAAAAAATTGTCATTATTGTTTGATGTGTTGAATTGTATGTCATCCCTTTTAAATGGGGAAATAAGTTGTTGACACAAAGTTACTGAAGTGCATTTTAGTTCCACATCCTCATGCCATTCCACAGAGCATACGTTAAAGTGAACTGTAGATAATGGTCTGGACTGTCAAGACTGGGCTGCTACAATATGCCCCATGGTCCCGAGCAGACAGTTGAAACATTTAAATCAAGACTAAAAACTTACCTTTATTCACTTCATTACAGCCTACCCTAGAACTGCATCCCTGTAACACTGGTGGCAGATAGGGCTAGTAGGGCAGGTAGGGCTAGTAGGGCCAGTAGCTTTTTTAAATTCCCCCGGGGCTCTTGCCCCTCCCCTACCCTGAGGCTCAGAACACTTTCTTTTTAGGTCATGGCCTACCCTGCTACTTTTTTATATTCCTATTTGTATCAGGGAGACAAACTTATATGTGAAATTCCACACAAATCAATGATTTGTCCACTTATATATTTATTATTTTTACTTGGCAACTTTTATTACTTTTTTTAGTGTTATCTGTGAACATGGTGTCAACTTTCACAGTTATGCAGTCAACACACAGTTTGTATAGTACAAGATGACAGCAATGCTCTAAGTTGTTTGCCTAGCATCGTGCATGAGGTGGATGAGAAAAACCTTCCTGAATCAAATGAAGGACGTACATTTTCTCTTAAATGGCTCAAAGACACACAGTGAAAAGCTATCCTGGAAACACGTTTACTCTGTTCAGCCAATCGGTTTAATAGAATAAACATGAAGCTGCATGAAGGACAATAACAGGTCAGCATACTACTGTATGCCGAGGCTTGCTACACAACATTGGCTCTATGTGTCTTTTAAAATAGAAGATTATTTCACAAGATTTAGTCTAGCTCCTTCATACATTTCTGATATGTGAACTTGTTATAAGCCAAAGTGGAATTTCAAATGATCTTATGCATTGTCTATGTGCAAGACGTTTAATTATTTTTGACAGTGTGCTAGTTACTTCTCTCATAATAATAATAATAATAATAATAATTTCACTGCCTAATGAAGATCCAAATATGGAATTAGTGTGTATATTGTATTTATTTAGTTATGAAAAGGGACATATTAATGAATGGGATGGCTTCAATTTCACTGCATTCAATTATGTCAGGGGTTGAATTTTGATTGTGGTCATAAATTTAGAATATGTCTAAGCAGACCGTGCCATACAATATTTGTTAACTACTACCATAATATTTTATTTGCTTGTGATTTGCCATAACTTCACATGCCATATTGATAATGGAAAATGTATACAGAACACAGTTGATGGGACCATAGAGGGAAGAGCTCATAATGAATGTTCCTCTTATCCTGTGAATCACAACATGCATGGCGTAAATTGCAGGTGTGTACTGTATATTACAAGTGCTCGAATTTCCTCTACCTTACCGAGAAACCATAACCTGGAAATGAGCCATTACAGCAAAGCAGTATTTACATAACAGGCTTTACAATAAACTTGAATCAAAGGAGATTCCCTGACAAGGACTGATCCCACTCTCAAAAGGGTGCAGTTATTCCAATCGTGTTCTACTCAATTAAATAAGCCCTGTTTTCTAATGGGAAAAGCTACTCTAATTCCAGCACCCTTGTAAAATTCCTCGTAGGAAATGGGGATGTGAGGGAATGACGTGTGTGCTTCAGGAATGGTGAGCGTGTGGTTTTTGAACTTGTAGTTGATAATAAGTGTCATATAGTCTGAAATACAGTGGAACCTCTACTATCCTGCACCCACTGGGAATCAGTGGTGCCGGAAAGTAGAAAATTCCGGATAGTAAAACCTATATTATGTAGAGGCAGCGAGGCCAATAGAAACCTATGGGGGATACATGTGAACCAGGAAGGAAAATAAATGCACACACCAAAAATAAAAAATTAAATACCTCAGCCCAAATTCTGGGAACTAGAACATTCCGGATAGTAGAGGTTCTACTGTATACATATGCATGCATTCATTCTAACAAACAAAATTCAGATGCCACTGCTATCATCCAATGTCTTGTCTTGTTCTCTAAATGCAGTTGGAGGAGATCAGAAGTAAATATATACCAGCGATTTATTATGTGATTAAATTTCTTCATGAATTTAACCACCCATAAATACTTAAATGATGGATTTGCCATTTTTTTTACTTTATTGAAAGGTTGTTTCTCATCATTTGCAATCGTGCATGGCACAACCTTATTGATAGCTTCATTATTATTGAGAAATAATCATTCTGAATAATAACTGTACCTTTTAACCGCAGCTTCTCAGCAGGTTTCAATGGGGCAAGTAGTTTGGCCTTCAAAAACCATGATAAATCTCCTTTTAGAAAACATTGTATATTTTATTAAAAGTGCATGTATCCTACCCAAAAGAGACCTGACTGAATAATGTAATAACAACCAAATGAAAACTTCTTTTCAAAACAACATTAATTCAACAGTTGTTTTATATAAGGTGGGCAATGAGGGCCATATCTGTTTCTGGTTTTCATGCCAACTTCTGGCCTTAATTACCTAATTAGCCCTAATATTTACACCATCTGACATTTTAGCTCCAATTCTTAATAAGCGCATGCATAACAGCCAAAGACTTCTTGTGTCCCTATATGAAACATTTTAATGTGATCTACCAGTGTTGGTGTAAACAGCCAATTAGCTCATTTAGCTGGGGTAATTGGTGGGAACAAAAACCTGCATACACACCGGCCCTCCAGGACTGGAATTGCCCGCCCCTGCTCTAGGCAGTACAAATGATGTTTTAAAAGTGCACTTTCCTTTAGATTAAAAGGTACAGAAGCAACATTTCCATACCTCATAGTGAACATATGACTCATTGACCTTTTTATGAGTGGACCTAACAAAAATATAGCCTGCATTTTTTGCTTGCCATTTCTGCAAATGTACATTTCTTGAACTCTTGAATCGAACATGTGGATTTTTCCAGACATGCTAAGTGGAGAATTATAACACCATAATGCATTTTTAAAATAAAAAAAAGAATAAATGATCTCACTCATTCAGGGGCCATATGCCCATGGTTTGGAGCTAGCTACCCTGCTTGTTCTTATGGGCTTTCTTCATCTTCATCTTCATCTTCTCCCTCTGTTTCCATCAGCAAGTGATTGCTCATCACACAGCAAGTATAGCAGGCAGGTAGAAGCCAAATTGTCAATGTCAAATTCCCAGTATATTTTTGTCAATTCCAGTAGGGTTTGTCAGACACTTGTTGGAGCTGTAGCAGCCTGCTGGAATTAAAATTTTCAAAATTAATGTAAAATCACAGGTGTGAAATTCTGTGTGCCAGGTGTGAGGTCACGCTCACGTCACGGCAGTGCTAACTGATACACAGACGGACCGAACATGCTGTCCTTCTGCCATGAATTTTCCACACCCGCCATTTGTGTCATCGGAAAAGGTCGCTGACCTCGAGTATGGGTAAAGCGAGGATGACTACGGTGCCAGTCTCTGCGGTTTGGCGGTAATTGAGATGGAACGGTGGCTGTCTGACCTCGGCCGCCCTGGCCAGGAAGCAACAATGACTGGGACACGGGGGGCTTTCGCTAAAAGCTACTGAGAGATAGAAACACAGCAAATAAATGGGCTGTCCTCACAGCATCGCGGTCGCATTCAGTACATGGAGCCACATGCCTGACCTGCCATCTGGGATTCAATAGCACATAAATACAGAGAGAGAGGTGGTTTGTACATCCAGCGTGACTCAGCGGTATTAGGAGGAAGTGACCCAGCCATTTTGTACTACCACTGTTGTAACAGCATTGCTGTAGACATTAACTACGCCAACAGCATAGTGGAAAATTCACCATGCATTTACATTTAGTAATTTTGCAGATATTCTTTTCCAGAGCAACTTGTTTTGCATTAGAGTCACATTAACAATGGAATGGCAATAAAATAAATCTTAAATTCAAAAATATCATTTGGAAATGACCAATTTATTGTTCACGATTAATGTCTGATAAAAATAACAGTGCAGTCTGATAAAAATAATAACTTCACTCGTAATTGAAAAGGTTATGAAATCCAACAGAAGAACGGAAGAACACAAGGACTTTTCAATAGTATAATCTGAAGAATTGTGAAATTTGAAATCACTGCAATGTGAAGACTCCCCATTTATTTTTAAAGCAAATACCTGCAATGGTCTAATATCAAATATTCACATTACAGAATGGCAAAAAAAAAAAATGATTTCCTTCTTCGTGCAAAGAACGGCCCACCCACGTGTGCCAAATAATGACCTTCCGAATGGCAGTTTAAAAAATATATAAAACGGGGCTGTGGGGGGGGAGCACACATTCATTTTGCAAACCCTCGCCTCTCTGTTCAACTACAGATCCTTCATCCCGGGTAATTGCCTGCTTGGATGGGCCCCGTCACCGAATTTAATGGCTTCACAAGGGCCAATATCATTTGTTTCATCTTATTCAGCATCCATGCCATCATTAAGCCTTTCAAGGCGTCCGGCATGGCAAAGCCTCAGCAATTATTTTGGAGGGCACTGCAAAATGACAACGGGAGAGGATCAGACGTGGAGCGGCGGTAGCTTAGCTACAGCCATGTGTGGGGATGCGGCGGTAGCTTAGCTACAGCCATGTGTGGGGATGCAGCGGTAGCTTAGCTACAGCCATGTGTGGGGATGCAGCGGTAGCTTAGCTACAGCCATGTGTGGGGATGCAGCGGTAGCTTAGCTACAGCCATGTGCGGGGATGAGGCGGTAGCTTAGCTACAGCCATGTGTGGGGATGAGGCGGTAGCTTAGCTACAGCCATGTGCTGGGATGCGGCGGTAGCTTAGCTACAGCCATGTGTGGGGATGAGGCGGTAGCTTAGCTACAGCCATGTGCTGGGATGCGGCGGTAGCTTAGCTACAGCCATGTGCGGGGATGCGGCGGTAGCTTAGCTACAGCCATGTGCGGGGATGCGGCGGTAGCTTAGCTACAGCCATGTGCTGGGATGCAGCGGTAGCTTAGCTACAGCCATGTGCTGGGATGCAGCGGTAGCTTAGCTACAGCCATGTGCGGGGATGCGGCGGTAGCTTAGCTACAGCCATGTGCGGGGATGAGGCGGTAGCTTAGCTACAGCCATGTGCGGGGATGAGGCGGTAGCTTAGCTACAGCCATGTGCGGGGATGAGGCGGTAGCTTAGCTACAGCCATGTGCGGGGATGCGGCGGTAGCTTAGCTACAGCCATGTGCGGGGATGCGGCGGTAGCTTAGCTACAGCCATGTGCGGGGATGCGGCGGTAGCTTAGCTACAGCCATGTGCGGGGAAGCGGCGGTAGCTTAGCTACAGCCATGTGTGGGGATGCAGCGGTAGCTTAGCTACAGCCATGTGCGGGGATGCGGCGGTAGCTTAGCTACAGCCATGTGCGGGGATGCGGCGGTAGCTTAGCTACAGCCATGTGCGGGGAAGCGGCGGTAGCTTAGCTACAGCCATGTGCGGGGAAGCAGCGGTAGCTTAGCTACAGCCATGTGCGGGGATGAGGCGGTAGCTTAGCTACAGCCATGTGCGGGGATGCGGCGGTAGCTTAGCTACAGCCATGTGCGGGGATGAGGCGGTAGCTTAGCTACAGCCATGTGTGGGGATGCGGCGGTAGCTTAGCTACAGCCATGTGCTGGGGATGCGGCGGTAGCTTAGCTACAGCCATGTGCGGGGAAGCGGCGGTAGCTTAGCTACAGCCATGTGTGGGGATGCGGCGGTAGCTTAGCTACAGTCATGTGCGGGGATGCGGCGGTAGCTTAGCTACAGTCATGTGCGGGGATGAGGCGGTAGCTTAGCTACAGCCATGTGCGGGGATGCAGCGGTAGCTTAGCTACAGCCATGTGCGGGGAAGCGGCGGTAGCTTAGCTACAGCCATGTGCGGGGATGCGGCGGTAGCTTAGCTACAGCCATGTGCGGGGAAGCGGCGGTAGCTTAGCTACAGCCATGTGCGGGGAAGCGGCGGTAGCTTAGCTACAGCCATGTGCGGGGATGCGGCGGTAGCTTAGCTACAGCCATGTGCGGGGAAGCGGCGGTAGCTTAGCTACAGCCATGTGCGGGGAAGCGGCGGTAGCTTAGCTACAGCCATGTGCGGGGATGCGGCGGTAGCTTAGCTACAGCCATGTGCGGGGATGAGGCGGTAGCTTAGCTACAGCCATGTGTGGGGATGCGGCGGTAGCTTAGCTACAGCCATGTGCTGGGGATGCGGCGGTAGCTTAGCTACAGCCATGTGCGGGGAAGCGGCGGTAGCTTAGCTACAGCCATGTGTGGGGATGCGGCGGTAGCTTAGCTACAGTCATGTGCGGGGATGCGGCGGTAGCTTAGCTACAGTCATGTGCGGGGATGAGGCGGTAGCTTAGCTACAGCCATGTGCGGGGATGCAGCGGTAGCTTAGCTACAGCCATGTGCGGGGAAGCGGCGGTAGCTTAGCTACAGCCATGTGCGGGGATGCGGCGGTAGCTTAGCTACAGCCATGTGCGGGGAAGCGGCGGTAGCTTAGCTACAGCCATGTGCGGGGAAGCGGCGGTAGCTTAGCTACAGCCATGTGCGGGGATGCGGCGGTAGCTTAGCTACAGCCATGTGCGGGGAAGCGGCGGTAGCTTAGCTACAGCCATGTGCGGGGAAGCGGCGGTAGCTTAGCTACAGCCATGTGCGGGGATGCGGCGGTAGCTTAGCTACAGCCATGTGCGGGGATGCGGCGGTAGCTTAGCTACAGCCATGTGCGGGGATGCGGGGCTGCGCTCTTCTTGGGAGTAAATGCGATATTTATGAGGAAAAGCTCGTCCTCAGAAGGGATTTGCTACACTGAAGCCTAGACTAGGAGAGATGCACATCAAGGACCCTGTATTCTCAGAAACAGGGTATTATAGCCTGTGATTCAGTCCTTTAGGAATACGTCCAGCCCCCTAATGGAGCCACCTGTTGAGCTGTCATTATCATCGTCCCAGTGCGGTACCTGAATCATCTCAATTAGTAACTTAATGATCACTAATTATGTAGAGCATCACATTGATTCGCACTGCAATGCCTGAGGCTATCGATGCAGTTTTCCATTTAATTTGCCGGTATTCATGATAATGCGTGAAAAACATCTCAATGATTTATTTGACAGCAACACAAAACCACTAGGCAGCTGGTGATATTTGGGAATACTTAAAAGAAAATATTTAATCAAAATAGTTCACTGACGAAATGAAATAATGTTAAACTTTCAGTTTGCTTGTTACTATTAAAGAGTGTCAAAATTGTCTTGTTAATTCAATTGTCTTAACAGTGTAAATCCATTAAGAGTGTAAGTAAAAACTCTAAAGTATTTTGTTGCCCACTCCTTGTCTTTCAAAAAACATCCAAAAGCCTGCTTATTAAAACTGGACGTCATCTTCAAAATGACCAACCACATGATGCGTCAACAACGTGAAAGAGAAAATACAAGCAGTACAAGGAGCCAATGTCACTTACAGTGGAATAAGGGAGTGGTTTGGTCCACAGTGTTTGTTTATTAAAGAGCACACTTTTCTGTCTCCTTCGACCGAACTAATTATAATTTCTGTCACATCATTTTGTCAATCACCAGTTAATCTCAGCCCCAAAAATACCTTGATTCACATTCCACTAAAACAGCTATGCTATGCTGCCAAATAGGTTAGTGGTCAACCTCATTTTAGAGAAGAAGAATGACCAAAAAAGTGTGATGAAATAGCTTCCACCATAAACTAACGCAAAATAACAAAGTAAGGGAAAAGTCTTGCCAAACAAGAATAGCAGAAGTACATTATCTCTCAATTTCCCAGCTGTTTTGGTGCTGCCTTGGGATAATATCCTCATCTAGTGCAAGGCATGGTTCCATTTGACACATATTTCTTTGTGCAATTGGCGCCTAGCTGGGACAGAATTGGTCCCTTGGGCCGACAGTAACACACTGTTGGCTGTGATCGCGTTACTCTCCTGCTGCCCCCATCTGACATCCTGATGGTTTTGACATTATTTGCTGCAGCATGATTGCATTGCTAGCATGCCCTGAGCGAGCGTCTATGTGCGCATGCATACGTATGTATGTCCGTTCCTGCACATGCTCTTGCCTGAGCGAGCGTCTATGTGCGCATGCATACGTATGTATGTCCGTTCCTGCACATGCTCTTGCCTGAGCGAGCGTCTATGTGCGCATGCGTACGTATGTATGTCCGTTCCTGCACATGCACTTGCCTGAGCGAGCGTCTATGTGCGCATGCATACGTATGTATGGCCGTTCCTGCACATGCTCTTGCCTGAGCGAGCGTCTATGTGCGCATGCATACGTATGTATGTCCGTTCCTGCACATGCTCTTGCCTGAGCGAGCGTCTATGTGCGCATGCATACGTATGCATGTCTGTTCCTGCACATGCTCTTGCCTGAGCGAGCGTCTATGTGCGCATGCATACGTATGTATGTCCGTTCCTGCACATGCTCTTGTACAATGCAACGTAGCTTTGCTAAAAAGCAAAAAAAAAAGTGTGCAAGACCAGACAAAAGAATAAAACAACATTTGTGTGACAGAGGATTTTCTGCTTCAAGTAAAAGATGCACCGTAAATTCATCGCTGATCTGGTCACTTGATTATTTAGAATGACTATATCTGTAAATCTACATAGTATTATTACAACAATGTACACTGCCAGTTATTCTATTGCCTATAAAGTTCCTTTGTGGCTACATTTGCAAAACGTACATTTTGGTAAAATGGTAGTCCTGTAAAACTGTCCTTTTCTTAACAGCTAAAAAGCTGGACAAAGATTGCTCCCTTTTCTTGTAGGGGAGAGGTACTAGCTTTAAAATGATCCATTTGCACTTAAAAAATAAATAAGCACTTACCAAAAATAAATAATTATGTTTATGTGAAATGACCGACTGGAAATCAATACGAATGTTGACCTCTGTCAGACAATAGTTTCAAAGCCAAAATATGAATTCCAAAAGATCTTGACCAAATCATTAGATCTGGTGGAATAATCTATTATTTCACTTGTTTAAGGTAATCTGTTTCCAGAGGCAGATGTGTGAGAAGAACTGATTAGCCTATAGTGTGATACTATTATGAACATATGTATCTGCTAATAGAATTATCTATGTTCACATGGTGGGAATACACCTTTAAAAAGAAATGAACCCTTTTCATATTAAATGTGAAATTTGCTACATGCAACAGCATGTTATGTTGCGAAGATGAAAGACTTTCTGCTAAATGTCGAATGTTATTAAATTCTCAAATGTTATTATAATGTTACAAAAATGTATTGCATACAATGATTAAACAATGCAACAACTTTCAGTGTCCCTCACGTCAACAAGCACATGCTTAAGCAAAAAATTGAAGGTTAAAATAGAATCATTAGCATGTTCTTAGGTTAAAACAGGGAATGCTTAGAGGTTAATCCAGGAGCTACTGAGTTGCATTCCAACAATACAAAACAAAAACATCAGGTTTCCAAACAAAGTCATTGAATAAAGGCATTAAGAGTTTCCTCGATGCACCATTAAGTGTTCCCCCCACAGTTTTAGCATGAGGAACCCCTAAAGGTTTCATTTTGAACCTTTAATTTTCAGAGAACACTTCAACACTTGTGTTGCACAATGGAAAGCTTTATATACAGTAATAGGGGTGGGTACATAATTATTATGGGTTCCTTTTCTCTGTTGCCACCCTTGTGAGATAACTACTTTCAAAATGATTAAAATAATATAGTTCCCAAGGGATTCAGCCTTTATTGACGACCAACTTGAACTCAGACTGGGATCTATAGCCTAGACAACGAACATTCAAGCTTGGTCTATATCAACGGTTCACAAACTCGGTCCTGGGAGACCCCTGTGTATGCTGGTTTTAGTTTCAACCACAATTGCAATCCCAGAACTTTAACAAGCTGTTAGTTTTTCTTAATTAGCTGCCTTTTGTATTTACCCTCTTAAGCCACATTATATCAGAAATATCTATGCATGACATGAAGAAAAACGAGTCTCATGATCATTTTCCAGCTATGTGGAGAGAGGAACTCATCTGGATTTGCCCTGTCCAGAGCAAATTCGGCTATCTTACCTGGTGTTACCACTCTTTCACACTATTCAATGCAACAGATGCTGCTTTTAGTGTGTGTGCGTGCGTGTGTGCGCGCGTGTATGTGCACGCGTGCGACGCAAATGTTTCTGACTGCTGATACCTTGAGGGTGGAAAGTCTGGAGGAGATTTTCACTCAAATGACTGGGTCAAAAAGCAACTGCTTTAGTGTGGCTTTGAACCACATAATAAGCACTCTACAGTGAATCAAAATTCTGAGTCAGTCACATCTTGATCAAACCATGGGAAGGCAGTGGACATCAAGGCTAGTTTTTTCGTGAGGGGAATATATGTGTGTGTGTGTGTGTGTGTGTGTGTGTGTGTGTGTGTGTGTGTGTGTGTGTGTGTGTGTGTGTGTGTGTGTGTGTGTGTGTGTGTGTGTGTGTGTGTGTGTGTGTGTGTGTGTGTGTGTGGAATAGCACCACAACATTCAATCAATAGTTATTGGTCTACATCTTTATCTACAGTATATTACTGTACATAGAATATGTAATGTCTATATCCCATGTGTTTTTTCTTTCTGTTCATGAATACCATTGACACGTCTACAAAAAGGACATTAATTACATTACATTCATTTAGCAGATGCTTTTATCCAAAGCGACGTACAATAAGTGCATACAGAGACATCATCAAGATCACTACAGAACAGACAAGACAAAGCACATCCTTCCCATAATGTAGCAGCTATCCCTAGTAATGAACGTTGACTGTAGTTCACAGTAAGCTATGGGTAAATCAGCTATACTACACTTCTATTCTAAATACTATTATAAACTATAACAAACAGACAGGAAAAACACAGGGAACTAGTAAACACAGGGAACTGATATTCCTAGGTTAGAACTTCAGTCAAGGTGGAGTCTGAAGAGGTGTGTCTTCAGGCCTCGACGGAATGCAGGCAGTTTAATGCATTAATGCTTAAAATGGCGGCTGATTGATGGTTTACAATACAGGTTACAGTGTGAAAATCAGAGAATAAACTATGTAACAATCCTACAAAAGTTCTGGTTGTTACGCTTATGTTGCACATCTATATAATCTCTAAAAAAGACAAAACAGCAAAAATAAATAAACAAAAAAAAAAAAAAAAAACTCCAATGCAGATTGCTCGTACATACAGTGAGCACCAGAATTCATTGGACAGTGACACATTTTTTGTTATTTTGGCTCTGTACTCTAGCACTTTGAGTTGTTTGAAGGATACAATGATGTTGAAGTGCAGACTGTCAGCTTTAATTTGAGGGTATTTTCATCCATATTGGATGAACCGTTTAGAAATTATAGAACCTTTTGTACATAGTCCCCCCCATTTTCAGGCATCAAAAAATATTGGACAGTTTAACATAATGTAGAACAAAGTAATCATTTTTAATATTTGGTCGCATATCCTTTGCATGCCACGACTTCCTGATGCCTGTGACTCAACAATATCAAAAGAGTCTTGATATCTTATTTTCTGGTACTCTTACAAGCGATACCATAACTTCTCTGCATTTGAATGGATCTCTATGGGAATTGGGGGGTGGGACTAGATTTAGCTGTAAATTATGCGGGAACAGTATGGAATACATGGTTGGCGAAATGACTAAGTCATCAAGGGTCTGAGGTATCAAACGAGCCAAAACCATCACTCTGCTGCCCCAGATATGCAGTAGATATGTATGGATCACTTTAAGGGTTGTTTATCCTGACTCATGCATCAATTTAAGGATAACTATTTGCACCAGATGAGTAATCTTTAACTCTATGAGACTTCCAAGCCATGGTTTATCTCGTCTTTCACTGAGATTTAAAAGGCATTCCTTAGAAAACAAAATATTGTCTTCTCAACCTCTAAATCAGTATTTGAGACATAATTGGATATTGACCCATTGTGGACATATTAAAGAAACCAGGTGGGTAAAAGGGGGAGAAGTAAACAGCCCATTTGGTCGGTTTGCTTTATCGTCACAACAAACAGGAGTGAGAGATTTCATTATCTGATTCCATCATTTAATGTGAACGAAAAGATATGGATTAGCCGTGTGAAATTCAGCTCTTGTTCCTCCCCAGCTGCAAGGACTAAGGTCACTTAATGCAAAGTGCCCCTGTCAGCCAGTTCACCTCTCATGGAACGGACTCATTTGAAAAGTCCACACACCGCTCCGTAAGTGACATCTCCAAAATCGGGAACTGTCACATCTTGTTCCTGCCGTCCGTCTCTCGGAATCCCTGCTGTCACCTGCAATTTATCAGCCCCCTCCCGCAATGCTGCCGAATGCAGAAATACAATCTACCTTGTGTTTGTCATCCAATTGCAGTCTAGTATGCCCATGTATTATAATGGTCCACAGTGAGACAGGGCAAGATTGCTCTCCACAGCAGGTCATAATACTGCTGATAAGTTTTTTAAAAGATCCAAATATGGGAGATTTTGACATCAGGTGTGTGTGTATTTGTTTGGTCTTGAGAGATGTGTGTGTTGATTTGCTTTGCTTTGTAAAAGAAATAATGAGCCTTGCCAGAGAGGCAGAAATGCATATACTGCATGAAATTAAGCGTACTCCAGTACCTATTACGAGTCTTCATTCAACGCTTTGCAAACTCGGCTTAAAAAGTGGCTTTAAACAAAACTGACAGGGAGTGCACACAAACTGAGTCCAAGTCTAAGGGCGATAATGTACAGTTTAATTAATCATATTTTTTCTCATGGAGATTAGACCAGCACACGTTCAAAAAAAGACCAGCACATAACCTTTCCTTTCACACGGGAGTACTGTAAAGAGTATAATCACACAAAACAAATGTACTGGAATGATGAATAAATAAAGAAATAATTGTGATCATTATAACTTAACTTTGTGTGGTTTATGATTGATGGGGTTTTTTTTAGCCATGCAAATCAAACATGCAGTTTCATTTTCTCTTCATCGCGCCAGCTGTTTGTTTTGAGGGAAAGCTAACAAATCTGAGTTTATCGGTAGAAACAATATAATTATAAACATGTATTTGAAACTATTATTTACAAAAGAATAAGTACTGCAAAGATATAAATACATATTTTTGCTCGTCAGTTTTTTATCTCACATTTTCCAGTTTTAAAATATTCCAGATGTACGTCTGCCGGGGTGAGTTTAAAGACAGCGGCGAGTGTCCAGATGGTCTGTTACTGTGTGGTGGCATCCCTTGTCCCGTGTCAAACAGCTGGGCGCATGGTGGGGTGATGTCCTTCGGCCGCGCGCTGGCGCTGAGGGAACCGGTGAAGGATAGGATCACTGGCTGCTCCTTTTTCATTGGCCGCTGCCTGGCGAAGGCCTGCTGCTTTTGTTTTTGCAATGAAAGCAACATCTGGACCTCAGTCTGACCAAAGTCCAGTATATACTCTCTCTCTCTCTCTCTGCACATGCACAAGCGGATACAGCCCTGGGGATGGGAGCCCCATGACCTAATTGACCAATGTTCACTTGTTGCAGATTATACTGTTAGCATTTGGATTAAATAAAAAAGTCTAAGGAATAATAAGGAACAATTCAGCAAGGGTGGGGATACATCTGAGATCTGTACGTGTACACACACACACACACACACACACACAATAATTGTGCAACCTGTGTAACATAAAGAACACAGTCACAGCCATTTCATCCAGGCATTAAAACTGTGCTTCACTTCGCAAAATTAGCCTTAGAAATATATAGAAATAAAATTATTCTTATTCACTTCCAATACAAAAAGGGATTATGGGTATGATTACACTAGGCTTTATTGCGGGGACAACAAACTCTCCAAATACATTTAAATATACTGCATATCTCACAGCCATTACTTACAGAGTAATTAAAAAGCAATGGTAGTCATAATATAAAGTTAGATCAATTGTCTAATAAAAATGTGCTGCATTAAACTCCCACAGAGACAAAGGCGATTCATTTATTGTCACTATGACTGAGTAGCACAAGAAATCATAAAGCTATCCCCAGACATACTCGTGCTTTACAATAAAAAGCAAGTTACATATTCACGTTCATGTATCAGTACATGTACATCAGTCATTTTAATCTGGAGACAACTGAGGTAGTAGACTGCTACTCAAATGAGCCACCATTGCATTCTGTTGGGCCGGGTAGCATAATGATTGATAACTTTTGAACCTTGATTTGACCAATGCCACATGCAATGATCATTGGTTTACACACTTGAAAATAATCAGTCATGCAGACAAAGTTAAATCCATCATGCCGGTGGATTATTGGAGCGCAGGAGAGTGCCAGGAATGACAGATGCCTGGACTGACTGGCGGTGGACCGCGTAAGAGCATTAACCCCCCCTGTTTGTGGTGGTCCAAATCATCAATAGAGCCATAGCCAAAATTGGGATTGATACCATCTGCAGCAGGAGGGAAGCTGGCAGTAACAATAAGCCGAGCTGAGAGTGGAAGACCCTCACGGTAAGAATACGACCCAGATTTTGCGAAGGAGACCGCTAACAAGTCCCCTGCGAGCTTCGGTGCGGGAGGAGCCGGATCAGATGTACCGACATGAAACAGCCCAGGATCTGATGACAAACCTGTGGTGGGTGTCCAAATAAATTAGCTGTTGATGCGAATGGACCGTACCAATTTGCAGTATGAGAGTTTCGTCAGTAAAACTCAAGCATGCGTTTTGTTTAGACCATCGCACTTTGAATGTTTATTGTCATTAAAATGAAGTTCAACTATACTGAAGGCTTGAAGAAATATTGAATCTACATCTTGAAAAAAAAACATGCACGCTGAGACGGCAGTGTTTTAAATACAAATTGTCTGAAATTAGAATTGAACCAATCGGACAGGGATTAACCAACGATAGGCCCTGGGCTGCTCAACTTTCTGAAGCCCCCAAATCCCTATAACTACCCCGTCCAAAACACACATATTTCCGCATGAAAACAAACTGGCTTGATTGTTTACTGCATCGGAATGCAACTACACCACATTCATAAAGATAACGCCGTTACATTTTACTGTCAGAATGCATCACTGCAGCGGGAGATCAGAATTGTAGCATTAACGAAGCAAACAACAAAAGTCGCTCCCTCAACTCGTCAACAGGGGGCACACTATAGACTCTACCAGTCACAAACTCACAATTCAACAGTTAGCAAGATGGCCAATGTAGACATGCAATCGAACAACGGACTAAGTAGTAGCTATTGCTATTCAACAAACATAGACAATTAAGGCCTACCTATTGCCTCTCGGAAATCTGCATTTTTATTCTGGCCCTTTACTCACCCAACGCATTCGCACATCTTCATTAATAGTATTACCCCAGCGTGCTGGATCGGTACGTTACAGTATGGATCCAGTATGGATCCACGTTTGATCTGGCAACCTGATCGGGGTGGCTAGCTGCTGCTAACTTACATCATTCACTTGATCGACGTGGCTAGCTGCTGCTACATCCTTATCGTTAGGTAAGTCCACGGGCTATGTGGTCCATTCTCCGGGATGGGCTGCTGTGATATTGGAGGCTGACCGACTGGTTCATTGTCTGGGTCAGCTGGTGTGCTGTTGGAAGCAGGGCTAGTGAGTGGTGCTGGGCGTGGGAGTGCTAACGTTGCTGCTGCTGCTGCTGCAGGATGATTAGCTAGCAACGCTACCACTTGTTACGTTAGCTTTTAGTTTAGTTTATTTATTCAGCACATAAAGTGTCAGTGCTAGGAGGGGAAAGGAAGCCAAACGGGCTTGTCCAGTTCCCGTCACATCACAAACAAGAATTTAAAAAATAAGACAGATATCCTCAATACATAAAACAAGAACAAACAAAAAAAGAAAAGAAACAGGCAAGCCAAAAGATAAAAACATACAAAAACAAACAAACAAAACAAAACTCAATACCAATACAAAGAAATAAAAACAAAATTAAGGCAACAACAACAACCCAGCAGGAGGCTTGGTGAACTGTCTTTGATTGCAACTCACTAAATTACCGGTATTCGAATTAGTAGGTTAATTGTGCTGTCGTTTTAGCTAAAGTTTTAGTAGGACTAGTAGGACTGTATTAGTAGGACTGGCTAGTCTTGACTTGTTTTCCCACAATCGTAAAACCAGTGTGCACATGCGCATTGCAAATGCATACTGTCTTTGACTGGAAGGTAGCTCCTGATTGGTGATAAACCAGATTAGCTGTAAAGCGAACTTGAAAGACGCATTGATGATAGGCTAGAGATTTAGCACTCCACTCAGATAAATACGGACTTGGGGCTCGGATTCGGGGGAGATTTTGGACTGGGGGCCTCTAAAAAAAATGTAAGTATATATTTCCTCCTTCTATCATAGGCCCTGTCTCATGATTGGTCCTTGGGGTCAAGCCCAGGTAAACCCATGCATAGATCCGTGCCTGGAATCAAGGCTTGAGTAATCCTGGTTATACCTTAATGTGAGAAACATGTCAGAAATGTTCATTGAAGGTGACCGTACTAAGTGCAAGATGTGATTTAACAAGTGATTTATAGTACAATACTGTTTTCCCATCTGCTTTTGTATAAACTAAGCCATATCACCTGTTTTAAATGATGATGCAATTTATAGAAATGTCAGGAGAACATCCAGGAGAAACTACTCACACAAATCATGTTAACAAAACATTTAACATCCCCAAACATCTGCCATTCACTGTTATCTCAATGATAAAAGTACAATGGGCTAATTGTTCCCACAAGCCCCCATAGTGCCCTGCAGTATACTACTTTTTTGATTTTTATTATAATTTAATTTATTTTAGTGTAGTTCAGGTTCATTCAAAGCTGTACTTGAGCCATTGAACAATGAATCTAGCACACACCAAACCAAAATTACAGCCCTCTCTAGGCAAGCATGTTATTTTTTCTTGAGCTGACATATTACATTCATATAAATGATTATATATATATATATTATATACGTACTATTACAAAAAGGGTACCGGTGCTTTTCTAACTGTAGCTTTTTCTAAAGTCATTTTGGGAATGGTATATTGTGCCTAAGGCAACACTCCAATCAAAGAGGAAGGAAGTATTGCCAAGGTACTGTTTAATGCCTCTCTAGCCCTCTGCACAGCACCCAGTATTTTACAGTGAATTAGATGTCTTTGTCCATGGAGAGACTGTTTGGACTGCATTGAATCTTGCTCTGCATTCTATTAAGAAAAGTAACGCAAATAAGATTATTTATTGTTTTTAAGTGGCAGATAAATGGCAAAAAAAAATCTACAGGATGAAAAAAACATTTTGAAGCATAGCAATTTACTGAATAAAGTGATAATATAACATTATCAGGGTTTGGACTGCAAATATATTTTTTAATGTTCGCTGTTGGAAATTAGCAGACGCTACAAATGCTGTGATGCATTACATTGGATAATTGTTTTGCAATTCTCTATGTAAATTGTATCCGTCCCTGTCAAATAAACATTAAATACATTTTTAAGAAATATTGGCACTACTAATGCTGAGGACAGACCCCCCCCGATGATGTTTATATATAATTTATATAAAATGTTTTATATTAATATAAATTTGTATTAAATAAAATTATATAGTTAAGCATTCAGAAAATTTTTCTAATCGACAGGCTTTTTACTTTTTAAATGTAAAAAAAAAAAAAAAAAAAAAAAAAAAAAAGTTTTTTTTTTTTTTTTAAATTGCCTCGTCTCATTGTTCTAATAGGTTTGACTTGACAAATTAAACAAACAAATTAAGCATATTCACAGTCTCATCCTGTATTTGTTTGAATTGTTCTCATTAGCTGATTGACTGGTGTCTTGCAATACAAGGGAACTCTTGATCCCACCAGGTAGATAACCCAGAAGGGTTAATCATATTTAATCGGCAACGCCACTATCACCATAACAATACACAAAGTGGATATTTCTGCATGGGTTGTTAAAGTAATGGCTTTTAGATTCCATTGCTCTTTGCATTGTTAGAATTAATCTGTCCTAATCCATCAGTTAATGCAATAATTTGTTAGATTGCACCAAGCACATTATGATTGGTCTTTCCCTTTGTCTAATTAAACACTCCTTAATTGCAGTCAATGACCTTGCAATGTGTGAAGCCAGAATAGCTATTGAGATATGTAATGTATTTGTTTTTTTTCCAGCTAAATGGCGATCTCCAAAACACAGCCACCAAAAACAGAAGGCCTTCTGTACTAGTTGCTCCAATGCTGTTGTATTTTCCCAGGAGCAGCCAAGGGAAAATAGCATAGGGTCTACTCCGAAGCTTTGTTTGTTTTCTTTTCTTTTTGTACTTTTTTTTTTTTTACTAAAAGAAGATATTACAAGAAATGAAATCCAGGGAATTACAAAAGGTTGGTGTACACCAATTTATATCCTGCCGAGTGTCCATCACCTGTCCTCTCCTCTTCTTTATAGGCAAGCTAACAAGCACCTCGGTGCATGCTCTCCCCTCCATCAACACCAGGAGAGCAGAAATGAGAAGGGAAGCAACAAAGTCTGACTTCCAGAACGAGGTTCCCTGGTGTTCGCTCCCCTGCCCTCCCTACGTGCGTTTGAACAGACAGACAGACAGACAGACAGACAGACAGACAGACAGACAGACAGACAGACTGTACGTGCAACGCTTCTCTTTCTACATTTTAGAGCTTTTGTTCTGGGTGCTACAAGCCGATCCAGAGTCACAGTCCAACCATGAGATCCGGATGCAAAGGCTTCTCTTGCGTAGACTAATTAAAAAATATAAAATCTCCCCTCCAGCCTATGCAGACGTCAGAGGAATATTACTCCTTTGAGAAGTAGGGCAGCTTCACCCCTTTAGTGTCTAGACTGCTCAGTTACTGTAATTACACCATGTGTGATTTTTCCTTCAGCCCAGGCTAGCCTAATTATCTCAAATCCAAATGAAAAATATGACAGATTCCAATATATCCTCCCGTTTGTTTCAAGGTTTATGAATTAAGATGACTATCAACAATCGGTTAGAGAAGCCTGCTAATTACATTGCACCTTGTAGCAACACCCCAGACCCAGACCAACATTTTCAGCACAAGCTTGTTTTTTGATTTGTTTTGTACAGATTCTTTGTGGATTTTCCTATCCCTAAAAACACAAGCCGTTTGGTTCCCATGTGAAGGGTAACAAGACTATGCTGGTGAAAAAGTTACCCATATTTGAAATGTGTTATTTGTTTCCATGATTTTAATTGTTGTTGCATATCAGTTATTTGCACACATTCAACAGGACCCTAAAATTGTCAAAAAGGTTTACAGTACTATGCAAAATCCATCCATTATCTAACCCGCTTATTCCTGGTCAGGGTTGCGGGGGGTGCTGGAGCCTATCCCAGCATGCATTGGGCGCAGGAATACACACAATACATCCATCGCAGGGCACACACACCATTCACTCACACACTCATACCTGTGGGCAATTTAGAGTCTCCAATTAGCCTAACCTGCATGTCTTTGGACTGTGGGAGGAAACCGGAGTACCCGGAGGAAACCCACGCGGACACGGGGAGAACATGCAAACTCCACACAGAGAGGCCCTCGGCTGGGATTCGAACTCGGTACCTTCTTGCCGTGAGGCGACAGTGCTAACCATTGCACCACCGTGCCGCCATACTATGCAAAATGTACCCCACAAACATATTTAATTTATTAATTTATACAAAAAACGATTTCAGTTATAGAGATGCTTAATATATTTATGTTTAATTTTGTTATCACGTAACCGTCGTAGAAACAGATCCACTTCTGTGAGATTTGTTCAAATGTTAGTATCTAATTAATTTTATGATTGCCTGCTTGCCATTTCATGGAAACTATTAATTTGCCTCATACACATTTAACATGGGCCAATTTAGTTATCATAATTTAAATTAAATAGCAGAGCACACTGTTCACACTGTTAATCCTCCTTCACAGTAGTATGTTTCGTTGTGTTTAATTTGCATGGTATTCTTATTACCGTGAGTTTATGGCAAATTGCAGGTTGTCCAGGATGATCTGCAATCACCAGACATGGCTATGCCATGCTTCAGCTCCCAGAGATGTTTAAATATGTCTAGAAATTTTATCTAGGTGTATGCATGCGGCTCATTAATACTAAATAAATAAATAAATACATAAATGCAGTGATTGTTATCGTCAGTAATGACTTGTAATTTCAGTGTCTGCAGACAGAACCAATTATGTAGACAGTTGGTTTTTAACTGGGAGGGCATTTTAACTAAATCGTTGCGTCCTAATAAAATTAATTATTACTTCATTAATGAAAAAGCACTTTTATTGCATCAGACGAGTATTGCTTCAGCGAGTTTGGGAATAAATAGAGATATTGTTCCTTTCACCTCATGAGGGTATGTAGCACAAGAACAAGAATACAAATATTTCAGAGAAGCGCCCCAAGCAAGAATATGGAAGGGAAGAAATATAAATCTGACAGACAATCCACAAAGTCTCCTGGCTAGCTGGAACGGTAGGTTTTCTGTTTAGTTACCAGTATAAAATGGGCTATGAACCTAGCAATGGGACTGTTATTATTAATTGACAGTGCTATGATTTTTATAGACTTTTGACAGAAACCTTTTGCCAGAAGAGGCACACCAGGTTGGTCCACCACCTGTGGTAACGATGATCCTATTTCTGAGGAGTTTTAACAGACGTGATAAAATATGCAAGAACACACTTCGCTTGTGAATAGGTTGGACTTTGGAGTTTTTAAGAGCATAACCTTTCCTTATTGCAGAGAAATGTTACCAAAGTGGTTGTAATTCAAGTTCATCTAGTTATCAGTGACTTCTAACCAGAGAGGTCAACTTTTGTTGCATAAGTTACATAAAGAAACTTGCTCAATGTTTCTTCGTAGCTGCCTCATGTAATACGTTTTCTCTCAAGTAACTGAATTCAGGGCATACCAGAATGCTGTTATTGATGTTTATGGAAGTCATTTCAGAGTTGTTATGAAACCCTTTTGAAAACTCAAAGCCTCCAGATGCTCAAATGTGATCATACAATTGCGTCATCTCTCCTGTTCAGATGAATGACGTGCGGCCGCTCTATTTGACACAGTAATGATGATAACGCAAAAAAAAATTGGAAAAAATATTCAAATCTTTTCTTTGGCAATCCACAGAAAACCCTTCTGTGAAAGGTTGTGTGCTTATGTTCTGTTTAGTAGGTATCAGGCACAGCAGTATAACGATGTGCATGCACGACAAAACTAAAAAGAGTTATTTTGGATCAGATTTGGCGTTGGCGTTTTGCGGAGGGAAAAAAAAAGAGTGATTAGAGACGTGATTATGACATTCGGAGCACGTGTTCGCGGTCATGCGTCAGTTACCTCTTGTGTAATTTACACCACCTGCGTGTTACCTGAGTTTATTACCTGGGGCTCTGTCTCCATGGCAGTCCCGGCAGGATTCATTTGCATACTTTATAGCCGTGAGTGAGGAGAACCGGGTAGAGAGAAAGGTTAAAGGGAGAGTCAGAGTGCGAGTCACTCTCACCAGATGAGTCACTTTTGTTAGGAACAATGAGGACCAGGTGAAGATCACCCTTACCCCCCAAACCCCCTACACACGCCACTCACAGGTAAGTTAATGGAAACCTTTCCTGTTTTGGCCTGTTTTGTTGAGGGATATTGCTTTACCTCAGTGTTTTGTTTTTTTGTGTGGGATAGGGCTCAACCTGATCTGGAGAACAGTGCACTTCCTGCACTGGCTGAGAGACTTGGGGGGATGGGTGGGTAATGCTGGGATTAAAACTGTCAGGATGGTGCTATTTCATGTGGTTTATAGGGTCTAAAATAGTGGATAGTTCACACAGTCATTAGTCAAACATTACTCATTGTTTTTTGTACTTATTGTGTAAAACATAAAAAAATAACCACAGTACGCAAATTTCAGAAAGACTTTTATGTTTTACATTATACATAATTTGCTGATTGTTTTCAGTTATTGAAATGAAAAGTGCTGCTCAGACTGAAAGGAAAGGAGCAGACGTTTTAGATGGCGTGATAAAAAAAGGTCCCTTCAAAAATTTTGATTTTCAATTTCGACTAGCATAGGAAATTGTTTTAAAATCCACTACAAAAAATGTAATTATAATATTTACAGAGACATATAAAAACAAGCCATTGGTGTTCATGTATGCGTCCATATCTGGTTAAAATGAATTCTCTTAAAACATGACATATGAGTTTTGGAAAGTGTCCAAGGAAAGCAGTCAGTCAAATTGAACTGGACCTTGACCTGGAAGTACTCCTTTGCAGAATCTGTGGTTTTAAATGATTTACCCATGCACTAGAGATCAGTGCTCCCTGAAAATGCAAACAAAACCTCAGATAAGTTTTTATATTTATTGGTGTCTATCTATGCATGTGTATGTCTACTTTTCGAGTTTGTATGCTGGTGTGTAGGGCATGCTGTCTTTGCAAGTCACTCATCATGGTTATGCGTTTCTGCGTCGGTTCGTCCACATCCACTGTCTATCAGGAATGCACTTCTTCACAGGCAATCCAAAGACAGATGGCACTGTGATTTAGCGGCTCAAAGATCCTTTACGTGTGGTGTATGGAAATACATACATGTAAATATATGGCATTGGACTTTTATATGTGTTTGCACTTGTTGCGTGACATAATTTACAGTTTATCATATATAACGTTTTGCAGTGAGTCAGACTGAATTAATTCTAAGTAAATACATGAACCATAGATAGAGAACCATAGATATGACGTAATGTAATGTAATTATGTCACGTGGCGCTGTAAGGGCGACATGCAGTCCAGCTGTCTCTCGTGTTCGTGTTTGTTAATTTGAATGTATTTTGTTGTGTCTGGCTTTTGTCTTTTGCTTTGTTCATGCACTGTGTGTCTGTTGTGGTGCGGGGAGGCGGGCTGGAGATTTTTCGGGGCACTCCTGCCGCTTGTTTTGATGATATTGGCGAATTGTCTCGCCGGGATAATTTTGTTTGTGGTCGTCACCATGGAGATTTGCATTCGCAACATATGCTCGGGAATGTCCGTTGGATCTGCAGCAGCAAAGTTTACCATCGCTCTTCACCGGAGTTGAAGATGTCGGGACTGATCAGAGAGTGCAGGCGGTCTTCAAAGGGCAACCATGGAAGGGAAGGAGAAGATGGTGCGGGGCAGGAGTGAGGCGATGAGTGGGAAGGCTGACGCAGTTCGGTGCTGGAGGCGGAGTTTGTGTTTTGGACTGCTAAATGACACTGGACATCTCAGGACAGCGGGGGCTATTTTTAATCATGGCTGTATTCCAATTTAATTCACTTAATTTGATATTGTATGTCTTTATTTGGTGTGTTTGTTTGTGTGTTGTGGGTCTGCCCCACTGTCTATGTCTTTTTTGTTGTTGCTGGTGGCTACAACTGAAGTTCCCGAAAGGGAAAATAAAGTTATTCTATTCTATTCTATTCTATTCTATTCTAATAGTAATTTGGAATTCTGAAATGGAACAATTTGGCAGCCATCTTACCTGGCTACAGCTATAATAGGAACCTATGGCAAAGTGTCATGTACTTTCTAGCCCACTTCTGCGTTTGGGTAGGATCTTCATTGTTCCACATCCCCAGGCTCGGGGCCGAGGGACTATCCTTTTACTACCCCGAGCCCGGGGGGGGTTCACCCGGACTATATTTCGGGGCACACCTCCAGTAGCCACGTCACCGTGTCATCATCCAGAACCGACAGACCATGCATCCCATTGGGTGCCCGATAAATCGGGCAGTCCAGGATGACATGGTCTGCGGTTTGTTCCTCCGCGCCACACTCGCAGGCTGCGCAAGAAGCCAAGCCCCATCTGTGCATCGATGAGCGGAAGCGCCCAACGCCGGTCCGGAGGCGGTTAAGCCTCACCCATGCCAGTCTAGGCAGGTCCACCCCAATAGGGGGAAAACCGACGTCTGGGATGAAGTCACGGAGTCTAGAGGTGTTCTCCTCCCACTCCGTGCTCCAGATGTAATCCGCCCACCGTGCCGCACTGATGTTAAGATCACTGCATTGCTGCAGGAATTCCTGTGCGGCAGGCACAAATGGGTGTCTCGACTTAAGGCGCCGGGGAGGCTCAGCAATTACAGCGAGCCTTTCGTGGAGCAGATGGTTTGGCTCCACGGCCCGGCACACGATGTCATAATTGGGTCTCAGAAGCCAGATAGCTGATGATTGGCTCATAGATATAAAACCATGGTTACTGGCCACCATCTCACCTGGGTATGGTCTCAAAAATGGTGCCACTAACTATGACATATGTCACATCTATGGTTCTATATCTATGACATGAACACTCTTGCATTGTGAAAACCTACCTTATGAGGGCTTGACTTATTCACATATTCATATTGCAATTTGCGGTAATTAGAAACGGTTCCATGGCTGGTCGAATAATTGATATTAAGATGTTAAATGCTGTATGATCGTTCTACATCACCGACAGGATATTCTAGCTTATAGAAGAGTGATTGTGAGGTACAGCATGCCATTTATTCATATTACATTCCAGTTTATTTCAAAGGCTCTGATAAAAATGTGTGTGTGTGTGTCCACATGTTATAGGCTGAAATATGACATAAAAAGGAAATTGAATTTTGCATATTTTATATATGACTTCTATCCTGAGATTTTTCCAGCATGCCGCTCTGCACAATGCTTGATGAAATATTAAAAGTAATGAGAGACAATTACATGGCCTACACAAAAGCACTGATCATGTGTGCTCTTTTTACCACTGTCCAAGTCATAGAGAGAGAGAGAGAGAGAGAGAGAGAGAGAGAGAGAGAGAGAGAGAGAGAGAGAGGGGAACTGTAGAGTGGATTATAAAGTGCTAAATTAGGCAAGAGTAAGTGTTGGCTTAAAAGCGAAGAACTCATTGGCAACATTAAAAAAAAAGTGGTTGCTGGGTTCGTAGATTATGGTCACGTAGATTTCTAGGGGCAGCAGAGCAGAGTAATCATTACTTGTGTTGAAAATGGGTTTTGAATGTTTTCAACTCATCCAAAATTACTCAACAGCTGCTTATCTGGTGCTTGGGTAACCTAATCCAGGCCAACAGAGTGACAGAGTCTCATTTTCACATTCTCCCAGGAAAGGTTTTGTTTTATTTAAACTAGTGCAGTTAATGGAGTTATAGTTGTTTTCTTTCTTTCTCCATTGCAGTAAAATGTTGTGAAATGTATGAAATCAACAATTATAGCTTGGGTTCCATGTATCAAAACAATATATATATATACAGATCCTTCCCAAAATATTAGAATATCATGGAAAAGTTTTTTTTTTCCATAATTCCATTCAAAAAGTGAAACTTTCATAGATTATAGATTCATTACACACAAAGTGAAATATTTCTAGCCTTTATTTGTTTCATTTTTCATAATTTTGGCTTACAGCTCCAGAAAACCCCCAAAACAGTATTTCAAGAAATTAGAATAGTGTGTCGAAAATCAGCATTTACTTCAGTTATTTCAGAGAATGAGTGGAGTGGCTTGACTCGAGGAATCCGACAGTTGTAGCCCATGTCCGGGATACGTCTGTACGTGGTGGTTTTTGAAGCACTGACTCCAGCCTCAGTCCACTCCCTCTGCATCTCCGCCAAATTTTGGAATCGTCTTTGCTTGACAATCCGCTGAAGCCTACGGTCACCTCTTTTGCTTGTGCACCTTCTGCCACATTTTTCCCTTCCACTAAACTTTCTATTGATATGCTTGGACACTGCACTCTGTGAACAGCCAGCCTCCTTAGCGATGACCTTTTGTGGCTTACCCATCTTCTGGAGGGTGTCAATGATGGTCTTCTGGCCAATTGTCAAGTCTGCAGTCTTCCCCATACTGAACCAAACTGAGATAAACATAGCGTGACACTCAGTCTAAAACATTCATTCATTCTCTGAAATAACTGAAGTAAATGCTGATTTTCTACACATTATTCTAATTTCTTGAAATACTGTTTTGGGGGTTTTCTGGAGCTGTAAGCCACAATTATGAAAAATGAAACAAATAAAGGCTAGAAATATTTCACTTTGTGTGTACTGAATCTATAATCTATGAAAGTTTCACTTTTTGAATGGAATTATGGAAAAAAAAAACTTTTCCATGATATTCTAATTTTTTGGAAAGGATCTGTATATATACTGTATATTATTATTATTATTTTATTTTTTTTCCAGATAAATAGAAATAATACTTTTTCATGAGATCATCAGATTAACACTGCTGTGTCCTCATTTAATTAAAATTGTAATTAACTTTAATTAACATCCAGACTGTAGATTTAATCTGCAGTTGGTCATGTCCAGTCCAGTCTGAGAACTTGTCTGCACTGGTCCACTATCCTTTTAGTGACATTAAAAAAATTAAAAAAACATTAAATCTTTCTGTATTCTATATGTTCTCTCATTGCTGAATGGTGGCAGATTTTTAGTTAGGGAAATATTACAGTGTCACTTTCCTGACAGTGCCATATATCCTGTCACAGTTATTACTAATGTGTCTTGCTGTTATGCCGCCCCCAATGTGAGTTTACAGTTACATCCACAGTACAAATCAATACCAAAACTATATATTTTTTTTAATGCTTTTTCATATTATTCTCCCAAATTTGAAATGTTAAATTTCATTTGGCTATAGGAAGACACTTCATGTGCATCTCCACAGGCAGACTCAGACATGATTGATTGGGGGGTTCCACTGGTTCTGATGAGACACTGGAATCCCAGCCCTCCCAACAACAGACGAAGAGTGACTCCCAGCAGCCCAATACAACTACTTTTATTTGGGTTCTTATCCCATTTATGCTGACGGTTAACCTCGGGAGACGGCCCTTATGGAAAAAGAATATGCTGCAGTATATTGTAAATATATCAAAATTATTTTCACAATATATTTAAAATATACTGCCGTATATTACATTTCCATGAGGGGGGGCAGTTAGAGTACACATAGGGCCTTATTTACGAAGACCTGTGAAAACCTTTTAGCACATGCAAAACTAATAACACAACCAATGAATGGTGCAAAACGAATACCATGATCATCAATCATTGGTCATGTTATTGGTTTTGCTTGAGCTAAAATGTTTTGCGCACACTAAAGCTCTCAGTAAATCTAGCCCATACAGGATTTGTATTGTTCACATGCAAATATTTTCCACTGTGATTAGAGGTAAAAAAAACAAAAAAAACAACCTAGAGACAAGGAAGTGGATGTTATTTTACCAGCGAATCAAAGCCCAGCACCTATTAAAAAGTCTGTATGTCACAGAGACGATGGAGGGTGTTATGATTCATTAACCTTTCCTGCATTGTAATTGGCAGAGGCATTGGTTGTGGCACAGGGGCAGAGAATGGATTTGCATGCATTATATCTGCGTATTTTTGTTATCATAACAAATGTCTGGAGTTGAATGGAAGAAATGACTCAACTTTCAACGACATTAATTAGTTATCAAGCCCCGCATCAAATCAGTGTGCTTGTATTAATTGTTAATGGGAATGCCGAAGCATCGAGCCAGCTTCTGACTGTGAGCCATTGCTCCAAACTTTCTCTGCAACACATCAATGTGCAAAACTTAAAAAGAAACATTTTATAAGATTGGCACCAAATACAATTGTGTTAAAATGTTACAAATGCACAATGGTTAATGAATGTCTGGAATTTATACAATGATGCATAGCATTGTAGTACCATATTCCATAATTGTTACCATAACCTCAGAATGTGACTGAAAAAAAGATAAATTTTCAACATAAAAGCAATAGAAAATGCTTAACCCTTTCATGCATGAATTATTACAAAACAGAGCAATATTTTTTCACATCAAACTTCACATGTCTTTCACCCGCCTAGATCACAGAAATGTGCCCCAAATGGCCCCTTGAAAACATAGACCACACATGCAGATTACAACTCTTAATGCACAATGTCCACTTCAGTGGACAGAAAGTTTTTCGTATACAATACAAGAACTACGGCAATTCTTTGTTGCAAATATAACTAATTCTGCTCCTTGCATCTTCCCTAATAAGAATATATATTTTTTAACATGCTCTGTTCTCTAGGAATAGAAGGTTTTCACAGCTACACCAGAGGGAGTTTGTATGTTCCTCCAAGTGCCATTTTGACCTTCACTGTATCAAAACTAGAAAAGCCAATAAAATGTAACAAGCATATCAAAATTTAGGCAAAAATAATCTGCTCTGATATTTTTTGGAGATCACAAATGTTTTTAACTATGTTAAAGGGATAGTTCGGAATTTTGGACATAATGTCTCAATTACGACTTACCCATTATGTAGTTGATTGATGGAAACCATTTTCAGCTAATTCCATGCTGTCCCTTATTTTGGACATACACACGTTGCTAATGCTAGCGCAACTCTAAGGTAACCGGTAGCATCCACTACCAAACGCACTTAAACACTCCACAGTGCACCCAAAGCAAATAAAATACGATGACAGTCTATCAGGGTTATTTTGAGTGTTTATACCATCATTTTTGAAGTCAAACTATCGTTGAATCCTTTACTTTGTGCTGACCTATATTCTCTGTGGAAGTACGGCGGTGGAGCGAACGTGGCCATTGCAACTTGTTGCTCTTCTTTGTTGTTGTAGTCGACCAGTGCCAGCAATACATTCGTAGGTAACGTAAAGTATCGCTCCCCAGATAGACTATCGTCGTATTTTCTTTGCTTTGGGTGTACTGTGGAGTGTTTAAGTGCATTTGGTAGTGGATGCTACCGGTTTTTGCTACATTTTTCACTAGTTGTATTTTTGTAGTTTTGTTTTTTGATAGTTAATGTTAATAGTTTTTTGATAGTTTATAGGTTAGTAAGGTTAGATCATTTTGTACCCTGAACCCTGAAAGTACAATACTGTTCTATTTGGGTACTATGTACCTTTTCAAGAAAAATAGGGACAAATTAATTATGTATTTCTGGCTAGGGGTACAATTTTATGCACCTATAGGGCACCGCCACAGTGACAATTGTCTGTACCTTTTTAGGTACTTTTTGTACCTTGTTTTCTGAGAGTGTATGCTACACATTTAGGCTACCTGTCGAACCTCCCTACAACACACATTCTCTCTGGGAGATGCAGTGGAGCAGTGACCACAGGTGCACCTGTTACAAAAGAAAGTTCTGCTTGTATGTTCTTATGATAGCATAGGTGTCAACCCATAAGGTAAGGTTTGCCCGTATGAAATACGGTTTTTCCACCTTTCCGAAGGCATACAGGTGTATACGGTTATGATACGGGAAATCTAGTCTAACACGTTTTTTTTATTTTTTTAAAAATGTTTTACAACATAATTAATTCAATTGCAGCAATCGCATTTTCTTTCTCACTCTGGCATTCTCTTGATTTGTGAGGCAGTGGGAAAAGCAAGTACTGATCTAAAAATGCATTTTATGTCAACGACCCACAACGACACTGTAGTTGCAACCATCTAACTTTAGTTAACTTAACAATGAAATGGTTATGACTGTTTTGACCGTAATGAGATAATATCCGTGACGTTTTAATGTGGCTATATGACTCAGTTTGCTGAAGTTACTACAAGTTTCATTGTAAATTAATTCATGGCTTCATTCACAACCTAGCAGTCTTTAATAATGTTAACTGTTACTCGAAAATTATCCAAATTAAGATGAGATCTAAGTTTATAACTATATGTGTGTGAACGGTATGGGACGGAGTAGACGGGGGCGACTACCAGTGAGGCGAAGAGCTAGAATAGAATTGGCATACACTTGATAACTCGAGCCCAACCCTTTCATGAACACCTTCCCCACCCCCGATATTGGCATTTTTTGAACCGCAAACGGAGTTGTGGTCACACTGAAACAGCCTGTGGAGTTACCCTTTAAGATAAATTAGATATTTGTAATTGGGTATTTTTAATGTCATATTGGTATGTTATAGTGGTTAGACAACTGATCTTGTAACTAGGGGGCTGCTGGCTTGAGTCCGGCATGTTGCAGTGTGTGATTTCAGCAAATTTACAGCTTTAACCATAAGAAAACATGTAAAATATAATGTATAGTCACGGTGGACCATCTGCACATGCTAATTAATAATAACATTTTTCTAGATCCATCACAGAAAGATGCAACACTGAGGGATACAATCTCTGCTAACTACAGTACATTCAAACATGAGGTAAAACCAGGACTAATGCTATTTTCATACGAGCTGATTCCCCGAGTTGAGCAAATGCCAGGCTTACCGATAGCTTGCCAACTAAAACAGCATGTTAAATTTGTCAGTGCTTTCCTACAGATCAGTCAGAGCCATTTGAGGCCTGAACACGAATGACCCAGAGATCCGCCTATCCCCAAAGTACCAACTAAAACTTACTGTAGTATTAGTATGAGTTCCTAACACTACGGTAAGCATGGTTTCCACGTGCCTTTTACATGAAAGACAACATCTGATCTTTTAAAAGTTGCTGAGCGCTTGTCTGGCCACTCCTTGCGATGGAAACTACCTTTGCTTGTCTCCAAGTTTAAAACCATTCACGTGTGATCCACAAACAGACCCCCTTCTGAAGAAGGCAGCTCCTGGCAGTGTGTGTGAGTATATTAATGGATATTTATGACCACCCCCCCCCCCCCCCCCCCAGCACAGCGAAGTCTGCTTTCAGGTAGCCTATACTGCAAAGTGGGATACTGAGTTACATAGATAACTGCACTGAGTAAGAGAAGCAGGATTACTGAGTTAGCTAGATAACTGCACTAAGCATGATTACTGAGTTAGCTACACTGCCTGGCCAAAAAAAAAGTTGCACACTCGCACATTTTGTTGGACCGCCTTTAGCTTTGATTACGGCGCACATTCGTCATGGCATATTGTTTCGACAACCTTATGCTTCCTCATGCTCCCTGAACCACTCTTTCACAATTTGAGCCCCATGAATCTTGGCATTGTCGTTATGGAATATGCCCATTGATGGGATAACCTGGTCATTCAGTACATTCAGGTACTCAGCTGACTTTTGCTGCATACCGTTGCTAAGCCTAGACCTGACCAACCCCAGATCATAACACTGCCTCCAGAGGCTTGTACAGTGGTCACTATGCATGACGGGTGCAACCCTTTTGGCCAGGCAGTGTAGATAACTGCACTGAGTAAGAGAAGCAGGATTACTGAGTTAGCTAGATAACTGCACTGAGTAAAACCAGGAACCCTCCAAAATCTGGAACGTGGACTGAAATAACAAGCTTTTAATAAAAAGGTTTTACTCAGTGCTGTTATCCAGCTACTCAGTAAAAGCACAGTGTACGACTAGTGCTTCGTAGTATACCCCCCCCCCCCCCCCCCCCCCCCCCCGATGGCACTCTTGAAATACGCTATGAGTTCAAAGAGACGTGGAGAACGTTGTTTTATTTTTATTCATTCAATATTTGCAGAACAGTACAAGTGACCAAACTGAGAAACAAGGCACTACTGAATGTCTCGGGAGAGCCGTGTTTATGGAGTTCTTCTGCTGTGATACTCACCTAAACCATCTCATCTTATTTCACGTTTAACCTTTCAATGCTCCATTTTATTAGAGGATCCGGGCACTTGAGTCCTCCTAATATGCAATCCAAAATTTCCCACGACAGTGTATACTTTGATTATTTACATGCTCCTTTGATCCATATAAGTGAGGTTTTCAAAGGAAGGCTTGTATGCGATTTGTTTTAAGCAGCGCTTCAAAGGACTGGACATGAAACCCTCTCTATAGAAACATGAGTGTATATGTGCGCATGATGCTTCATCAGTATGTAAAGAGCCTGTCATTCGGTGCCACCCCTCCCCCCCCAAACCATGGCACTTTTCTCTTATGTCTGCTAAAGCTGTCACATTGCAGCACACACAGCAACAATGGCAGTGTAAATCTTATACTGCTGGTGTACATTTAATACCCTAGGGTGATTATGAGACCGCAGTCTCGTATAAACACCCTAAGGTGTTGAATGTACACCACATTTTTTGCTGTGCAATTTAAGATGTTGTGAAGCTGCACAGTGTGTGTGAGGGGTTTTTAGGTCAATTCAACTAACAGCTGCTTTCCATACCTGAATTAATAAATTCAGTTCAGCAGGGAGATTAAGTATGTATTCGAATATATTTTGAATACAGCGTGAAGATAAGTAGCGTTGGGCCTGTCATTGGATAACATGCAAGAGCTCAAAGGAGTTTTTTGGGAGAGCCAATTGGGGGTCAGCCAAACCAATCCAACGATGGGGATGCAGTGGCATCCTTTTAAACGGATGTTGACCTGGAGCCCAGATCCCATGGCCCATATTTTAATGAGTGGGGCTTTCCCCTGTGATCCCCTCTTCACCAAACTGCCAGAGAATAACTGAAATTTAGCTGTCAGTTGTATACTTATACACTGTAATCATCAGTTAAAATAGTGCGCCATTCTGGAAGGTGGTGGTTTATACTTTTATCGTAAGTACCATTATTTGTAATTGTGCAATTTGTATATAAGTTGCTTATTTGACCTAGATATGTTAAAGATAATACAAGGCAATTAACTGTAAGCTTACTGTAAGCTGTTCATAATATGTGGCTCCTGAGGTGAAGGTAAGTGTTTGCTATTCTGAATGGATACAACATTGTTATTACCTTGATACTTAAAATGTTACCTTTAAACCAGGCAAAGGTTCTGTTTTTGATAAAGGTGTATTGTACCAAGTTATGCAAGGTGTTCCCTGGTGACAGGGGCATTATGGGTACCTCTGAGAGGACCTCATTATTATCCATCATTAGGGGGTTATCTGACTCGTGCTGCACGAGGCAGGAATAAACAAATGGCCATGGGGACCATGTTGGGATCAGGGCCACACGCATCCTGTCTTACATCATGGGTTACAAGGATAGGAGTTAGAATTCAGTTGGAGTTCAGTTGGAAGAAACAAAAATGCATGAAGTTACTGTTCATTCACATCTGCTTAAAGTTATTCTACCTTTTCGACCCCCCCACCCCCACACACACACACAGAAATAAAAATAAAAAAGTATTTCTACAGGAATACTATAGGACATTCATAAAGTAGACTTTTGCTCAAGTACTTATATGAGATAAAGGCATAATCCAATAATTGTCCTGTTTACTCTTTCTCAAGAGTTTGGGGAAAATATATTCAGGAATTTTCTATTACTGGTCAAGACATTTGTCTCACGCCAAAGAATTCTATTTCCGGCTCTAACCATTTTAAATGACCTGGGAAAGCAGTCGTGTCCTTTCAGTTTAAGCCATAAAACATTGATGTCACCGTGCTAAATAATGAAAATAAATGAGAGAGAATCAGAGCCTTGAGACCCCAGTACACATTTTGTGTGGGATTGCCTCAAGAAATAGTGATGTATTTACCCAGTGTCTAAAAAAAATAAAATAATTAATCAAACCCCTTTTAGCCTCATATTTAGTATGTACAGAATTATTCACATAAATGTTAAAAAAATTATATGCGCTGTGGGTAAAATGTGCAATTGTGATGAGCTAATAACAGCAGAATTTATAAAACAGACAACAGAATAACAGAATAAAAAGATTTTAATGTTTGCTGTGCCAATGAGTTTGATGTGTTTATGTAAGCCGAGTTAAACTGTACCAGTTTTGTAGTCCAGTATAAAATATGTGAGGTGCATCTCCTAACAAGCAGAAATAATGGCTCAGTGGTGACTTTTATTAATGGTAGTTTGCTCTAATAATAATAATAATATTAGTAATAATAATAATTACTCGCATTTATTCCCTGCAGGATTTATGCACTGGTGGGTCTGGGCGGAATATCACACGGTAAATTGTAATGGAATTCCTGGCACAGCTTCGGCTTACTCCTTTGAAGAACTTCCTTCTCAGGAAGAGACAAAAGGTACACCCTCCCTCCCTCCCTCCCTCCCTCTCTATCTCTCGCAAGCTCTGGAAATCAGGAGATATCTGTAATGTTGGCAACAAAGGTTAAAGAATATACTATATATTCTGAGGCTGTGTTCTAGGTGGATTTGGGGGGGTGCAGAGCTGTTGGCCAGAGCTGTTGGCCGGCTATGTTGTTTGTGAAGGAGAGTGAAGGGTCAGCTGACCTGGGACAGGTTAATACCCATGAAGCAGCTTTAATTCCGCTACCTTGGAAAGAAGAGTCTTTTCTCCTTGACATGTGTTTGCGAGGGAATGTCACCTTCAATATCCAAAGATTTATTACTTTCAAGTGTTTTCTTACATGGCTGAATTTAAACTATAACAAACCCGGGGTCCGCTTAAGGAGAGAGGAGAAAAAAGCCATTCTGAAGGCAAGGCTGCTGTGTAAATGATCTCTTCCCCCTGTTCTAACATACATATCGCATCTGCTCCAAGAAGCCAGTGGTCACTATGTATTTCCAGTGGTCACTGGAATCTCAGGCCACGTCCGTTATCTCCACTTTTCGGCAAAGACTGCCTAGACTACACTCATGTGTTGGACTCCTGATTGTCTGGGTTCAAAAGGATGGACTCTTTTTCCTGCATATTTAAGAAGGGAGGATGCCCCCATAAACCGTCTGAACGCTCATTAGGAAACAGCAAGATGGGCTGAATCATAAAAATGGATGCCTTGCATAA
>CM056376.1:134367218-134554718 GCA_029718625.1 Synaphobranchus kaupii
CCCCCCACACCCCCAGGTCATTATCCTAATAAGGCCATGCCATCAGCTGGTGTGTTTGCCATGGTTACAAGGCATGATGTGGCAATATTGACAACCCTTGTGTAAAACTACCCAACTCCAGGAGAAAACACCTGGACAAGTCAACAATTTCAATTCATCCATGTAAGTGTGGCTGATAACATCAATTTTACACAAATTTATAAAAAAACTTGTAAATATTCATATTATCCATTTTCCTCTCAAAAACGTTTCCTTTTATTTTTGTCTATTTGAGGATAATATTATATTGACTTTTAACTTTTTTGAGCGTATTGTTTGCAACTCCTTCCCTGTCCCCTATCTCAAGGTTGAAGTGAGGGGCGAGTGCCTCACGAACGGCCCTCCGTAGTCCAACTCCATATAGGTCTTGACCCGGGATAATAAAATGGGAATTAGTGTAATCATTGTTCTCTTAAAAATCAGAGAGGAGCATCTGTCCACCCATTACAGTGTAAGTTGTTAGCAATAAATAGAGCAAAGCCAATGCTAATTCAGAGGAATAGTCACTAATCACCAGTAGGGTTGTTTAATTTCTTCCTACCAACATGATTGGTGGAGGTCCTCTCTGGGTTGAGGGCACCAAGGTCTCATCCTTATTTAATTATCCCTAGCCATGACTTTTTTAAAAAGGCTCTGGAAAGGGGCTGCTTCTTGGCCACATTCATTGGACTTGCATAGCCTGCTAATATGAACAGTATATTCGTAACACGCTAATACATAACGACTTAGACAATTTAAACAAAACGTATCACAGCACAAATAAATCCACTGTTCTCCCAAAGTAGAAGCCACAGTTGATCATAATAATCAATGAGCTGACTTTGGATGGACTGAAGCAGGGTGTAATTTGAAATATTGACATATTTATATTGCCAACTGGCTAGGATGGCTAATACTACACGGCAACATTAATTTTGAGCCGTAGTTAGCTAGTATATCGGAGCTTGATAACATGATGATACAGTTTAGCGTCGTGTTACATTTTTTCAATACAGAAATAGTAGTAGCTAATTAGCAGATCATAGCTAACTAGCTAGCTTAACAGCGACTTCTGCTATTCATTTATTATGTATCTAATGTAACTGTGATCCATACATGCTTGATCACTTTAATCTGTTAGTTTCCTCATTGTACTCACTCTGGTTATGTTTTTTCTTTTACAATTAGACTTGCTGGAATGTTGATTGAACTGCAGTCAATGATATCAAACAAGTCCGTCCTTTCCAAATATCGGCAGCTTTCCGATGATTCTCAACCAATGGGATTTGGTTGTGCAGAATTCCAACCCAGAAAATGGTATTCTCTCTCTCTCTCTCTCTCTCTCTCTCTCTCTCTCTCTCTCTCTCTCTCTCTCTCTCTCTCTCTCACAAAGTCTCCTTCAACTGCAACATTGTTGAGGTTGAGTATGTGGTGAATGATTGTAATTTTATTGTGATACTCTGAAAACCAAAGCACCTGATTATTTATGGCTTCATTTGCATTATGGAGTGGCAGATTGTTTATCTTCATAGTTTGTTGTTCTGCAGTAAGCTCATTTAGTATGATGACATTCAGCTTTTCATAAGGAACCTAATTTACAAATAGGCAATAGGATCCCACAGTTGTGAAACCTGACAACACGCCCTATGAATTTGCATTCTGAGGTCATTGTGCTTGTAGTTTGCAAAATTAAATCCTTCAAAATATCAGTGCTAAAGAATAATTAATGAGAAATACTGCCTCATAACGGTCTTTATGCAAAGGAGATTCATAAGTATATTAAATAATATGATGCCAACAGTTATTAATTTATTGTTTTCTGCATGTTGATTGCTGTTTTAAATTCCCAAACCTGTACGTAGACTTGTTTCCTTATTGATTTTTTGGACAACCTTCAAAACTAGAAAAATTTAAGAACGCGCAACAGTTTAAATAAGTCATATTAATGAATGACTTGTCGAAGTTGTAGGTAAATTCTCTACGGTGTTTTGAGGATTGTATTCTTGGAACAGAAAATGTTGTTTAACGTACAATAATAGAAGTATTTCACATGTGAACTGCAAAATGGGCTTTCCAGAATAGTATTTAATTTTATTTGAATCAAAGTGAAATTAATATTTGCAATCCCAGGGAAACAGCGCACAGCTTTCTTTTGCTGTACCTATTATCCTAACATAAATATGCATCACAGGCTTGCTTGCTTTGACTATAATTGAAGATTATTTGTGAAGTTAGAAAAAGATGAATAAGAATCACACAATGGGTTTCCAGTTATGTACACATGTATCTAATTATTTCTTAAAAGTTTATGTAGTATGTGGATCTGGCTTATTTGCAGCAAAAATGATCCAAAGACCTGCTGTCTCAGGATAATTCATTCTTGTTATCATTTTATATTCAAGGCCGGTCCATTCCATTGAGAAGCATATTGAAAGACAACGAGACTTTCACCACGTATTTGAAGGAGAATCTTTCAATATCAGCATCTGACGCAGAAAGCATAATGTCAGCACAAATCAACCTCAGGAAGGTGAGCCAACTTTTAGTCAACCACAGTTCAAATAGAAATATAACACGATGCATTGTCAGATGTTCTACATGTTGTCCTCGGCCTAGCCTTGGATAATAATGTTTATTCATGAACAACAGTATGCTGTACCAACCCTCTTCATTCAAACTATGAGTGGGATGAATCCAGCAGAAGGGAAGGGCTGTGTTTTGATCTTACATATATTTTCAATCATGTTATGTGCGTGAAAAGGCCTTAAGTGCTTTTTTGATGAGGTACACACGTTGGGTCAGGATCTCATTAAGATAGCATAGTTTCACCATCATGTTAAACATTGTGAACATTGTGGCATAACAGCGGTACATAATGTTGTATGACATCTGTTTGATATCGGTATGATATCAATTTCCAAAATGGCAAAATCTGCCAGGAATGTAAAAACAAGGCTTTATATTTAGCTAGTTATATGGGTGAACATTTTCGAAAACATTTCCAGTGGGGAGAAATTACTATATTTGTACACTGTGTGACTCTATTCCGATTGTCACATCCCTTATGTAACATTTCTCACATCAAAAGCCCGATGTCCTTTAAAAAATAGCTTTGTTTTATACAGAAAACGCAGATCCCAATTTTAGGCATTCATTACATTCTTGAATGTAATTGTTCAAAAGTTATTTCAATACCAATAATAATAATAATAATTAATTAATAAATAAATAAATGGTTTGCAATTTGTGCTCGTTTCCCTATGGGTAAATTTAGCTCAGGTCTTGTACCTCTGTTGTTACCGAAACTAGCAGTCGTCATAATCGGCTTGTGAACCACCCCGGAAATGATTTCCATTGAATCCCAGCTTTATATCCAGAGATACAAGCTGGGCCTGTGGAAGGTGATTAAGCAAAGCCGGGTACAATAAAGGCCACTTAAAAAAGAATGTTCTCTAATTAGAGAAAATAGTACTGCGTAAAAGCTCACTGTTACCAGCTCATCTGTAAAATGTTTCCCCTGCTGGGGTACTTGTCTAAAATGGGAAAAAAAATATCAATTTTCGAGCTGTGCGATCAAAGATGGATTGCAGCAGGGCTCAGAATGTGGGGTGTTGGGAGTCAACAATTTAATTTAAATTCCTTATTCCAATTCCTCACTTGTGCATACTGCATAATATGCATATTTCCTCATAACAAAACAACCACATTACCCGTGAAGGTAAAGGTTTATACCTGGTTTGGATATACCAGGCCCACAAATCCAAGCTTGACTGAGCCAAGGTCTGATTACATCACTGCACCAGGGCCGAGACCAAGATGCACTGCGATTCATAAACCCAGGCCAAGTTCAGTCCTACACAAATGGCATTTTTCATTAAATCCCGGGGGACAGCTGTGCAAAAAATATCAGTTTTACTTTTCAGATTCTTAAATGAGTCATAGCTGTACTTTAAGAAAAAAAATTGAATAATGGATTATTTTACTGTAGCGGGGCATATGCTGATAAACTGAGGTTGAGAGATATGATTGATTCAGCAATGTTCTAGGGCTAAAGCCAATGCTTAAGTCTGCCTAATATTTACACCACATGAAATTATTAAGCTCTGCCACCACCAGGTGCCCTAAAGGTTTGTATCTACCCATGCGTGGTTGTCTGTCTGTTCAATAATATGTGCGTTTCATTTATCTGTAACTGGGCCAACAGAAATATGGACGAGTTTGGACAGAACTTGGTCAAATTAATGGCTATTGAAGGAAGAAAATGTTATATTTTAAACAAACAGCAACTCTTTAGAGTTGCAGATGAGTGCATTTCCAGTGTAGTGTCTCAAAAAAAAACTTGCATTACATTAATTTCACAAATTAGGACATAATTATTTACTGCTTATGGTTTATCCTATGCTTTAGATACTGTGTAAAGATACAGCTTTTTCCAATGCAGATCATATAAACCTATTTGTTCCTGAGGGGTTATAGAGGCTCATGCTGGTCTGAACAACGTGGATGAATGTTTTCATAAGCTGAACACCTAAATTTGTATCTGTTCATTTGGTAACCTCTCAGCAAATGCATTTGTCATAATAGATCAAGTCACAGCCACCAGTGAACTTTGACAAAAAAATATAATTGCCTCGAGATATGTTATATAAACACAAACATTTACTGGCGTGCATCTACCAGAGCTGGCCTTAAAACATTCCTGGTGTTCCAGATGCACTTACTTGTTAAAAAAACTAAGGAAATAAATCACAGCACTGTAATGAAGGATACCCTGTCATTTCTAATGCATCTCCTTTGAACTGTGTATTGTGAAGGTAACGGATCTTCCCATGGATAATAACCTACAAAGCATCCTTTGCAACGGGACGTTGCTGGAGTTTAACTCAACCGCTGACAAAGAGACCTTCCAGAGAGTCAGCTGCTCCCTCACGCCCGGGGAGCTGAGGGAAACCAGGAGGGCTTTCCAGCAAAACCTGGATGCACAAAAGCTAGCCTCAGCCGTAAGTCTATGCATATGACATACATGACCCTCCGGAACTGTTATAACACTGACATTGCACAGATCTAATACTACCTGTGTGTGTGTGCGTGTGTGTGTGTGGGTATGCCTGCGTGTGCGTGTGTGCGTGCGTGCGTGTGTTATTGCATCTTATCACATTTATTTGTAGTATAACTACAAAGAAGATATTTCTAGCATTAAATTTACATAATTGTGTGTCATAGAAACGTGAAATGGGGATGAAAACACTAGCCTTCATTTCTTAACTCTCATTATTATGAAAGAAAAGAACAATAATGGCAGAGAAGTGGAGAGAAGTTTCTGCTTCCTTCCTTCCTTTCTTTAGACTGGGTGACAGGACCTTTTTTATGTTTATACATGGTGTCCTTTCATGCTATATGTGTCAGTGCCTTGTGTAAGACTGGCTAATATTAATGCACACAAGGCTTAATAGGACTCTAGTTTTTGCCAAAGTTGTCTCTCTGGATTTATAAAGGGTTGTTTTCTCCTTTTATGCGGGAGGGACTTACATTCTTTTCGAGTAATTTGTGCTGCGCTGCTGACCATATCAATGTCAGCAGAGTCTTCAGTACTCTCCTGGAGCCTGAGCATAATGGTGTGGGGAAAACAATAGAAAATCTCTCATTTACAATGTGGCCCTCTGCCCAAGCTTTTAAAACCGTTGTCGTCTTCGCTGACAAAGAGCATCATTCTATAGACATTGCAGTCTGGTGGTCAGAGAGGTTAAATTAAATAGTTTAGTATTAAGGCCTGCAAACGCATGCCATTCTGCTGTATATTGTGTTTCATATTACCATACATTTTGGAAAGGGGTTGTTTTCTTTTCCGTTGCAACATATTAGGGAGTACCGTGTTCTGCTACACACGTGTAAGCTCATCAATCAAATCAAATCAGATCAGTTTATTGTCATCTCACCGTATACAATATGTAGTATATGGAGGAACGAAATGCCGTTCCCCCAGAACCACAGTGCTATATACACAACATACAGACAGGTGTTGTACACAGGGCTACAAATAGTGCACCTTAAACATGACTAAGTGTGATATAATGCAATAAATTCATTAAAGCCCCCGGCAGTATAAGAGTTATACACAAAAATACCCATAGGGCCGCAGTGCATTGTTACATATCATCAACATCATTCATAAACTCTGTATCGCTGTATTTCATACCTCAACAACTAATAAAGTTAATTTAAAACCTGTTCAAATTGATTTATTAGGATAAACCCCTTGAGATGTACCATCTCGTTTTCGAGGAGGTCCCAACATATATCACAATCACTACATAACAACAGAGGAGTGACAAAATAAAAGAAAAAAGAAAAAAAGATTTAAAAAGAAAAAAGTAAAATAGAAATACAATTATCAATATGACAATGTACAAACAGACAACAGACAAAAAAAAAAAAAAAAAAAGACAAACCATATACTTTAATTCATGAAAACATTGAAAACATTACAACCACACAACCTGATAAAACCACAATGTTTATTGGTAAATGGAAAATGAGGCTATGCTGCTCAGGGAGTATAAGAATTTAAAGTAAATTAACAAACTTTTCATTCATCCAGCTTTCTCGGGCTATGGGTGGGAATCCTAATGAAACCGTTGAATTGCTCAGAAGAACAGCCGAAAATATGTTGCCGGTGTTGGAGGAGGTTTGTTTTATTGTCCTCTAATGAATGTTTGAAGTGCAACTGTTAAAAATACATGAATGAGGAGCAGTGATATATTTCAGTATATACTGTATGTCTATGCAACCAAAACCAAACTGTAACCGCTATAAAGATAAGATAAATGTCTGAATGAATTAATGAGCAAACTATTTAATATTAAAAACATAGAAATATCCTTATGTGTTTTGAGGTTGTTTTCAATTAAATGGTGAGCATATTTCTGAGAACAGTGATCGTATATTTGATTGAATATACTGTAATTTGGAAGGAAAGGCATAATTGCTTTGACAGAAAATAAAGTAAATAAATAAATTCACCTGGGAAGCAATGAAACATAGCTAACTCTAAGTTCTATGATTTATAATGTTATATTTTATGCTAATATGATATGCTAAAAAAAAGGCAGTGATAATTTGGTCCTCTAATGGTTACCAAAGATCATTTTTAAAAGCAAGTGACGCTTTCCTTTTAAAAAGTCAGTTTTTTGTTTCTTTCTACAGATATCCAAACTGCAGAATTCGATGCTGTTCAATGCAGCCAATTCACTGGATTTCAGATCAGACATGATGGGCAGTATAAACTTAATGCTGTGTGGTAAAGAGCCAGATGTTAACTCTACAAACTCCAGAAATATATCTACTTCAGGATTCATGACAAACTTCACGTACAATGAGACACAGAACAATAACTCCACGAACAATAACTCCAGTAAGTATCTGAATGCAATATGCAATACATTGGAAATTCAGTTTTGTCTTAGAAATTAGGTCACTCAGCTTTAGTGTTCTGCAATGGTGACATGTCTGCAATAGTTTTTTTGCTATAAAATGCCGTAAAAACATCTTGACTATCAGTATTATTACATATTGCATGTATACTGTACATATTGTGCCTGTTTTGCTGAAATGGGGTTTTGATGCTCAGGCAACTTTTCTTTTTTCTTTTTTTTACATATCTTCTCTTTTCAAACGAGACCTGAACTGTTCTAGTCAACAGAGCATCTGAGTACTAGTGCTCCCACTACTTATTGTGTTTCATATTGTCCTCATTTAGCCTGTGTGAATGGAAACTTAAAAAAAAAAAAGAATTTAAATACAAGGAAGAAAACTCAGGGTTTTTCAAGATGAGAATGATTCTTCTCATTTGAAGTACACATGATTTTATTCTGAATAGGGACTGATCAACACTATTAACGGCCTCTACTTCCTCTCAACATGTTCAATATCACAGATAGTGCCAACTGATCATATCAAGCTTCCTGCAGTCAATGTCAATGACCTTTCAATTTGAGTTGAAAGGTTGAGGTGACCAACCAACTCCCAAAAAATGTACCTCCAACATTCTTGTGCCTTATTTGGTCATGTCAGAAATGTTCTCCCTAATTTGGAATCAGCCATTCTTTTGAATTAGTACTGTCTACTAGTGTACACCTTAAGGGGTACTTCAGTACTCCTCCGCTTCACTCTGCCGCACGAGTTGCTGACTCTATCTCACACATCAGCCAATACGGTACATTGGGAGAGCCAGAGCTGATTGGTGGACAGATAGCCCCTAATAGCCGTTGGATAATGGGAATGCTGCTGGAACGAGAGGTATCCTGGCCAAAGGAAACCCACAGTAAACCTGGCAGGATGAATCTAATTAAATCCTGCTGCAGTGGAATTGTGGTCTGAGCTGGCCGGCGAGTTAGACTAGACTCGGTGATGTCTCCGTTGTGAAGCTTCCTGGTGAGTGCGTTCACCACGAGCCACTGCTGATTCCACAGGAACATCCATCTCCAATGCGACATGTTTAGTTTGCTAGGCAGCTAATTTAACTGCTGTCTTGTCCCAAGTTTTTATTTTTTTTATTTTTATCAAATTAGTTTTTAGCTTGATGCACAGCAAAGCAAATTAGCAAGAATGCAAAATTCTTCCCAGGGGACCGAGATGGGATGCTGCAGGGACTGTAATAGATGCATTATTCAGTTTCTAAAGTCTTTGGGAATTGCTTGCTATTATGGTCGGGACATGGGTGTGCTGTCGCTCACCGTGGAGAGAATGCAGCCGCGAACGTATTACCCGTAAACGGGTCTCGGCCACGAAGCGTTTTTGGCTCCCAGCCAATGGAGTAACACAGTGATGAGGAAGGTGCTCGTTTCAGTCGACTGCTTCTGACAGAGCAGTGTACAGTGTACTGTGTATGGCTTCCTTTGGGAGTACCGGTGGAGGCCTCACAGGTGTCTTAATGAGGTGTTCCTGCTAGCCTTAGTGACTAACTGCGCAGAAGAGATCTAGTTGAGCGCCTGACACAGCTGTCTTTCATCCACAAGCCAGCCCTATAGGTGTGGAAGCTGGAATAATACCACAGATTACAAAATAGGGATAAGAAAGCCATGCCTTCATCTTAATGGTAGAAAATACAATGCTGCTGGCAATTAGTGGGCGCTTGCTAATATTCACAAACAGACAGGAAGTATAGCCAGAAAGTATCCGCCAATCACTGTCTTCGTTATTCTGTGTGCTGTTACCAAACTAATTCGTGATTGGTGGAACGGGGCTGTCTCATCCCTGTTTTGTTAACCTGGGAAAAGCCAAAGGTGTTCACAACACAGATCTTCCCTCTTCTTTGTGTCGGCTATCCCTTACAAAAATATTGGCCTTCAAGCTAATTTGCAGCAAACCTTTGGCATTGTTGCCACATCTTTGCGGCAAGCTCATATTTTCACTTGCAAATTAGCTTGGGAACTGCCATTCACTTCTGGCAAAGTTTTTATTCCACCACGACTGGCAAACTCTGATAAACCTCTGGCAACATTTTGTGGAAAACTATTTTGTTTGCGGCAAATGCGCTACATATTAGCTACAAGTTTTGTAAGGGATGACAACTCCACTATTATACAAGAAAGCTGTTGTTTAACTGCTGCATTCCGTGCAAGCTAGCTAAATTGTTGGTTTGCTTAGGTTGAGCACATGATGTTACCTAGGATAACTAGGTTTTTACAAGCTTCCTAGCTGTGTAGTGTGTAGTAGTAATTTGCTAGCTAACTAGTCATTTGAAATAATTTCTGTAACCAAATTATGATGATGAAGATGATGAATATTAGTCGTAGTAGTAGTAGTAGTAGAAGAAATTATGACTTTATCCATAGGCAAATGTAACTCAAAGTATACATGGATTTTGCTAATGCAATTGACAAGATATCTTCTGAGGACAAAAAAATGTGAGCTTATAGGACATTTAAGCAAGTTGTTTGTCTCGAAGGTTACCGCAGAACAACATTTCTCATGTGTACGTTTTAAAGGAAAAGTCTAATTAAAAGCCATGGTACCCTGCACAACTAATTGCCTGCTCTTTGAAAGTCTGTAAAAGGCTTTTAACAAGCACCACTCTTACAGAATAGAGTTATTTCCCAAACAATTTGGTACTCTTTGTTGACACTATAATTTAGTAAAACAACTTAGTAAAACAATCCGCCATCAACTTCCACCCTGTGAATTCTGTCTAGTTACCTGATAAATGTGAATGAATGGGGCCACAAATGTAAAATGTCCTCAGAAGAACATTTTAAACGGTGAAAATATCACCTTTGTAAACACGCATTCGCTCATGACTCACTTCATGAATACTTTATGCCGAGACTATGAGAGCATGGTTAAATAGTATCCTGCTGGAGCAGTAACTTTTCTCCCCAGACAGGGAAAATCAGAATATGTTTTGTGAGAGGATAAATGGTACTGCGACCTCTCAGCTCAGCCCTTCCGTCACACAGTTCTTGTGTTTTGAATGAATCATGTGTGGTATTTATATATTCATAAGCTGACACCTCTACAGAGAGTGTAGGTAGATGCACAATGGCGTAGCTTTGATAAAAGAGCATCAGAAAGGGAGCAGAGCAGTGAGACACTTCTTGGTGCATGAGTAACGGTCCTGTATGTGTGAGTACTTTGCAGTGAAGAATTTTCACTCCAGATTTTTTTTTTTTAAAAGGCGAATGCTAATATGAATATGGGTTTAATGAAGCGGCGTGCGTTAATGCATACATCAGTGCAGAGTGCACACCAGCGTGAGTCTTGCATATGCATGTGAGTGAGGATTATATGTTCATGTGTGTGTGTCTGTCTGTGTGCATGCATGCATGCGCGTGTGTGTGTGTGTGTGTGAGAGAGAGAGAGAGAGAGAGAGAGAGAGAGAGAGAGAGAGAGAGAGAGAGAGAGAGAGAGAGAGAGAGAGGGTGATGGAGAGAGAGAAACACGCCTTTCTGGAATAATTTTTCTGGAAGACTCTATGATGGATTCCACCCCTGTCAGATCCTTAATAACACTGAATAAGGGCGTTGGTGATGAGCATTCATTAGCTAGTCAGGGGACATCGGTTGGATGCACTCGGGAGCTTACATAAGGAGAGAATGATGTTTAGATGTACACCTGGAGGAGGAGGAAGCCGAGATCACAGTTTTGATGATTAATGAATACTGAATATAATGTACAGAACCATATGGAGTCCTTTGGGACAGGTACGCCTCAGTTTATCCCGCCCCCTTAGTGTACCGTTAAAGACAGATTTTTCTGTTCACCCAATTAATAATGAGTAAGTGTGGCAGCAGTGAGAGATGGCTCTGTGTTAATGGACATTTTGCAATGCACGATTTTCCTGCGATCTGTGGGTGAAATGGGGTAAAGGCTTGGGTATCCCTCAAACATGACACAGGAGACAATTTCCTCATGTTGGAGTAAAATTCATGCACTGGTTTTCACAAAACCTCACACAAAAAAAAATATTTTTTTGCTCATATAATGCTATTCTAATGCAGGTGGAAGGTGTTGGGTGGTTTTACTGGCAGTTTCTTTTTTGCGAATGCAGGATTGGATTGGATATTATAGTATTGAATATAGAGACAGTGATTGGCATTGACAGGGGCTATTTTTTGTTTGGAAATGTTGCTGTTAAGTATTGTATTGGCTATGTTTCTACATCGAGTTTACACCACTGCAAGGCCCCTGATGTATATAATAAAGAACAACAGAAATACTGCAAGAGTAACTTTGATATAATATATAGTTCATAAGTTAATTTTAAATAATACATTATGACAGTTTTGGCATAATTCATTATTTCCTAAAGTAATTTTTGTCAATATTCCTGTTTTTTTAGATAAATCATTGTCCAATAAGGGTCTGGTATTGAAGTTTAGCTCTGGCTATAAACACATGTACAATGCATTACATCTCATTACAGGCATTTAGCAGATGCTTTTATCCAGAGCGACTTACACATCTTATTAGCATTTTTTACATACTATCTATTTATACAGCTGGATATATACTGAAGCAATTCAGGTTAAGTACCTTGCTCAAGGGTACAACGGCAGTGTCCTACCTGGGAATCGAACCTGCAACCTTTTGGTTACAAGGCCAGTTCCTTAATCATTATAGTACACTGCTGCACCGGGTCAATGTTTAATTGTACTAATAACAAATACACTGATAATTATTTAAGTAATGAATTAATTCATAATAAATTTATAATTTTTTAATGTTTCAAGTTTTCTTATTGTGATAATGTTGTCTTTCATCTCTTCTTTATGAGCTGTCCAACAAAGCAATCCATTCATTTAATTAGGGGAATTAATGTGTTCTCAGCAGTAAACCCAAGGATATTTCTAATATTTATTATAAATAGCTCCAGGGGGTATCCCTGCCTCTCGCCCAATGCATGCTTGGATAGGCTCCAGCCCCCCTGACCAGGAATAAGCGGGTTGGATGAGTGGATGGACAGAAACAAAAACACACAGTAAATCAGAATATCGTATATTGACCATGGTTCATTGTCTTGCCTTTAATGGAGAATGAGCCCTTATACAACAGTCTGAAATGATGCCTTTTCTTTTAGACCGGTAATATCAATTAAATGTAGTATAATTACTTTTTCCTGACCCAAATACAAGGTTAAACTGTAAGAAATATCATGTATTTTCTAACTAAGATAATTATTTTTCAATATTTTCAATTAATTAATCCACATAGTCTGCCATATAGCCTACTGACCAGCGAGCTCGCGTGTTATTATAACTACAAATGTCACTGCTCCAATCATAATGCGACAATGAAGTCGAAAAAATATGCCAACTCCACTAATATTAATATTGCAAGTAGTTTTTAAATGCTGCTGTTCTTTCAAACTGTTCTACAATTTTCTCTGCCGAAATGCCAATACAATTGTTGCACCTCTCCTTGCTCTTGACATTTAGATTTTGCAGAGAATCTCTCTCGGTGAAAGAGATTGTGTGACTTCTTACATATGCATTTTTTTAACCTGGGACTAGTGTAGCGACTGTAATCTTGTTTTCACGCTCTGAAGTCCCACATCCCCGATGCTTACATTTTCCCCCAGCGTGTGGTTTCTCCGTACTGGTCTCCAGCTGGGGCGAGTTTGATACAGGCTGAAAGTTGTCTTCTCTTCAGGCTGAAAGTGTGTTCTTTAAATCGTACCTGCCCCCCGTCTGCCACGGCGGGAAGTAGGGGAGGCACTGGGGTGGAAGTTAGGACGATTCCAGGGGCCCTGACTGACAGGGGCCCTCAAAAAATTGAGCTGTAACAGATTGGGTGTGTGTAGGCCCGGGGTGGCCTGGAGTGGTGGGGTCCATTTGGGGCCCAAAATATCTGACGGTTCCCTTCCCTGTCCGTCCCAGGGTCGCCAGGAGCGATACAAACGCTCATCTTTTAGTGAGCTTTGAGGTATGTGTTTTGGATGAGTACTTTAATATCTGGGCCTAATTTATATGGTAATGTAGACTATAAGTAAACATAACCCCCAAATGCTGTTGGTGAAAAATGATTAAAATTCCTTAACTTCCTCAGTTACCATCTCTAGGAAAGGCAATGCATGTTTTTTTTGTCTTCAGTTCCAATTAAGCTACAATATATAATGCATGACTCTCTCGTATGGCCAAAAACAATTTTCTCAGCTAGCTGACATGGAGATGCTGTTAATAATTCAAAGCAAAGAAAACCAACACTGATGGTGAAAACGGCCTTTTTGCATTACCTGTCCTAAGATCTAAACAGTGGCACTCATAATATCACTTTTTTTTTAAAAATACAGTTCAAACATGATGCATAGAATATGCATGTCCCGCGTACATTCATTTAAGTTCTCTCAGACATACACTGAGTTAAGGAAATCACCCGTTGATCTTCGCACGGCCAATTCCTTGTGCGCTCGACTGAATAGACTGTATTAGAAAAGAGGCAGAAAGGCTCAGCAGTGATGTGGGCTGATTAAAATTTTACAGATGATAACCGCACGTCCAGTGGTCAGGGATGATGACTAAGACAGAGGACCGTCCGTGGCCCTGCACGATCAATGCTGGGCATTCAAGAGACAAAATATTTAATATTTAAATATGAGGACCTAGGCCTCCTCCACTTTCATTTGTAATTTTGGGCAATTCAGTTGAACTAAGTGAGTAAGTCGATCATCGGTCGACGTTTTGTTGATATTCAATCACCATTTTTGGAAATGGGTTTAAATGGAGCGATATGTCTTGTTTGTTTGGCACTCCTGAGAGAACCTAGTTGATGCAGACAGCAGACAGGTTAGTGAATAGCCGGTAAAAGGTTATGGTCACATACTTTCTACAGAGATACATTCTACAGACACAGAGATATCAAACAAATCACTGCAGATCCTTTTTACTCTGCGTGTTTGGCTGTGCACACATTCTGCGAGTTTCCTGTGATATGTTCACTAAAACCAGGTGACAAGACGCGGCCGTGTCACTGCAGTAGTGTGATGAATTCTAAGTGCGTGAAACGGGACAATTTATGCATTAGGGCTCATTATGCGTCAGGAACCAATGCTAACGTGCTCTCGCTCTGGTCTCTGGTGGTGTTGTGGGCCAATGCTCAACACTGTTGCCTGTGATTTGTTCTCAGGAAATTCATTATCTGTGCCTTTATTGAAATAATGTGAGTCATTCCGATGATTGCATGATGCAATTGCTTTACCATTCATGTGTGGGCCACTGTACCGCTGTATGTGGTCATTACTGATGATGTATTTTGGGAGCACTTTCTATGAATGGACCTGCTATGGTCCGTGTCTGTAAACTGTGGAAACATATTTGGAAGCTCTGGGGCATGTACCAGCAGGGGAAAAGATGGCTTCTGAGCCTACACACACACACACATGCACGCACACGTGTCTAATTATTTCTCCCATGTGGTGATCACTAACCTTTGCATCTAATTTTTTGTCAGTTTATAACGCATGTTGAGTCAGTCCACGGGTTTTCTTTCCAGTATCATTAAACGAAGGCTTGGGGGAGATTGGACTGAAGTATTTAACCTCTTAAGAGAATAATAAGGTGGGCTGGGGAAGCCGTTTCATGCTCTGCCAATAGAATGTGGAACTCAATTCAATTTTTTTTCTCTCTGAAGTAGTTTATGTTCATTCCAAATATTTTTTTTCCTCTTACACAATAAAGTAGTTTATATTCATTCAGAGCTAACATGCTTAGAGTTCTACATGGAGTAGCTTGCCAGTGCTTATAGTGAACTGATATACCCTTCTGTCAATCAACACAAGACTCACAATGGATACACTGTGATGCATTTTTTTAAATGGTTATTGATTTATACTCGTCTCAAATGTAAAATATATTTTTTTTACATTGCTATTTTATTCAGTATTCATGCTTTAGTGACTGTAATGATTTCATTTTATGTTTTTGCTGTTTGAGTACTACCACCATTTTGAGTTTTCAGTGCATGAGATGCGCAATTTAAATGAAGCAAGCTGGGTGGGCTGAATAGGCTACGTCTGCCGTCTGAACGCTGTAAACATAACACTTGTCTGTTTCCTGAAGATGTGTGAAATGGATTAAATGCTGAACGGGTTGAGGGATGACTTTAAACACACTGGTTATATTTCACTTACTGGATGCACGCTCCTGATTGCTTTCTCTTGTCTTCTCAACAGCACTTGTGTATTCTGCACCTCATTAATAGATTGAATTATTGGGCAACAATATGCTGCCGTTTCCTGTTCGGGAAAACCACACTCTGCGGGGGCCTGTTGCATATTTTCATGGTTTCAATATCTTACATATTCAGACCGGCTTTGCTGCCTCACCCCAAAGGCACACGGCATCATTTTATTTTTGACAGCATTGACCCTTTGAGATATTGTCATTTTAAATACCTCTAATTTAAATGTAATTAATTGTATGCCTTATAGATTATGCACATGTGTCTAATTACCATAAAACTATGCAACTGACATGCTGAGTGGGCAGGTTCTATGAGATGTCTAATATTAGACAACTTGATAGGTTATTAAATGGATGTATTATTTACTCAGAGCAAAGATTGCAAATCACAGATTGCTGATATGTCGATTTATGATGATTATCCTGACATTTATTCAAAATGTTTATTTTATTTTTGGGGGGCCAACTCCACAAGTGTGAATTCTGACATCTGAAAGGTATCGGGAAAGTTGCCGAGGGAGAACAGTATTTTAAAACTTCAAGAACTTGAGTGGTACTATATCCTTCTATATTATTTGGCTATTAATGCTTAAACTTAGTGACCTGTGACCCGTGTATGTAGGTAGGTGTGTTTTGCATACTCTCCTACCCGGAAGTATGCAAAACTGCCTGGACGTTTCGAAGTACAAGTATTTGCATGTACTGTATACAATGTACCTGACATTGAGGTTTGCGTCGAGATATGTGTTGATATGTAACCATTAATACGTAATTAAGATGTAATAAGCAACATTAGATTAAAACACAAAATATCAGTTTCCGGGGCACGGAGTAGAGGAGGTGGTAGTGGAGGAAGGGAGGGTGGATTTTTCGACTATTGGGACGCACCCCTGCACATAGGTGTGTAACCTGTGACCCCTGTACACAGGTGTGTAATCTCACTAATTTATGACACCTGTAGACAGTTGTGTAACAGTGACACAGCAGAACTCTCACACTGGGGCTGGGTATTCTCATGACTGGATAAAGAACGGTTGGTTTGAAATATGTGGTACAGTGCTGCACTGCCCGTAGTTATTTTACTGCAGGTCCTTAGGAAAATTAGAAATACATTTTTGATAAAATTTTATGTTCAAATGGTCAATTAAGCATGCTTGTCTCTGTCTAGGGGAAATGTTTAAGATTAAATATAAGTTGTTGAGTAGAATATTAGGTTTTTACTGTGATATAGATATGCACTGAAAGATCAGTTGTTTGTGTGAGGAATTGACTAATGCTGTCATTGTGTCATTGTTTACTTTATTTCTGCTCCATGGCTTTTGCCTCGTGTGAGCTGGAAAAAGCCCATCATTACTGCTGGCCAAAAATGTGGTGGACAAGCCCTACACTTCTGAAAACAAATAAACACATTTGCATGCATTAAAGTTCTTCACAAGTTCTCATTTTAAGGATGCCCAGCCCATTTACACATCTGTGAAGACTCAGCAACCTTTAATTTCGGGTATCACTTCTCCTTTAACTGTGTATTGACTGTATACCAGTCTTCTGAGTTAATAAATTATGTTCTGGTTGGGGTCAGTAAATAAGGAGATCGTAAAATATGCCACAGGTTTTTTTTTTTTTTTACCTTTCACGGAGCAAGCATCTGTGAGAAATATTGAATCAAAAGATATTGAATCTCCTGAGTACTCATATTCATGTGTGCGGAAATACCCACAATATCATTTGGTGGATAAAATGTTAGATTTAAATAATTCTAATGAATATGTATGAATGTGTTTTTTTTTTTTTTTGTTGTTTTTTAACACTGTTACATATCATTTATAGAGTATACGTCTGTGTCAGATATCCTTAACACTGTATTGGTCAGATCAGGACTTTCAGATTGCTCATTAGCACCTAAATTAATGCAGCATTTTATGATCTCATAAATACTTCCCTACCCTGAGCTTCGTCCTAGTCTATTAAACATAGGGCTGTATATAAATAAGAAGAGAACATTAAATGGTAATGCTACAGACCAGACCACAGGCATTCATGAGTGGTTTTGTATTTTAGCAAAAGGTTAATCTTACAATTAGGAATCATAGGAATCCACTATGCGTCTCTGTAGCTGCTATTTTTGAATAATAATTTCGTAATTGGCTATGATGAAGCCATGACAAAATAAAGTAAGAGAGACCAATCCTTGTGTGTTCAGTGCAATCATAAAAATGACTGAATGTCATACTGTGCACAGTAAAACATTCAATATCTATTAAATCAACTCTAATAGAGTATGTTTTACTCCCAACAGAGTACATTTGATCCCACTTAGACATTTTAACTGTCCATTTAACCATTCTGACAATGGAAGAAGTCGATGTTCTTTCAACTTGTCTTCCAATACCCTACTGCTAGAGTGTACAGCACTAACTTTGTATTTTCTCAACACAACATCAGTTAATGACATGGGCTTTAGCAGACGCTCTTATATAGAGTGAGTTGCATTGGTTACATTTTTGCATAGAGCTCGCTTATACAGCTGCTAATTTATTGATATATTTCAGGTTCAAAGGTACAATTGCAGCACCCCAGATGAGATTCAAAAATGAGTTGCATGCATGCCCAGTTTTTATTTTTTACTATTATTATTTCACTGCTGCTTTCAATGATATAATTTAAGTTTTTTTTACCAAACCTCACTAAGTCCAGTTTTGGCAAAACATATTTTTCAAGGTTGGTCTAATTTTTCCAATAAATGATTAGATATTTGCAATTTTACATACATATAAAATTGTGATTAATCATGCAAATAAAATAAATAAATAAATGTTGATTTTCTCAGGATTAGTAAAGGTTTGTCTGAGTGAGTTCTGAAAACACACCATTCAATTCAGGCAGGTCTTATTTTCTCAGTTGACCAAATATTACATAAAATAATGTCTCTGCCATTTTCACAGCTGCCAAAAAACCATTCACTAAGACGGTGTGGTGGTTGGGTATGCCCATCGATTGTATATGGTCTATGTTAGAAGACTGTCACTGATTTAAGGAAGCACCTTATTGCTTTAGGTATACTGGTGTTTCAGATGAAGAATGAAGCTTGATTGGATGTAGAGACACTTGAGCTGAAGTCTATTTGCTTGAGCTTCGAGAGCTGAAGACCCAGGATGTCCTAAAAATTAACATTGTATTGGTTGAGCATGGGCTCCAAAGGACTAAAGGATGGTCACACTTTGGACTTTTGATGGGGTGTGGTCTCTGAAATTTGTTCAGTTAATACAGGAAAGAAAACCTCATGGTTTATTATACCGTTACTATCTATCTATGTGAAATCTAGCAATTCTGCAGAAGGCGATTTCTGTCAATATTTTCCTTTATTTTTGTAAATATTGTGCATGCTGTTATTTGCTTAAAAAAATCTCATGAATCCCTTTAGTGTAAATATTGTACTAATTAAAATAAAATTGTAATATTTTGTGCACACCGACTGTGGAAACAGAGATGGAGAATTTATAATGTGACAGTGTTTAAATTACTTCATTTTTTAAGCTACGCTCAAGTCGTACTTGATGCAGTGATCTGTGATTCAAAATAATTATATCTTGCCTAAAACATTATGTTACTACTGAAAGGCAATTTTAACTGAAACTTGTTTAAATGCTTCACTGCTAAAACTCATAAGTTTGGTTGCAAATAATTATTTTTTTTATTTTTTTGTTATTTGGTTGGTGTTACATAATTTCAAGTATTCCTGAAGATGTATGGATGTATAAGTTTGTCAGTTTCTCCCTTTGTATATTTGCAGTTAATCAAAGTAGCATTTTGTGTTCCATAGGACAGTTACTCAAATGCAAATGGACAATCTTCCTTCTCAATCTGCTGCCATCACAGAATGCAGTGCTTACCATGGATTTGACTGAGATTTGTTGCACAGTTCAATTGCCTCTTAGAGCCTCTTATTTTACTTTCTCTCCCTTCAGGTGCATTTTGTCAGACGCTCGTCGACATTCTGGAAAACACGCCTGGACTGCGCTATGTGTGGAGCACATTTCAACCCCTACTGCAAGGGAAGGTTCTCTACACCCCTGACACAGTTTCCACCAGTCTCATTGTGAAAGAGGTAAAGCACACCCATGTTGTTTCATTGTCCGGTGGCCATGCCTCCGAACCTGGACAAAGTTCACTTTGAAAAGTGTATCTGGGAAACAGTGGAAAGGGTGGACAGGCCAAAGGCAGTGCTCTCCCTTGCTGGGGAAAAAGCATTCAAGTGTGAAAGCTCAGTACATTTTTTATCGTTAATCTTTGCCCCAGCCAATCATCCATAGATATCTTATTTTTTCCTTGCCGGAATCAGTTGCAATTGTCCATATTATATTTGTGCTGGTACAGATGGTTTATTGGTGGATTCAAAGTGACAAAAATGTAATTATCATAAATTGGCAACATGCTCAATAAAACCTCAATAATTAAGGCACTCCAAATAAAGCACTATAAACAGTGAGGTAGCTAGTATTAGGAACATGAAGCATTAAATTCACCAATAAAGCTAGATATGATTTTTATTTATTTACTTTTCTACCTAGTAATGAATCATAGTAAACTATTATAAAAAATCAGTTCTCAAAAGATTTGAGAAAATCAATTGCCTTGAACCATTTAAATAGGGAAATTTAATCTGTTCAAGTTTTTAACTTTTAAGTTGAACTATCTTTATTCTTTTTGGGTTAGAATGATATGTTCAAGTTTCGACTACTCAATTAATTCAGTAGAATTGTAATTATGGTTATCTTGTGTATCTTTTTCATACAATACGGTGTATTTTTTCATGTCTTTATGGTAATTAGCCTAATGGTCAACTGCCTTGTTTTGTTTCCCTATTGTTTTTGCAGGTGAAATGTATGTGGCTAAAATTTATTACACCCATCAGTTCACTAGTACTTTCACTCTGTGCTTTTAGTCCATAAAAACCTCCCAATGGGCAGCATATCAACATTACTGTCATTGATCCCCTTTGCCACCTTTTGGCCCTATTTAGCCTGTTAGCATGTAATTTTCTAAGATTTTGTAATGACACTACTCATCTGCAGAAGTTCTTCTGCTTGGCACGATATTAGTTCATATTAGTTCACATTATACACTTACAGTCCTCCACATATATGATATTAGCACATTTTTGAGACAAGTGTGACATTATTAAGGAGCTACATGTTGGCAGTTTTGTTCTTACTTGGCAGACCATCCCTTCTTATGAATGTTAAATTACTGAAAATAGTTTTTCTCATGGCACTTGTAGGTGCCTACATGCTTACGTAAAAGGGTTATGAATGATTCTTTTTGGATGGATTTGCAGCTACCACATCAGCTCGGTGATAGCTTTAACTTGGTTGTCAGTTTCTTCTGATGTCTTGTGCTAAAGTATTGGAGCTTGTATTTTGCTTTATATCAATGTTTCCAGAAGTGTGACACTATTTCACTGACAGTATGCTGGCATGTTTATATCTCCAATGCTGATATTTATGAAAAAATGTTTTTATTGGATTGAATTCTGTGAATGTACAATCATTTAAATATGCATACTTAGTTCTGATACATCATTACATGATGGTACATTCCAAATGCAAATTTGCTCTTTGTGTGGAAATGGTTGAAACGTGGTTTTGGCGAGGCTTTTTGGACAAAAAGTACTTAATTGAACCAGACTGCGCATTAGAAACACTATATGCTTTGCTACTCTTCTTGTTCTAAAATTAATCTTCATTAATTCATTGTCCCCTTTCTTATAATTGTATCATTGCATTCTGTCATAGCAAAACTGCCTTTATCATTTTTTTAATGTTTTTTTTTTTAATACAGGCAAACAATACCTTCCACGCTATAGCAATGTTGAAAGAACTTGCTGAAGCCTGGGGAATTCACGGGCACAAAATATGGGATTTCATGCAAGACAGCTCACAAATGAATTCAATGCGGGTAAGACTTGATCTCCAAATTATATTCATCGAATGAATGAATTCAGTAAGTTCAACTTGATAGTGAGCATAATTACTGGTAAAACACAGATTGCTTTCCATAAATTTATTTTCCATGGCCTCTCTTTGTGTTTCCTTCAAGAATAGAACATTGACTAGTATTCAAAGCACTTTCTGTATATCGGTATGGTTGAAGGGATACCATTGTTTACATTGGAAAGAGCTATACATCAGTTATTACTACATAAATAGGCATTAATAACACCACTTTGTTTGTTATCCAAGTACCGTTGGTGTTTATTATGTACTGTTTACATACTGTTGATGTATATTAGTATTTGATTAGTACAGAAGCACATTGGTCTTAATTGTACTAACCTAGCAAAGCATATAGAGGTATGTGGCAGGAATTGCACTGTAGTTGACTGTAGTTCTGTGCCATATGTTGGAAAAGAGAGATGCATCATGGGAGATAACAACAGCTTTCATTTTCATGTGAAAGGGACTTATTTCAGTGAGAAACTGATGCATCAAAACAGACATTGGGGTTAGATTCATTCAACATCACTGCTTAATCCTAACTTTGTCCCACACTAGAAAGTTCAGTCACTGCAAAAACTAAACTAACCAAACTCTGTAAACTAAGGGGGGAAAAATATGAACGTCTGCATTTATGAGTCAAAGTTTATGACAATTGTTTATTGCCATATCAGCACAGTTGATTGGAATTTGTCTTAGTTTGCACAAATACAAGACGGAAAAAAGAGAAATAAAGCCATTGAAATACAGTGTAGTACCTATGAGATACAATAAAACCATAGCACATATTCCCATGGGGATAATAGCAGCACCTCATCGTAAATAAATACATTTTATAAATAAATAAGTAATTTTAAAAACAACTGGTCTAAGCCCCGGTCCGTTACACTAATAATTAATTACTTTGGCCTACTGGTCTGCAAATACATAGTGTCAGCTTATTAAGGATGTGGGCAGCTTCTTGATATGTGCTGTTCCTGAACCTGGTGGTCCTAGTCTTAATGCTTCTAAGTCTTTTCTAAGACAGAAGAAACTCTAAAAAGTGGTTATGCAGGCCTTGTTCTCGTTTGGTGCACTGCGAAGTTACTACAATCAGGATGGTAGTGTATGAGTCTCCATAGAAGTTGAATCGACCACAAATATTGTTAACAGGCACGAGTGGAACTCACAAAAAGACTGTTTGTGAACAGCTCAGCAATCATCAAAATGAACGTGCCAAACTGTTGTTTGTGAAGGGAAATATGTTAATTTAATTGTCAAAGTAAAGGACAAATGTTAATTGAATCCAAGCCTACGCCACTGTCTGAACAGTTGCTCGGTGTTATTATAACTTCAGAGTGAATATAAAAAATGCTTTCAGCGCGTTAATTTCACAAAGTAATGAGATGGAATTGCGAGGCTACCTTGTGAAATCACTAAATGTGAATCACATTTTTGTCAAAATTAATCAAAAAGTCAGGTATCTCTGTTAAGTGGATATGAGGTTAAAGAGAACAGTAGTGTATATGCCGCATTTATATTGAATATATGCATAAAGCACTTCTGTGAAACGGTGTGTGAGGGTGGGTCAAATAGAGTTCAGCCTCTCTAATGCAGCTCAGTTTCTACGATAGTCTGATATAATATTTTTTTTAAACATTATCATATCACCCAGAAAAAAAACACTATTATATACTGAAATACATATACAGTATTCGTATTCATTGGAAACCATCACAAGTTTGACAGGCGAAGACCTGCTTTATGGGTAAAATGTGATATACATTCAATAAGACAATCTAGGTCAGGCCTCAATATAGGAAATCCACATGCCTATGCAATGTGGATACAGTGAGGCTTTTACATACAACAGACACACACACACACAAACAACTGTAGACACGTGCAGACATAGACACGTGCATATTTATTTGAGGAAATCATATTCCTACCCCCCCCACACACACACACACACACACCCTCTCGTTCCAAAGACTCTCTGAAGCACCCTTCATGCCAAATTAAGACCCCCCCTTATACGTGCTAATAAACAAACATTCTATCGAAAAAATGTTCTTATTTTCAGACTGTCGCTCTCTCCGCATAAATAGCAGAATGGAAAAGTAATTACCGCAAAGTGCGGGATAATTTTCACCCGGGCAGGCGGGGAGGGGATTAGCCTGCACCGTGCGAGCGTGCACCGTCGCTGCCGCGCCTCCCCTCTACGGTGACATTGTTCCAGTGTCACCTCAAATGAGCTTATTGGCACCTGGAGGAGAGAGCCTAGCGTAGCCTGAGTATTCATTAGCCTAGCCCTAACCTTTGCACAAATGTGCCAGGCCATTTTATTTCCTCCTAATATCCCCCGCCTCGCCCCCATCAGCGAGACGCCCAGGCATTTCGGCAAGCAGACGGCACTTGTGTTATAAACAGAGCGCGCACAAGCGACTTTTTGTTTCGTTAGTCAAAGTGTAGAATTCAGTTAATGCTGAACTGCACAGAAGACAAACTGCCGGCTCCAAGAACATTCCCGCAACGTTAGGGAAACATTCCCAACACGTACATGTTTCTGCTCTCCTGAACGTCCCTTGAATATAAATTTTTAGGTCACCGGGATTGTCGCAGGTTTTCAAATTGTTTTATCCCAGTTGCAGTAGAATTAAAATTGCGCATGCACAGCAAAAATGTTGGTGTAAGTTTAACACTGTTGGTGTACATTAAACACCCTAGGGTGTCTATATGAGTTCACAAGCTCATATGAACAGCCTAGGGTGTTAAATGTACACCACCATTTTTATGTGTGGATATTCATATTAATTTTATCCTACCATTTGGTTAATGATGATGAAGGAATCTGGATTTGCTTTTTTGGAACAATATAGTCTGAATGCTATAAACTGTACTGGAACCACCTTATCCTGACCTGGAGACACACACTACCCTCAAAAACCCCCTCGAATATACAGTGTACAGCAAGCATTAGATTAGCTTACTGGGCCAAAGCATCTTACTAGTCTCATCATAAAAAAAGCACTTGTTACGTGATTAGTGTTGCTACTGAGAGGTGACACAATGATTAAGTGCTGTTTTATATAAGAGGCCAGTAAACAGACTCTCCATGCTTTGAAAATCACGATTGCTAAATTAAGTTCTGTTATTCATATCAATTTTTTTTTTAAAAAGAAGAATTTTATTTTTTAAAACTGTATTCATTGAAATGATGTTATTGCAATGCTCCATTGACTCTACTGAGGGAAACTGGTATATTTTGATCATTTACATTCAAAATGCCATCACGCTTCTGTCTATGACGGTATACCGCATTCACTGTCCATTCAATTTCACAATTACGGAGAGATTGATGCACTTGAGTCATAAACAGACAATTTAATTTCAAGCCTGCATTAAATCAACATCCATCCTTTACTTTGTCTCAGTCAAATGGAAGTGTTTATTTTTTCCCCCCTACAAAGTTTTGTGATGTGATTTCTCTGTTGACTAGACTTGTCAAACTGTGCAAAGAAAAAAAAGAGTCTTGTGTATTTATTTGTGCAAGTCAATATGAGGGTCAAACATTGATTGATCCCAAGCCAATGAGACAAAGTGCGGTCTTGTTGGACTTCTTGCTTTTCCGTTTGCCCTCTGCTCTCCGTCAACAGGCTGTTGTTTCAGCCCCAGTGTAGGCAGTGGAGTCTTAACAGACTGAGGTAGTCAAATCTTCAATAGCCTCTGTGTTCTAGTGCATTCTCTTTGCTGCACACACATTGCACAATACTAATTACACATCACACCTCCTGGGGGAGTTAGCTGGATAACTAGCAGAGTAAAACCCGGAACCCTCCAAAATCAGGAACATGGACTGAAGTAAAAAGAGCTGTTCCGGGTTTTACTCAGTGCTGTTATCCAGCTAACTCAGTCATCCTGCTTTGTGAAACAGGGCCCTGGGGGGTATACTCCGAAGCACAATTACAATTACTGGATAACTGCACTGAGTAAAACCCGGAACCCTCCCAAATGTGGACCATGGACTGAAGTAGAAATAGCTGTTTGGGGTTTTACTCAGAGCAGTTATCCAGCTAACTCAGTAATACTGCTTCATAGTATACCCCCCTGGTCCTGTTTCGTCCATGTTTACGGCTTGTTTTTCAGACAGTCGGTGTTTTACCCTGCTGGACAGCAGCCTGGTAGTCTCTGCAGATTCCTTTAGAGGGAAGGTTCAGAGAAAACAGCCAGCTTCTTGCTTCTTTGGAAGTATAAACATCTTGCTTCAGTGCTGATATGATATAGGAAAGCTCGCCAGTAGTAAATATTTCAGTTTTGTGAAGATTCTGGTACATATTTCAACATATATACAGTACCTCCAGAGTTATACATTTTTAATATTAGCTAAATAAAAGTTGCGTTCCGTGTTTATACACACACTATTGCTATTGTTTGCATCATGCTCACATCTAAATAGTATGGTATTTGAAACGAGCACATAGTTTAAATATGGAGGCTTTAGGATTGCATAACAATGCAGGTGAGTCTACATACGTACATAAAAGTGGCTTAGCACTTGTATAATTACACCAGGTACAAGGCCATGATCATGTAAAGTGCAACCCAAACACACTGCATTTATGTCATGGCATCTAGGTGTGAGCTTGCATAGGAAATTTAACCTGGTGTATCTATGAACATACCTATGAGCAATGAGTATGACTGAGTAAATGCCAAAAGCAATGGCCGTTGAAGCAAACTAAAAATAAAGGGAAGCCCAGAAGTTTCCTCGGAGATAATATCTGTAAAATTATTTAGTTTATTTTTAAATTCATTATAAATAGGTAGCCACCATTCATAAATGTTTGCCTGTGCATAAATAGTTGTTATGAGTCATTATTGTACCGGTGCATCTGTTGTATTATAAATATAGATCACGAAACATAATGTACAGTGATGATACGCTAGTACACTTGTGTTGAAAGTGTAGCAAAGCAAACGAATCAAAGCAAATGTTCTGAGGCAGATGTAACTACAAGTCACCACAGTCGAGTATGCACCTGTTTATTAACAACAGTTATGAAATGGGTGCATTATTCTCACCCCCCCCCCCCCCCCCCCCCCTGAATTTTCTCAATAGGAATGGCCTCCATTCACTTTTGAATGGCTCACATAGAGGGCTGTAACAGAAAGCACATTAGCATTTAGATTAGCGTATCGTCCCATTAACGCATCACACGCGGGGTGGAATGGCCGTGCCGTTTGTGCGCATCTGTGACTCTGGTCACAAGTGCATGTGCAGCCATTGTTTTTGTCCCTGAAGCAAATAATGGAGGGAGCTAAAGGGGGAGAGGGAGAGAGGTAGAGAGGGAGAGAAGGAGAGTGGGAGAGAGGGAGATAATGGAAGAGAGAGGGGGAGAGTGATGGAATGTGATAGTGCCAGTGGATTTGGGGGTTGGCTATCATCCACAAGGCTGAAGTACAACAGTGCCATCTAGCTTGAAGCTTTTAATTGGTACTATGAGTGGGAGAAGTGTCAGCAGTGAAAAGGAGGGAGAGAAAAAAACGTTTGCGAGCGTTGCGTTGGGGGAGACGAGCCAGAGAACGTCCGGTCTCCCCCCTGCAATTCCCGAACACGCTGCTCACTGGGGTTCTAGTGTGATTGCTTTATCCACGCTTGTCACCCTTTTTGCACAGACCTTGTTGAATAACCCGGGTGTTTGCGGCCGGACTGGATCAGCGACTGAACGGGACCGGGGTGGACGGCCGCGAGGCTCGCCGGCTTCCTCTACAACGGTCCACCGGAGGACCGCCCCCCCGGAGCGCCGGCCCGCGACTGGAGAGACTCCTTCAACAGCACCAGCGAAATCCTGGCGATGCTAGCCCAGTTTATTGGGGTTTGTTGCCCTCCTTTCACTCGTTAATTTAATAATAATAATTTAATATAATAAGCGATGGGAAATCCTTCGTCGTATTGTATCGTCGTCTGTCGCGCTGCGCCGTCAATGTGAAGAATTTTATTTTGCTGCCGCACTGCAGGATTTGAAAAAAATGCCACATTTCCTGGCATTTTGGTTTACACAAGAGATGGCACAAGAGATGGTTCCATGGTACCTGAAGATAATTGAAGATAATTAGATATTTAAATGTTAATTGGGACCTGTAAAATATCTTCCAGAAATTATGGCTGACACAGGGTTAAAAAATTCTGGGTTAAAGTAGCCTAACCCATGTGCTGTGTACATTTTACACTGTGCCACTGGGTGATTTGACAGCAGACTAGTGTGTTACCGAAAAAGACCAACCCAAAGGGTCTAATTGGATACTATAAATGTGCACATTACCCAGCATGCACTTTTTTTCAAGAAACGTGGCTTGAAAAGTGCCTCCTATAATCACACATGCATTCGCGTGCACACACACACAGTGGGACATATATTTTTCAAATTAAATTGTTGTTATTTCCACAATCTGTGATAAAACCATGAATTTACATTTTAAAATGCTTACAGAGGCGACTCCTGGGTCCATGATTACAATGCATCGTAGAGAATGAGTGAATGAGGTAGGGGGTTAATGTATGGGACAAATTAATCTGTTGAATACAGTCCCTGATTCACACTCTAGCAGCTGGCCTTTTAATATGTGTATGCAGACACTTCAGTTGAAAAAAAGCCGATTCCTATAAAATGCTGTTCTGTGTTAATCTCATTACACGGATATCAGTCTGCAACCTGGCCATTTCCTCTACAGCCATGTCAAATTCACACTGCAGATGAAATATTGGAATGTGTAATGGTACACAGCCTAATATCGGGGAATGGGTTGCAATTTTTCACTCCTAATTATGTGCCCATCATTGATTTCCTTCTTTATATCACTGTGGCCTTATGCTTTTCTCTCGGGCTATACACTGTGTAATTACATGCAGAACCCGCATTCTGATTTCTTCCGGGTTTGGTGTGGGGGAGGAGATATTCCCGAGCGCACCTGACCTTCACAGAGAGATGAAAATAAAGATTCACTGCCCAGTGGCTGATGGGTAATGTAATGCCAGATGTTGCAAACACTAAGGGAGGGCGATGCCTCTAAAAATGGCCCTTATTTTATAGATCAGTACTTAATTAAGGACGCTTTAGTTATGAGTATCACAGGTTGATGAGGACACTGATTACATTGGCCGTAGAAACAGTGCCACCATGATGTAAATAGGTGACATAAAACATGACAAACCTTCTGATGAACAGGTCCTGGCCAATGGAGAGAAAACCTTGTATATCTCACTTAGCGGGCTCTTATAAACAGGCTGCTAGGACCTGGCCTTTTAACAACCCTAAAAAAATAACCCTTCTCTACCTCCCACTCTCGTATATTATGTTCAAAGTTTGGCCTTTTTATGGTGCCTTCCAAAAAATACCCATTTTTCACCTCTATGTTATGATTTTTGAGTGCCATTTAAAAATAAAATAAAATTAAAAAAATACACAATAAACTGTTCAGTATTAAACTAAACACTAAAATAGTTTGGAAAAGTCCACAAGGGATAACGTACAGTCTACTAGTGTAAAATGTACTCTATCAGAGTTGATTTTACTGTGTACAATAGCTAGGAAGGAAGATCCAATAGCTGGCAAACTCCCTCTCTAGGCCCAGAGTATCAAGCCCTGGAGCCCTCTTTAGCATGTGAGACGAGACTTGCCGTCATTAGGGTTTAGGGTTCAATACCTATAAATGAGATCTGTGGACAATCCAGGCTTCTGCTGATGCATTCTAAATTACTACACTGTTATAAAGCCACTTGCAGGGAATAAACCGGCGCATAGATGGGATTTATTTATCAAGGAGGTGATGTAAGAAAATATCCTCCCCAAAGAACTAATGAGGCCAAACCCGGGTTCACTGTCAAGTGCTGTGGACAGCAGTAAACAGTATGTATGTAATTATTTACTTTTTATCTGTTTATTTATTTAGTTTTCTCTTGAAATGATTAAAAACAAAAAAGAAGACATAGTGGTAGAGAATCTTTATGAGAGAAATTAGTAAAAATCTGTGGTAGAGTTCTCTTCCATGAGGCAAACAAGACATTCCTTTTATTTATCTCAGTGAAAATGCAAACAATCTGCATACGCTGAGCACACCGATCCTTACAAAATCTCTTTTGACGCCAAGGATTACAATCCAACACATTATCTAGCCCTCTATAAACATCATATTCACTCCTGGGCTTACTAGATTTATTGTTTCTTGATTTTGCAGCTCTGGGGGGAAACACACTTACGAATCAAAAAGCAAACATAAATAAATACATAAATAAGAAGATAGGATTGATTTTCTCTTTTAAGGACACTAGTTCATGTGGGACATAAGGCCTACTGTGAATAGACCAAGGAAGCACAGTGTACAGTTAGCATGGTAGCGGGTTTAATACATTTGATACCGTATGAGTTCTCATTCTACGATTCCTCTTCCCAATAACATGTAGAGAATTGCCCCATAATTTACAAGATGAGAAGTGGCCTAATTTCTGTGTAATTACACTGTAGATATACAGCTACTACTGTGCAAGTGCACATACTAATATACTTCTCTGTTTGAGACCATTACACTTTACCATGCTAGAAAACTAATGCAGGCTATTACTAGGGGAAAAAATGGATTTCATTGGCTAGGTCTGACAAATGTGTTATATGTTGAGGTTATTTTTTTAAATAAAAGGTCAATTTAAACCAATAAGCAAGAGATTTCTAATGTCCAAGATTAATGTTATTATTGAAAATGAAATGCTTGCAAGGCCCTTTTAAATTCAGCATGTGGTAAGGATGACCGCACCCAGATAAACGGTGAATGAATTGCTTACAGCCAATGAGCTTTTCTGTTTTCAAAAGAAGTCCATTGGTAAATCCACGTGTTGCGCTTCGCAAGACGGGTCAGTTGACCAAAAACAGGTGGCTGTATCATAACTGAAATCATTTCCAAGATCTGACTGACAGCTGCTGAATTTAACTGACATCCTTGACAGTTGACTGTTTCATGTAAAATAATGTGTCGTCTCACTAGGCTCACTAGGCATTATGAACATAACACTAGGCTATTTGTTATATGCAATCTATGGAATGAGCACAACCTAACAGGACATTTTTAGGAATTTACAAATCCCAAAAGAAGAAATGTCCGGTAAAAATAAGACGTCTAGTCAGCGTAACTAAGCAATGCTGCCATTACGATTTCCAAACTCCACATATTGCTTTTTTACCTTACGTTACAGTTCCGCATTATGTTGTTATTTGCATATTGGTAAAATATTTATGTGGGTTTCTTTTTCTGTTGCAGTGCTTCGACCTTGACAAGTTTCAAGCTGTCCCCACAGAAGCGAATCTGGTGGAGGAGTCCCTCAGGCTTCTTAAAGAGGAGAAGTTCTGGGCGGGAATCGTTTTCGAAGATATCGACCCACAAGCCAGTGACCCCCCAGCTTTGGTAAAATATAAAATCAGGATGGACATCGATGAAGTTGAGCGAACAAATAAGGCTGAAGACAGGTAACCATAGGAACAGAGCATTGACACACTGCACAGCAAAATGTCAATACGTTGGTCTTTACTGCTTATTATTACTATATTATCGCTATAGTTTTATTATTATTGCAAACTCTGTGTTTTGAACTTTGCATTGCATTGGTATTGTCTATTTTCACATCAAAAAAATGCTTTTTTTTATTTATTTTTTTTAAAGTCAGCTTTAAATGCTAACTTTCGCTCGTTACAAAACTTATTTGTAACTAGTGAAAATTATCGTTCACCCAAACACAGAGATATCCAGTTGTTAAATACGGGGTTTTAACGGAGAAACGGACAGGTGCGTGCTTTGGCGGTCTCGGACTGTGACTTGTGTTCCTCTACCCAGGTCATGGTCTCCCGGGGCCAGGGATCATTCCTATAATGACCTGCGTTACGTGTGGGGAGGATTCGCCTATCTGCAAGACATGATTGACCACGGCATTATACGAACACACACAGCAAAATCCCAGCCGAAATTTCCTATGTTTGTGGGTGTGATTAAAACAGGGTGAAATTGTTTTTAGAGCTGCCACTCAAAAGAGCTGGGGTAGTGAGTAATATTTATTTTCATCCAGGAGCTTATATTCTCAAGTTATTATTATTATTATTTATTTATTTTATTTATTTATTTATTTATTTTTATTTATTTTTTTTGTGTGGACAAAAAAGGACCTAGCTCATATTTAAAAATAAATTCTCAGCATTGAAACATTAGGATTAATGCCATTAGTTGGACATGGATTCCAAAATTCTAAATATCGCTGGTGTCTATTTCTCCAGTGGTGATGATGATAACGATGGGTGATTGTGATTTTTATGTTGATGTGATGCTACTAATATCTTTATTACTAAAACCATACATAATGTAAACCTTAGATACAGTAAAACCTCTATGGAGTACAGACTGGACTGTGGAGTTCTTTCTATGTTCTGGTAGTTATTGGCTGTCTGCACAGACATCAGTGACAGACAGGAAAGTGTCTCTGGACGTGTTCTCAGTTTACATAATGCTTTTTGATTATGGTAAATGACGTGATAAAGCATCAAATGACCAAAAAAAATATTCAGGGTGAAATTAAATGCTAATATTGACTTCAAAAAAGACATTTCCAGAAAAAAGGCTAAATAAATAAAATAACTATGCAATGATTGTGGTTGCATAAAATGTGCAGATATGGCTTCTATACACAATAATGGGGGGACTGACGGTTACTGAGTGAGTGATTCTTACCGGCGTTTTTTTTTTTTTTTTTTTGTGGGATGACAATGGAGACCATATTTAAGCATGTTTTTTTTCTTATGCTTTTATTTTGAGGCATTTAGTATTTTTGTTCCTGTAAAATGATCTAAAGGTTAACAAATTTTAACCCTGTTCTTTCCCCCCATCACCTTTGCAAAGGATGTAAAGAGTACAGCATAGCATAATTTTTCAGTTAATTTCTGTGAACACAATGCTGAAAATGGCAGGCGGATATGAAAACTCACATCCCTTCCTTCTACAGTCAGGGTTCAGGACAAACACTTGTAAAGGCCAGATTTCAGTAGAGTATTGGATTATTTTTCCTTCCTATTTTAGAGAGGCTTATATGAAAGAGGCTGCAATATTACAGAGGAATGCACAGAGAATTGTACAGCTGAAGTACTCATGCCCAATGCGTGTTGCAAATGGGTTTCCTCTGTCTGAAAACAACAGATTAATAATCACACAAGATGAACGAGAGCCATAAAAACTACAAAACCCCTGATCCTTCTGCTATTTGCTCAGTTCCTTACATAGCCATTTGGGCATTGCAGTAAATTATTAACACTTGAAAACTGTTATTTCATTCATAAATAATTGAAAGTGGAAGTGGAAGAGCAGATTGTAGAGACGCACAGAGGCATGATACAGAAGACCTTTTCTGGCAATTATTTTGATCAAGAGTTTTTGTGCTAAAACCAGCCAAGAGAAAGCGGAGAGCATTGTGCATTCAGATGTTAGGTTTTTAAACAGTCATGCACATTTGTCAGTTTGGAAAAAAAACCTCATCTGAATTTAAAATGTAATTTAAGAACCAGGGGATTTTAAATGTGGCTAAATCCTGGCTCATTAACAATTTAAAAATGTTGCACTTTGTTGTGAGGGGGGGTGGGGGGGGGGGGGGGAGCGGTGCATTGCTGCAGTGGAATTTTACCTAAACAACATCCTTATATTGTATTGCTCAAAATAGACCATAATGTTCCATATACATGCATTTCTGTACATGTATATGGAATATACTATACAGTACATTGTCATTTTACTGGCACATTAATTATTCTCCTCATGATAACTAGATATGGTTGCTTTCCCAGGCCTCCTAATGTTATAGATGAAGGCTTGGCAATGCATTAAGTTAAATTGGTGTTTTCTGCCATAAATAAGCTGATTCTTAAGAGGGTCTTAAGTCACGGTTGAAGGAGTTATGGTAAAAGCATTCATGTTTTAAATATGTTTCAATATATAATTTGTTCATTGTGTTTTAATATATAGATTTAAATATTCGTTATTTTGACAAAAATATTCAATTAAGTATTTGGATAATATTTAGATCTCAAATTAAACAAAAAAAAAATTTACTTATTGGTGTCTTAGAGATTTGCTTAAATGTGCTTGAATTAGGAACTTGCTGTTTAGTGATTACTACATTCAAACTCATAATTCCTTGGTAAGAGTGTTATTAATAGATATCATTTTTATCATTTATATTTTATAATTTATGTTATTATAAATGTTTTCCCTTTCTATTCATTCATATTTATATATTTATGTGCCACATATGTGCTTGGAGAATCACTTATGCCAATTACATGTGAACATACGGAAGTACAAACAGCAAAGCTTAATTGGTCATTAAATCAGCCTGGGGGGATGATTTCAGTCATCAGCAGAACCTCGAGGGATGGGCAAAACTCGGAAAATGGCTAAAACATTACACGGTGCGACAAAATGTGCTTTGGGGGGTTGGGGGGGGGGGGGGGGGGGGGGGTTCTAAATGTCCCCGCATTTCAAACCAAAACTACAGCCAAGATGTGCTTTTAAATACAAAGTTGCACAAGCAGCCACAGAGCGGACTTCAAAAGCAAATATGGAGAAGCACCACACTGATACGTAGTACAGAGCGGACAGCTTCAAATGCGTTGAGAGGATACAACAGTACAACAGTAATAAGGTGTTGGGTTTACTGAATCTTTAAAAAAATTAAAAAAATAAAAACATATAGGCCTATTCTACAAAATAAAAACATTAAATAAATGTTTTATTTCAGTAAGTAAGATAAAATCAAGGAAAGCTTTCCAGTTATATGTAAGAAGAGGGACACCGCTGGTGATGTTTTCTTGCCTAGTTTTGTCACACTTTTCGATGAGAGTGAAAGCTCTCATCGGGGTTTGCTGGGAATTAGATGCGGCCCGGCGCGGCTGCTAGACGTCTCTTCACTCACAGTCACTGTTGAGTGTTTATGTTTTACAGTCTTACTTGATTTAGCATCGTTCCAGTGCAGTTGGAGTATGGTAGCTCAGTGTCGCAAGGTTTATGTTTGACTTTATTTTCTGAGATCTGTTCAAAGCCAGTCCAAATGGCGCCTTTTCTCTTCTGACCTTTTGCGAAGCATTTCGAGGAATGTCAGTTTTGATTACCGCCACGTGTGTAAGAAGATGCTTACATTATCACTTGAGAGCTGATCAAGGAACATTTTTTTCCCATGTTCCATATCACAACCACACTCACAAATTCTCAAAACCATCACCAGGGGCCACATGTATAAAACTCTGAGTAAAAATAATGCGTAAAAGAATGCTCAGGGTGAAAGTCAGAAATCTGCTTAAAAAAGTTTTGCATTTTCTACCTCTGCCTTTCGGTCACGGTGTCGCCATATCACACGGACTGCAAACATTGCGTACTCCATTGTGTGCAGAGGTACACAGATTCTCACAGCACGTGTTATATAATACATCTGAATTTCTGAGTGGAAACTCGCTTACGTGGCTTTCTGAGGGCATCTTTCTGCTCAGCACTGTTTATATGTGTGGCCCCAGGTCAGCACTAATGCTTTTAAACAGAAGCATACGACAATCACAGCCGTGACACGGTACTAAAAGGAAATTGTTATAATATAATAAATTATTTTAATAACGTTAAAACAAATGCTTTTAATCTTTTAGAGGTTTTCCTAAAACGTTTAGCATTTTTGTTAATGCTTTAGCTATTAAAGGTTAAGAAGACACACCCCCTATTAACCTCTGGCTCATTACTCACAGCGTGACTGGCAGATTGCATTGTGGTAAATGTAGTCCGCTGGCTGCTTCAGAGTATAAGCCGGCTACTGTGTGGCATTCCAATTCATGGTGGATGCTCCTGTAATAGGACAGGCAGTTTCAAAATTTGGGGTGAAAAAATGAACAGCAGGTGAAGGTTGAAGAGCACATTGATTTATCAGGAGCTACGTCCTGTATATCAGTCAAACAGCGTTGCTACACTGAATGCACTAAGAGCAGTGAAGTCGGTTGATAATGTAGGCTATTGTCCGGTTTTCCCCTCAGAGTATAACTAGGTCCCCAGGGTATAATTGTAGATCACCCCCACATTCAATACACATTTGGTTTTTATTTGCCCCCCACACACACACACAAACACTGAAAGTGACCGTTGCTTTTCTCGTCTTCCTTCAAATGTTCGAGCTTACAACGCTCCTCAGAAACCACGACGGCTGCGCCGCAATCCCAGCATTCTCCACTTTCTGAACAATAAAGCAGACATTAGTAATGGATCCCACAGAGCCTGCGCACATTTTGACTGTGCAGACAGGGCATTTGACGGGTTATCTTTCAGGATGCGATTCCGTTCCCCTCAGACGTTACGGGAAGTCTCTCTCCAATATTGCTAAATCAGCTCAGGGGGCGACCGGGCGGCTGACCCTCTCCCTGTTTTTTACGTGCAGGAGAGGCTGCTAGCAGGAAGCCTCCCGCCTCCTCTCACTCACTCCTCTTTCTCCAGATTGCTTTTTTTTCCCCCCCCTCTCCCCCCATCTGTATGTCATGGCTAACAGCTGCAGATCTCTCTCATGGCCGATCCTGCAGATTAAGAATCAGCCGCTGCTAGCAGCCACTCCACTCTGGCATTTGCAATCAAAGGAGCCAGGCCAGATTAGCTGCTGGGCGTTCACGAGGCATTCCATCAGCGTGGTGGCCGCTGAAGGCATCCTCCGCCGTTAGGACTCTGTGCTCTCGGTACACTCCAGATAAGACGCACGCCTATTTAAATGGCAACAAGTGCACCGCTGCCCCTTGAAAGGAATTTTGATGCACAGGTCTCAGCACGGCGGGGTGCTATGAATGCTGGGTGTGTAAAGAGGGTGTTTATAGTGCACGTGTGCACTGACACGCACACGCGCTTAATTCTTGCTGAAGTGAAGCCATGGTTTTAAAGAAAATACTGTTACTACTGGTAATACTACTACTACTGCTCATCATCTTCATCATCATCATCATCATCCTAACATCGTAATTTAGAAATTGGTATTGTGTGTTTTTTAAATTGTATTGTGTGTTTTTATTAGTGCTGGGCGATATTATCGATTGCAATAACGGCCGTTGCCAGCATGCAGGGTATTGCCTTTCTTTTCATCTTTTTTTCTTTAATGATACCTGATGCGGTAGTGATCTAAACTTCAAAACCCACGTGAAATTCCTCCGGTGGAAATAAAACGTCATCACTGTCTACTGCGTGTTGATAAGACGGACAATCACAGAAAGGCGTTGCACCTTTCATGCGATTGACAAAAACACATCACATGATCACGTGAAAGCTGTGCGACCTTGCTGCTGGTTGGCTGTCTTATCAACACTCAATAGATATCAGCGGTGATGTTTTTTTCCAGAAGAATTTCATGCAGCCTAAGAAGTTTGGATGTTTACTGCCGTATATTGGGTATACTTAAAGAAAAAAAGACGAAAAGAAAGGCGCCCCGAACGGTGGCAACGGCCGTTATTCATCGCCCAGCCCTCGTTTTTATCTGGATCTCAAAGTGAATCATTGGTAAGGCAGGAATCACACATGAACTACAACTATATTTCTTTCACCCAAAGCGTTCCTTCTGCCCCAGATCCACCACACTTCCGTTTAAGTGTAAAGGGAAAAGATTAATTTATGAGTAAACTGGGGGGTGATTAGAGGGGTGATCAGATGTTGAAATTGGCCAGGTCACTGACTCTTTGCAATGAGTGATATGGGATCTTTAATGGCCTGTGTTTAAAGCTTTTAGCTGACTTATTGAGATGGTGTCTCCTCATTGGCCAAGAGAACAGACTGCCCCCTACTGGCTCGCCACTGTAATTCCCAGCAGCAAAATACTAGGAGGATACACGCCAACACTAATCAATCCTCACTCTACATTGCTTCTGCTGTCAGGCAGGAGAATATTACAGGGACGTGATGTCTAAAACAATGTGAAGAAAATGCTCTCCAAATCTCCAAACCAATGTCATCTCTGGAGAACATGAAGCAGGCCAGTACAACAGGGTGCAGAGCTTTTGTGTCTCCATAATGGGCATTAGGTGCCCAGTGAACATTTTTGTGGGAATATGTTTGTGAAACCCTGTCTAGGCGTTCAGGTAAAAACCCCGGCTACAGTTGGCTGAAAAGTGAAGTTTTCTAACCAGTTAGGACGTGGCCAGGCTATATCCGCGTGAAACCTGATCTATATTGGGGTTAACATAGTCACATAACAAGTTTATGGCAAACGTCACTTGACCTAGATTTCCATCCTTCCTCTAGATTCAAGCTTTTGCTCACTGGGTATTCTGCATAGCATGCCACCCATTCTCCTAAGTAGGGAGCGTGGAGTAGACCATTAGCAACATTAGCCGTGTGCTTGCATTACAGTTGCAGAGCACAGCATGACAGTGCCAGAAGCCATAGAGGCAGCTCAAACAAACAGCACAGTATTCAAAATGGTGGGGCACTTATCGCCACGGTACACCGCAAAACAAAGGATTTTTACTCTAATTTTACCGTGACATTTTATCGGGACTCATATAAACTGTTTTAGAGCTGAATTAGCGCTGAACTTTTTTTTTTATTGTGTATGAGACCCAGAAAACAGAGAGGATGTGAAACTTCGCTGAAGTGCGATTATGAAAAGGTCTTCATAATTATGAAGAATGTAGCACAATACACAATTGTGAAATTACATTCCAAGGTAATGATGTCATGGTAAATGACACTGTGGGAGTGAAAACATAAAATTCCTGCAAACATCCTGCAGAGAAAGCCAGCAACCGTCCATGAGTTGTAAATTGAGTGCGCCACGTTCAGTGCAATCTGTGAGACTGCATTTAGAAGCCGCCGATGTTGCGTGTACAAAAGAGTACAGCAAGAAGCGGGGCTCTCATTCTGGGAGGATTCTGTGAAGCAGAGCCTCACAGATTGGTAGAGTGGAAGTCACTCATGCAAGGAGCGGTCGGGAAAAAAAAGACGTCTCTGCTCTTGTAATCCCTGCTTCTGCCCTGTATGTACACAGTGAAATATCCAGTATTAAATCAACCCTGATGTAGTACATTTCATTCTGATAGATCTTTGCTGGACTCATGTTACACTCTCTTATAGTTGGATTAGCACTGGATTAAACCACACAGACTTTACTCTTGTGGAAGGCAATGGAACCATGTCTCTCTCTCTCTCTCTCTCTCTCTCTCTCTCTCTCTCTCTCTCTCTCTCTCTCTCTCTCACTCTCTCTCTCTCTCTCTCTCTCTCTCTCTCTCTCTCTCTCTCTCTCATACACAAAGGGAAAGAGAGGGAACGGACGATTTAACCCGTGAACTGTAACCAATCAGGAAATCAAGTGGTGTGGAGGGACAGTCTCCCGACTAAAGGCCTAAAAATGACAAAGCAACAGTGGCAGTGAGAGTAAAGGGCTTTGGGACGGTCGAGCTTTCATGCTAAGCAGACAAAGAAAAACCTAATGCAGAGATTTCTGCCACACCGTAGCAAAACTATCCACAGGCAAGACAAGGATGATGCAAGCAGACTGTAAATATTGTCCTTATGTCTATCTGTGCGGTACAGCAATTGTGCTTTATAGATCTTCATATCCATTAGTGCAAAGAAGTCTCACGTCCAACAATATTGGCATGATGTTAAAAACATAGAGTTCATATTTCGTATAACCTGGCCGACCGATGATTGCACACTAAACCTTTTTAAGTCTTTCCAAATAACAAATGATGCAGCATTATGCAGTTATGTCGTCTTGTGAAAAGGCAGTATGTTGACATTTGAAAATAATTTTGCTATTCTATTGTGTAACATTATTCTTGATTATATCATAAAACCAGTGCATACCTTGTTTATATATATATATATATATATAGAGAGAGAGAGAGAGATGGAAAAACAAGTTTTAAATATTTCCCTTTTCTGTTAACTTCATTGTTTAAGAAAATATAGTCCACGAAAAAGTTATAGGGGATGCACAATATAGTCTTTAGGTTATAGAGTCAATGCAAAGTTAATAATTTAAGCATTGTGTGGTAAAATCATTTAAGTGGAATCAACAGAAATATTTTTAACACTTTATAACACTTTTGCTCAGTGGCGAGGATTTCTGTGGCAGACATGTTGACTTCCAATGTCCCAAGAATTGACAGGACGTGTCAGCTGGTGCGTGCTTGTTGATCGCAATTCTGCTGGTAGAGTTGTTGCTGTCTGGGTTGTGCACTGTGTGTCCCCCCTGCATCGATATATATATATATACAGCCTTCCTGTTGGTCTCACAGCCAAAGGAGAAATCTCTAAGGCGGCAAAATGTCTGCAGACCTGATCCGTTCGCAGCCCGGGAGGTACTGCGAGACGCAATCCCATTTTCACACTGACCGCACCGAGTGGAGATTCGGCGTGCACCCAAGCCAGAAATGTAGAATCCCATCGCAGAGAGTTATATTTTGACCTCGAGCGACAAGCTGCCACAGTAATCACAATCTGTCCGGTTTTCGCGAGCAGATTCCCCTCGTCGGCGAGCGAGGAGATGCAAATGGCGCGGCGCTTCTCCGCGGCGGCCCGTCAGCGAGGCCCGCGGGTGAAGCCGTTAATCCGTTTGTCAACAGCAATCAGCGAGGGCCTTTCGCGCATGCAGCGGGTAGTCTCGTGTCCAGCGGGTGCAATGTTGCCCATAGATTTGTGCGTTTGTGTGAGCGCCTCGCCTTGGCTCATAAAGAGTTTACAAAGAATTTTCCATTGTGTAAAAAAGCTTCCTGTTCTTTTTTGTAAAGGTCTGAAAGAACTGTTGTATGTAGAGCTCAAATATATAGATTTTTTATATTCTATGTTATATTATTTTTCGTGTTTACAACAGGCTTCTGAAGGCGTTCAGGTGAAAACCCCAGCTACAGTTGGCTGAAAAGTGAAGTTTTCTAACCAATTAGGACGTAGCCAGGCTATATCCACGTGAAACCTGAGCTATATTGGGGGTAACATAGTCTGTTCATGGCAAACGTCTCTTGACCTAGATTTCCATCCTTCCTCTAGATTCAAGCTTTTGCTCACTGGGTATTCTGCATAGCATGCCACCCATTCTCCTAAGTAGGGAGTGTGGAGTAGACCATTAGCAACATTAGCCGTGTGCTTGCATTACAGTTGCAGAGCACAGCTGGACAGTGCCAGAAGCCATAGAGGCAGCTCAAACAAACAGCACAGTATTCAAAATGCTGGGGCACTTATCGCCACGGTACACAGCAAAACCAGGGATTTTTACCGTGACATTTTATCGGGATTCATATAAACTGTTTTAGAGCTGAATTAGCACTGAACTTTTTTATTGTGTATGAGACCCAGAAAACAGAGAGGATGTGAAAGTTCGCCGAAGTGCGATTATGAAAAGGTCTTCATAATTAAGAATTGTGTAGCACAATACACAATTGTGAAATTACATTCCAAGGTTGAAATTACATTCCAATGATGTCATGGTAAATGACACTGGGTGTGGAAACATAACATTCCTGCTTTTTGTAAAGGTCTGAAAGAACTGTTGTATGTAGAGCTCAAATATATGGGTCTTATATATTCTATGTTATATTATTTTTTGTGTTTACAACAGGCTTCTGAACGTCAGTTCAAACCTTCTGCTATTCTTGTGCCGCAAGCAATAGTCATGCGATTACATATATTTTCCATTTTGAATGGAATACATACATGCTGGGTCCTTGGGTTGGGCTGGATTTCTGTGAAACTGCTTCAACAATAGGTCCGTTGAGAGACAGTTACACATTTCCTGTGATTTTGTGGGCTAGAATACGGAGATACTAAAGCAAATGAAGAGGCAACATTGTTCTGAGAAGCCATGTAGCCATTAAACTATGGAATATTATGGAACTCCGGAACTATGGAACTATAGGTGGAATATTATGTAACTCCGAGGGTGCCACAATGATAAATACATAAATAAAAGAATAAATAAATAAATGTGGAAATATAAAAATGAATAAATAAAATTATTTGGAAATAAATTAATCTGGGAATGAATGTAGAAATGTGAATGTATGTGCAATTAATTTAAGTTATTAAATTTATTTTTTCTAATATATTAATTTATTTATTTCCATATATATTTCCCTATTTACTTATTTATTTCCATATATATTTACCGATTTCCCAACGATATCACAATCTCTCAATTAACTTGCTCCACCCACTAAGTTTGCCTCGTTCGCACCCTTCCAACATATATCAGAGCATAGACTATAGAAAAGTGGTTCAGAGCTGCAGACAGCATTTCTCAATGTGAGCAAATACATTAATTGAGAAGTCAATTCCTCACATATTGAGAGAAATAGAGAAAGCTAGCTAGCTATCTGTTTTAGACTTAGATTTGCATCGGATTTTTGTATCATTGTGGCACTCCCGGTGTTCCATAGAATATTACCCAACCATAGTTAGTCTATTAATTCTGGTCAAATAAGTATACCCAGAAGTAAAAGGCACTGTTTCCAAATTATAGAAAATGACACAAATCCCTTGTTTACTTAAAAAACATGCCCCACAAGTGCATTGTTAGCGTGATAAAAATGCAGGTCTTACACAGGCCTTCTGATTATTTATTTATCAACAGAATCTATTTTCTGATCCACAAACCTTTTCCTTCTCAAGATCCATTAAACTGATGGACACATGTCAGTTCATTAAAAAAAATTTTAAAAAATGTTAAAAATTATTGATGCGTAATATGTTAGCTTTGTACTGGCAGTGTGCCTCTCCCTGAAAGAGGCCGTGGCTGTCGATACGCGAGCTGGCTGCTTAATGACCTCTCTGATTGCCTCCGGTGCCAGCTTCATCCGAGGCATCTCTGGCATGCTTCCCATGTTCCTGGTCCTAGCTTTCATGTTCTCGGTCTGCCTGACCGTGAAGGGACTGGTCCTGGAGAAGGAGCTTCGGCTCAAGGAGGTCCTGAGGGCGGTGGGCGTGCGGAACGGCGTCCTCTGGCTCGCGTGCTTCATCGAAAACTTCGTCCTGCTCACTGTCCCGTGTGCACTCATAAGTGTGATGGTGAAGGTCAGTGTTGACCAGACAAAGCGGCTGGGATAGGCTGCTGCTATTCACACCACTTGGCACTTCAGTCATATGTTCAATTTTAAAACATTTTTAATTGGCTTTTAAATTGAGGTCCATCCAAAAAAAAAAAAATCTGTCTAATGTTATAGTATCAGTGTAATTAAGGTACTAGTAAAACTTTATGAAATATGTTATAGAAGGTGTATAACATATTTATAAAGGGTATATAGAGTAAGATATATAAATTGGCTTCAGAAAACTACAGCCCATTCAGAGATATACTACTGCACAAGCATTCTGGGACATAAAAATGAGTTGCTGTTGATATGATGTTGATAGAGAGACTGGTGCTTAGTGGTTTGATGGCCTTCCTTTCAAAAATCACAACCATCACCAAATTGGAATAAATTTAAAAGTCATAATCATCGGGAATTGATCATATATTGTGCAATTGTGTTAATCATTATCAAAATCATTTGAAATTCAGTTATACAGGTCAATATCTGAATATGCATATTTGAATATCGATGTTGTCTGTATTGAGTATATATTCAGTAGCTATATATCCCAGGGGAAGTAAGACCCAGCTAATTTTAATGTGCTAAATTAGATCCATACTAAATGCCAGTGGCAGCAAGCATTAGGTTTTGTGTGTTATCTGAAACATATTTCCTCCAGGTGATTTTCCCTTTCCATTGAAAATCCAGTTTTCTTATTAAAATGAGATGCTAGTTCATGCTCTTCATCTTTATCATTATCCAGCGCATGTAAGTAAAGTATAAGTGTTATCATTTTGAGGAAATTATTTGACTCTTTTACTATGTGTCCCAAATCCATTTTTAAACAGCTGCGGAAGTGTTCTGGTAAATGGAAAATAATAAATGTATAATTATTGAGATCAAGAAGTCAATTGTCAAAAAGTCAATAATCACAAGTTCAGTTAAAGACTATTCTAAATATAATTTCCAGTTATCTTGATAAAATGGGAAAATTATTATTTAAGTTTATTACATTTGTCAGTACTGTTCAATTTATTTTCATTTTACCATGGGTGGAAAAAAATTATATGAGGCTAATTGTCTCAACTGGTAAGAATTGAAACTATTTGACTGTAACTTAATTATTCATGGGAGATATGATGTTCTCCGTTCAGTATAATGACTAATTATGGGTGGAGTTGAGTCTCTCCATTTTACACACATTTAAGCAACCGACCACTATGTTATTACCAGATTGCATTAAGAGGCCCAATTTCCATCATAAGACAAACAAGACAAAATAAATCCATAGATGGATGGACAAAATAAAGCTCAGGCAATATTTATTCAGATTTCTTTTTTTTTTTTTTTTTTAAATGCTCAGTGCTCATTCTATTTGTTGGCCATATATATTAACTTTTTTTCCTTTTTTATGAAACATTCCTAGGAATATGTTCTTATTTCAATAGAATAAAACAATACAAGGACACTAATCAAGTGAAATAATGACCTCCCGTCTCAAAACTACAGGAAAAAAAAAAAAACATAAGCTAAAATATTTTTATGCATGAACAAATAAGGTAAATGTCGGTGTGGAAGGCTTATGCAAATATTTTTCCCTCTCTGACAATGAATAGAATTATTCCCATTTTTTCTGGTGTATGTTTACATCTAATGTACAATTATATCCCAACTCTAATCCTACATAACCACTTCCCTGTTAAGCAGTATTTACTCAAGTGAAGTATTTTTTTAAGCATGCTATCAAGAACATAATCCTCTCCTAGACTTTATGACATAACAAACGCAATCTCTTGAGATGTGTCAACATTTGGTCATTTTCGTCAAAGTACAGATGGCTTCTTTTTGTCAAACAAGCTGTCTTTTGTTTGATTATGGTATTTATTTATTTATTCATTTGAATTTGTATTGTGGAAAAAAAGGAAAAAACCAGCAGTTTTTGTTCCTATGAATCATTTTTTTTGTTGTTTTTCCCTCAAACTAATGATATTTTAGTCTCATTATTACCAACTGTGTATACACGCAATCGAAAAGCCAAACAGAATGTGCAATCAATTTTATTGAATCACAGCTTGTTTTGATTGTACCCGTGATTAAAAGACACATTTAAATGACTTCTAGTACGGGGGCTACAGCTGGGGAAAAATCAAGCGTGGGCGAATGAGAGGCCAATGATTGTTTCTGTGGGTGATTTTGTTGTCGTTGTGTGGGTGCGCTGCTGCTCCTTGCTCCTGCTGCTGCTTCAGGTTCATCCGCTTCCTGTCGCGCTCCTTGCCTCTGTACATGACCCTGGCCTGGATCTACTCCGTGGCCATGATCGTCAAGGGCATCGTGCAGGAGAAGGAGGCCCGTCTGAAGGAGACGGTGAGGATGATGGGCCTCAAACACAGAACCTACTGGCTCAGCTGGCTGGTCAGCAGCTTGCTTCCGCTGAGCGTCAGCGCCCTGCTACTGACCCTCATCCTGAAGGTGATTCTGCTCAATGAAACATCCGTCCTGCCGTACGGCAGTGACCTCACAGCGCGAGGGGCCTCTGTGCCGGTCTATAGTATGTCATAACATCCAGCCCCGGAGCGCTGGACGCGTTCAGCCGCGGAATTTGAGTCATGAATGGGCTGAGTTTAAACTGAATTGACCCCCTCAGTCCTCCTGCTGCAGACATCAGGATTCACATTCTTGTGTACACTGTAAATGCACGGTATCAGATGGTGACGTCATCCTATGAGGCACCTGCAGAAAGCCTGCGGTGCGCCACGAGCCGTGAGCGTTATCAAAAGGGCACTGCGGAGACAAGCTGGCCTACATCCAGAACATATCCTCTCTCCTGCCTGATCTACTGAAAATAAGAGATTTCAGTTTGTATTGTGTACCCCGGGGGCCAATCAGTGCATATTCCTGATTAAACAAATCCGCTTCTGGAACCTATGTAATCTTTAATCATTCATTGATTGTGTATTGGCTAAAGGTGTACGTTGCACTGCAAAAAAAGTATGTCTTAACAAGTGTTTTAGTCTTGTAATGAGACTAGATTTTCTCTGAAGTAGAAAATATTAGCTTGTTTTAAGTTACTTTTTGCTTGGCAAGTGAAATTATCTTACCCAATTTGCAATCTTTGTCTTATTTAGCAAAAAATACAAATAAGACTTTGTCTAAATATAAGACTAAAATGCTTGTTAAGATTGTCTTAATTTTGCAGTGTGATAAATGTTGACTATGCGGTGTTTTGCGGTAACACCTTTGGTATCTTCTCTACGTGCAGTATGGGAAAGTTCTGCGCTACAGTGACCCCTCAGTCATCTTTGTCTTTCTGGTGATCTTCTGCCTGACCACCATCACCGAGTGCTTCTTCATCAGCGTCTTCTTCTCCAAAGCCAACCTGGCGGCGGCCTGCGGCGGCCTCATCTATTTCGTCCTCTACCTGCCGCACGTGCTGTGCTACGCCTGGCGAGAGGTCATGCCCTTCAGAGTGAAGATCATCGTGGTGAGTCCCGTTCGAACCAAACGCGGCCGCCGTTGCGCATCCCAGGCGACCTCGCGGGGAGGTCAAGCACTCGACGCACAAACAGCAGGTGCATCGCTGGGCGACCCGCGGAACATGCGGCGGTATAGACGCAGGAGTAAACGGAGCGGCCCGTGTTTTCCGTGCACATGCTCAGTTTGCTCACCTCTCTTCCTGACCGCCATTAAATGGTCTTCTGTTGCGCACGTATTCATTTCATAGCGTTTAATGTCTTTTGCACGTTTTCACGTCTAGAAGTGCACGAGTAGTGAGTCCAGGCACTTTAAATTCCTACGTGTTAGAAGATATTTGGTTAGGGCAATGATGGAAACGATCTGTTTTAGGGTATGCATTACTCTTTTCAATCAACTTAATTTCTTCAGAGCAGAAATGTTAATTCAGCTGAAACTGCCTTCAAATTAATCCCATACAACTTTTCATAGATCCTCATTGCTCATTTTAAAGCCACAACCTACCAATGACCCCTATGCATTTTTTTTTCTTTGACATTTTTCCAAACTAGATTTAGGGTAAATTCCCCAGGTCTAGGCACCATGTTTAGGAATATGTAGACTTTTTTTTTTTTTTTTTTTTTCATAAATTTGCCACCTGACCTGGGCCTGTACATATCCAATTCCCTCCCCAATCTCGACTGTCCCAACTGTGTACAACCACAACCACTTTCCATGCGTGAACCACCCTGCCAATTCGGGAGAAGACTTGTATTTTTAAATAAGTAATGTGAAGTCTTGAAATCTGACCTGTTGGGATTTTTTCATAAATAAAATGTGAAATTCCACACAAAGGGCACTCTTGGAAACCGAATGGAATCTGATATGTGCATCATTGCCTGTTCAAGTTATATAAATGGCATTCACATGCAAATTATATGTTAACTTGCCCAGTACTCACTGAACGTGTCTCCAGGACACCCTGCCCTTGACATTTAGATTTTATCATTTCGACTCATACCAACTTTCAGATGGATGAGCCCGTGCCCTCATTTGCATTAGCAACCAAAATGGCAGCGAGTTTATCATCTCCTTGTGGGATAAATTAAGTTCTATTGAATTGAAATTGAATCCACTGAAAATATTTTAGCAATGTGTACACATTGTTTTTTATTGGATTTACACCCCGCAATTGTCTTCATTCTGTTTAGCACTTTTAGATATTATGTAGATTTGACAGTGAAACAATTATACATAAGTTTTAATCACAATAACGAAGAGTTTTTAATGTTGATTGCGTGTATGTCAGGAGGACAACAATGTGAAAACGCAGCGATTGTTGACGGCGGGGGAAGGGGGTAGCCGCGATCGCCCCGTAGGCAGAGCGGGCCGTATTGTACGGTCGGGTAAACACTGGAAAATACGATCCAAAGTCAATGCTTGATCATGAATGAGGTAATGCATTCCCCTGTAGTTTCCCCCCAAACGAAGGTCGATATCACCGACCACCATTAACTCAAAGGGGATGGAAAGGGGCGATGGCAGTTTTGGGACACCTCCTCCCAGGCAGGTTGATTTACAGTAAATCCAGTCGCGTCCTATCCTGAAAGTCAGGACAGCCGCCACGCGGCTCCGTCAGCCGGCCTGTCCCTCAGAGGTGACATCGTGGCCAGAGGACAGGGCCGGGCCTGCTGACTCTGGCGTTGCGGTTGGCCGAGGAACAGGTGGCAGGTGACTGTAGGGTGTTTGGCAGAGCTCAAGCGCTCCTTGTGGGAACCTTCATTTTGATGGGCTGACAATGAGTGCGTCGGGGGGGGGAGAGGGGTTCCGCCAAGCTACTAATGCCTTTGTATAGCCTGTGTGACATTGTACTTCACCTTCGTACTATTTCACTGAAGACAAATAGTTTAAAAAATAATAATGTACTTTATGTTGGAATAATGTACTTTGGCATCACTTTACAATTAAGTTGCACCTGCAGTATACCTGTGTAGTTAAATTACTGTTACCAACTAATTTGGTAAACTAATTTGGTAACATGATGTTATTACTTAGTAACTCCGAAGTAGCTAACATGGAACAACACTTATTCTTAATTACACATGCGAGTATTTTAAAATATGTTTTTCATACTCTTAGGCCACATCTTCATGATACACAACAAATATGCCTTGCCTGTTAATCCCACAACGTGTCATTATGATGTGGAATTATTTCATTTCAGCAGGAGAATTGTAAAAGGCCTGGGCTTGTTTCACATGTGTAATTAAGAATACCACTAACTGTTGTCCCATGTTACCTACTTACTCAGTTACTCAGTAATGACCTCTTGTTACCAAATTAGTTGCAATTTGACTACACAGGTATAGGTGCGTGCAACTTAATATAAAGTGTTACCCTTTTTTCAGTAAAGACATCCGGATTTTAAGTCACCTTTTTATTTTGGGGGTAAAAGAGTTGCGGTTTCAATACATTGTTGTAGGGTCAACAGGAAAGAAATCCATGAATCTGAAGGGAAACTGTTGAAATAACTAGAGATCAGGACAATGCTCCTCATTGGATGTGTTCTGGTTGGAGTGATAAATGACTGATATCAATGGAGGTAAAAATGGAAGATTTCCGTACCCCAACAGAAAGGAACAGCTCGCTGACTGCCTGACTGACGTGCTTGTTTTTCCACAAAAACAAGCCAAGTTAAAAATAGATAATGGTGGAATGATTAAACAATGGTGATTTTAAATAAATTATCACTCATTCTGAGAAGAATACCAGAAAGCCTGTAATTTAGTACATCAACCCAGACAAGGTTTGATGCCTGATGACAACATGTCATTTGCAAGCAGCATTGAGTAGCACACATTTGAAGAGAGTAAAGCTAGACGTGGCTATCATTGCTGCAGAACTGAACACTTAAAAAATGTCTGATATGGCCTAGAATTATTGTAAGTAAAGAAAGTTGTTTTTAATAAGTTTTTTTTTTTGTTTTTTGTTTTGAAAGTCTGTTGCACTGAGAGTAGTGTTATATTAGACTCAAAAATGCACACGCACGCACGCACTCACTCACGCACGCGCACACACACACACACACACACACACACATTCACATCCACACACATGCGCACACACACTCACACATAAACACACACACACACACACACACACATGCACACACACACACACACACACACACACACACCCACACACATACACACACATAAACACACTCACATCCACACACAAGCGCGCACACACACACACACACATAAACACACACACGAGCACACACATACACACACACATATGCTTTGTTCTGATTATTGCTTTTGACCCATGTGTTTTCCTGCAGAGCCTTCTGCCCAGCGTGGCCTTTGGTTACGGCTGTGATAACTTTGCTCGCTATGAAGAGCAAGGCATTGGCATTCAGTGGAGCAACATGGCTCAGAGTCCAGAGGACGGGGAGCGCTACACCTTTGTGGTTTCCATTATCATGATGCTCATTGACTCCTCCATCTACTGGCTGCTCACCTGGTACATTGAGAACGTATTTCCAGGTACTCTCCTCAAGCCAACTGTCACATTGAGAAGTGTGAGAACATTGTAGGGTCTGCTTGTAACACAATATACACATCTTTTCTCAGTGCGCCATTCTGCTAAACACCACAATGTGTTTATTTGTGTGTGTCTGTGTGTGTCTGTGTGTGTGTGTGTGTGTGTGTAGGTGTGTATTTAATTTATCTAGTTTACAGTACAGCTTTTCAAAAAAGGCATGACCTTCTTGCTTTATGAGAACATGCCTGTATTAGGTGATCCTTGTGTTTCATCACAGGGCAGTTTGGGATAGCCAAACCCTGGTATTTTCCTTTCACTGCATCCTATTGGTGTGGGACGTCTGTAACCCCAGACACTGGCCCAGATATGCTGAAAGTCTCGGGGGAACTCGATGGTAAGCACTATTTTTAATTATTTCCAGCGGCCAAAGCGCAAGTTTGATTTATTAGTTCCATTTATGTAGGTTATTTCCGCTGCTTAGGAAACATAACTTTCATAACTTGGGTTAATTAATGGGTCATCCTTGCTTGTGAGTTCCATCACAGTGGCATGATGGGAGTAAAATGACATGGTAGCCAGGTCTTATAGAAAAGACATCAATCACAAACGTGTGACAAACCTTTGAGAGATATGAATATTGGGTTTACTATAGTCAGTACTAAAACAATGACAAGGCTTCATCCCTGAAAATTAAAAAAAAAGGTTAACAGTGTGCGATCTGCAAGCTGGAATAATGAGATGAAGACAGATCAGTTATGCAGGAGAAGGAATACAAAATGGCACGTAAAGAACAATGCAAAGCCGTAACGAACTTCAGTACTTCCATAGACCGAGCAGTATATTCAGTTGTTACTCTGAACAGGATAGCAAATTCTCATGTTATTAAAGATGTGGTCCAATAAGAAATCAAGTAGGCCTTCCTTTGAAAAGGAAATTGGAGTGCTTTTGAGCAAATGGCAAACTCTTTAGTTTTTCGTTGGTCTAATAAGCTTGTCTCAAAAGTCTTGGGAAATGCTTGTTTGAGTGAGTCTTAGCAATGCTTAGTCTTAGCATAGCTTGCACTGTAGATTTTTAGTGTGCTGCGTACAGCAGTTGGGCGACATTGGACCACACAGAAAGCATGTCAATGCCGTTCATTTTCAAGACTCAAAACTTGTAATTCCTGCCCCTATATTCATTCAGATTACCTGGAACCGCCACCAACGAACTTGAAAGCTGGGGTGTCCGTCCGGAACCTTGTGAAAGTCTATAAGACTGGAAAGAAGGTGGCAGTGGACGGCCTGAGTGTGGACTTTTATGAGGATCAAATCACCTCTTTTCTTGGCCATAATGGAGCAGGAAAAACAACCATGATGTAAGTGAAATCTTTATCATTTTAAACGAGGGGTGTCGGTTAGTGGACCATTTGAGACACATAATGCACGTGATCATGGGTACTTCTGCTCTGACTGGTTCTTCTGCACCTTGGTACTGTAGTAAGATATCACTTCATCGTCTAGATCAGGGGTCTTCAACCTTTTTTGATCCAGGGACCCCCAAGCCGACTCAAAGGCAACCAGAGAACCCCTATCATAAGTTAAAAAACGGTTATATTAAACCGGTTTTATATTTTATTTATTTTCCCAGATTTATATATTTTCAATACATATCAGGCCTGGCAAGGGACCCCCTACAGAACCTTCAAGTACCCCCAGGGGTCCACAGACCCCCTGTTGAAAATCCTGGTTCTAGATGGTGTGCATTCATAAATGGTTCATATTCTGTACAGAGTAACACTGTCAATGAGTCCTTCGGAGGAGCGGTATACACATACGCCTTCACATAACCACAGTCAGGAGGAGCGGTATACACATACGCCTTCACATAACCACAGTCAGGTGGGGACGGTATACACATACGCCTTCACATTACCACAGTCAGGAGGAGCGGTATACACATATGCCTTCACATAACCACAGTCAGGAGGAGCGGTATACACATATGCCTTCACATAACCACAGTCAGGTGGGGAGCGGTATACACATACGCCTTCACATAACCACAGTCAGGAGGAGCGGTATACACATACGCCTTCACATAACCACAGTCAGGAGGAGCGGTATACACATATGCCTTCACATAACCACAGTCAGGTGAGGAGCGGTATACACATATGCCTTCACATAACCACAGTCAGGTGGGGAGCGGTATACACATACGCCTTCACATAACCACAGTCAGGTGAGGAGTGGTATACACATACGCCTTCACATAATCACAGTCAGGAGGAGCGGTATACACATACGCCTTCACATAACCACAGTCAGGAGGAGCGGTATACACATACGCCTTCACATAACCACAGTCAGGAGGAGCGGTATACACATACGCCTTCACATAACCACAGTCAGGTGGGGATGATATACACATACGCCTTCACATAACCACAGTCAGGAGGAGCGGTATACACATACGCCTTCACATAACCACAGTCAGGAGGAGCGGTATACCACGTGTCTGCAACTGTAAGCATCGTAGGGAGGTAAAGGTAATAATGTTCCAACATGCAGATATTAAAGATATGTTAGTGTAGTCAGAGGTGAAACACATTTACTGTAAAAATTATATCAAATAAAATTGCAAGGACATATAATGTTCTTTATGTATATTAATTAAAGATCTTGAAGTTTCTCAGATGTGCTCGTTGTTGTAATTTTGTGATTTGTTTTTTTTTTCATATAATTTTTTGTTGTTCGGGTTGATACTCAGGTATGTATGGATAGTTATATTGAATTATAATAGCAACAAATTACTATATTTGGTTCGTATCTGTTTTGTCCATTGACGCTGATTATATGGCTAGGCAGCAACATATTGCAGTCCCCACTTGTCATGTGCAGATGTTAAATTGAGCACTGAATTCTTGAGCATGCAATGGAAGTTCATCAGGAACGTCTGTTCCCTTTCTAATAGGGACAATGTCACAGTCTTAACTAGGCCATGATGTTGACAGAGAAGTCAAGTCACCCACAAGGCAAAGGGGAATGAGCAGTTCTGGAGGGTTTACGTGATGGGTAGGGGGGGGTTACTCTTGCAGTCTGGTGGAAATCAGCCACACAAGTGCTGCTTCAGTCCAGAGAGCTGCATGAGAGCCAAATGGGATCAATCAAGCTTTGAGTCGTTGAAAGAGTAGGACAGAATTTGGTGGGAAAATGTTTTTTTTCTAACTGAACTCAACCTGGTTAATTTTGTGCTGTTAATGTTTTTCTTCTTAAAAATGTATATATATTTTTCATTTTAGGTCTATTCTGACGGGACTTTTCGCACCAACGTCAGGGACCGCTTTCATAGACGGAAAAGATATCCGCACAGACATGGATTCTATCAGGAAGCACTTGGGAATGTGTCCCCAGCACAACGTTTTATTCAATGAGTAAATACATGTTCAACTTACTTTAATTTATTTGCATTGTAATATGGTTTGTGAGACTATTAGTTTAAAATAATCATTTATTTGGACTCCTGAATCTTTATACTTCAGTAATAATGAATATATCAATGAAATATTGCATGGTTATATGTTTTATTGTTGGAAAAAATGTTGCAAATCTTATAAAACAGAATTACTGTATTAGACGCCTACCTTCATCATACAGCCCATATCTACCCCTTGATTTTATTAAGAAAGCAAATTGAAACCAGTAGCATTTTTCCAGTATTCTATACAAATATACAAGAGAAACCCGCTGTGCCTATTATTTTCCATACACAATAAGTTTCTTTTGCTGATTTTCTTTCATTTAAAAAGGAAATTGAATTTCTCTCTTTTTCACAATAGTGCTTTCTCTATAAATGAATGATCACTTGTAAAGGCCATTTTATATTACTTACTTAATGAGAGAGAGCCTAGTATTTGATTCTTTATCCAGTTATATTTAGTCACCATACCTAAGATTATCACTCTGTGCAGTGGAGAGTACCACTCTAGATGTGCACAGAAATGTCCCAGAGGATCATAGCAAGGACCATTCAGATCATTCCGCAGGACTGATTTGGTAAATGTCATGTGTCATTACAAAATGGTTAAATATTGACAGTCTGTACATAAATAAGGCTGTTGGTTTTATATACAGTATATACAGTGCCCTCCACTATTATTGGCACCCCTGGTAAAGATGAGTAAAAAGGGTTATAAAAAATTCACCGTTTGGTGAATTAGCTTAATCTCACACTGAAAAAATGAGAAGAATCCAACCTTTAAAGGTTGTATCAGCGATTTTGGGTGACGTCACTTCTGAAGCGAAATCCGAAACAAACATACTTATGAATAATTATGTTGTGTTTTAAAAAATAGTGTTCAAGCATCCAGAATTATAACCACGTTAATAACGTTTGTAAGAAACCAAACCGTTTGTAAATCTGTCAAGATTTCAGCGAGATAAGAGTATTAGCGTTTGTGCAGATCATTGTGATTGGTTGGAATACTGTTTATTTTGGTTTTGAGTGGTTGGTAGTACCATTTGTTTTTGTGTACGATCTCGGAGCATAGGCTGCCTACAGAGACGCGTTTTTTTTTGACGGCCTGCTTATGGGGCGGGCAGCTAGCGGATCGTGAGGAAAAATCAGATGAATGTGATCATTTATGTTTCCACCCAAAATCGCTGATACAACCTTTAATTGAAGTAAATTTATTCTGAGAAAAAAAATATCCCTCATCAAGAAATAATAATTTTTAACAAAACCACGTGTGCCACAATTATTGGCACCCCTGCATTTATATATAGAATAAAGTAATCATTTTTAAATATTTGGTCGCATATCCTTTACATGCCATGACGTGCTGATGTCTGTGACCCAACAACATCAAAAGACTCTTGATATCTTATTTTCTGGTACTCTTACAAGTGATACTATAACGTCTCTGCATTTGAATGGATCTCTATGAGAATTGTGGATTGGGTCTAGATTTAGCTGTAAATTATGCTGGAACAGTATGGAATACATTGTTGGTAAAATGGCTGTAAGTCATCAAGGGTCTGAGGTATCATACGAGCCTAAACCATTAACAAGCCTTAAATCATCACTCTGCTGCCAGAAATACAGTAGATATGGATGGATAACTTGATGGATAACCTGACTTATTTTTCCATAGAGTTCAATAGGAAAATTTGTCAGGAGAAACAACCCGTAAAGTGTTCCATCCATATCTACTGCATATCTGGCAGCAGAGTAATGGTTTGAGGCTTGTTTGATACCTCAGACCCTTGCATTTGAATGGATCTCTATGGGAATGTGTTCTATACTGTTTCAGTGGAATTTACAGCTAAATCTAGTCCCGCCCCCAATTCCCATAGAGATCCATTCAAATGCAGAGAGGTTATTGTATCGCTTGTAGGAGTACCAGAAAATAAGATATCAAGAGTCTTTTTGCTGTTGTTGGGTCACAGACATCAGGAAGTCATGGCATGTAAAGGATATGCGACCAAATATTTAAAATGATTACTTTATTCTACAATAAACTGTCCAATATTTTTGATGCCCGAAAACGGGGGGACTATGTACAAAAGATTCTATTATTTCTAAACGGTTCATCCGATATGGATGAAAATACCCTCAAACTAAAGCTGACAGTCTGCGCTTCAACCTCATTGTCATTGGATCCTTTCAAACTCAAAGTGCTAGAGTACAGAACCAAAATAACAAAAAATGTGTCACTGTTCAATGAATTATGGTGCTCACTGTATACACTTCAAAATTTGTTTTGTTAAATAAACCCTAATAGTGTTAAAGCAACACTAACAGTGTTTTGATAGGGTCCGATATGAACAGTATGTAGTCTGTTCGAGTTAAATGTACCCTATCAGTTTATTTTTACAATGTCTGTTTCATTTCTGCTGTGTGAGTAGATTTTATAAGAAATACATAAATAAATAAATAAATGTACTCCCACAACAGATCAGACAATCTACTTAAAGCAGCTTAGAACTTCTTTGCAGTAAGTTTTTATAAGAACAAATTTATCCTCTAAAATATATAGTCCAAGGCTAACCCTTGCCACGGGTTTATGTTGTTTGAATGAATAACTTTCAGAAACGACCACACATTTGTCATGCCTTAACAAATACAACAGCAGTCCTTCAAGAATTCAAACTTTTTTTTTTCCTTGAAGAATTCAGGATTATAGAATTATAGGACTTGGAGAGTGAAAAGAAAATAATGGTTCAAAAAAACAGTAGCAGCAGAAGAAAATATTTCAAACAGTTGCTTTCATCTGTGATGGCTGGCAGCATAGCAGTATCTTGCTTGTATACATGAAGGCTTCTCATCCCTTTTCTCATTTAAAATAAGTATGATAGGTCACCCACCTCCAGATAGCGTGCAGTTACCATGAGGAAAGTTTGTGAATTTTGCATTATACATGATAACGCTATTTATTTTATGTCTTCTGTCCCTGAAGCCTGACCGTAGAAGAACATATTTATTTCTATGCGCGTTTGAAAGGGAGGAGCTCAACAGAATTGAAAAGTGAGATGGACCAAATGATTAACGATGTTGGTTTGCCACACAAACGCAAAGAAAAAGCTAAAAACCTGTCAGGTATGTACCATCAACCATTTTCAATGCTCTTAATGAAGCCTTTATTTCACTTGATGATAACAATCTCTTCTCGAGAGTTAACCTTTATTCAACAAGCAACCCCTGCCGTGTGTGTAATCGCTCGTGAGAAAAATGTGTCTGATAAAGTGCCATCAGTCCAATTGATTGGATCCAACCAATTCTAATGTGTGAAATTTGACTTTTTAAGGTTGAGTTGCATTATGGGTGATATGCTCTGACATTTACACTGAATTAGCAGAATAAAGTGCACACGCTCTTTCAAAGTTATGTGTGTGCAGTCACTCAGGACTGCACAATTTGTTCTACATTCTCATCTTTAGTCATATAGGAGATGGAAACTCCTGTATACTGTATATATCTTTGTACAGACTGAAGTTGATAATCAGTATAACTCATTATTATTCATTACTAAACTGCAACAAAACATACGTATGTCGGCTGGAAGTGATTGGTGATTAATCTATGGTGCCCCAGAGAGACCATGAGTGTTTATACGATCGGCACAGAGACCTTGACGGCACAGCAAATACTGACAATAAGAAGAAAAGACAAGCCCCATGGCTTTAATAGAAGAGACAGCGGGGTACACTATGCACCAGCATTATTTTCTGTTCTGACCAATAGGCAGCATCATGAAAATAGAAACTTATGTGATTCATAAAGTAACACACTTGGCCACATTAAACATTTACTGTAGGTCATAGACCATGATTCAAACCCAATTTCAAAAGTTATGTGATGTGTCAGCTTTGAAACACACACACACACATACATGCTTTTGTTTGCCATTTCTTTTTTCGTTTTTCTGTTTAGTTTTTTTTGTTTGTTTCAGAGGCACTGTGTAGCTTGACATGAATGGGATGTTATGTCAGACTGTTGTCAGAAAACATCAAACGGGAGGTTTTTTTTTTCCTCTCTGTCTCTTTGACAGGTGGGATGCAGAGAAAACTATCGGTGGCCATTGCTTTTGTGGGAGGGTCAAAAATAGTCATCCTGGACGAGCCCACTGCTGGTGTGGACCCCTTTGCTAGAAGAGGAATATGGGAACTCCTGTTAAAATACAAACAAGGTATGGCATCCCAACGACGTCAGGTGGTCTTTTTACAAATAACACAGTCGCAGCACAAAGGACAAACATGAACACATGGCAAAAATAAATAACTGCACTGATATCATATCTGAACCAGCTAAATATGTCCTTACTTTCAGAATTCTACAGTTTACAAATTAGGACATTTTTTTGGGGTGATCTATTTATTTATATATTTTTTATTATTTTATTGAGAAACATATTACCACTCTCCTAATAAATCATCCAGCAATCCTGGACTTTGTTCAGTTGAATTCTTTCATAATATTTTTTTTTTGTTCTGTTAAAAGACAGCTTTTCATTAATGTAAAGTCTGGTACAGTGTAACTTCACGTGAATGCCATGGGGGACCTTTGTAATATATCTGTTCAGAGCAAAATGCCTGTGCTTTAGGTGTCAGAAATAATAGCATATCTCTTCACATTTCATTAAAAGATACATTTACCATATTAATTCCTTTTCAGCATTTCGGTGGCCTGTCACTTTGAAGTTCGCAGTTAGATTTGTTTGTGATTCATCTTTTCATCGCTGCAATTTATTTTCTAAACTTGTCCTTATGGGTAATATTTATAAGATGACATTTAATCTCCATTTTCCATTAGCATAGTTTGCATTTAAATATGGAGTGCCTTCCCACTTGTTTCAGGCTTGAGATGATTGTTTGATCATGTGCCTCTATATCCACACTAGTAAAGCGTATCTCAGCATGGAAGTTACTGAATGTCACTTTGACTGCCATTGAAGTCTTTAGATATATATATATATATATATATATATATATATATATATATATATATATATATTCTGCATATATATATATATATATATATATATATATATGGAAATAAGGGTACATTTAAGACTGCCAGTCAAAATACACATGTGAAACTCAGTTTGGAGCATTGTGCTTGTTTCGACTTCTTTTTTTACCATTGACTTCTCCCCTCTTGATCATAGAAGTTTGTTTTATCAAAAAGGTCGTATTTAAATAAGCTGTTTGCACATAAATTCTCTTTTCTTTATAGAACCGTACCACAGGTATAATTAGAGTTGATTTTAAACTGAAAGTACGCAAAGGGGTATGCACCTTTTCTTTTAAATAAAAAGAATCTCAAATTATTATGTGCCAGTTGATTGCTAAGGGCCAACAAATGGAGCAACCTAGGTATTAACATAACCCATTATTGTATATTTAATTGCTGTCAGTCAGAGAAACAAAATCGCAAACATGAAAGTCCTATGTTGAGCCAAATAATTGTCCCTGAAATGAGATGGCTTGTTATGCCGTTTATAGCTGTCATAAACATAAAGGGGAAGGTGAGGGGGGGGGGGGGGGGGGGGTTTGCAAAGGAGAGAATATGATTGGTTGAAAGCACTGTTATAATTTAGAAAACAAAGTTGCGGCAGTACAGGAAATAAAAAGAAACAAAGCAGAAACATGAAGCGGTGTGCTTTCTGTAAGAATGCCTGCTGTGCCAAAGTCAAAATCCCTGGCAGCAAAAGGAAATAAATGGTTGTGTCACGCAATTCCAGTAATGGCACCAGCCCGCTGCACGCTTATCTGGAAATAGGACCAGGACTGGTGTAAATGGCCCGTGGGCACGTAGACAACCTTCGCCTGGATACAATCATCCCATGTATGTAATTACCAAGTTAATCGTTATTGCTTTACCCGGCCAATCAAATCCAAGCCATATTGTCAACGTGCTCACTCATAAGTCTCGAAATATGTTTTTTCTCCGTGTTTGGACCCCACACCCTCTCCCCACGGCACCCTTGCCCTGGGGTTGAGATTACCCTAATCCTCTTTGAAGGGGCAATTACTGTTCAACTATTATTATTCAAGTTTGCGTGTGAAAAAGGCACATCTGCAAGGGGGGGGGGGGGGGCGGGGGGTGTCAGGTTGCCTTGTACTGCACCAAGCTGAAGGCTTGGAATAACCTGTGCCTAAGTCTGTAGGCCTGGAGCCCTCAGAAATAATGAGCTTCTCATCAGCACTCCTCTGCGGATATATCCGTCTGTGCCCTCCTGACTAACAGCTCCTTATCAGCAATCACCAGCCTTATTACCCATGTCAACCTTGTCAAACAAGGCAATTCAAGGGGACTTCCTGATTCCGAGTTTAGCAGTGTCAATATGGACATGGTTGAGATCGTCAAGATCTGGGCCAGATAGGTGCAAAAAATAAATAAATAAAAAAGAGTTGGTACAGCCAAATTTGTACTTCCAAACATTTATAAGGCTTAATCGTAGTGTGCTCAAAAATCACGCTCACGCACCGTAACATGTTTAGTGTCAAATCGTCTTTTGAGTGTTGTGAGTCGATCTACATACAGTAGGTTATTTAGATACGCATGATCATCTCACACGAGGTCTCTCTTTATTTTTTTTTCTCTTAAATGAAATGTTGTCTCAAACCTTTGATTATCGCCGCCTCCACTGTTAGCACAAGGCAAGCGACATCGACTTAAAAAAGAAAAAGAAAAAATAAATAAAACCTAATGAGAGGCGGAAAATGAATTCAGAGCCCCCGGTGCCCTGACCTTTTAGAGTGGGGAAAAAGAACAAGTGCTGTGATTAATCTTCCCAATCATTGAACCGTTACTGTGCTTTTCTCCATGCCATGGTGTTGTTTCATTATTTATAAAGCTGCTTCATCTGAGGGAGTTTTCTCCATAATGATCAAATTAAAAGTTGACAGAATATTTATATCAACATATTCAAATTTGGTACATCAACCTTAGACAGATAAAATGTAAGATATAAGTTATACGTACATGGATAAGAGTTCCCAAGGATAAGGATGCCTACTGAGAGAAAACTATAATAATGGTATAAAGCTGTTTTTGTACGGCACCGCTGCAATGGAAAGTAGACTGACTGTAACTGAACACAGATCAGTTTTACAGAGGAAATGTCCTGACCGTTCCTTTTATCGTGCTGGATAATAGCCATCTGGAAAGAATGACCATTTCTAGTTCATTGTGTACAGTATATTGACAAAATCAATTCAGCGAGAATTGTTACTTTGCCCTGGTCTAAATAATGCATTCACTCTTATTGAGACCCCAGAACCTTTAAAGCAAAATAAAATACCGTATATCTCCATTGAAATGTGGGCAAATTCAGGTTTAACAAATCGTATTTAGATCGGTGAAGAGCACATCGGCACAATGGCGGCGTGGTGGGAGGACATTTAGCTGTGGAAGTGGGTGAAAAGGTATGAGAGAGAAGGTTCAGCACTCCCATCTGAAGAGCAGAAAACGGCGTGATACAAGCGCTAATGACCTCTCTGTGTGTCAGTCATGTGACCTGGGGAGATAAGACTCGTTGATGCAGGTGAAGCACCCATGTTTGTAATGGCTTCCGTATATAATGGGTCAGTAAACAAGGAATACAGATCTACATGCCTGTACTGTTGTTTTGCATTTAAAATATTAGTTCGGTTACTTTCACTTCAAAAGCCTTTGAGAATGACAGTGTAATTTTCCCCCAGAGGGATTGCCAAGGTTTTCTGCAGTCAAGCCGAAAGCCTTCATATTCTTCCATGAAGACCCAGTGTTCTTTTTTTATTTTTTTTATCTGCCATCATATTGGTTTGCATAAGTTCACAGGCAGACCAATTTTAGAAAGTTTTTATTCGCATCTTTTATATAATGTGTGCATTTTTACATTGAAAACACCATACATGTGTTTACATTATATGTAAAACAGCATGTGGAGGAAAAGGTAGCCTTACATCGCTCAGGATTATATTGCACACTTGTAAATATACTTAGGATATACTTAGGTCAGGATACTCAAATTTCCACCTGTAAATCATGTATTGGCATTAATTCACTGCAGTTGTTTTTTTACGTGTGTAAAACATGCACCTTGCAGTTCCTGCTTGCTTTGCAGGTGTGCATTTCCATTAGCTAGCTGCTGCTATCGTGAAGCTTTGTGAAGCTGAAAAGCGCTGTATTGCATTGAGAGAAAACTCAAGGTGATACAACATATGAGTCATAATTAGATCATTAATATGCAGTCAGCTTGGGGGAGGGAGGGAGGGGGGGGTAGAAATGCAGTTTATTGTATTCATTTGAAATTCAGTTTAACAGCATTACTGTCAAGTTGTGAGTTACAGTTTGAGCACACTGTCTTTGCTGAGTTTTGCGGGACTGTTCAGATCGATAAAATGCTTACCAGTGCCTTCTCCACCGCTCCAATCTGTGGGGAAAGGGAAAGAGCAAGAGATCGCTCCATGATAATCTCACAAATGGAGGTGTCATAAAAAGTTGGGTGTAAGATGTTTTTACTTAGTTGTTAGAAGGTAGAAATGATGACAATTCAAAATAAAAATTTTAATGGGAAACATTTTCTTTTAAAATAGAATTATTTGTTTATAATATGTGTATTCACACTTTTATAGCATTAATATTATTATTATTATTATTATTATTAATTGTAGTAGTAGCTGTAGCAGCTACTGAACTGTTGTTTAATGGTCATTCTCATTTATTATTTTATTAATGGTCATTATATAACAATTCTCGTCTCCTCGTGAATCTCTGCATATTTACTCTGCCAATAATTTATGGTCTTCCAGAACACTGACATATTGACAATATATCTTCTGTTCTGACCAGCTACCTGAAGACTTATCTGATCTCTCTCTTTCCTTACAGACACGGATTTTACAATCACACAGTGCGCCAGTGTGTTTATGAAAATTGTGGAAGGATATCCATGTTCAATGAATTCTCCGTCCAGCGCTGTTTCTTTTCCGTACCGCAGGTCGCACCATCATCCTGTCCACTCATCACATGGACGAAGCGGATATCCTGGGAGATCGCATCGCCATCATTTCCCACGGAAAGATGTGCTGCAGTGGCTCCTCCCTCTTCCTGAAGAAGTGTTTTGGGAGCGGCTATTACCTCACTCTGGTCAATGCTGGGGCTGAGAAAATGTCCACGCAGCGTAGCGGCATCACGCAGGCCCAGGCCCCAACGGTAAAACCACACTCACATTATAAATTGATTACGAACCGATAAATAATTTTTATTTCCGTGCACTGCAGTGTGTTTAATTTCCGTAACTAATATCAAATGTCTGTATCAGGTTAAATCATTCAGTCATAGATAATCTGGATGATGAATGTTAGCTAGCTATTTATTTTTTTACTTCACTTGTGAGGAAACCAAAACTACCCCGCCAGATCTAATTACATCCACTTATGTGTGCTATAATGCTCTTTTGGTTCATAATGGTATATTCATATGACAAATATATATTTTATATTATACAACTGTTCATCTAGTAGGCGAGGCTTCCTCTGTTGAAGCATGGTAGGAAGCGGTCTTGTTTGCTTGAAACTTTCAAGCAAAACTTTCATAGAAAGTCATGGATTATATATTTTAACCAATCATTAAATAGCCCAGTGGATGTCTTTCCAAAAAACTATCCAGGGTTAGCGTTAGGGTCCATTATCTTCTTAATATATCATAAATATTGTTCTGAAGTATTATGACTCATTTGAAAAATGACCATTGTGATTTTTGGGAAGCATCTGTCCTGACAATGAAGCAAGTTCTCTTGCTTGAGAAAATCTACAAAACGACATGATGTCTGACAGTCTCAGCATTGTCTTATTACTAAAGGGAGATTTTACTATGTAATGGCAGGAGAGGTGGCCCAGTGGTGCAGTGTTGAGCACTGTTGCCTCACAGCAAGAAGGTACTGAGTTCAAATCAATAATAAGCGGGTTAGATAATGGATGGATGGATGAATATATGCTGATATATGCTTGCACTGCGGCATTCTGATATGACTTAATTTCCCAGCAGGCAAATTGGGACACCGTGCTTTTTATTCCAGCATGAAGTTAATTGTTATGAGGAACATACCTGGTGTTGTGCTCCGCAACTACTTGCAAAGCTTTACACAGTTAACTGTAATCAATAAAAGCAAATGATTACAGTACAGGGAAGTAAGCCAGTGGGACTACAGCAATTATCCATAAATGCAAAGGCTTGTTAGGAGTTTTAGCATGTACTTTGTGTCCATATACTTCTATAACTCTTTCATGACATTCAGATGAACTCCTAGGGTTAGTACATGTTTGGTGGATTTCTTAGGCTTTTTTTAGCAGTACAATTTAAAATATTGCATATTCCCACATATTTTGCAGAGGAAGAATCATTTTATTTTTACATATAAATGATTCTCATGGTGTATGATTCACATAAAGGCTTAATTTTACACGGCATATATAATGATATTTGAGTGGAAGTCCCTGTTCAAAGCCTCAGTTCCCACAGTTTAAAGTGTGTTTAGGTGTTCAAGTGATTAGATTTATTCATAAGCTGTAGATTTAATATCAAACCTTAGCCAAATGTTTCTTGCATTACTCACTTGTAATTCTGACCTCATAAAATTTATTAAAAGGTTTGCGAAAGCATAAGAACGTTTTCACGTCAGTGTCAGGTTTTATAAATTTGTCCATCGATTTTCACGTAAAATCTATTGAATTTAGGATCAAATCGGTGCATACAAACATTTTTAAATGAGGCCCCAGAGTTATTAATAAATGACTTACTTAAAATGAATTAAAGTTAACAGAAGTATATCCTCTGTCCCTTCTTGAGTTACCTCTCTCAAATCCTAAGCATGGGTCAAAAATCAACCAGTGATTATCACAAAACTCTTAAAGGGATAGTTCGGAATTTTGGTCATAATGTGTCAATTACGACTTACCCATGATGTAGTTGATTGATGTAAACCATTTTCAGTTAATTCCATGCTGTCCCTTCTTTTGGATATACACACGTTGCTAATGCTAGCGCAACTCTATGGTAACCGTAGCATCCACTACCAAATGCACTTAAACACTCCACACAATGCACCCAAAGCAAATAAAATACAATGACAGTCTATCGGGGTTATTGTGAGTGTTTATACCATCATTTTTTAAGTCAAACTATCGTTGAATCCTTTACTTTGTGCTGACCTATATTCTCTGTGGAAGTACGGCGGCAGAGTGATACTTTACGTCACCTACGAATGTAGTGCCGGCACTGGTCGACTACAACAACAAAGAAGAGCAACAAGTTGCAATGGCCACGTTCGCTCTTCAATGAAGAACATGCTGGCTAACGCATATCTTTAAGTGATCAGTTATCACCTTGGACTGCGGGTGAAGGATCAAGTATTTTTCCAATATGAAATGTGCGATGCTCTTTTCAGCAGTAGTGATCAATTTAGGATCAAAGGGTTAATCAACTTCGGTTGTGCGGATAGATCGGTTCTCATCCATCACTGCCATTCAGTTATTGGTAGGCAGGGGAAGCATTGGCACTTTGATTATACTGAAATCAAACACAAAGGAAAAACGTTGCGCACGATCAATTAGTGAGCTGTGTCCTGATATTAATATCTCTCTCGCTAGTATCAGAACCACGACTCATCTCGAAGTCTCAGCCCAGATGAAGGCATTGGAAGCCCTAGTGAGAGTGACCCGGACCTTTCAGGTATGGAAACCTGCACTGTGAGGACCGGAGAAAAAGTGTAAAGGCTCTGTGCAATCACACAGGATTTATTTTTCTCGCATTTAATACGTTTCATAAAATTCAAGCACTGACTTCAGTCCTTTTTTCCGAAGAGAAAGTACATAAAGGATTTCACATCAGTTCACTATGACATGAAACAATAAATATTGCAACAGCACAGGGGTACATTTCCCCCCCCCCCCTCCTAGGTTTTTAATAATTGAACGTGCAGGTTACTATGGGTATCCAATTAACCTAGCAAGACACCAGAGTTATGTTATGTTTTAAAAATCATCTTCTGTTCCTCTTTCCCAGTTCCTAAATTAAAGCCTTCATGTTGGTATCCCATCAGGCATTAAAGCTATCAGCCTTCTACTGTGGAGACATGTACCCGAGGCAGTGTTCCTAGAGAGCATCGGTCAGGAAATCACCTACATCCTGCCCTACGCAGGGGCTCGAGACGGCACGTTCGCCAATCTCTTCAAGCAGCTGGATTTGGAGATGGCGAATTTGGGCATAGCAAGCTACGGGATTTCAGACACAACTCTGGAGGAGGTAGCAGATGGCCCCGTTCTGTTTCTTAAACTCAAATCCGTCAAACATTTGCCACCAGGGTGGATGTGCAAGTCATGTGGGCACGACCAAATGAAAGTTGTAGAGCTTATGAAATTTTATAACCTTTCCCATGGCATGCTTAAAGTTTGTTGGTTAGAAATCAGACGCAGTAAACTTGACATTAATTTTATTTGAGACACCATAGGTGTATTTGACATTGAAGTATGAAAAGTATTTCTGAAAGAGAAAGGGATGCAGATTAAATTGAGATTCAGAGCATTTATACATTATTTTCAGTTACTCTGTTATAATTTGTACCACAATGTAGATGGGTATTATTCATGATGATAATAACAGTTTGACATAAGTAGTAACTAAATACATAAATATGCTTTATGTTTTATAATCTGTTCGAAACAAAGTCAGTAATTTGTTTATTTTACACTTAATTTAATATACTGCTTGTATATTTAATTACATATGCTTTTTGTATGATACATATATAAAAATAAACTTTATTATTAATTCAACAGATCTTTCTGAAAGTGGCAGAAGACACAGGTGTAGATGTGGAAATTCCAGGTAATGGTACACTGCCAAATTAGGGACCAAACACTCTGTCAGAGTTAAAAATACTCTATTCGAGTTGAGATAGGATCACAGCTCAGAATATATGTTTTTCTTCTTTTTCAGATAAGAAGGATGCATTTGTAAGAGATTGGAAAAGAAGTTCAAGAGAATCAAAACGTCACAGTATAGCCAATGCCGGTTCGAGTTCTGAGAACTTCATTTCCAAAAGTGGTATGGATTATTCATTGTTATCTCTTTGCAAATTGACTGCAGGAAAACAGGAAGTTGTCTCTCTCTACGCAGTGAGGCCGCTTCCTGCCGTCTCATTGCCTTTATCAGTCTCGTGTGTGTTTTAGCTATAATATTATTGCGTAGCAAATCATGCTATTTTTTCCCCCTCTTTTCACCGCTGACATTTGATTAGAGCTGAAAGGGAAAATCAAAAATCGAGTTGATGGTAAGTGCTTTCAATCATAGCCTGGCCATCTCATGATGCAACTACCAACTATCTAATTGCTGTTTCCTGAAGCTATTGATCTTTTTATTGGTTGTTTAATGTTGTTTCATGGTAATGAGACATCCCACAAGGCAGGGGACCCCAAGCCTAGTCCTCCTGCCATGCTTATTTCCATTAGTCCAATACTAGCGCTCAATTGCATTATTTCTCACCACTGAATTGATCCATCAAAGTAGTCAAATACACACTCACCAGGTTTATTTTGGTCTAAATGTAGTGCTGGTTTTACTGCAGGTCCAGTGGTGAGTAAGCCTGCCGTAAAGCCATTAAGCTCTGCCATAAGACCCTTTCATGCCATCAAAAAAGCTGGTAATTTGCCAGCTTTAACATCTGGTCATTGTTCATACAGTAGCTGCTACTGCCAAAAGATATTTTCATTCCACTTGGCAAAGCTGCCTTTAACTGCACGTGACATCACATCCCCAGAATATTATTCTATAGTTCATCAGAAAGGCAGACGATAAGGCTTACATGGGCGTTCTCTGTTGCCTACTGGTGACTTCTTTACATTCAGCTTTCTGCAATGCTAACAGCTGGCATTAAATGTGCAGATAGATGCAGGGATCATTTGTGGCACGCTTAAAGAGTGGGATGCTTAGTGATGCTATGATTCAGGGAAATGCGGCAGGAGTATCCAGACATCCTGTCAATATGTATATATTTTTTTACTTCCAATCAACCTTACTTCAAAAACCAACAGCACCTCAGCCAAAATCTAAAACAGTTCCCGTATGTTTTCAGTGTCTGGGAGTGTTGAGAACACTAACGGGACAGGCTCCAGAGTGATCACTGGATGGGAGCTGATCCGGAGACAGTTCCTGGCTCTCTTTATTAAGAGATTCCACCACGCCCGTCGGAGCCGCAAGGGTCTGATCGCACAGGTACTGTACTGTACTGTACTATACTCAGTTCATAATGATGGAGATGCTATCCAGACCTGGGTTCAAATAGTATTTGTTTTGGGTTCAAATACTTTTCTGCATTTGACTAAGCTTGCCTGGTGTATTGGAACAAATGAAATAATCCCAAAAGTGTAAACGCTACACATGCACATATCCGAGCAGGCTCAAATGCTCCAGGCTCCAAGATCAATAGAACACAGAAAACTATTTTTAATTTGAGTTCTGATGCCCACTTATAGTCTTTGTTGTCAATGTATCATAAGGAAATAAAATGTTCAATTTAAATATAGGAGGCTGCTATTAACCAAAGACTTCTAAGGAGAGTTGAAGTTCTTCAACAATTTGCTGGAACAGTTTTCAGTTTTTTTTTTTTTTCAGATTTTTGCTTTTCTGGGAATTTCTGGGAAATTTTCTTGGAAACATAATTAATATTAAGATGGATTACAGTAGATTTGAAAACAATTTTCTTGGCTATTATTATTGTCTACAGCCCCCTTTCCACTGGAGGAACCTTTTCCAGAACTCAGGAACTTGCTAACTATTGGGGTGGAGCCTGCCGTGTTGAACATTGCTGATTGGTCAAACGCAATATTTGCAAGAATCGGCAAGCAGACCAAGCGGCCTGTAGTAGCAGCCAGAAAAACATTTAGCAGCAGCTAGACAGCAAGGGAGTCTTCAAACGAAGGACAAATGGAAAAACAAAACCAGACAAAACGGACCAATGATGAGATGCAACCTTTAATCAGTATCTAGTCGGAGGACATGCGATTCAGAGGCTTGAGTTGGCGACCCGAAACGAAAATAGGGTTGTCATCTTCAATGTAGAAAACTAAGGAATCAAAAAAAAAACATCAGAAAAATTTTGACACATATGTTCGAATGGTTCTTCTATTTATGCATCTCATAAATCAGTGAATCGGAGCTAAGGCTGGGGTCGCAATAGAGTTTGTTGCATGGTTCATTACGTTGGCCTGATCACATCTAAAAGCTTCTGATACAATAATGCTATATAATAATAATAATAATAATCATTTTCCAGAGGAAACCTCCAAGAGTCCTTTGTGGATTACCAGGTCCACAACTGCACTGAATGATTTATCTTATGTGAAAGCTTTAGCAGCACCTGGTTGCCAAGGAGACAGTTAGTACAAACTCTCGAGTTGTCTGCGCAAATTTAAGGCGAGGACCTGGTCTTACTGCTGGCTATTAGCCTCTTTGTTCATTACTGGCAATGAGTGGCAGCTGAGGAATTTCAGTTCTTTTAACTTTCATCATACTCTGAAGGCTAAGTGTGCTAAAATGCATTTACATTTGTTATAGTGCAGCATATACACTACTCACAAAAAGTTAGGGATATTTGGCTTTCGGGTGAAATTTATGGAAAATGTAAGTTCACGCTACAGTGATATTATACGTATCATGAAAGTAGGGCATTTAAGTAGAAGCATGCAATGGTGATTTCCTCATCTCAAACAATTTATTGAAACAAAAGCCAACAACAGTGGTGGGTATACCACAACAAAAATGTCAATGTCTCAATAACTTGTCATGTGCCCTTGAGCATCAATTACAGCTTGACAACGACGTCTCATGCTGTTCACAAGTCGACTTATTGTCTGCTGAGGCATGTCATCCCACTCTTCTTGAAGGGCGGCCCTCAGGTCATTGAGGTTCTGGGGTACAGAGTTACGAGCCTCTACACGGTGAGTCAGCTGATCCCATAGGTTTTCTATGGGATTCAGGTCTGGAGAAAGTGCAGGCCACTCCATTTGAGGTACCCCAGTCTCCAGCAGCCTTTCCCTAATGATGCGACCTCGATGAGCTGGAGCATTGTCGTCCATGAAGATGAAATTAGGCCTGTGTTGTTCATGCAGGGGCACAATGACTGGATTAATGATGTTATTCAGGTAGTATGGGCTTGTCACTGTACCATTCACAAAGTGTAGGGCAGTTCTGTATTGACTAGACACACCTGCCCACACTGTAACACCGCCACCACCAAAGGGTCGTCTGGTGACAACAGTTGCTGATGCATAGCGCTCTCCTTGACGTCTCCAACATCGTTGGCGGCCATCATTTCTGCTCAACGTGAATCGACTTTCATCAGAGAACAGCACTGAGGCCCACTGGTCCCTCGTCCAGCGTAAATGCTCCCTGGCCCATGCAAGACGATGACGCCTGTGCCTGGTGGTGTGGTCAGGTACCCTTGCAGGTCGTCTAGCACGCAGACCACGCTGATGTAAACGGTTTCGAATGGTCTGACGTGACACTTGGGTGCCTCTCACCTCCCTTAAATGTGCCTGGAGTTGAGTGGCATTCATCATCCGGTTCCGCAGGGCACTGTTCACAATGAAGCGGTCATCAGTGTGGGATGTGGCCAAAGGACGTCCACTTCTATGCCTTTCTGTGACTCTTCCAGTCTCTCTGTATCTCTGTTGCAACCTGCTGATGACACTCTGTGACACTCTAAGCTCAGTGGCCACTTCCCTCTGAGAACATCCTGTTTGAAGCCTCGCAATGGCGAGGTACTGTTGATCAATTGTTAGGTGTCGTCTTGGTCTCATGATGTCAAAATGTGAACAGCATGATGAAGAGGACTGTTTAAATACCAATTCTAATTGAACCAGGAAATGTATTGGTCGATTCATGGATCAAACACCTGTTGTGAATTTTGCCGTTCAGCTCCTTGTTAGAGAACAGCAAGTTGTGCAAAAAGTACTGAAACATTGAATAGTTGGACATGTGCATTCAAAAGTTTAGAGAAGGTCAAATGAATTTCACCTGTAAAGGTTATAGTGCATTTTAGGTTCATCCTGAAATTTCACCCGAAAGCCGAATATCCCTAACTTTTTGTGAGTAGTGTATATGGATTTTACATTTTTTTTGGATAATAGACGTGTTACACAAAGAGTTTTCCTTTTCTGAAACAAATATATCTGGCGGGCTGCCTCTTCCCCATTTCTTTCACCTGCAAGAGATGGGGGGGGGGGGCCTACCTGAATCTTTTATTTTTTTCCTCAATGCACCTGATATATCTTCATTCAAGGTGATATAAATAAGGCTCGCGGCACTTGGGTAACTGCATGTTTTCCTAATGATATTTTGCTTTGCTTTTGTTCTTCATCAATTTCATATGATAAGGTGTATAATTATTATGACAGTTTTCTTGGGGGAAGTGTAATGCTCATGGGTTTCACTGGAATGCATTATAGATCATATTTCTTTCCTTTTTTTTCAATACCATACTGAGCATCCCCATGAGTGATATTACTTTGCAAACATTACAAGTTTGCAAATTGTTGCGGCAAAAACATATCATTCATGACTGCATTTTTGCATTTCCACCCACTAACTACATCATCTTTACGAGCCGTAATATTTACACTGTATAAATCAATGGGCAACGTGGCACTGTTTTAGTTACTGACATAATAATTCCAGTAACTTAATGTTAGTTCTACAAATTCTTTCACACTGTGTTAGCCTGGGGGGAAAGGGGGATTGTGTACGCTGTACATAGCACGGCTTCCTGTCTCTCTCCCTCCGCATTCAATCCACTGATGGGCTGACAGAAAGCTTTAGCATCTTGTAAACAGCTCCCATTGTCAGCAGATATGATTGTGGTAAAGTAATCTCTTCAAGCCCAGCTACAGGGAATACAAAGCAGATTACGGCATCCAGCTCGGAAGCGCTGATTTATGAGGAAAAGTTGGGATTGCCAAGGATGTGTACTTCCGAACGGCACAGCTCGTTGATTGTAGTTTGTTGTGCGCGCCCGGAGGAAATGAGCTTTTTGGCACCCGTCGGTTTTTTTTTTGCGCGTCGGGATTTTGGGATTGAAGACGCCGCTTTTTCAGCCGGGGGGTATCCAGGTGCCACTTACATGATTCATCATCCCATTGTAACGGCCGGATTTCAAAAAGAGCGGCTCCTTCTCTCTGAAGGTGCCCTCATTTTCCCTCTGAAATGTGCGCGCTCGCTCCTGCGCCAGAACACCGCCATTTGATCCCGCAAACAATGCACACACGGAGTCCAAAAAATGTCCTCTTTCAACCCTAATGGCGTTATTCATGTAGCTACAATTTGCTATGGCATCCTGTATTGGGTAAAGAATCTGTCCTCCCTTTGAGAAGGCTCTTGTAGAACTGGAGGCCCACGGTGATTGATGACAGCCATTGTAAGTCACAATGCGCGTACACTGCTTATGTCTTGTTTTGAACCAGAACCTGTAAATCTTGGCACAGCTGAATTTACATTACCCTATGTCATCATTTTTCCTCAGCAGAATCCTCTACCCAGGGATCCGTGCTATTTGTGAGGTTATATGGAGAAGGTTTGCAGTCCTACGGTTGATGATGAAGAAGCTTCGGTTACTGGTTGTCCGCAGTTTAAATGAATAGGCATTTCCTTAAGCCTAAAGTTTAGCCTAAAGTCCAAACGGGGTGAGTTAATTTCCAGCATATTAGGAAACATTGTGTCTTTTGTTCTCATTCTCCAGGTGGTGTTGCCTGCGGTTTTTGTGTGCCTGTCCCTCATCTTCTCCTTGATAGTTCCGCCATTTGTGGAGTACCCCAGCTTAGAGCTGCAGCCCTGGATGTACGGACCTCCCCAAAACACATTCTTTAGGTAAGCAGCCTTGGCTACAAAACATAGCTTCCTGAAAAAGATATGATACCATGGCCAGAAGACCACTTTTTCCACGTATGAAATTAATTTGTATTTCTTTGAGAGGTGCGAAACGCCAGCCTGCTGTTTCTGCAGCCTTAACGTGCATAAACGATCATTTTGGCGCTTACTTACGACGAGTATGGTTACAGTAATGGAAGCCGTCAGCTCCTCGCTTCAATTGCTCCTGTTTTTTTTGTTCTGTACAGTGCGACGCCAGGGCTGTAACATGACATTGCTCTATCCCCGTGTCAAAATCCGTGCTGGCCTCCCAGAAATAAGAATATAATCCATATTCATTAAGACAGTAATTATAAAACTGCCATGTCAAACTATACGCTGTACTGCATTTCAGTAATTTACTTATTTTCCTCATTGGTAGCAGTGTTTCACAATTATTAGCCCGTGACAACACTGTAAATACTAAATAGGCTGAGTTAGATAAAGGAGGCCAAGCATTTTTTGAGAATCTGACTTTTTACATTAACATGACGGAAGCTTTAAAAATCTACATTGTAAATGGAGTACGTATATGTACGGAGTATTTTGAGGACATTGTTGTAGAAGTTGTGGTTATTGAGTTATCCTGCTAAAACACTGTCAGTCATCTGATCCAACTTTGATATAACTATTAGTTGATATACATCTCACTCTCAATGATATGACGTGATGGGGCTTCCCTAACTTGGTGCAGGGTATCTCCTGTACAGTGCTGTGTGTACTGATAATGAAGATGCAGGGGTCTGTTTATTGATCTCTTGTATATAGAAACCACCAATAATCAACTGCTTTCCAAGGCTTCACGATATATATACGTATTGCATGCTTGTTCAACAACTTGCTAATCAGTTGCATCAGATCTAATCGGATGCATCACTGTTCCTTTAAAAAGAGGTTCTATTCGCTTTACGTTTTTATGTATAAAGTTGCATTAAAAATTATTTTCAAGGCAGACTCGTGGAAGGATTTTAAATCCAGTAAATGAATTGATTGATTGAGATTGTAGAGTGCGGAAAACTAGACTGTTTTCAATACATTAACAGAGTGAACAAGAGTGGCCAACTGCCATGCACTCTGCTCCTGCTCATACCACCATGCACTCTGCTCCTGCTCATACCACCATACACTCTGCTCCTGCTTATACCACCGTGCACTCTACTCCTGCTCATACCATCATGCACTCTACTCCTGCTTATACCATCATGCACTCTGCTCCTGCTCATACCGTCATGCACTCTGCTCCTGCTCATACCACCATACACTCTGCTCCTGCTCATACCATCATGCACTCTACTCCTGCTCATACCATCATACACTCTGCTCCTGCTTATACCACCATGCACTCTACTCCTGCTCATACCATCATGCACTCTGCTCCTGCTCATACCACCATACACTCTGCTCCTGCTCATACCATCATGCACTCTACTCCTGCTCATACCACCATACACTCTGCTCCTGCTTATACCACCATGCACTCTACTCCTGCCCATACCATCATGCACTCTGCTCCTGCTCATACCGTCATGCACTCTGCTCCTGCTCATACCACCATACACTCTGCTCCTGCTTATACCACCATGCACTCTACTCCTGCTCATACCATCATGCACTCTGCTCCTGCTCATACCACCATACACTCTGCTCCTGCTCATACCATCATGCACTCTACTCCTGCTCATACCACCATACTCTCTGCTCCTGCTTATACCACCATGCACTCTACTCCTGCCCATACCATCATGCACTCTGCTCCTGCTCATACCGTCATGCACTCTGCTCCTGCTCATACCACCATACACTCTGCTCCTGCTTATACCACCATGCACTCTACTCCTGCTCATACCACCATACACTCTGCTCCTGCTTATACCACCATGCACTCTACTCCTGCCCATACCATCATGCACTCTGCTCCTGCTCATACCGTCATGCACTCTGCTCCTGCTCATACCACCATACACTCTGCTCCTGCTTATACCACCATGCACTCTACTCCTGCTCATACCACCATGCACTCTGCTCCTGCTCATACCACCATACACTCTGCTCCTGCTTATACCACCATGCACTCTGCTCCTGCTTATACCATCATGCACTCTGCTCCTGCTCATACCACCATACACTCTGCTCCTGCTTCTACCACCATGCACTCTACTCCTGCTCATACCACCATGCACTCTGCTCCTGCTGATACCACCATACACTCTGCTCCTGCTTATACCACCATGCACTCTGCTCCTGCTCATACCATCATGCACTCTGCTCCTGCTCATACCGTCATGCACTCTGCTCCTGCTCATACCACCATGCAGTCTGCTCCTGCTCATACCACCATGCATTCCGCTCCTGCTCATACCATCATGCACTCTACTCCTGCTCATACCACCATGCACTCTGCTCCTGCTCATACCACCATACACTCTGCTCCTGCTTATACCACCATGCACTCTACTCCTGCTTATACCACCATGCACTCTACCCCTGCTCATACCATCATGCACTCTACTCCTGCTCATACCACCATACACTCTGCTCCTGCTTATACCACCATGCACTCTACTCCTGCTCATACCATCATGCACTCTGCTCCTGCTCATACCACCATACACTCTGCTCCTGCTTATACCACCATGCACTCTACTCCTGCTCATACCATCATGCACTCTGCTCCTGCTCATACCATCATGCACTCTGCTCCTGCTCATACCATCATGCACTCTACTCCTGCTCATACCATCATGCACTCTACTCCTGCTCATACCACCATGCACTCTGCTCCTGCTCATACCATCATGCACTCTGCTCCTGCTCATACCATCATGCACTCTGCTCCTGCTCATACCACCATGCACTCTGCTCCTGCTCATACCATCATGCACTCTGCTCCTGTTGAATGGCTGAAGCTAAGCAGGTGTGGACTTGTTAGTACTTTGATGGGAGAACTGGGAAAACTACGTTGCCGTAGGCTGGGCCGGTAGGGTGCAGTCTTCCCTCTGGTCAAATAAACGCCAATGCACCAGTGCAGTGCAGTGAAGGGGACACTGTGTTGTAGGATGAGACAGTAAAAACCGAGGTCCTGACCCATTGTGGTCATTAAGGATCCCATGACACTTATCGTAAAGTGTAGGGGTTTCCCCGGTGTCGTGGCTCAACTCCCAACCTGGCTTTTTCAATCTGCCATCTAATCATCCCCCAGTTCAATTGGCTAAAAAATGTTCTCTCCCTCTCCACCTCAACTAATGTGTGGTTAGCATTCTGGCGCAAAATGGCCGCCGTTGCATCACCCAGGTGGGTGCTACACATTGGTGGTGGTTGAGTCGAGTTTCCCCCTCATCATCGCAAAGCGCTTTGAGTGTGAGAAAGGCGCTCTATGAATGCCAGGCATTATAACAAGACTTTAATGTTAAAGTTTTGTTTTCAGAGGTATCTTGTCTCAGCAGCATTTTGCATATTTCCCATTCACTTGTTAATGTACTGGTCACCATTAGTGCATCATCACCAGTCCTCTGATCAATGAAAAAGAAAAAAAAAACACATATTAAAGACTTGCATGAATGAGCTAATCAGTTTTTTTTATTTTATTTTGTTTCAGATTTTTTTTCCCATTTTCTCCCAATTTGGTAGCCAATTGAACCCCTATTCAAATTTAATTACCCCCGTGTAGCAACCGCTAGAGAATCGTCGCTGCACAGTCCCGTCGGCTGGTGGTGGGGGGCGCCACATCCTCTTCAGGGCGTGACTCCTTGTGCTCCTGACCATAATTCCAACTCGCCCTGGGCCGTTCTGTGCGCAGCGATTCTCTCCGGGCGCCTCCCCCCGCCCGGGGGCAGCTGCCGATTGCCGCTCCCACAGGGCACCGGCCATGCTCGGATCTGCCAGGACCGGGGATCGAGCCCCCGATCCTCGGGGCGCAGCCGCACAGACAGGGTCTGCGCCTTAGCCCGCTGCACCACCGCGGTGCCCCTGAGCTAATCAAAGTTGGGGAAAGAGCACAATGGCATTTAAACTGAACACCCCCTGGGTCTCTCTCCATGGAATTGACAAATCCCTCAAGCATAATCACCTTCCAAATGTCTGTGGTGTTGTGCACAGCAGGGATACTTAGAATTAAATATTCATCAATGGCTTCACACCCAGTAAACTACAACGGCATAACATCTTTGTTAAGCTCAATTGCATCACTGCTGTTGTAGCACGTATCGACTCATTTGATCTTTTAAAGGGGCTTAGTCTCTTACAGTTGGGTATATGGTATCATTGTAACTTACTCTGCTTTTTTAAACAATTGATTCCAGCTATTGGGGTACTGAAACAAGGATTTATTTTCCCCTTTATACAGTAAAATAAACTACTGAAATATCATGTGGACCTCCAATTGTTATGTAAAATGAAAATACCATTAATTCTGCAATTCAAATACTAGTATTATTGTGTTGAAGATATGCATTAGAGATGTGATTTCATTGTAGCACAGTTTTGAGTTATTTGCACAAGCAACCATCTGCAAGAAACAAGACTTTACTGATACAATCTTTATGCAATTGGTTAGTAAGCTTCTTATCAAGGGGATGAGGTGAATATGTAGCTGGATGCAGTTGTTACTTAGGTTGTTTGTCTCTTGCCATTGAACATGGCTTTAGTCTTGTGATCATAGTTATGCATTTCTGGCTACACATATGTGTGTGTTTTAGTATGTTATGTCACCTATGGGTGCACAGCTACCATCCAGTCAGTCTTCCAGCTTAATTCAAAAGCAGAAACATTATCTTAATGTGTCAGAACAAGAGCACATTCTCAACAGTCATTAAAGTTTTCCCAACCATATGTTGATTAAACAATTAAACAAGTAATATGGGGCTGCTGGGTGGTCATTTGGGCAGCAGGTACAATTGGCTGCAGTGTCACCCAGCGATGGAGTTTCTCAGGCAGCCAGGGTGACATCATCTCATCACTCCAACCCTGGTTGGTTGATCAGGCGCCCGGAAGTCTTCCTGTTGAGGCGCATTTCGCACGTCTACCGCTGATTCATGCCTATGGTAGCCCTACTTGTGTGATAAGAATTGATTGCTGCCATCACATGCTTTGGTGGAGAGTACGGCCTCCCAAATCAATGGAAGAGGTCGCGGTGGCAATAAGCACTATCGGTGCTCTCTCTCACACAAACACACACACACACACACACACACACACACACACACACACTGATACACACATATAATTGGGAATCCCATATTTGGAGGGAAAATGGGGGAAAGCAAAAATAAAAAACAGGATTACATTTCCATGAAGAAAATAATGTCAGGTTACACTGGTTTCCACTGCTTTTGTGAGAGGAACACTGTTTTTGGGTAGAAGTTTTCAAATGTCCTATAGGATGTAGCCTAGTAGCCTAGTCACTCTGTAAATGTCCTTACTTGACAGAGAGCTGAAACCGGTGACAAGCCAATCCATTGCTCCAAAGAGAGATAAACTGCGCCTCGCTGCAAAACAGATAGCTGTATCGAGCATCACCAGTGCTTACAATCAGCTGCTTAAAGTTGGCGAAAGATAGCGCCTGCTAATCGCATGGGAAATTACAGTCTGACCTTTATGAAAGCCTCTGAATTGATGCCATAAATGAGAAATTATTCCCAGCACCCTGCAATGGCCAGAGTCGGGATCGATCTCCTCCTCTTATTACACGGAGTGCCCCCGCTGTATTTAATTAATTTACAGAGCGTTGTTTTGAGAAGAAAAGCTGAGATTTTGGGTGGCAATGACCCAGAGAGGACAACGATTGGATGATGAATTAATCACAAGTAATTGGTGTGAAGGAAGGAGCAGACTGAGGCCAACAAACTCCATTTATTTCTATGAACTCACCCGTACAGGGCACATCACAAGAGCTTCTGACCTACATATGAATGTTAGACATTTCTGTGACTACTTCCTTGGGATCCACTTTAGAATAGAATAGAATAACTTTTATTTTCCCATTAGGGAACTTCAGTAGCCCCAGCAACAACAACAAAAAAACACATAGACAGTGACATAGACAGTAAGTAACTTTTACTCTGGTTATTGTTCAAGCTGAGTTATCTGTTTATTAGGTTATATTATATAACTATATTGTGTTGTATTATATGTTTAATATTATGTCACTGCATACAATGTGCTGCAAGTTACTTGTGCAAAGAAATGCACTGCAGAAGATGGTCTCAAGAGGTTTTCATGTTTTTTTAAACAAATCTGGTGCCACTGTGACAACCTAGCTTAATTATTTACGCAGCTACTTATAGACCCCATTTAGTAATAAACTAATGTTAATGAGTATAGCTAAATAACTCACTGTATTGCTTAAATGGTTCAAATGTAAGCCTACCTCCCAAAATCCTTCTGAAATTTTTTTTTCACAAGGAATCTTCGATAATAATCTGTCCTCTGCAAGGACCAACAGTTAGCTATAGTTAAATTTCTAGCAGTGCTGGTCAACAAGTACCAGAAGATAGCTAAGAAGCAGTTGCTTTCACAAGCTAAAGTATCTAGCTAGCTATATTTCTATTTACAAACAAGTCAAACTAATTTAAGAAGCACAAGCAAGTTGACAGTAAAATGTCAATTAAATGGTTGTTGTAAAATTTTACGGTTGACTTGTAGGGCTCTATTTTAACAAACCAAACGCAATGGTGAACGCAAGAGTAATCGCTTGGCGGTATCGCTCTGAGGGCGTGTCGGCGAGAAATTTGGTAATTTCATGACGGCAATCTTGGCGCACCTTATGGCGGTATTGCTAAAAGGCTGGGTTTAAACGTCCAAGGTGTGTCTCTATGGTAGCCAATCAAATTGTTGTTCTCATGCTTTAAAAAAAAGCCAGTTGGAACGCAATCGCTCCGTGCAATTTCATAATGAGCAACCCAAACGCACTGGACCGTCAACTTGGATGTGTGTATGATTCTACGTGGGAACATGCATTGAAATGTTCATTTTAAAAGCTGATCCGATACTTACCATTTATCTAGCCATATTAAACCGCTCAGCCAGTTGATTTCTCTTTGCCTGGCTGTGATGGGGACCCGCGACCACTGGTGCAGTTGGGGGCAAGCTAATTTTGTCGCATGTCACCTGGACATTGATGTGTTCCTTTGCGATTGACGAAAACTATTGCATGCTCGGGTGGTGCGCGGATTTGTATGTGCGTGCAGTCGATAGCACCAAGCACCCCGGGGAACCCACACTTGAGAAAAAATGCGAGTTTTGACTTTTTACTGCATTCATTGTCCGTATAGTTGAGGAAGGACACCCGCTGAAAGTATATCCTTTCTGTGTATTGTGTAGTGGTAGGCATGATCGCAAGTTTCTTGTAAGCTGTCCTGTTTTATTCTAGTAGTTTAAATTAAAATTAATTAATTAATAATAATTATAGGCTATTTGTTCATTAAATGGAAGTGTAATGTTGGTATCACCTATAGACACTACATAGAACTACATGACTAATAAGTTACCAAATTTCCAGAGTCTATTGCGTTTCCGCTAAGAGGTGGTTCCAGCTGATCATAACGCAATGGGTTTTCGTTGGTTCAAATTGTCACTGAGCCGAAAGTATTTTAGAACACGCCCCAGACAGCGCCACCCATCCCACTGCAGCGCAACCGAAAGGATGTTATGTTGAGAATTTGTTGATCCTAGCGGTATTGCTGAGAAACGCCATAGCGCCAGTTTTAAGACGTTGATGCTGTCAACAAGCTTGCGTTTGACTATACCGTCCCCTTGCGCTGGTTTGAAAATAGAGCCCGTAATGTTAGACGGACCATTACCATGCATTGATTTTAGCAAGGTAGTGGTTACACTGTAAGTCGCTCTTGGATAAGAGCATCTGACAAATACCTGTATAGTTAAACAAAAAGTAAATGCAAGCCAAGTCAGTAACTTTTAGTCTGTGACTACGAATTGGCAATGTCCACGTACCTACAAATAACGCACATAACAATGACCTTTTCCTAAAGAAGTTCAGGTGTAAACTATAGGCTGTAAAGCATTAAGAGGCAGGCTGAATCTTAGCAATTTGATATATTTAACATTTAATAGTCAATTACCCACATTTATCTACGCACAAAACTTTAATTTAAACTCTCAGCATATAAATAATGTTTCTCTGAAGTATGCAGTTTCCCTCTTTAATCTCTGTGGCCTGAGACGTTTGCCTTTCCGTACGGTATGGAGGAAGCTAAGTCTTCCAACATTTGGCCAGCCATGGAAGTATGTTGCTTGGATGTTTGTTGGTCAGAGATAGCCTGTAATTAAAAGATTAGCCTACTGAATTGGATTAAGCACATGATTAGGCTTTCTAAGTTAATAGCGCTTGTTTCTAATAAGGCCATATCTCATTACAGCAATGATGCCCCCGATAACACAGAAGTGTCTCGCGTGGCAGACTCACTAGTGAATGAACCAGGGTTTGGAATACGGTGCATGCCGAATGACCCCATACCGTAAGTATGATCTATTGCCATAAATTAGTTGAGTTTTTCATTTTTATTATATGATATGATATGATATGATAACTTTATTTCAGACTCATAGTCCATATAAAAAACATGCATAAATACAATACAATACAAGGACAACATAGATTAAAATACATAAAGACACCAATTCCAATGCTTCCACAAGCAGGAGAAGTATCTTGTATCACTCTGCTTAATCTTAGTGAGAGCAATTATTATCTTGTTGTGTGACTCAGATAGTCGACACATAAATTTATACATATAATTCCTTAACAGAGCATGGAAGGTGGGGACATTACTTGTTACAAACATGTAACTTGCACTTGTCCATCTTGGAAGCTTAAGGAGGATCCGGAACGCATCATTATATGCTACCTGTAGTTTTTTCATTTTTGCTATGCTATAGTTACACCAGAGGTAGGCTGTATAAAGTGAAGTACAGTAGGCTCTAAACAGGCTTATTTTATATGCCACGTGGTTATAATTTTTGACCATGTGAAACTAATTCAGTCCTGAGCAAAAAATTCAAAACTGAATTACTGATTTTGGTACATATGCAATTAATATGAATGTGTACTTCATCAGTATTATTTCGTGAAAAATAATATTGAAAATATGATATTCAATGGTCAATTTGTAATGTGTTCTTTTTCTAATTCCTTCGCTCTTTCTAAATCTTCCTTGTCAGCGCCAGTTTCAAATGCTATAATTGTCTCAGTAGACGTACTCACCCCTATGGAAAAAGCATATACTGCAGTATATTGTAAATATATCAAAATTATCTTCACAATATATTTAAAAGATACTGCAGTATATTACATTTCCATAAGGGCATGTAGAACATAGAGTATTGGGGGGGGGGGGGGGGGCAATTGTAACAGGGGTCAATTGTAACACAATTTTTGTTACAATTGCCCCCAACCCTGAACACATGAAACTAGCTAGCTTGCTGGATAGAATCTCAGCTCAAGCTTGCTTCAGATTGGTGCAATTTTTATAGTGTTGCAATTGCCCCCTGTTACAATTGCCCCCAGAATACTCTTCTACAAGTACTCAAGCTTCAAGTACTCATATAGCATGTAATGAGGTTCATTATTTTAAAATATCACTGTCAAATTAAACATTGAGACAATTTTAAATATAATATCGCATATATCACATATTTGTATCTTGCAGGAAACTGCCGTGCACTGGGAATGGGTCGGACTGGATTACTCCCTCCGTTCATCCTTCCATCTCTGACATCTTCATCAAAGGAAACTGGACGATGGCCAATCCCTCTCCCTCCTGCCAATGCAGCACCCCCCGTAAAAGCATCATGCTCCCTGACTGCCCCCCCGGGGCGGGGGGCCTGCCCCCCCCTCAGGTGAGTTAGTGCCGGAAGGACGTGCACTTGGCCCCGGTTTCAATCGACATTTAACCTTGACTTTGACTCGCAATTAACTTTAAGAGCCCCCCCCCCCCCCCCCCCAAGAAAAAATGGGGGTTCACATAAAGCATTATATTACACTACATTTTCGTATTTAGCAGACACTCGTACCCAGAGGGACTTGCACAGATTAAATCTTTTACATACAATCCATTTATACAGCTGTACATTTTTTTACCGAATCAATTCAGGTTAAGTACCTTCCTGAAGGGTACAATGGCAGCTCCCTAGCTGAGATGGACCATCGACCTTCGAGTTTAAAGCCCACTTCCCTAACCGTTATACTACACTGCTCTCCCTATTCACCAAACTAAATGAAAATTGGAAAAGTACAAGGGAAAAACCTGTATTACACTTAAAATGTGATATGGGTACCCCAACATCTATACCACAACTTGCCATATAGACTCCGTTATTGTGTTACAATGATTGTTGTTTGTCTGTTATGGTGCTCAAGAGGGATATACTATTATATTATACAGCTATTATTCAGTGCTGTACACAGGAATGGCTAATAAAGCGTCCGTGAATGAACATTCAAAAGAACCGCGCTAAATCTAAAAACAACTTGTCAGGTGCATTTTATTAAAGAATAAAGACAACATGCGTCATAGTATTGAGTTAAAAGGTGGCCACTTGCCAAATTAACCCAGCTGGCTTCCTATAGGGTCTCTCCCTGTCACATGCTCTCCCCTTAACCCCTCCCTCCACTGAGTTCCCTGGCCACGTGCGTTCTGAGCCGCAGGCAGATATAAAGTGTGGATAAAAACAGGTACTGCATATTTCAGGCGTATTGAGTGCACAGGCACACCTTTCCCCTCTAATTGCCATTCTTAAGCTTCCTTTAAATATGGCGTCTCGCCCGATGAGCTCGCACGGCCCTAGCATAATCCATTAAAGCATTTACATTTCCTCCCCTGCAGTCTCTGTAATTCCGCCGGATGTAATGTAGGGAGCAAAATGTAATAAAACATCGCCCGTGAAAGTGGTTTAGAAAGACTGGGTTACATCTCTTTGGCTTGGTGTTCATGTTGTTAGTCTGAGGTCTAATGGATACGTGGGTTCGTTGTGTGACTTGGCCTTTTCGCATTTTCGCATGATCTGATAAAAAATATATTCGATACTCTGCAGTGCCAGAGTGAAGGTAATATTTTATTCATCAGCAAGAGATGTCACGTGATACCCAATCGATATGGGTACGCGTCCCTTGGTTCCTTGATTTTGTCTGTTAGGAGTGAAAACTCAGCCTTCTGCCATGTGATAGTCTCCATAATAGCCTGCAAAGGCATCTCTAGCTGTAAAGTAGGTATTAATGACAGACAAAGGAGTTCCAAGCCAGTCTCTAACACTCCTGATGTCCTTACGTTTGGCCTTGTTTTGACAGAACCTCTGTCTGCACTTGTGGAGGATCTAATTCCCTAAGAACATGCGAGCCAAACAATAGATAAAGCACGGCAGCCCGCAGACCTCTCTTTATATATTAATTCTCTCTCCATTGCAGTTGGCAGATGCCGTTTCATATTTGTGTGTTTTTATTGTTTTTTTTTTCTGTAGAGGGAAGATGGTCTTGCGTATCTTTGCCCTGTGGTTACACCAGAGAGAGTTAGCACAGGACAGCACACGAGTCTCTGGGGGGTTTGTTTGTGGGATATTCGATGGATTTGTGAGGTGTTAAATGGATTTGTTACCGACTTCCACCTTCTGACATGTGAGAATGTTGACAGCTGCGATAACTGTGAAGCATCTGATGAAAAACTAACGTTGCACTTTTCATGTCCTATATATTGCCATTTATGGTCGATACACAGGCAGGCTATATGCCTTCATTGTGTATTTTGTCTTTTGAATATCGTTACATTGATCCATCTTGGGTAACATATTTTAATTCTGTGAAAAGGCAGAAAACAGTGATTTCAGTTTTTGTCTCTTCTTGGTTGTTATTATATTACTTTGTCTGCTTAAAAAAAAAAAGATAAGTAAATAAACAACCAATGGATTTGGCATCCTGTATGTGAAATAATATCATGTGGATTTTCATTTTCTTGGTTATGATTAATGTTTGCTTTGCTGCTGCTCTCTGGTTCTGTCCTAAGTGCATTACTGCCATCACTTCACCCTGCTAGATTACCCTTTTATTAAAAAAATCACGTAAAGAGGCTAGAAATAATGTTACCCAGTTCCATGTCATAATATGGCTCTAACAGCTTAGAATAGGACCTGTAATGTTTTATTTTTAATTGGTATAATTGTGAACCCTTAGGTAACAATAGGGAACATATTTTGTAGTAGGTTTTTTTATTTAATTTTTTATAAATCACAGATCAAAAGGGGTACTACATCAAAAACATAATTTTCTATGTTATTTCATACCACGCTAAGAAAAATAAGCTTTTTCTGTACCTCCAAGCCACAGCTCACAGTCAATCAGTCAATCAATCAATCAATCAAAAACAAACCGTTTTGTAGAAGCATGTTATCCCCAGGCAACATCCTTGTATAGCAATTATTTTGGAAGTCAGCAGTTACTGCTTTGAAGCAGCGCAGAAGCCATGTGGCCTCTTGGGAAATGAAGTTCTTACATGCTAATTTAACGTGAATGGTCCTCATTAGGAGAGCAATGTCAACTGGGTGCGGAAGCACTTTCAAATGCACAATTGAAAGGGTGGTTTACCAATGTACAAATTTCAGAAATTTTTGGAAATTCTATTTCCTGCTGCCGTAACATGGCATATAGCTGTGCAATCAGATATTGTCAACGCATTGAAAGGAAGCAGGAGGGTGGTTCACCTGGAATATCAGATGGGTGGTAGTTATATCCTGGACTTGAAATAGCTGTTTTGTGTGTGTGTGTGTGTGTGTGTGTGTGTGTGTGTGTGTGTGTGTGTGTGTGTGTGTGTGTGTGTGTGTGTGTGTGTGTGTGTGTGTGTGTGTGTGTGTGTGTGTGTGTGTCTGTGTGTGTGTGTCTGTGTGTCTGTGTGAGAGAGAGAGGCAGAGAGAAAATGGCCAATTCATTGCAGGTCTGGTGCTAGTGGACCTATGTATAACATAATCCATATGTGTTAAACACAAATTTGTAAAAAAAACAAAACATAAAATACCTGCCTAGGTAAACATTTACCTCAGTGATTTTGCCTCACACAGTTCAATAGCACATTAAATGAACTGGCATCACATTAGGAGTTGGATCCCTATGACTGTGATATCATTTATCATTTGATTGATTTACTGCTTGAGTGCTTCTGTTTTGAGAAGATCAGATAATTTCAAAACGCGATGAGCTTCATGGCATTTCAGAGCCAGCCGGAGCTTGCCAAGTTTAAAAAAGTTTCAGAAACAAGACTAATGAGTCAGAAGCCTTATGACTGGATACAAGCCTGTCCCAGTTTGTGCCGCTAACTGTAACGCTGGCTGACAAATCCAAGACTCTGCTTTTGTGAAGTGAGTGAATTTTTTTTTCTTCCCCCTTTATCTCCTAATTTCCTAAAGCTTTTGAATATTCATTTGAGATTGTTAATTGGGGGCATATCGCCAAACTCAAAAGCCCGACTAACGCGATTCAGAAAAACAGAAAATTTAAAACCCAAAATTGCACTAAGTGGTAACACGTGTCCTTCTCTGGTTTCCCGCTTGCAGATTTATGAATGATGCAAAGAAAGGCTCTCCCACCTCTCATACAGGGACGTGTGCGCCTTAATTAGAAAAAGGGAATCGCAGGATCGCAATTTATCTGATCAGACTTCAGCTTAGCCAAGCGCGTGAGCTGCGTGCTTTGTCGGGCGCGAGCGCTCAGGAGATGGCGGCGGCGGGTCTTGTGGAACCGCCGGAGGCCTGATGACAGGGAGCTCATCATTGGGAGTGGAGTGGGACTGTAATGCTGGCGCTGAGGACGACGGAAGAGAGAGAGAACATTTTTCTCAGGTGGTTTTAAATGGGACAAGGGGAAGAGGAGGAGGAGGAGGAATTGCAATCAAATGAACAAAGTCTTTTGGAAGGAAATAATGGCGGTTTTCATTTCTGTTGAATGGCGGGCGATAGCCTGGCTGACTTTGTGAGGGCAATGCCGTGCATCCTTAGAGTTTGTGTTGGCTCCTTGAGCAGGTAAAAGGTTTTTCTCCGTGCCCCATCTACTGACAAGCAATGGCCATTAAGGTGTGTGTGTGTGGGGGGGGATAAATCAAAGCAGGGTGGTTGTCAAGGTGATCTGACAAAAAAAATAAAGTGCCCTTTACACTGCCTTTGCTGAGACATAATCGTCCTCTTTGATGGCGTTGTCAAAATGCCGTATCTGTGCAGGTATTCAAGAATGAGTGTTTCCTAGTGTACAAGCATGTCATGTGCCCTCTTGACTGGCCTTCCTCTGAACATTATTTTCAGCGCCTGTATGGGGAAAATCTGGCTTTTCTCAACTGTTTTTCGCATTACAGTCCGGCTCTTTCCCTCCTGCATTGATCATCTGCGCTGTTCCGGTGAATGATGTAGTGCTATTTAAAATCTCCTTGTGCTTTTTCTCAAAGGACTTGTAACCTGCAACTGTTTTTATTCATAGTGTTAGGTCACAGAAAAGGATTACATTTCCAGTCACTTAATATTGTGCAAAGCAAATGCATGTCAAGTTAAAAATATAAATATCCAGCCATTAGACGGAATGCTAAACTACACCAAAGCCATTTCATGGCTGTAATGACAGATATTAATTACCCGTATCTGGTTATTAATCTGGCAGTACATATGATTTTTTTTCTCATTGCTGTTTAAAATACACATTGTTGTGTCACTGCTAAGTACACTTTTTTAAATCAAACTCAAAACTCTTCCACAGCATCAGTCCTAAGAATACTACAGTAGCCTATATCAAGCAATACACAAAAACACGAAAACACCACAATAAAAAAAACTCTACCTTCCTTTCCACATATGAATTATCGTGACAAAGGATTACCTATCGAGGGCGTGTTATGGCCTGTCCATTACACTGGCATTGATTGTTACTTGGAATTTTGGTGAGTTACAAACTTAGGCCTTTTTATTTGTGCACTAATTGTAAGTCGCTCTGGATAAGAGCGTCAGCTTAAATGCCTAAAATGTAAGTTTTGAGAAAAATGCATATTCATATAATCATACAAAATTTGCTTTGCAATTCGAAGGTGATGCCAACAGTCACTTGTTATCGTTGTGCATATTATACTTCCTTCCAGAGTAGGACAATAAGCCTAGACATTCGCCTGAAACCTCTTCTGGAGCATGACAGTAGAGTATAAGTTTGCTAGGCAGGAGAGGTGAGCAGGTATATATGATGGTGCTATATAGCAAAGATAAAATGGGATTGCAGTGAGCCGAGCATTTCGAGAGGGCCACGTCCCATGGACTCAAGGCACAGCATCCATTTGTCAAGTGATGAGCAGGTGATGGCTTACATCATGTACAAAATAGTCTTTCTGGCGGGCCTTAAAATTGATGTAAGGCAAGCCATCTGTGACTTCTTCCTGAGACTATTTCCTTGAACTCAAAAGGGCCGGTATTGAATAAACCATGACATTGCGTGGCATTGCTGGAGCAGATTCTTTCATCCAGTCGCCCTGATTTCTCGCAAAATGTCCTTCAAAATATAGAGGAAAAGAAAAAGAAAAGAAAGGCGTGCAATGAGAACTTCAGAAATGAGACAATACACAGTTTCCATGGAAACTGCAAGGATCATTACCCCTATTATCAAATCTTTAATATTGACCGATTCAATTATCTCTTAATATTTAACCTTCATAGCTGAATTGCTTTTTTATTATTTATATAAAAGCACAGATGAGCCATCGCTTCCTCTATTAGGAGTGATTGCTTTTTGCCTCCGCATGCAGCCTGAGGCAGATGGCCCTCGTGCGATGTGGTCCGCGTAGAATGCATCGCCGTGCCATCCTTGTGGTTTCATATACCCAAGTGTCATGACAACATAAGCAATCATGAGGTATTGTCTCGGGGTTTTGTTTTCACGTGATTATTAAAATGATAATATTTGTTAAGTATATAATACACTAAACAAATTAAAGTGTATTTGTTGTGAAGCTTCCTATGTTTTATGGAACATTATGTATTTTGTTACATATTGTAGGTGCAACCCGTAAATATGATCATTGATATGAGACATTAACATTTGGGGCTGTTTGCTACATTTAAAAAATCACCCATCCCCTTTACCCCCTTGTATCTCTTGTACCCCAGCAAACATAACAGACCAGGTTGACATAAACTGTAAGTAAAAAAAATGATATACTGTACTTATATACTTATATTAAACACATCACAACCTAAAGTAGCTATATCTGTTGGGAACTAATAGAAACCTTCTGTGTTTCTATGCCAAACAGAATAAATATGTTTCCACATTTATGCACATTTTCTGAATTAAAATGCTCATGGATACCAATATCTCATATTGCTGGTTGACAGAATCATCCCTAAACCTCCCCTTATCATTTACTTCATCAGAAGGCCATTTTGATTTGATTTGGGGAGAAAGAACTTGGCATGAAAAGGTCCCAGATTTCATTTTAAAATAAAATATTTGAATGCATGAAAGTTGACACCCATTATTGTTTTTTGCCGTTACACTTTTTCTCGATTTAGGAAGCAGAGCCGAGAAATCTCAGCGGCGTTGGGAGGTGTTATCCTTGCCTCATTTTCGAAGAAACTGACTGCCTGATGCGTTTTTCAGCTGCTTATCCTCACGTGTCATAGTGTCACTAACAGGACAGCAACAGAAGATGAATTATGGGAAGGTGTTTGTGTTGCACTTGGGATCTCTGGTTACTTCCTGCCTGTCTGCCAGTTTGTTTTTCCCGACTTTACCTTTATGTCTCTCTCTGTACGCTCTACAATTTTAACATGATCTCAATGTCATAAAATCAGGGCAACCACCAAAAGTGTGTACCAGCACTAATAATGACAGTGAACATGATGAGGACTAATGATTTAAGATTATATAATATATATTTTAGGTTAAATATCAATGACCAAGGGCTCTATCTTAAACGATGTTAGCGATTGGTCTAAAACACATGGTGCAAGTGCATTTAGGGCGTGTCCAAGTCCACTTTTGCTAGTTAGACGGCGTGTTATTTGAGCGCTAAGTACGGCGCAAGGTGCAAATGGGCTGAACTTAGTCTCTTCGTTAATTATAGGTCTGTCTTGGGCGTAGCATGCACTAAACCAATAGAAATGTCATGTCCCATTCCCTTTGAAAGCCTGCTTTTCCACCTTGGTGGATTGCTTGTATGATGGCGAAACAGACATGCATGTGCTTGTGTAGTTAAAGTGTGCGAGCAAGGAATAGGCTATATGGATCAATAGTATGATCAATATTATTTGGACTAACCATTATGATGCATTTTCATATACGCAATAATAATCTTTAACATTAGAATTTAACACTGGCACAGGTTCCCGGTAATTCCCGACAGTGCTGTTATTTTAGAAAATATATGCGGTTTAATTTTGTTAAAAAGCACCTGCAACCGCTGAGAATAAGCTATAACAGAATAGGCTATGGCTTCCGTCTCACCTTAGAAAACACCAAATTAGCCTGCTTGTTTAACAAATTTTGTTTGATTATACAAAGAAGCATTGTCAAACATCAATTCCATGTTCTCACAGCAGTTAGATCACAGACAATGCATTTCAGTTAGCAAAGTTCAAGCTTCATCCGAAATTTATATTCTCATAATAACATACGTAAATAGTGTTATTTTGTCTTAATGATGACACTAAATACACAAAAGCTGTCAGGTTGGGAACACATAGGTTCACGCATAGCCTACTTATCTTGTTTTATAATGTCCTGCTTATGGAAATATGACCAACTTGTTTTTACTGGTAAATTAATGCTTTAAAACAATCCCATTTCCCCGGGATTGAAGGGACAACTTACATCTATTGCGGGAGAGAACATTAATATTATTAACAATATTAATCCCGATTTCACAATAATCTTCATACCTTGTATGCATGCCTGTGTGCGCCCCTGTGTGTAACAGACAGGAGGGTGTACGCGCATTGCCTATGTACATGCCTATGTAGACGCACTTATATTGCGCTGTTAAAATAACATAGAAATAACTACGACATGACTTTAGACCAGGTTTGTGGTGGTTTTAGCGCAAACACTTTCTGCTGGCTCAAGATACCAATACGCCAAAAATTATCCTGGCCACACCTCATCTTAAGACCAACCCACCCAGTTAACTTGTTATGGGCACAAGTTCACTTGGTAGTTAAGCAACGTGAGCGCTGGGCGCTATAAGGACCCCTGCGCCGGGTCTAAGATAGCAAAGACACTTGCGTTTGGGTTAGCGTCGCTTACCGCCGGGTGTAAGGTAGGGCCCCAAGAGTTGCGGGGCACATTCTAACTTTGAAATCCAGTTGGTTGGATTTGCTCAGCCCAAGTTTTCCTTCAGCTCAAATATGTGTTGAACCTTCTCCTGTGGATGTCACCGGTTATTTGCGGCTTCCATATCTATGCAAAAAGCAAAAAGCACCAATGTTCTTATAGAGAGAATGATAAGAATGCGCGGAGATATTCGGGATAGTGAAATCCAGTTGGATGAATTCTATCTGTGCGCTGACCCCGTTATAACATAATACATAAATATGAGAGATTATGCTGTCAGAATCCATGGAGGAAGCAGAGGCTAGATACTAACAAGAAACGACACTCCTCTACTCTTGGACCGCTGAGCTGACCTTTATTGGCTTCTACCCCACAATCAGCTGAAGTGTGAAATGGCCTGTCCTATGCCAGCATTTCTGTGATTATGAGAATTATTCAGATAAATAAATAAATGAATAAATACATGGTTTGATTGGGGTGAAATTAGTCCTGTGTTGTATCCGATATAACAATCTCAGCAGCTGGGGCCTTGCTCACAACTAATTACCTCAGAATCAAGCTTGACATTGTAGTATGACACCGTTATGCCCTCAACCCTCAAAAAAGAAAGTTTGTCAAAGTCTCTGAATGCTGTGACTGTCACTTTGTCACCGGGCAACAAGTACGAAGGCCAAGTGTGTCAACTTCATTTGCACTGCTTACGTGTGATCGCATTCTATTTCCCTCTGCATGCGCATTGACATGTAGCTATATTTGAAGCCTTGTTCTACCTGTTTTCTTTCTGCACCTGGCTTCTGAGATTAGCTGATTAATTGCTGATTGACACTAAACAGAAATTGGATTTAAGGCCTTGTCAGGTGTCAGCAGAATGTGGTCAACCTGCTGTTGTTTTGGGAGCAAGGCAGGAAGGAATTAAATGAGTAATTTCATTATGCATTATTAATATGGATGCCCAATTGCACAATGAGTGTTCATTGTAATGACACATTTATCTTATTTTTATTTTATTTTCAGTGGTATTCACAGTACTACCATCAACACAATATTTTAATTATGAATCTAACTAGCAATGTGGAAAGATAACAACCCCACCATTAATGTTCAAGTGATTTAATTTGCCTCAGTTTCATTGAAAAATGCTAAAGTCAGTTTCATTTTCACCAGCCAGCAAGCTATTTTATAAACAGTGCTAGACCTGGTGGACCCATGAGAGCCAGGGCAGTTCAAGCCTGCACACAATGTTCATTACAACCTTTTACATCATTGCAGTAATGCTGTGTAAGGTTCTGGAAAATAGCAATGTTTTAGCAAGGTCGTTTTTTCCCCCGGTAATGTGTCTTTACTAACTTTTATACTTACCACCCCCAAACCACAACTTTCCAGCTGTGTTGTAAATAGGTCAGATTTATACTTATACTTTATACCTCATTCCCAAGGATAACATTTATCCACCAAAATCATGAGAATGCAACACTATCACATCCTCCCACAACATATAAAAACATTTTTAAATATGTATTTGACATTCGGTATGATTATTTCAGGGAGATTTGGTTGACAGAAAAAACTTTATTCAAAAACTTTATTTACTCTTTATTCACTCTTTATTCAATATTCTATCATGGCATTATTATTAATAAAGTAGCAGTAAATATCATAACAGATTTGTTGTGGTTAAGTTAGACGGCCTGCTTGATATGTGAGCAGGCTAATGTTTGTTATCACGGGCCTGCAGTACACTGGTACATGGTAACTGCAAAAACTCTCTGCTCTTTAATAAACATTCCAGCATACAGCACTCCCATAAATTTCCTGCAATATTAATAAAAATGCATCTGTCTGGTATACTCTAGCAATAATATATTAATGGGAACGTGCAAACAAATTTATTTTACTCGTTGCCTTATCCGTGCTTTTTGCCCTCATATCCATTATAACATTAAATGTGTGTGTACATATTATGTGGTGTAATATTATACGTATATATACTGTGTGTATATATATATATATATATATATATATACATGAAAAAAGAGAGAAAACCAAGGCGAAAATATACAATGCAAAGCTCCAATGTTCAGTCCGCACACTCAAACGAAAAAGTTAAAAGACTGACCTTCAGAGGCACGAACGAACCTGACGAAGATACGCCAAAATGCGCGTCGCTCGTTCAACTTTTTAATAAATCTTTTTTGCATCTAAACGTTTTTTTGCCTCTGAAGGTCAGTCTTTTAACTTTTTCGTGCCGACAGCAGCACCTCTTTGATGGAGACACGTTTGTGCACAAGGCTTTTTCCTTTTTTTTCATATATATATATACGTATATGTATACTACATAATATACACATACATTATGTCATTTTTCTAGTTTTATAGCTATGCCACTATATAAAATGGGTAATATACTTATCTCATAATTATGTGATTCTGTTTAACTTTATTTTTGAGATGCAAAAAGGTATTACTTGACAAGGCATTGTATGGCCTGCATTGATAAATGTTTTATATAAGTGGAAAATAATCAGTTACTATGTTAAAGGTAAACATATTGTAAAGTTCATAATAAAGATATAATGTAACCGTACAGCGTGGCATATTACTAGCTGAGTGTTAAAATATTATAAATATATTATAAATGTAATTAAATATAAACAGTCTAAATGTTTTTTCGGAGTTGAATACCAGGTGAACAGAATATTAAATTTGTTTCTATGCCTTGGCAAGATTTACATAGACTGTAGTCTTTTAATATATTTTTATAGTATTCCAGCTTACAGCTTCAGCAAGTTTTACAAGTAGGGGTGCATATGAAATGCATGCATTGTAATCAAACCAAATATATATTTTTTTAATGGATTTTTGTGTGTTACAGATATGTGTATCAGTGTAACATTTTTAGTTATATTTGCATTTGCGTGCGTGCATGTGTGTGTGTGTGTGTGTGTGTGGGATGTCTTTTGCGGCCACTCAGTGAAACATGGGTCAAGCCCTTTCAGCTTCACGGTAAATCAAGGATTTCAGAGCACTTTTACTCTGTTGCCCTCTGCCCTAAAGTAATTACATGGAATAAATGCCACGTGAAAGCGTTCTGCATACCAATATATCTCACCAGCGGATGAATATAATGAATACTTCCCCTGGCTTGAACTGGGGTCATGATGCTAATTCTTTAGCAGTATGCTGTTCATGAGCGGGGCAGAAAAACATATTGCCAGTGCTAAAGGTGAATTAAATTTTTTATCTAGCCAAATAAACCACGTCCCTTTCTCCGTACGACACATTAGCATGTTATATTATAAGAGCAAACAGCTTCAGAACCTTTGAAATTAGACGGCAAAGTGGGAGTCATTGAGCAGGAAAGCAAAGCCTCTTTTCTTTTAAAAATGAATACATTCTCCAAATTAGATAAAAACCAAGGTATGTCTACAGCATAATAAGCTTAGGCGTATCGTATTCTGACACCCACCACCAGCAGTACCATTCCGCCACATTTTCAGTGCTGTGTATTGGAATTGAAAATTTCCATAACCTCTTAGTCCTGTGAAAACAACGATATCTTTGAAAAAGTCACACTATTTTTCACTTGCACGCTTTGGAATTTTTACACCACCATAATTGTGCGCAATTAAACTGGGGGAAAAAAAAAAATGGAACGGATCCAATGCAATTAAACACGTACAGACTCTTGATTTAGAACACAAACTAATCATGCATAGGACGAGGCAATGATCCATCAGTGACGCTTGAGCGCCATAAATCACAAACAGATTGCGAATCCAACCATGGCGCTAACCTCCCTCCCAGAAGGCGTGTCGATACTGTGTCTGTAAGTGTTGTGTGTCAAATCTACCAAGGCAAGGGGGGATTTCTTTTTATAGAATAACCTTCAGACTCGTCAAAGTTGAGAAAACAACATTAATTAGCATCGTGTTGAAAATATATGTCCCTTAATGTGTTTGGACACAAAAGAACATATAGATTATTCTGCCTAGTACTAATTGCCACGGTACTCAATGTGAATTTGTATGTCATGAATGTGAGAAATATAATGTCTTTAAATAGGGTTAAGCAAGGTGGAATTTACCTTCTGTGATTTCACTAATCCTAGCAGTCAAGAATGGGCTCTAATGAACAGATTTCATGAGACTAGTGGACACTAATTTGAATCATCTTAATAAGCCTCGGTTTGGACCAGACAGGGAAGTTGTGTTGTAATCTGGCTTTCACAACACGGTGGCATTTTATAATTACATGACTGAATATGTACAGTGATACAGGCATGACTAAATAAAGGCTTTGATGCCTTTGCATCACCAGAAATGAAATTATCAACATATAGGGCATTAAATGGTGTCACAGATTAGTATTTTCAAGAGGTGCAAGCAAGTCACTTTGCACTGAAGGTTTTTCATTGTTCTTATAGAAAAAGGTTTGCTTGCGGTGGATGAGCGGAGTGGTCATTTTGGGGTTTGGAATGACTCTAACACTCAGCACTGTCTTGCTTTAACATATTTAAGAGGTCTGAACAAGCAATGAATCTGAATCCTGGAAATAGTGTGAACCAGCACACACAGGTGGGAGCCAGCAATACCAGAACATTGTAAGTGGCCAGACAGACACCTGGGTGTATAATAGTGTACGTTAAAGTCTGTATACACTTACAGTTAAAACGTCAATGAAAAAAAAAAAAATCTGTTGATCAGACAGCAGATTGTGAGAGTTGATAATAGAAAGTTTTTGGTTTTTTTCAACAAAGAAAAGTACTTCTAGCGAATACAGAAAGAATCTGTGTTGGACTGGGTATGATCGCACCTTCTACCTCCTCCTCATTCAACAGACAAATCGGGCCTCTCTCTACATTGCCTGCACCCACGTCCTTAAAATACCAAAAACATTGTTTGGACACAAGTCTCAGAGACAAGAGGAAAGTTCTAATTTGTAATACCTTACTTATGACTGAATGGTGCACATCTATGGTACAAATTTAGCTTTTAAATCACCACACGCATTATTTTCATATTGAGACTGGGAATGTGTGCTAGTACATTTCAGATGCAAGTTCTGTTTTATGAGGCTATTGGTTGATTCCTTTGCCTCATTAGCTTTAAGGAAACCCTACACAAGGTAAGATTATAAAGGGAATAATCTTCTCAAAGTGCATAATTTTCCCATTTCTCCATTTCTAACATCATCCCATCCCATCATCCCGCAGTATAAGGATCAGATAATGAGAGGTGGAATGATGAGCCTGTTTTGCCGCTACTTGAACCAGGAAAGAGAATTTCAAAATTGCAGTATTGGCTTATGAATAATGAAGCATGGTCCTGTCTGGAGAAAATGAGATTTTAATGTGTGCACTCATATCCAACTTTATGTCAGTATTGCAGCCAAATTGCAGGCCTGTTCCCCTCTATGGCACACTCGTCTTAGGGTACCTTTAAAAAAATTATAATAATAATTATAATAAATGCTTATGTAACGTTTATTTTATTTTTCTGCAGAGGGTACAGAACACAACAGATACCCTCCAAGATTTGACTGGGAGGAATATGACTGACTTTCTCCTGAAGACCTACGAGCACTCAGGCAAAAATAGGTACTTATTTGATCTCCAAATGTGTCAAGTGCTAAACTGTTTATAATCTCACATGACATTATCTACATTATCATTGCAGCTTATTTTATTCGAAATTTCCTTTCGTCCAGTTGCTTCTAGCAGTATGTGTGTACAATTCAATTCTCTCTCTCTCTCTCTCTCTCTCTCTCTCTCTCTCTCTCTCTCTCTCTCTCTCTCTCTCTGTTCCCCTGTTTCCTGACATGTTAATTAAAAAAAGAAAAATTTAATCTCTGAGGAGAATTTTAACTCCAGCCTCTGGCCATATGTTCAGTGTTCCACGCAGTCTTGTGTTATTCACGCAGTCGTGTGTTATTCACGTGGACCTGCGCTGTTCTCACACACTTTTAGGTACGGAGGGATTTCTGTCGGAGGAGAGAACTCGCAAGTCAGAATGAACGAGTCGGAAATTTCCGCCTTTCTCGAGGAGCTGAAAAGCCTCTTCAATTCCTCCCAGGTATGCCGCTGAACAGATGCCACTGAACAGATACCTCAAATGGCAATAGTCAGGCATCGTAACAGGCCTTGACATTTGAAGTACATACTTACAGAAAAAAAACCTGCTATGGTTACTACAAGGTGAGCAATAAATGTTCAGTCTTGCAATCACAGGGGCTAAGAACTAATGGTCATACTTATTTGATCTTAAGTTGCTAGTGATTTTTACAATATAGCTCAAGCCCCATGGTTTGGGCGTCCACAGAAACTAACTAACTTGATGGCCGCAAAAAAAAAAAAACCATTGCCTTTCTACACCTCTATTAGATCTGTTAGACTGCAGATTATGTGTGATTAGCAGATCACTACCCCACAGGCACTTGAGAAAACTCACACATGATGTGCTCTTGTTTGACTCGAGTCCTCGTCCATTAGCGATGTCACAATTGGAGCTTCTTATGTGTTCTTTTCCATCTCAAGCTTCCTAATTAAAGTTGCACATTTTCTACGTGACCCGTCTTTCATGACCCGCCCCTGAACAGCAAGTTTGACTTGGCATAGGAGGATGGCTTTCACTTCATGTTCGATTGCATTTCATCCTACTTCAGAACCATAGTTTCCATAACAAAATGAATCAGATAGACACAAACTGTACTCCCACAAATGGAAACCTAGGTAAGGTGAAGATTCAGGATGAAGGCCAGAACCATATCTCTTGTGTTCATTATTAGACTTCATTATGATGACCTGAAGTTAACTTGTGTTGAGACAGTAAAACACTTCATAGAACTACTATCCAGTTTACTAATGTTTATATCAGCTCAGCTATATGGTTAGTATAATTTCTTATTATCAACACAATGTCTTCTATTTCAGAAAGAAGCAATAATTTCAGTATGTTTTAGTTTTATTTTGAACGATGCTTCCAATTCCGCATGCTAGCATAATGGATCAAACCAATCCTTCAGCGCTGCAAATGAGAATGGTTTGTTTTATTGTAGCTAACAGGAACAAGTCACATATTTTCACTTTATTTTCCCTGTAGTTTAAGTTCAGTGGTTTTTCAAAATAATGAATGAGTATTGTGTGGGCACTGAAAAGGTCTTAACCTTCTTTAAATCATTCTTTTTTCACTGTTTCACAGAAACTCCTGCTGCAGTTACACTGAATAGAGGAAATTTAATTGCAAAAATTGAAAGAGCAAGCCTTCCTTTCCTATATGTGTGGTCTGTCGGATTTGTTGCATGGACCTGCAGTTTTAGTTGTTTAATGGTAAACCCTAATTTCGATGAGTTGTGAAGTGCGTGCAGTTCTTGAACATGAAGCCAGCTCATATCCCATCCCTCTGAAGTTTTCCCACTGGTCATTTAAGGGAGTACCATTGTCTTTGAGGGGATAGTGTACCCCGGGGAATAGATTAGCTAGCGTAACCGCTCTCGTTATTTCTCAAAACAGCATGTCTAGCTTAGAAACAGACCCGGTTCTACAGTTAATCCTGAAGCATACAGACTGCCAGGGAGCCAACTTCAATGCCAAGCTGAATCGGGCTGTATTTTATCCCTGCCTTGAAGAGAATTGTTGACACAAACGGCACAAATCCACGGCACCTTGTTTGAAATTGTGAAACTGAATTAATTGAAAATAATATTATAAATATGCCTGGTGCCAATAATGGACGTGGATTCATTGCAGAGCATTCATTACAAATATTGAATTAAAGATGAGAAGGTCATTATTTCACACTGCAGTCCTGTGTCTGCAAGTGTTTGTGGTTTCCTTTCCGTCCGTAGCCAGGTGACTCCTGGCTTTACTCTTTAACCGATCCAGTGGCTTAAATTAACATCTAAGTCTTGAAACATATAAAAACACAACAGACAATGTAGCTCTCTAGGACTTTAGTTTACAGATGTTTGTATTATTCTCGACAAAACTGTTCTCATGAAACCAAACTGCACAAAGCATAAACTGTCTATTCATTGTGCAAAAGTATAATTCCTAAAAGATCTCCGTACCAAATGATAAACAAATTAATGAAGAAAGGAAATAACATGTATTTATGATTTTTCACAGACCCGACCAACACTTTCTTTTCGTTGTATGGTTTGACACACCAAGTTGGTTCAGAGTGCAGTGATTTTATCCATTTTTTTTTATTATTAAGTCCACTGATAATATTTTCCCCTGCATCTGCCCTATGCTTTACACAGGGACCCCCTCCTTGTTCATTCTTTCTAATCTACAATGCATCAGAATTTTCATATAGTGTTATATCCGTTCCGAAGTGTGCATCGCACCAGGACGGTATGGAGCTGCGTGTTTTTGATGATGCAGGAAGTGCCACTGTGGTCAGAGATCACCTCTGGCTCCATTTCCTGTGGAACTCCGCAGCATCGCAGGTAGAAAGAATCCAGCTTAATTGTGCCTTGTGGATTTTGCCCAGAACCCCACATCTGGACTGAGCCAACCAAGCCTTCCACAGCATGCAACGATACTGCATATCATTTATGTCTTAACGAGTCAAGAACAAATACATGGATACTGTGGGCCCGAGATAACAGGGAACACATCTCTGAAACACATGAAAAAACAGATGATTAGCAACCGAGAGATAGCTGAGAGATTTTTTCAAGTGTTTTCCCGAGTGTGACCAATTAAAAGGCTGTTTTCTTTTCTTCTCTCTTTTTTTTTTCTTTTCAGGACAGCGAAACCGATCAGATTTGGCAGAATGCGGAGACGTTAATGAAAGAGCTTGGAACAAGGGATAATGTCAAGGTATGAAACAATTATACGCCCGTGCTCTGCTCGGATCCATCCGAGCGCCCTTGGAAAGTTCCGGCAAAAGGATTTGCTTTGTCATTAATGCCTTACACATACATTGCACCTGCTCAGCTGGCTTCTTGCGTTGCTTTTCTTTCTACTTAGTGATCTCCCACCTGTTAGCAGCTCTGTCTCTCCCGCCTCTGTGCCTGGAGACCCGCCTACAAGTTTCTTACTGCATGCTAGGGGAACCGCATAGACCCCAGAATTTGTCATTATAAATAACAACATGTAGTGTCTGTATTTGGCCAAAAGGGGCGGTGTGGGCACCTGCCTGTTTGAATAAAAGCTTGGGGTACAGCCATAGGTCTAATGATGGATAACTCCTCAGCTTTTCAAAACATGGCACGTATTTGTGAAGGCCAACAAGGAAGGAGGGCAAAGATGCCCATAATAAAAGCACTGAAGCAATGGTTGTCACCACCATAGCTTTTGATCCTTGGACATTTGGTAGCAGCCGTGTTATTATGCTACTTTAAATTTGCAGTTAAGTTAAGGGAGAGATGCACCTTTCGTACAACCAGCCCTAGCTCTGCTCTAACAGTGTATAGCCTGTAGTCACTGAGCTCCAGAGGAAAGCATCATAGATGTTTGCTCATTTCAGCTGCAATGTTCATTTCAAACTTCAGGGGGTAAACTTTAAAAAAATTGTATTGGAAAACAAAGATAAAAGCATAAGAAGATTTTTTTTTTTTTTTCCCCACAGAGCTCACATTAGTTTGTCTTGGTAGTCTAGCTTACAAATGCAATCAATATGTCAATATGTGTCAACTGGCTAGATGTCTGATTACTGAACAGAAATCACGTAATGTTTCACTTCGCTTAATCTGGAAAACAGAACTTTCAGCTGGCTAACATATGGCAATTAAAGTTTTCAGATTTCACACATTTAGCGAATATTCTTATTCAGATCAACTTGCGCAGCTGACATTATTTTGCATACAATGCATTTGCATGTTTACTAGAGCAATCCTTGTTAAGAGCCTTGCTTGAGCATAGTCACAGCACGCCTCCCCACCTGGTAATTTAACCTGTAACCTAACAGTGTCTAATTCAGTTCCCTAACTATTATGCGCAAACACAAAACATCTTGGGCATTCTTTTAAACATATCCATGCAGCTGGATATTTAACTGAATCAATTTCAATTGGATACTTTGCTCAAGGGTACAACAGCAGTGATTTAAGTTTAAGGACTTGGGGTTTAATTGAAATGGGGCCCTCTGAGTTGCTGTACAAGTACAGACCTTTAACCATTGTATTGCATACAATACGCTTATTACATCTATTGAAATAGAAGCACAGTTGAGTTAACATGTCCTAACCTTAGATAGCTTGAGTATATATTTGGAGGTGTGAACACATTAAACGATAGTGGGGTTAGCTTTTTCTCACATTTTAACAGTCTGCTTTTAAGAGTCTGCTTTTATTTTCTTTCTTTTTTTTTTGGAGCATGGTTTTGAACTGCCATTTACAGATTTGTTATTTTTTAAAGAATTTACTGTAAAATTTTTGAATTGTATTCGGAACATTGTCTGAATTATTGTTGAATGCTTCAGTGCTTGCATTTTTGTGCGAACGCCGCATGTCTAGATGTGTTTTTAGATGTGCGGGTCCACATCGATGTATTCGGTGAATGCCCTGCCCTTCAGTACTATGAGTAATAGAATATCGGTTTCATAACCAATGGCTGATTCATCACATGTTCGGCCTGTGACAACTGAGATATGTTTAGGGGTGTCTGCTCACAGTTTTCTCAACTCTTGGATCATGATGGCTGTGTGGATTCAAAATGTTTGTCTCACTGACACATGAGCAGTTACCCTGACGTACACAGCGAGATTATGAATCATGTTCTTTCAGGTCCCTGTTAAGGTTTAGATTTACTCTGCATGACAGTTTCTGTTTCTTTCTTTCTTTCTGTCATTTGATTTATGTTTTTATTTAATGGTGGTGGTTGTGGTGGTGATGTGTGGGGAGGGGTATTGTTCAAGACCCTGGTGCTAAAAGTACCGAAGTAACAAAATGTCTATTTTGAGAATATCATTGATCCATAAAATCAGCCATTAAAACTTTTACTGTTTTTATGCATTGCTTAGGCACCTTTTCTGTTAACAATATTTATAAGGTGGACTTAGCTAAACAAATACAACATGTTTCTATGCTCAACTTGAATTGTCTAAAAATGTGACTTCAGTACTTTTAGCACCAGGGTCTTCACTTGCTTTGATCTCAGAATCACCCTAAAATCAGGACTATAAAACTAATAAATAAATAAAAATCATCTAGACTAATTGAAACAGTGGGTTTTTAATTGTGCGCTTCCATTTTGCAATTGTTTACGTTGCAAATTTTTTTAAGACAAACACAAATATCTCTGGGGGGGCGATTGTGCACAGCGTCCGCGCAAATGTTTGTAACAAACGCTGAAATGAGTTCTGATTCTAATGAGTGCTGCTGCAACAGAGTGGAGGGCGGGTTCTGTTCCGGAAGTTTCTTGTCTTCCACCCGTGAGAATTTCAAGCATGTTCTTTCCCCCATTCTCTAGGCTCAAGGCGTCCATAAAAACACTACTCCAATGTTCTGGGCTTCTTCCGTTTGCAGGTGTGGTTCTACAACATGGGCTGGCATGCGCTGGTGTCCTTCCTCGGCGTAGCCAGCAACTCTATCCTGCGCGGTAACCTGCCCGCCGGGCGCGATGCGCGACAATACGGCATCTCCACGGCCAGTCACCCCCTCAACCTCACCAAGGAGCAGCTGTCGTACGTCGCTCTGTAAGTGAACCGTGTGCAACTGGGGAGGAGGGGAATGGCAGCGGAAAGGGGGGGGGGGGGGGGAGGTGGCGCCGCGATCGCTAACAGACCTGTGAAAGCACCGTGCGCTCACGCTTTTGCCGTTTCGAAAACAACATTGGCCCCGTGGCGGGGGTGCGATTATTGCCTGAGATGGGAAGGATGCGTCTGCTTCGCTACCGGAGATAAGCGCCGGAGTGGAAACCGGAGGGTCGATATTTGAAATTCATTAATTTATTTGTTTTTTTTACTGCATAAACGCTCAACTTGAAAAGGATTCTTGCATTTGACAGTGAGTCAAAATCAAGGGCAAATTTAGGCTTTGTTCAGGCCTGTGCCAGATTGAGAAATGTCCTATATACCCCTGTCTTTTATCTGCATTTTTAACCTGCTACTGTATAATCCATTAGTTTTTTTTTTTTTTAGTGATTGAACCATCATCAGGCCCTAAAGTATGAAAGGTAGAGTGGTGCTCGGTTATTTTCATAGCCTTGATGCATTACGGTTTGATATACCTGCTTTGAATGTGCCATTTGAAGCAGATTGCAGCACAGCGAGTCTTGCATAAGTAAGGTATTTATGTAGTGATTTAGGGAGAATGGCAGCGGTGGATTGGGAGGAAGGCAGAGCCGACCATCCTGAGGATAATTAATGCACTGCTCTTTCCATATATTCAGACTAAGCCCTTTCTCTCCCCTGGTCCTGTAGGCTCCTGACGATTTATTAAGCATGATCTGAGGATTAACTCGCAATACTTCTGCCGTGTGAAATTAATGTCAGCCGTTAAAAAAAAGAAAAAAAAACGGAAAAGAAAAAAAACGGAAAAAGAAAAAAAAAGTAGTGTGTGGGTGCAGGAGCCAGTTAGTTTGCCTCTCACTCTCGTATATTTGAATCTTATCTTTATTATTCAAGACTGTCATCATTACTCGACATGTGCGGTTTTAGCATGCCTGGGCTAACCACCGTGGAGATCCAGCGGGAAATGGCCACCTGGTTCACCTCCCAATCTGGCATTTTTATAATACTATAAAAGCAAGAGGAGAGGGAGGGAAGCAGGGAGAAAGAGAGCGAGGGAGGGAGAAAAAGAGAGCGAGAAAGAGATGGAGAGGGAGAGAGAGAGAGAGAGAATAAGCAACATTGACTTGCTGCTATGATACAGCCGTCAGATGGAGCCCAGTGTGTAAACGCTGTCCTCGCCTTCAGAGGATTTCATAAGCTCTTTTCCGCCTTGCCTCACTAAATGAAGCGTGGCTTTTGATTTTCTTAATCTGTGCCTCAGGTACCCGGGGTATAGGGAAGTGACATACTACTTAACTCTGCCCAGTCCATGCCAGACTCTCCTGAGTGAAAGTAGCCTAAATGTGGACAACTAGAAATAGGCACTCAAAAAAAAAAAGTATAATAAAAAAAAAAATTTCAAAAAACTATAATTGACCATTTGTGACCTAACCAGTGTTCCCTTAACCAAAAACAATGTGGAAATATATTACAGGTGCCCTTGTCCTGACCACTAGGTTAAACACTCTGAAGGAGCACATGCATTATGCATTATGCGTTATGCATTTTGTGTTTATTGTTCACTGTGGTTCTTATTACTAAACTGGCGGGGATCTGTGAGGCCTCGAGCGATTCTCTGATCTCCTGTGTTCACGGTGATCTATTAGTAATTTAGGTTGTCTCAACTATGCCTTCATACTGGTGAGGTAGTTTAAATAAGTCTGTGGGAATCTGGAGCTACGCACTGTGTAAGTGATTTAATATTTATGTGCTCTAATTGTATCCAGCTTGCACTGATAAACGCACTTCCATGCCCACATCAGTATCTTATTTAATATGTTAATTACTCCGCAGGTAAACTGGAGAATCGGCGGAGGGGTACCAGCACCGCAAGAGCGCAGAGCCAATTTATTTGCGGCTAATTAAAAGTGCTCTAAATGCTCGAAGCAAGGACATTTCCTAGCAACTCGCAAGATTACGTTGGATCATCTTACAATTGAGTTGCGTTTCAGATAAAAAAAGATAAACAAATTGAAAGCATTAGATGCTTTTCAGCAAATGATAGAGACGATTTGGCCTCTGCTCTGAGTTTCCACCTTGAGCCAAACAAATTACAAATAGCCATCAGACTAAAAATCCCATTTCCAGCTGCCTAAATACTTGCAGTAAATCCTTTGTGACTCGACCTCTCCAGACACTGACGCTGCGGAGTCTCTCCGGGGTATAATGGTGAGGAGCATTATCTCAGGAGTCCCGAGGGTGTCTAAAATATAGCTTCAGCCCAGAGAAAGTGTTTCACAGATTTATGAGGTGGGCAACATCCTGCTATTCTAGATTTTCAAGCTTAGGTATAGCAAAAAGACAAATGCAAGAGAGAGTCTTGTGCTTGTTGGGTACTATGGTCCAATGAGAGGAATCTAGCAGAGTATCAATGGCAATGCTGAGACGATCAAATAAAAGAGATAGACTTGTGTTTCTGCGTCCCACAATCCCTTCTTGTGAGCTTTCACATTTATACATTCTGATTCTTTGGAAACTTGAAAACTTCCAGGACTTAGTTGTGTTGGACACGAGATAGAGAAAAAAGAAAAGTGATTTTTTTTTTTTTTTTTAAATCAAAACAGACCAAAAAGTTCAGAGCTGGCAATAGATTCCAGTTTTGCTGTTCACCTGCAGAGTTTGCATCCATCCAACATTGCTGAAACTACTGTGTGTGTGTGTGTGTGTGTGTGTGTGTGTGTGTGTGAGTGTGAGCGAGAGAGAGATTCTTCAGTTGGCATATGAAGTTGACATATGATTTGAGTATTATGCAGCATTAAGTTTGAACTGTGATCAGGCTCATTTGCTTGCTTATCCTGGCCATGCATCTCTATTCCTCTATACTGCAAATACCCCTGGGACACATACCATAATATACCCCTCCATTGCATTTAACTTCTAAACTTAGCTTAATGTCCATTAGTATTGAATCTGGAGCATTACACATGCTGAATAATTTCATATTGATTAAACTTGTGTTGACATTTCCCCCTTTGCTCAGTGTTATTGATCTCACCTTTTAAAAGTGTCCCTTGGAAAATTATAACAAATCTACAGGGATTGATTGCTTGACTGATATAAATGACTGATGACCCTGACTTGATGAGAAAATCTCACGCAGGATTCATTTAGAGTGACTCCCCCTACTGTCCTAAGGTGGCTTTCAAGCTGTGTCAGAAAAAAGGCAGCCAGCCAAAGCTGTGCATCAAACTAAGAATGAACAAACGAATGAACGAACAAACGAACGAACGAACAAACGAATGAACAAACAAACAAACACACATACAAACAAACAAACAAATAAATAAACGAATGATGGGATAGCTGTTTTGTTTTTCCTCTGACAGGATCTTGTAGTAAAAATGGTGTGACTCTAATGCAGCGAATGTCATCTCCTTCGACAGGGCCACCACCTCCACAGATGTTGTGGTGTCGATCTGCGTGATATTTGCCATGTCCTTCATACCCGCCAGTTTTGTGCTCTTCCTGATCCAGGAGAGGGTCACCAAAGCCAAGCACCTGCAGTTTGTCAGCGGGGTAAATCCGGCAGTCTACTGGGTCGCCAACTTTGCCTGGGATATGGTAAGAGCCCAAATATCAGCTCTTTCGTCAAATAAACCTCTCGGTTCAAGTGGGAATGAGCTGAGTGGGGTAATAACCATTCGACCCTTCACATTTGCAGTCTCTGTGGTACACGGCGATGGCAGCAGAGGCTCCGTCCCAATAGTATTTCCTCTTCCTGTGCCGCTTGACTCTTCTATTTGTCTCCTTCTGACATTTCGATCAATGGACTAGGTGATGTAGAGCAGGGTAGGGATACCCTTCTAGGCAATGAGCAAACAAGAGGACAAGAAAAGACTATTGGAATGCAGCCTGATAAAGTCCCCTTATTGTAAGGTCACTTAACAGTTCCATGATATGCTTTGCTTGAGTGGGATGGATATGTATTGGGTTATTTCTTTGATTGGAACTGAAGGCGTTTCTTAGCAGGACCCTTCCACCTTGTGTTCATGATGGTCTGTCATTCCAGCGTGGGCCCCTGTGTTGCTGTTCTTTCTATTTTATTTCAATTCTTTGCATTTTTGAAAGCGATATCCCTAAAACATGTTGAACAGATTACATGTAATAATAGGACATTGTAAATCAGTCAGCATATAACCCATACAGCTTTGACAAGTAAATTATCTTAAATTATCATCAGCTAATTAATGTATCATTTTTTGTGCCTGTACTGACACAGCACCCCCATCTCCAGAAATTAACTTGTGAAAAAAGATGTGTAATGAATGGGAAATTCAAAGAAATGAGCTAATTAAATATCCATTAATACATCTCTGTGATCCATTTGGAGATATCATATATTATTGTGAAGTAACATATTTTTTATGCGCTGCGAGTGAATCTTTCAGGTTTATCAGAGCAGTGGAATGAAACATGTCACTGCGTGCGTGCGTGCGTGCGTGCGTGCGTGCGTGCGTGCGTGCGTGCGTGCGTGCGCATACGCATACACAGAAACCAAAACATTGCAAGGCCCCATTGCAGAGGTGAAAAGCATGTCTGTCTGTGTTTTTTGTGTTTTGTTTCAGTGTAACTACATTGTCCCGTGTGTGATAGTGATCACCATCTTCCTGTGTTTCCAACAAAAAGCCTATGTGTCTCCTCCTAACCTACCAGCTTTGATCCTTCTCTTATTGCTTTATGGGTGAGTGTCATGTGTAGCCTACAGTTACTAATAATATTTAAAAGGATGCTTAGAATGGGTTATTTTATATTTAGAAAAAATATCATTGTAATGTTAACGGTGTGTGTGCGTGTGTGTTTGTGTGTGCATCTGTGTGCGTGTGTGTGTGTGCGTGCGTGCGTTACGCTAAAGGGAGCTTTTACTATATTAACCATTCATTTAATGAGAAGTGGTTGAGAACGTTTAGGTTTTGTAATCAGACTTTATAGAAGAAGACGTTTATTGTGACAGGCTGGGTCCCAAATAGCACCCAGCTGTATATGAATTCTGTTTTTCACTTCTCCTTTTTCCTGTCTGCTTTTACAGATGGGCAATCACTCCAATGATGTATCCAGCATCCTTTGTATTCAGCGTGCCCAGCACTGCCTATGTGGTGTTGACCTGTGTCAACCTCTTCATCGGGATTAACGGCAGCGTGGCTACATTTGTCATGGAACTTTTTGACGATGAGGTCAGAGGGCAGCCGGCTTGTTTGTATTCCATCAATAGAGAGGGGGAGCGAGAGGGAGAGGCGGTTTAAAATGAAGTTACTGCTCATTCGGCCGTCACATGAGGATATTCAAACCTAAGGACACCTTTACACTCACTTGCCGTCATTGTACCGTTTGTCATCAACGCATTTCTTGGTAAAGAGATTTATATCTGCATGAGGAACTGTAGGAGTGCATCCATCATATCTATTATCACTATGTACCGTAAGTGAAACAGGAACTGCTTTGCTTTCAGTTGATCATAATATCACTTTTGAGTTTTACATTTTTGAGTATGAGTTTTAAGTAGTAACAATAATGGATTATTATTACCAGAGAAACTACAAAAAATGCACAACGCAAGTTGACTCAACAGTATGACCATAACAGTAGGCCTTCTAATATGACAGCTACAATGCTATTATTATTGTTATAGCTATTATTATTATTATTATTATTATTATTATTATTATTAATAATAATAATAATAATAATAATAATAATAATATTAATAATAATAATAATAATAATAATAAACAATTGCGTTGACGTAGCTTATATCCCCCTCATGTTTTCAGGGACTGCAGGGACATAAGGTGAAGCAATGCTAAGCAACACTCGTTCTGCCAGATCTTTAATATCTGTGTAAGGAACATTCAGCATAGGAACATTCTTCACTCGCTGTTTCATTTGCCTCAGGTTTCACCTCAGGCGCCGCTCACACGTTCGTATTCAAATGCTGGATGAATTCTTCAATTTACTGACACGCTCCTTCTTCTAAAACTGTCCCCCTTTGAAAACATATTTTCAAAGATTTTTTTATTTTTATTCACGCATTTATTATTTATTCACAGTAGTATCAGTCATATATTATTGCGGCATATCTGTGAAAGGCATTGTAAATAGAGGCAGTTTGTGGGTGACAGTTTGTCAAAGGCTTCAGTTAGAAGCTCTTGTTTGGCTGTGTCTGTCAGTTGAAATAATTTGTAAAGAGATAGGTCAGTTCTTGATGAAAATGCACATTATGAAAGATGCTTTCTGCTGGCTGAGTGCTGGCTTTTGACCTATATTCTCTGTGGTGAGCAGAGAATGGCAAAAACAACATTTCACCAGTGCTATACTCAAAAAAACTCGATACATTGTATTTATGGATATTATATCCTATTTGTTAAAGTCATATATACACAGTCATATATACTGTATATCAGCTTGGATGCCACAAACCAATTAAATTGCAGTATACCTTTAGTGTGTAGATAGAGGCTTTTGGGAAATTGAGTTGCAGACAGACAATGTTCTAATTGATATGGCTTATCTGACATCGTATCTATTCTAAATAGAGTATATAATCACACAGTAAAAAAATGCCATGTTATATCAGGTCTGATAAATAGTAAATTTAATTTTGGTAGAGTACATTGGATCCCTCATATAAACTGTTAAATTAATCTAATTATTGAATTAAATTAACACTAAGCATTGTGTTGAGTAGGTTTTCTTTCATTCTGAGATCTTATACATTACCTTGTGTTCTATGCAAGTGTTTCTTCTCTTGTACTTTTTGATGTCCACTTGGAAGTCTAAAATGGCAAGATCTAGTAGAGACTGAATCTTAGTGAGATTCTGTCTCTACTGCAAATGGAAAAACATGGAGGGGAGTTGAAACAGCGCATTTAACTCTTAACCCAAAGCCATAAAAGAAGAACCGATAGATTTATGGCTTGTGAAATTGTTCAGAAAGGTTTTTGAACGCTGTCCAGAAATTCAGCATTTGCATAATCCATGACCTTTCTACAGAATAAGTGACAGTATTCTTTACAATGAAAGTAACTTTGAAAACATGACATTGCTCAGAGACACAAGATTCCTTTTTATTTCCACTTCATTTAATTTATTAAGGCGGGCGTGTTCTAGAACACAGCATCAGGCAAATGGGTAGGAAGAGTCTCCAGAATGTGGCGTGATCATAGCTGCAGCCCAGAGAACACTTTGACAGCCTTGTTACCTGGTAATTAATTGAGCTTAAACAAGGGAGGGGGGTGTGTGTGGGGGGGGGGGGGGGGTTTCTTATTGAGAGTTTGTCTCACAGAAATTAATTTCTGCACCCATTTGTTTTAATGAAAGAGGTTACACGGACTGGACTTATCTTTATCGGTCGGAAGGAGGCATTGTTATGTAGATAGTAAATAACAATTTGAACCTGACTGTCATGCTGCGGCAAAGCTGATGAAGAGATACGTCTTTTTTAATTATAGGGCTTGTATCAGAGTAACATGAGGAATATAATCAATGTCTAGCTCGTTCAATGGCTTATCCGAGGCTGCTGGGAAATGTAGGCTATATAGCAGTAGGACACACTCCTGAGCTGAGGTAGATTTAGAGGGCTTTAGCCAATATGCTACCGCTAATGCTAAACATACAGTAGCATCCTCATGCAACAACAGTGGCGTTTCCCTTCCTTTACAGAATATCTCCCGTATCAATGACATCGTGAAGCAGGCGCTGTTGATTTTCCCCCATTTCTGTCTTGGAAGAGGACTCATTGATATGGCCAAAAACCAAGCCATGGCGACATTGTTCAGCAGTTTTGGTGAGTTTAATTTAAGTTGTTGTTCTGACCATGCATAGGCCTACCTGCCCATCTGAAAGATCAAGCAAAACTGATTATCAGTTCCTCCTGATATTTCCCTCCAAAAGTTCCACCATTTGGATGGAAACAGTAAGGCCTATATATCAATGTATATGAGTGCAGGGATACATACAGATTTAATGTTTCATAGCAGAATGGTGTTTGTGATTAGCTAAAGGTAACCTAGATTGGCAATTAATTTGGCCAATGAGATGCTAGGATGTTCGGCCACCTGTTGGCAATATTACTGACAATAATGCAGTGACAAATCGGTAAAAATGGTAGCAAAATGTGTTGCAGCAATACTGTAGGAAAGTGTCATTTCAGGAAATCTTTCAGTTTCTAAGAAGCAATCAGATCTTAAAAAGATGGTCTGGAAGGGGCCTATTTACCAGAGAATGAGGCGTTTTTTTCCTCCTTCTCAGTGAGCAAGAGGTCTACTTAAGCCAGGAAGAATATGGCTTTAAATGAGTAGAGAAGGGTATATTATTTTTGGATTGCTAAAATCATTTTTTTCACATGACATCAGCTTTTTTTAGTTGTTTGTGGGCAGGGTTCCAGTTTCATCATTAGACAGATAAATGGGGTGCATGGTACAAAACCCCCCTCCAGAGAACACCCCATTTTGATGATACATTTCTATTTTAATATAAAATTTACAGCACATATCCATCTACAGCATAACACTTTATGCTTGGATATTTTCATCATTCAGGTCCCTTATGAAGAAGAGATGATCATCTGTTCAATTATAGGACTCTTATCTACTGTAATGGTCTTGGCTCTTTTTTTAAATATATACATATTTCCACATATAGAAAACCAACATAGTGCCATTCTGGTACCAACCCTAATTCCAAAAATGTTGGGACAGTATGGAAAATGCACATAAAAGCAGAAAGCAGTGACTTATAAATTCTCTTTTTTGGATCTCTATGGGAATTGGGGGGTGGGACTAGATTAAGCTGTAAATTACATGAGAATAGTATGGAACACATGGTTGGTTAAATGGCTGTAAGGGTCTGCGGTATCAAATGGTCTGCGGTATCAAATGAGCCTCAAACCATCACTCTGCTGCCAGATATGCAGTAGATATGGATGGATAACTTGGAGGGTTGTTTCTCCTGACTTATTTTTCCATAGAGTTCAATAGGAAAATGAGTCAGGAGAAACAACCCTTAAAGTGATCCATCCATATCTACTGCATATCTGGCAGCAGAGTGATGGTTTTAGGCTCGTTTGATACCTCAGACCATTGCTGACTTACAGCCATTTAGCCAGCCTTGGGGTCCATACCTTTCCTGTGTAATTTACAGCTTAATCTTAATCTCCCACCCCCCAATTCCCATAGAGATCCATTCAAATGCAGAGAGGTTATAATATCGCTTGTAAGAGTACCTGAAAATAGGATATCAAGAGTCTTTTGATAATCCTTTTATACCCACTCATAATAGCTTCACTGTTTACCTGTGGAATGTTCATACTGTCATACTGTCCCAACTTTTTTGGAATTGGATTTGGAATTTGGTTTGTGCTATTATTGCTGCTTTTTTGTCAGTTGCACACACAGTAGCTCAGAATATATGGGCGTGTATTGAAAAATGTATTTGGCATGTCTCCATATATTTAAATATTTTTCAGTACATAGAAATATATTTTTGTTGTATGGGGCTTACATGCTAAGCGCTTAGCATTAGCCCGGTTAGCTAATTGGCTTCTGCCTGTAGGTGAGGACCGCTTCGAGGATCCGCTCGGCTGGGACATGGTGGGGAAGAACCTTTGCGCCATGTTCGTCCAGGGCGCCGTAATGTTCGCCTTCACTCTGCTTATCCAGTACAAGTTCTTCTTCAAGCCCAGGCAAGGGCCTTCGCACATCTCTCAACTGGATCTGTGACTGAAACCTTTTCTGTTCATCCGCAGTTTAAAGATAGTTGGGTTAGCCGCCTACCATAGTTAGCATGCGCGGTTTTGTTTTGAGTGCATGTACTGGTTTTTACGTTTAAATTAGCATTTAGGCATTTAGCAGAAGCGCTTATCCAGAGAAACTGACAATAGTGCACACAAAGTATTGATAAGGAGCAGAGATGAATTTAGCAGTGTCACAGTTTATAGTGGTAGTCAGTAAATATAGAGCTACAACATAAGATTAAGTGCCATACTAGATGTAAGAGGGAAATAGAGGATGTAGTGCTTTAAGTAGCAAATGGGTTTGGGGGTGTAGTGTTAAATTTAGCAAAACTAGAGGCAGTCAACCCAAAATTGAAAAAGAGTTTAGGGTTTTTTGAACTATGATGCAGTTTATGCTGGTTATTATGATCATTATATTTTTTTATGTTTTCCAAGCTTTGCCATGATTTGTAATGTATGTCCTCTTTCAGATCAGTGGGCGGCGTTTCGCACTCTGCGACTGAGGAAGATGAAGATGTCGCTCGTGAGCGTGTCCGTGTGCGTCAGGGAGGGGCGCAGCTTGACCTCCTGAGAATCTGTGATCTGACAAAGGTACAGCTCCGCATACACACACACAGACACACACACACACACACACACACACACACACACAGACACATGCACGCAGAGACACGCAAACACACGCTGTAGATGTTCTGTACAAAGGGCCCAACACACTGCAGCTCTCCAGGACTGGAGTTTGAGATCCCTGCCGTGGTTTTTTTCTGCGCAGATGCCTCCGTGCGGGATTCGCGGGCCTTCTGCAGGGCTGAAGGTAGCATAGCAGCCTTTGAGCCTTTGTGGGATGCTAATCACCCCCTGAGATTAACGACCAGCAGAGAGCAGATGTTCTGCCCTTGAGCAGCAGCCAGCAGGAGACGTCTTAACCGCACGTCACGTACATCTCGACAAACTTCTCTCAACTTTTACCCGTTTCATTCCTCTGTTATCGGTTGTTCCAGGCTAGGCCAGAGGGGCGTTAATAACGCTGCACTTTGCTGAGACAAACCTGGAAGAAAAGCTGCTGGTGTCTTTCATTTTTATTTACTCTTGTACGTCGGGTGAACAGGGCAATCCAAACATTTTCTTTTTGTTCATAGTCGGAGGGATCACTGTCGTATTTCTGCTGGTCCGCGTGTTTTTTAAGAAGTGTGCTTTAGTTGAGTTTTTGCAGTGTCACAGTCAACAGAGGTAATTGTTAGCCAGAAAGATTGAGGTTTCCCAGACCGCCCCAGGCAGACTCACTTCTGTTTTAACCACACCCAGTGGAGCACGATCCACAAACACGAATGATTGGTGGACCAACATGCCTATCACAGCAGATCAGGAATAATAGCTGTCTTAGAATATTTTTTGTAACTTTTTTTTTTCGAAAAAGGTATTCATTGTTGGTTAAGTGGATCAAATTCTCGTAGTTAAGATAAATAACTGTGTCATGCTTTGCAAATATTCTTCAGCGAATAAAGAGAGACGCCAGGAGTATGGGCTCATCATAGCCGACCATGCATTTTGAGGCTTTCTAAATGAGAGGCTTAATTCCCTGTTTGACAGAACTCCCGTCACTTCAGTTCACATCTGACTGTCTGAATGCAGATGTGTCCCGCGCTGTAATCTCCGAGCTCCATGCGGAGGGCGAGCGGAAGCGGAGCCCCAGCGCATTTACTCAGCTGTCTCATTCAATTAACTGCCACCCTCCTCGGCTTGACAACAGTTAAAGTGCTCAGGTCGGCGAAGAATTGTCTTTTAATTGCCTTTCAAAAAGTCGAGAACGTCGCGACGCCACCTTTCCGCCGTTCGTTCGCGGGCGAGGGGCGCGACGCCGACCCCCCAAATGGCATGCTAATCTGCTTTATCGCATCCGGGGGGGGGGAGGGCGCAGCGACACGGATCGGGATCGGCGCGGCTCTCTTATGCGCCGGCGTCGTGCGACGAGCCTCGCGCAGCAGTGAAATCATCTTCTTCACGCGGCAGAGATAAGCAGCCGTGACATGCATCATTCACTCTTTCGACACCTGCGCTCTAAGACCCAAACGCTGGACGCAGATCCACGTCTCTAGTGGCGTAATGCTCCAGTAACAGAAGTATTCTTTATGATTATGGATCAACAGTATCATATATTCCTTTTCCATTCCTAATGTCCAGTACTCCAATTCAGCTGAAGGACTCTTTAGCCAAGAGAAGTGTAATTCCTGCAGTGTAATTCAATATTTTTTTTTTTATCTAGTTTATAAGATTGAATTTATTTAACTTTTTAATTTTTAAGGAAAAAAAATTATTTGGCAAAGACATGGCTGATGTTATGCTAGCAATTTACTTTGCAAGGAAAGTAGATATTTAAATTTATTTCAGTTACATCAACGTGGCGTGATTTAAATACCCAATTTCAAGTAGTTCTGCATTTTCTCATCAAGTCGAGTGATATATGTCATATAAGTGGGTTTTATTGCTTTTTTTTTTCCAGGGCTGCGTATTTGTGGAATGGCGCACTCAAAGCTTTGCTTTGATTACGCTTCCTAAATCGCCTTGAAAAAGTCAGACTCAAAGCAGCCTCCTCTGAGGGTGATTTCTGCCGTTAATATTTAGAGAGGAGGGGGGGGGGGGGGGGGGGGTAGACTTTGTTGTGAGAACATTGAAATGCATAACGAGCCTGCAATTTTTCACAAGGGCCTCTAAGCAACCAAAGTGGTTTGAAATTCCGGTTTGTTCACGACTAGGAGATAGCTGCTGTTGGGCTGGCAATGAAATCCAAGCCATGTTCTTATCTGTTATATTAAACAAATCCTCAGCAGGAGGTGGAAGCGTATACAGAATACAAAGTCCCTCCAATTCCCCTCTCCCCCTCACTTATTGAAGGCGAGCCGAGATAGTTTGCATGTTGGTACACACCTCGCATATATCTCGAAAACCAGATGCCATATTTAAATTTACCTCTGTCTTAAGTTTTCAGCTGCAGCGCCACAAAATCTATATTGTGTGACAGCCTTCGACAACGGCGCTGTTATACAAATGTAAACCGACAACATGCATCCATAAGCATTTGACTAGAGGAGAAACCTTGAGGCATAATACCCTGGGTTTTTAAAGCAGTATCCTGGACTCATTTCCGTGTTCCTCCTCTCAGTGTTGCAAAAAGGCCAAACGGATAGGTCAGGCACATTTAAAAACCTGTAATGTAGTGATTGGTTGTCGCCTCTGCACTGAAAGGGAGCTAAGCGCGCTTGTAAGCCTCCCTCCCTCACTCTACCTTGGTGAACATTGCAAGGAGCAAGAGAGCGTGTATGAAAATAGATGCTCCCCTCCGTGGTCCCCATCCTCGTTCTCTGGGTGCATGAGAAATATGAGAGATAATTAATTATCAGGGATAATATAAAAATACCAAGTTTTAATATTTAATTTTTTTACAAAATACATAATAACCTACAATCAAGATATAAATCATACAAAAAAAAATGTATGTGAAACCTGTATTAATGCCTTGCATTTATATAGCGCCTTCTCACACTCAAAGCGCTTTGCGATGATGAGGGGGAAACTCGCGTCAACCACCACCAATGTGTAGCACCCACCTAGGTGATGCAACGGCAGCCATTTTGCACCAGAATGCTCACCACACATCAGCTGAGGTGGAGAGGGAGCGAACAGTTTTTTTATCCAATTAAAGTGGGGGATGATTAGGTGGCAGATTGAAAGAGCCAGGTTGGGAATTTAGCCAGGACTATATTACAACGCAGAAATGCGCACAGTACAGTACAGTCCAAGCAAGTGCATGTTTCAAATGCAGGTATTTGAAATGGTTGCCATCCCTGTCTAATGGATGCCGGTGCCTGTTTTGTGCAGGTATACCGGAGGAAGAAGAAGCCTGCTGTGGACAGAATCTGTGTGGGGATCCCAGCTGCTGAGGTGAGGAACAGGCAGGCAGGAGCCCTCATCAATTACTTAACGCTCATAGTCATGTGTCTTTATGTTTAATTAAGGCAATGAGGCATTTATATTTTAGTCCGTTTATGCCAAAACCATCTTTCAATGAGCACAGTAGAGCTATAGCTCTATGCTAGCAGGAATAGAATGACAATAATATTTGCATTAATCTAGCTTAATATGCTAATATTTACAGTATATATACACATGCATACATACTCACATGCACATACGTGTGGGTGTGTGTATGTATGTATGTGTATATATACTGTAAATGTGTGTCACACACACACACCCACGCATTGCTACCCTGTCATTACATTCATGGTATAAAAAAATATTTCTCATTTGGTGGGACTGATAAGAGTGGCTTAGAAGCAGCTATACATACACACATACACAGAAAGCTCGTCTCCAGCAGAAGACTCAGTCACAATAATTGTCATGCAGAATTTTGATCAGGAAACTCCTCTGCCCAGTTTTCAAAGCTTTTTGTCATTCTCCCAAATTGCTACCCAATGAATGTCGAGGCTATAGCTTACCTGTGCATTTGGCTTAATGCTTAGTATGCTTATTTCAGCTTTACTGCATCTCCTCCCCTGATTACGCCATTGTATTGGTTTCGTCCGCCTGGGGTTGAGCCTAATTTTGCCCTGAGACCGCATAGATTGACAATGCTTTGTAGAGCTAGGTACCTTTTTTGCATATGTAAATGTTGATAAATGTAGTTGCTGATTGTTGGTGACAGTGGCAATGGTTTAATTTGTATTCATTTTTTTTTAAATACGGATCTTTTTTTAATGCAAATAGAGGCATCTGATTTATATCTCCATGAGTGGTGTTAGCACCGGCCACGTCTTTGTGTTTTCTCATTCCTCTTAACCCCAACATGATATAAATGTCAGTGAAATAATGTCATACTAGTCGCTCCTCACCGTGTTTCATGAATTATTTAGCGACTCGATAAAACTCTTGGCTCAGATTCATCAGCCTTTGAGGGAACATTAACACAAACAGCATCTTAAATAAATAAACAAACAAGAATGGATCAATGAATGAAAATTAATCAAATATTTATTGTGTCCCTGCTGCCTCCCATTGTTTTCTTTAAGGAAAAATACTGAATCTGATTTACTACCAAAAATGATCATGTGTTGGTGCACAAGTCCAGTAATAACGGCGGTTGAATTTGTCGATTTGCTTGTTTGTGGGACGCAGATCTTCTCATATTACAGTTTGTTTATTGTGATATACAGTATGTTGTACTTACTGTAGTGAATACATTGATCTAGATATGCATTTTTTATTTTTTTATTTAAATTTTTTTTGGGGGGGGGGGGGAGTCTACGGGGTTTGAGTAGTTTCTCATGAATGACGGGTCATTTTTGCATTTTGCAATTTTGATTAATAGTCGAGCCTAGTCAGTCAAACATTTTATTATATGCTATTATTAGGCTATAATTATATAGGCTTATCAGGGTTTCCGCTTGTAATAACCGGCCGTGGTGCTGCGCCACACCAAGATTTAGAGCGTCGCGGTAACATAAGTCCCCCGAAATCGAATGCATTTTAATGTGATTACTGACAACACCCAATACAAATTTCTGAAAAATAATACCACCACCAGAATGCATGAGGTGCTCAAAACTGCCATCTATAACTTCTTTTGCAGTGTATATCGTCTGGAATTTGGAAAAAAAATAAAATAAATGCGAATCTAATCTTGCGCACCTCATCACTCTGGTTGTGTAGGCTATCCGATGTAGCAACTATGATCAATATAAAGACTTAGCGCCCACAGCTACCTAAATCTCTCAAGTAGATCAAGCAAAGATATGTACGGCTGTTTCATTTTAAATAAAAACGAATGTGACATTTTGGAGTGTTCTGCGCATTAATCTATTATGTGTAAAGTAATTTGTTTATTATGTACATAACTTAGGCTGATACAAATAGCATACTGCTGGAAAAAAACATTGAATTTGTCGCCCTCATCCACGTAAACTCATTTACATTCACTCAAAGCTAGTGATAACTTATAAGTTGGCCAGCTAGTCTACGTTTATTCATTCCAAACTTGATATGACCCAGGGGCACTGCTATTTGTTCACAAAAGTTTATAGGGCCAGTTGATGTAGACTTGTGCTAGCTTTCGTTTGTGATAACTTCATTAGCAATATCTATCATTTAACCTAGTAGTTTAACTAGTCTAGTTATACACAGTGCTCTTTGTGTGCCGCAATGAGAGCTAATTTGATGGGAGAATATGCATTCCGGTTAATTTATTTCCTTAAATGTCAAAAACTGCCATGAAATTACACCTGATTTTGAGTTTTGTCACATCAACATACTGAGCATCCAGTATGGCACTCATGGCTATACAGTACAGGTATGCATAAGGAACCCTTTGTTTTAAATTACTCCCCTGAATATAGTCCATTGCTGCTTCTTTCACACAATGTTTTATTTCATCATCTATTCCAAGATTTAAATTGCCGCTTATTGAAAATAAGCCAACCAGACTTTTCCTAGTTGCCACGTTCATGGCATAATGAATCTGAGCATTTTTATTGCATATCTTACAGTTAAGCAGTACTAAAATTTCACATTTCTAGGCTGGAATGGTATCGTGGTCACAGTTTAACACTGGCCACTTAGTACCCTCAATGTAAAGCATGTTTCTTTTGTGCTGAAAAGTGTGATGTTTTTTTCTGAAGCTAAATATATCCTGTTATTTCTAGAAAGGTATTTTGGTTCAGTTCAAGCACCAGTGAGAAACTTAGTTTAATGTGTAGGCAGAATGCCTTCGAGAGCTGCAGAGCTGAAGAGCAATGTAAATTGAGTGAAAGCAACTTTGCACTGTATCAGACTTCACTCAAGGTCTAAGTGATTGGGCACTGGGAGCTCAATGTAGAATACATCCAGGTCTTCTACACTGAGTTTACGGGAACCAGAAAACAACATGAACGGACTGATTTTGAGTCAATATTTGATGGGTAATAATACTAGCTGACAGCTGCAGGTCCAAACCACTTTAATACCGAAATAATCACTCATCAATTAATGCTGAAGATTAATCGAACAAATGTAATAAAAAAGGAAAATGTCTAAACATTTGGATATGAGCAGAAAACAGAACTTGCTGAGCAGAGAGGTACAGGGTACAAGCAGGGGTACAAGCGCTATAGCCTTTAATGATGGACTAAATAGAGGATTATTGGTTGAAGGGGGAAACTGTGAAACTAGGCAGAAGTAATGATCTGAGTGATTTGGGAAATCATAAAGGGGCCAAGTATTGAACTGTGTGGGACTGTTATTGAGAAACTGCAAGTTGAGGATGGCCTCCCTCCATGTGATCATGAGCAATAGGAGACTATGCAGCGATGGGTAGTCCCAGAGACTCCGAACCAAGGAATTGAGGCCTTCATAGACTATCTAGTTTCATATTCTGAGCACCTCCATCTTTGGAACCAGACTGCTTGTGGTTCAGGAGGCTGTTCTGCGGAAATAAATCTGTAATTTGCGCATGTCCTGCATGACCTACTGTTTTGAAGAGGAAAGTAGAAAAGACAGAAGAGATGATAGGTTTTGTACAACCAAAGGTGCATTTGAAAAGCAGCATTTTTGAAGAAGAATTTGAAGAAGAAGGCAAATAAGCATTTGAAGAAGAAAAAGAAGAAGAAGAATTATAGAGAAGAGGAATAGAAAAGGCACGATACACATCTGTTTCAAGCTAGCAGGAAAACAGCCTGAGGAGAAGCAGATATTAAAGTGGGGGGAAGATGAAGGAAAGCAAAGAGAGATTGCCTGAGAGAGGGGAGGGGGATCCAGAGGGCATATGTTTGTGTCTGTGAGGCTTATGAAGACGGGGGCATTGAATCTTTGAGAGCAGACAGGGTGGGGTGGGAGACACGCAGGTGTGGGCCATGGTGTAATGAAGCTGACAGGCTGCACAGCTGGGGACCCAAAGACCCCGCAGAGCCCGCTACTTTGTCTTCAAAGAAAACAAAAAATCCCTCTTCCCTTTAAGGGCAAGATGGAGAAAGAGGAAGTGGCTTGAGAAGAGTGCAAAAGGTAAGACCTGTTAAAGACTTAGAGAAAGTGGTTTGGAAGAAATTGTTTCTACATAACTCTATCTGTTGTATTAATAAAATATATATATATATAGAAATATATATTTCTACAGGAACATGTTTATTTATTTAAGCATTTATTGGGGCTCAGGAAAGTGAACCCCCCCTCCATTTTATTTTTGCAGGGTTTTTGCGTCTCATTTTTTAACTAAAGAAATGTACAAGTACACAAAAATTTCAGCTTATGTTTGTTTACCTGGCAAAACAAAATAATAATAATAATAATAATAATAAAAATGCAGGAGAGGTTGAAGAGGTGATGTGGAAGAAATATTTTCTTCATAATATTGTGTTTATTGTATTAACGTTGAGTTCATGTTTCATATACTGGATAAAATGATGCGAGTAGCTTTGAAAGCAGAGAGAGGTGGGTCAGTAACTGAATGCGCAGGAATTGAAGAAGAGGGTGTATTGACTGAAACCCCTCTCTCCTTGATTGAGGCTGTTACCCTGTAGAACCCTAGACCACAGGCTGCACTGGCATCAATGGCATGCTCAGGATTCCATCCACTTCTGTTTGTATCATAAAATGTATGAGAGCATGTTTTAAACCGCCCGGGATTCCCCTATCTTACCCTTTACTCTTAATGATCAAATATGTTATTGTGACAATGAAAAGCTGGAAAATAGCTTGGTTCACACAGAGAGAAGCCCGCATTAGGGATTAAAAAATTCCACCTGCCTTGGTGACATTTTTCTCTAACCCAGTTATGTAGGTTGAGGAGTGAGTCACAACATTGAACTGGCCAAACTGTGTTTGTGAGGGGGTAAAAAATTAGATTTTATTTAAAGTTATAGGGAAAATTGTTGATTGTTTGGGCCTCGATCATGCAGCGCTCCGTCTCACTTTTCTCACACTGAATGAGGAAAATATGGAACCCTGAAAATAATCTTTATTAACTGCATTAGGAACGTGTGGAGCCAATGGGGATATCTGGTTCCTAATGTTCCAGGAGCCAGATCTTCCTCACCACTACAATGCTCTGTCACTATATATACTGTATGTCACAACATAATTTCAGTCTATAAGATGGTGTTTAATTAGCTTCAGTAAATTATGTGCCAGGGGGAAAAAACACTCTTCTCAGACTTGTATGTGTTGTGCTTGGCGTCGCATGTTCCTGTTCGATCAAATAAATGTTAGCATGTTTGCAATTCGGAAATTCAATTAAGTGGTGAAGAGACTCGGAAGGAGCCAGAATGATAACTTTGAAGCACGGCGAGAGATCACGTTAGAGATTATGAACACCATTATGAAAGACCGTGGGCGCAATGTGTAGAGCTTCACGAGGCTTCCCTTGGTCCAGATAAAGATAGAAAGGAAAGAGAAATGAGATATAAGGTGTCTAGTAATTCTGTCAGTGGAGAGGGGGCGGGAGGGAAAAGTTTCATATAAACCCATTATGTCTGACTTGAAAAATCTTGTCTATTTGACCCACTTGTGTGAATTTTTGTCTTTTGCCTACATGTGTACATGTGTAACTTCTCTCAACAGTGTTTCGGCCTGCTGGGAATAAATGGAGCCGGAAAGACTACAACCTTCAAGATGCTTACTGGGGACATTGCAGTCTCCAGTGGAGAGGCATTCCTAAACGGATACAGGTGAGCGCTTCAGCCTGGTAGCAGAAGACTCGTCTTAATTAAGCACACCGCACTCAACCTCATATGAGCCATTCCCCTACATTGACTGAACTAAATCTCACATGTACGGCCTGACCACACACACACATACACGCATGTACACAGGCACTTGTGCGCGCGCGCACACACACACACACACACACTCACAGTACACACAACACACACACACACTCGTGGAATAAGGTCTGTATCCTTGGGGTTCTATATCCTCACACCTCATCTATTATAATATGAAGTCTTGCTCCTTTCTTTATGTGAAATAGCAGTGACTATAATAAAATGACTACACAAAGCTGGGTCGTTTAATTCAGACGTTATAAACAAGCAGATGTTTTTGTCTCCCTGGCTGTCTTATTGTAGTTGACCGCGCCTTTCTCCTATGTAGCTCTATTTGTAACAATAAAGCTAACTGTATGCGTGATGTTGACTTTAAATGCACTGCAGAGTCTACCCTAAATTGTACATCTTCGATGTCGTGAACAGCATTCGTACACAGATGAGGGACGTTCATCAGAACATGGGGTACTGTCCCCAGTTTGACGCCATCAACGATCTGCTGACTGGACGAGAGCACCTCGAGCTGTACGCCCGTCTCAGAGGGGTGCCGGAGAAGGAAGTGAAGATAGTGAGTTTGGATTTAAATTGCACGTGTTCTTCTGTCACCCCCTGGATGATATCCATCTGAAAAAGACCTGGTGCTCATTATGTTACAGATACAGATATATTGCCTTTACATTTTCCCCATCAAACTAGCTTGAACATCTGCCAGACATAGCTCACATGTTTGTGATGAGTTGCGTTGCAGTAGGTAAAGACTAACAACAGTGTATAGGGTCCTTACAAATTCTAGGGTTATTCAATCCTTAACTCAGGCAAAAAAATGTAAAGTGTTACTTCTCATTGCTTATGTAAGATTCCAGCTGTGGGGGTCACAGACATTGATATAAGACACCTACCAAAGAACACAAATTTACATTTGTTCTATTTTTTTGTTTCTATGTGAAGTATAGCCAGGAATTGGGAAGAACACAAATAAAAAAATAAGAAATACACACAATTACCAAACAGCATTGGGACTTCAACAGGATTAATGGACTTGCTTAATCGATACTTTTAAAATCCATGAAGACGTTGTTTCTTCTTTGACCAGGAATACAATAGTGCTGTGTAGCCGCTGCATAGGTAAACGGATGAGACGTTTAATTTATAATGTTAAAAGCAGCAGCACTGCAGGCATCATAGCAGAACTAACACTGCTGCCGTCTCACAGTTTTAAGGTGAAATAAACGGCCATCCTTCTGAGGCGCTTAGCGATTAGGGTTTTCTTCAATTCTCAAAAGCTCGAAACCCACTCCCTTGCCAGCCAAATATCATGGACAAATTATTCTCAGAGATACAAGGTTAAACGGACGGAGAAAAAAAGTGCTGTGGTTACGTTGTTTTTTGTCAAGACTCATTAAGAGTTACCTTGGTGAGCTGCTGTTGGGAGCGGTTGCCTCTCTAAAGGCTGTTTATATCATTCTGTGTACCCAGCTATCTGGGCTGTCTGTTTCCCCACTTGCCTTCAGGAGAAATAACATCAAAGGAGTCGAACCAATGGCTTCCAGCCTATAGCCTCTGTCTCAGTGTGTGTGTGTGTCTGTGTCTGATCTCATTCAACAGTAGAATAAACCTCTTGACCGTTCCAGGCCCTATTCAGTAAAGGCTTTTCGTCCGTCATCACGGCCGCAAAGCAGGACCTCGGGCACTTTGCATTGTGGTATATCGCTAAGCATTGGTGCCTAGATCCATTGTTGAATAAAGAGCCGCACGGCTGCCTGTGTGAAGCTGGAGTGCTTTCTTTTCCAGGTGGCAGAGTGGGGTATTCAGAAGCTGGGTTTGGTGAAGTACTCCAACAAGTCAGCCGGCACCTACAGCGGCGGAAACAAGCGCAAGCTGTCTACCGCCATGGCTCTGATAGGCTGTCCTCCCGTCATCTTTTTGGTAAGATTCCTCTCCCATTCATGTCTCACGGACCCTGTTCAGTCACTTTTTTTTTCAATCACATTCTGCAGACTATCTTTCAAAAGACTCTTGATATCTTATTTTCTGGTACTCTTACAAGCGATACTATAACGTCTCTGCATTTGAATGGATCTCTATGGGAATTGGGGGGTGGCACTAGATTTAGCTGTAAATTACACTGGAACAGTATGGAACACATGGTTGGCTAAATGGCTCTAAGTCATCAAAGGTCTGGTGTATCAAACAAGCCTTAAACCATCACTCTGCTGCCAGATATACAGTAGATATGGATGGATAACTTGAAGGGTTTCTTTTCCTGACTTATTTTTCCATAGAGTTCAATAGTAAAATTTGTCAGGAGAAACAACCCTTAAAGTGATCCATCCATATCTACTGCATATCTGGCAGCAGAGTGATGGTTTGAGGCTCGTTCGATACCTCAGACCCTTGATGACTTACAGCCATTTTACCAACCACGTATTCCATACTGTTCCAGCATAATTTACAGCTAAATCTAGTCCCACCCCCCAATTCCCATAGAGATCCATTCAAATGCTTACTTCAATTAAAGGTTGGATTTTTCTCATTTTTTCAGTGTAACATTAAGCTAATTCACCAAACAGTGAATTTTTTATAACCCTTTTTACTCATCTTTACTAGGGGTGCCAATAATAGTGGAGGGCACTGTAAGTGCATACTAAAGGATTAGGGAATGAAGAGTTGACACCAAGTCATTAACGTCACATCCTATGTAACATCCTATAGTCGCTATTAACACAACACTTATTTAGATGTAGTAAATACATAAACCTACAGCATAAAGTTATGTATGCTTGTTCATATTAGGCCACACTTTGGTGGACTTCTGAAGTGGCATGTCTTACAGTTGAATTGTAAAGTGGGAAGCACAAACAGATTCAAAGTTAAATTATAATGTGATAAAGGTTAAAGGGATAGTTCGGAATTTTAGACATAATGTCTCAATTACGACTTACCCTACGACGTAGTTGATTGATGGAAATCATTTTCAGCTAATTCCATGCTGTCCCTTCTTTTGGACATACACACGTTGCTAATGCTAGCGCAACTCTAAGGTAACCGCTAGCATCCACTACCAAACGCACTTAAACACTCCACAGTGCACCCAAAGCAAATAAAATATGACGACAGGCGGAGCGAACGTGGCCATTGCAACTTGTTGCTCTTCTTTGTTGTTGTAGTCGACCAGTGCCGGCAATACATTCGTAGGTAACGTAAAGTATCGCTCCCCAGATAGACTGTCGTCGTATTTTATTTGCTTTGGGTGCACTGTGGAGTGTTTAAGTTTGGTAGTGGATGCTACCGGTTACCTTATAGTTGCGCTAGCATTAGCAATGTGTGTATGTCCAAAAGAAGGGGCAGCATGGAATTAGCTGAAAATGGTTTCCATCAATCAACTACATCATGGGTAAGTCGTAATTGAGACATAATGTCCAAAATTCCGAACTATCCCTTTAACCCTCGTCGTGACCAAACAATATGTACGAAATTCATAGGCTGTGCGGTATGCCTTGCTGTTGTTAAGTATTCACAAGACAGAATTTAGTTCTCTTACAGACTGTTTAGCGTGGTTGCTAACCACGACTGATAACATGTAGGCTATAACATTTCATGAATCTGTAGGCTCACTGGTCCAGTCGTACCAATAAATTATCCATCTACTGCCAGGATAACAGCTAGGAAGGGAAGGAAATGCCTGCCACACAGAGGATACCTGTGTCTGTAATTGTCTCCTCGAGGCAATGGCATGCCTGCCTTACACTGTGGCTGTGACTGTAGCGTGATGCTAAGTCCACTGACAGGCCTATTCAGTATGCCTTTCTCACACAGTTTGAGTAAGTCCTCTGCTGTAAGAGAACACGGACCCGAATGGCCTTTGAATAGCATGTGTGCATTTCCTATGGGACTCAATTTTATCTGCTCCAAAAACAGGCCCTGCCACCTTTGCTCGGGCCCCGGAGTGTACGGCTTCCTCTCAAGCCGGGCTTCCGAAACCCTGACAACCGAAAAATGAAATCCAGAAAAACTGACCAAAAAAAAAAAGTTTTTCTTTTTTTTTATTCTTTTTTTTTTTTTTAAGAAAAAAAGAAAAGCTGGAGCATTTTCAGAGTCTCTGCTACGAGTCTCAGAGTCTTCATTCCTTGCCAGTCTTATTTAATTGCCAATTGTGGAGAAAAAACGTGGTTGGGGGTGGTGGGATTTTGTAGAAGCATTATACCCAGCTATGCTCAGTAGAGCTGACAGGAGGTTTTCTTACAGGATGAGCCCACGACCGGAATGGACCCCAAAGCCCGTCGTTTCCTCTGGGACTGCATACTGAGTGTGATCAAGGAGGGCCGATCCGTCATATTAACCTCTCACAGGTCAGCCTTCATTTCTGTTTTCAAAACCAGCACGTGACAAGCACCACAATAGTGTATCTTCAGTGTGAATACTGTCTTTAAAACCAGAGTGTGACAAACACCACACCCTCAGTGTATTTTCAGTGTGAATACATGTTAGCATTTATCAAACTCATTTCCAGGTGTTGTGATTTTGTTTTTCAAGTTTATTCAAGGGCTCAAATACATCTTTTGCTTTCGGCTGACGGGTAACCAGTAGTATAATTGAGTGTATAATTGAGCAGAATATCTTTGTTTAATTAGGAACTGATCATACTACATTTGTTTTTGATTCTTTACAATGATCCTATTACGTAACTTTTCATTAAATTGCTTCTAAAAGAATATGGATATTTATAATTCTTGTCGTAAATTAGAGGAAGGACGAGAAGGACAGAAGGACAAGAGAATACAGGGTGATTGTACATGCAAATAAAATAGCATTTCAACAACAACAAAGAAAATCAGTTATATTTTGGGATTAGTTCACAGCCAAGAAAGCAGACTTGAGAGTTCACATTTTAGGTAGACCAAGTGTGTCATTATCAGAGTACTGCACAATTCCCTACAGCTACCATGATGAACCAAAATGAAATACTAATGTGTGGTATCCGGACGGTTTAGAATATCAAAAGGCATAAAGAGGCCAACTGTCGAGTGTAGGAAGAGTAACACTGTCGAGTGTAGGAAGAGTAACACTGTCGAGTGTAGGAAGAGTCTGTACAAAATTACGTCGCAGCAGAACTTGCACTCCAGTGCTTCCGCAGTAGGGATTAGAAATGCAGTTTTTTTGGGTATGACAGTCACATTGCAGATGTCTCCTTGACCATTCTCAGTCGTCTGATTACTCATCTACCTTTTTTAGGCGTTTAGCAGATGCTCTTATCTAGTGTGACTTACCACAGTGTAAGGCTACTTTTTTTTGCATGCGATCCATTTGAGCAGCTGGATATTTACAAAAGCAATTCAGGTGAAGTACTCCTGCTCAAGGGTAAAATGGCAGTGCCTCGCCCGGGAATTGAACCGGCAATCTCCGAGTTTCTAGCTCGGTTTTCTAATTGCACTGTCACACCTCCCTCTTAGGCGGGCAGAACTGAAGGGCAGGTGGCTTTTTGGGAGTTCTTCAAACGCTCTCCATATGCATATTGGTGTCGGTGACTTCCGGCCCTCTCGGAACTGCGATAGTTCTCCTGAGTCTGGCCTAATGACTAAAGAAATACACGGTGATGGCTTTTCAGTGGCGGATGATGGCTGTTTGTGTTATTGTCAATTCTTTTTCACACTCCATAATAAAGTGCTTCGCCCACGCAAATTGTACCTGATGATCATTACCCTTTGTCTGGCGAGCCTCATTTAACCGGATTTGCACCGCAGCACTGCAAAAAAAAAGATTTTACCAGGCCAATTGTGTCTGAGTAGGAAAAATATGCACATAATGGGTAAAAATGATAAAACATGGTTGCAAACAATGTAACAACCGTAACTGTAAACATTACTGTATGACTGTCTGTCTAGACTATCCTCTGTGTGCTATAAAAAGCAATACTTGTGAGGCTGTGGGACTTTTGTTCCATATTATATGCGATAGTACTACGTGAAAGATAGCTTTTTGAACTTGTGGATACTTGCTGTTTTCTGAGATTGCTGACATTGCCCAGATATTGTACATAAGTCATTTTATTAATTTGTCATCACGCCAACCCCGTATACCATGGATAACAAAACAGCCACACTGCAAAATCAGCTGATAATAGTAGCTAGCAATATGTAAAGTGATAGTTTGCAGTGGTCTTTTTTTAACCTAATTAATTTCAGTTAACCTCAGAAGAACAGCACATACAGTACAATCTTTCAGGAGATATGTGGCATTCTGTGTTCACCTAATGCCTATCCTAGTAAATTCCCACCTGTGTTTTCATGAATACAGATTTTCAGAGAGATTGATGGGTTTGCTATAAGTTCAAACAAACATCCTTCTAATTAATATTGCCATGTGCTGTGAATATCTAATTACAAATGCGTGAAAGAAGGCCCTGATTAATTTCAGCCCTAATTTGTTAGCGGTGAAATTATTTGCATTGTTTTCTTTATTTTAGCGGGTTATCTGAGTTACAGGTGATATTAATATGTCTCCAGGGACCGTCGTACATTGCTTGAGTAATCGTGTGTTTACTCATCTTTAATCATGGGTGTGCTGCTCTTCAGTGAATCCGCACAGCCCACAGTGGTCCACGCGACACAAAATGGCGGGTTCATGGATCTCAGTTTGGCGAGTTTGTTTTAATGACTACTGAACTCACTGAACTATGTTTGTAAAGACAACAAAATCACTCTAAAAATAATTTTGTTTGTCAAATGTTAAGGGCAACTGTCAATTAAATCCCGGCCTATGTTTGTGAAGGCAAACAGAAACACCTAATGATAAATTGATTGAATCCAGGTCATTGATTGATGGGCAATTAACAATGCCTCTGCTTTATGAGGTTATTTCACTTTTTTTTTTTTCCTGAATATCAGCACCGTTGTAAGCGTTAATTAGAATACAGCACACCCTTTTCTGTGTAGTGTGAAGAATTCCCCACAACCTGGGTATAACCCTGGCCACATTTAATCCCTGGCTCTACGCTGACTAACGGAGTTTGCTAGCGGTTGTCGCCACACTCCTTCACCCGCCACACATTTCAGTTGCATCTGCTCGTGAGAGCTGTAATCGCCTCTAGCTTCGCGGGACGGATGTACAGTCCAATTTTACTTTTTTTTCCCCACCAAAATTTCCCACTCTATCCCCGTCAAACGGGAACTGGCCCACGATGCAGTGCAGCGAGGACAGTAGTAACCACGGAGCAGGGACTGCGAGTGGCTGTGTTGCACAGAATTACAGAATCGAGAGCGAGCATTGCAACATTTTGTTTTGCACCCCCCCTAGGCAGCAGTAAGAACGTCTCTGGGAGGAATAATAACTCTGAGGACACCCCGCAGAGTGTTAGCATGTAGTCAAATGTCTCTTGTCTCCACAGCATGGAGGAGTGTGAAGCCTTATGCACGCGGATGGCCATCATGGTGAATGGGCAGTTTAAGTGTCTGGGGAGCATTCAGCATTTGAAGAGCAGGTAAGATCCAAACATGGTTTATGCACCATAAAATTTTTCTTTTTTTCTTTTTTTTTGGCTTGAATGGGCTTTGGGCTATTTAGTTATTCTTGTATGTCTTTATTTACTTGTTTATTTTTGTGGGGAAGTTTAGATTTTTGGCTGTATTTGATAATTTTTTGCTGTTAAAATGTGACGAAGGCCTGGATATTCAAAATTGTTCAATAGTACACTAAACACAGTTTCTTATGATTTGCTCATTTCTTTTGTTAAATGATGTAAAGCAGGGGTTCTCAAAGTTTTGGTGACAGGGCCAATTAAGGGAGCCTGCATTGGATAGAGGGCCGCACAAGAAAAAAAATACACTCATGAAATCTAAATTAAGTCCAAAATCAACTAACCTTAGCTCTCACAAAAATAGCAACACTGATCAAATAGGGTACTAAGCTAGCTAGCAATTATACTGTAAATATTAATGAAGATAAGATACTGTAGAAGTCCAACTATCAAACCTTCTCGATAACTAGCTAACAGTGTAATGCCCGCTTTAGTTGCTAGGAGCCACCGGTAAAACATTTAAAGGGACAGTACTGTTACCATTAGTGATTTCTAAAATAATATGTATTTCCTTTCATGTGGACATAACGCGGGCCGCACAAAATGTTTTTGAGGGCCGCTATTGGCCCCGGGCCGCACTTTGAGAACCCCTGATGTAAAGATACACAAAATCAGTTTTATCAGCTCACTTACTTGTGCAGAAACCTCCCCACAACTTTCAGTCACATAGGGGAAAAGTGAGCAAAAAAAACAACAAGTGACAAATATTTACAGATCACTTAGCGATGGTGTTAGGATGTTTTTTTTCTTCAAAGAAACAGGTGCGGCCTATTATGGAAAAATAGTAAAAATGTGCCTTGTCCGGTATATTAAAATTGTAACCAGAAATATAAATAGTTATGGTTTTAGAACCTGGTTCATGCTGAAGAGGACATAGCTAGGGCCCAAATACATGGATCAGTCCTGGGCCCTAACCATGTATGCACTATGGACACATACGTGACTGACAAGCACAAACATGCTAATGTCTTCCTCTGCATACATAAGCAGTTTGCTTAATATGGTGTCGGAGTCTGTGCGGCTGCTATTAAGAGTCCTTGGTACATCTTTGGTCAGACACACTTCACAAATAAAGGTACATTTTTATTCTTAAAGGAACACATTTCCCAAATGTACCCTGAAAGCACAATAATGGTATATTTTGGTACTTAATTACAGTATGTATTGCTATTTACCTATAGGGTACCACCCCAGTGACGAGTACTTGTACTAGGCACTTTTTTGTACCTTTTTTTCTGAGAGTGCAGTGCAGCGGAATAGGGTCATAGGGTCATAGGGTCACAAAGTAATAGGGTCACAGCAGTTTCTGAAAGAAAAACAGGGCACGATTGCATGCAAACTGGATTTTGTTTGAACATTAAGCTTAACACATTTAGTGATGCCCGGTTCTTCATTTACATGGACAACAGGTCCGGTAAGCGATTCCATTGGTAGAATAAATGAAATAGATTTATATGGAAGTAGCAACTCACACTTTTACATTCAGCGGACATAACTTATCAAGAGCAAGTAACACAGATTACATTTTTTACATACAATCCGCTTATATAACCTAGGTATTTATTGAAACAATTTAGGGTACATACCTTGCTCAAGGGTACAACAGCAGCACCCACAACAATCAAACCCACAACCTTGGAGTTACAGGCCCAGTTTGCTCATCATTGCACTATACCATTTGTTGCCTAAGCATGTGCTAATTGTCAACCTATAAATGTATCTGGAAGGATATCTGGTTAATTAGCAATGTTGTTGAAAGGGCTATACAAAGTCACCAATTTCACCGCTAATTAAAAATAAAAATAGGCATCAAATATCAATGATGTGTGAACCGCAAGCATTTGACCCTGTGGCACGTGGTCATGCCCAGCAGACTTAAAATCTCAAAGCATTCTACAATTCATTAATGTGATTAATTATTTTATTTCATAGCCATGTGTGTGCAGAAGTATCCAGCAGTAGCACCATCACCCCAAAAATACCATCTGTCACATTTTTCACTATTTTATGGCTTTATATCCGTGATACTAAGGGCTGACTACTGCTCCTCCACAGATCCTCACTCATGTATGATTAGGAAATTATGTTACATTTGTAATTCCTCATTTAAATTAGACAATTCGCCAGAGACCTGGAACCCTGTCCTCGGATAAACCTCCCTTCATAGGCCATTTTTCTGCGTAATTAAATCCCATTTCCACCAGCCTGTCAGTGTTGGGTCTGATGAAATTCATGTACAGTAGAGTAATCCATTGCAGGCTCGGTTGCTGTCGGCTTGGATCGCTTGTTGAATATTTCTTTTTCTTCAGCGATGGAGGCGCATTACAGTGCGGAGAGATGAAGGGAAAAACATAAAGGATTGTTGTTTTTTGTTTATTTGCTTTGGCTGCATTCATTATCAGCAACAATGACATTATACAAAATTTGTTTTTGTATGTTTTCCTTCCCGAGATTTGTTCACCAGTAATATACTGGCATGGTCTCAGCTTCAGCCAAAAAAACTTTTCTTTGGAAAAAAAAAAAAATGCACCAAATTAGCTTTTAAATGTGATGTTCAAGACATAAAGGCACTTTTTGGTATTTCATGGAGTACATGATGCCATGTACCCTAACAAGCTTCCTGTGGCCTTTGGAGGAAAAACAGCCCCACAACATCACAGAACATCAGGTTATTTTCGGTATAGCCATCCTTCGGTATAGCCATCCTTCTTTTTACGCCAAACCCACCTTGAGTGTTGGTTGCCGAAAAGCTCAATTTTAATTTCATCTGACCATAGAATACGATTACAGTCAAAGTTCCAGTAGCGTTTAACAAACTCCAAGCGCTTTCGTTTGTGGTGAAATGACAGGAAAGGCTTTTTTCTGGCATGCCTTCCAAATAATTTGTTGGAGGTGATGTCTAATGGTAGTTTTGGAGACTTGATGACCCCAAGATGCTACTTTCCTCTGTAATTCTCCAACAGTGATCCTTACCATCCTCCTCACTGTACGTGGGGGCAAAATAAACTTGGGTCCTCTTCCAGGCAAGTTTGTAACAGTTCCAGTTGCTTTGAACTTTTTAAGTATTGCCCTAACGGTAGATATGGGCATTTTCAGGTGAGTATCTATTTTTTTATAGCCATTCCCTCAACAAACGTTCCCCTCATTTAATTTTGATTTGTGTGTTCTCTTATCTTTCCCATGTTGATGTATGAAGATGGGTGCATCCCAATATTCTTCACTCCCCACCTCCCTTCCTCCACTCCCCCACTACCACTCCTCTACTATCCGGAAGTATGTGGAGGAAGGGTGGGGAGTGGAGGAAAGGCGCTGTAAAGAAAATTGGGACAGCGAATCTGCTTCACCGTCATAAAAATCGCCGTCGACTATTGATGAAGTTGCCCCATCTTTGCCCTTACCTAAGGATATTAACCACAAAAACTGACTGGCATTTTGTTATCCGTTGTAGGATGCTATTTCCTTTGTGTGCTAATAACCTACTGAAGCACACACAATGGCTAAACGGTTTCTGGAGCACGGAGTAGAGGAGGTGGTAGTTGAGGAAGGGAGGGTGCATTTTTCGACTATTGGGACGCACCCTAAGGGAATATGGCCTCTGTGTCACCTCATATTTATACCCCAGTGAAGCAGGAAGGCATGGATTACTGCTTAAAAGTTCCTAAACACTCTGATCAACTTTAAAAAGTTAACTATAAATGGAAAAAATGCTTCAGTTACATTTTGTTCATAGGAATTTCTAGGGGTGCCAATAATTGTGGCACAAGGGGTTTTGTTAAAAATAATTCTTTCTTGATGAGGGATTTTTTTTTTCTCAGAATAAATTTACTTCAATTAAAGGTTGGATTTTTCACATTTTTTCAGTGTGAGATTAAGCTAACGGTGAATTTTTTATAACCCTTTTTACTCATCTTTACCAGGGGTGCCAATATTTGTGGAGGGCACTGTCTGTATATGATTTCAGTACAAAGATTTAAAGTGCTGTGCATTAAAATGTGCATATAGCACTTAAACCGCAGTGAAAAAATATGCTAAGCCATGTGCATGACGTTTTTTCCCTCCCAAAATGCCTCTTGCACATTCTAGCATCATTTATAAAAACACCTTTTCAGGAAATGTTTTGTAGCTTCTGGCGATGCCAAGAGACAGCACAGTAAAAAAACAAATGATTTCATCAAAACAAAATGCCTGCCTCGCTAAGCCTTATTTTCCACACAGTTGGAGAAATCAGTGATTGGCAATACTGTCAGGGTCTGTGAGAAAGGCCATATTAGTTACATTTAGATGATAAGTAAAACAGGGTGTTTAAGCGCCAGACTGAAATTAAATCCTACACACAATCTGTCAGTCAGTGTTAGCCTATAGTATATGCACACAAGCTATAGCATACAGGAAGGCAATAAAGTGCAAACGTACAGGACAGAATGATAAAATGTGTGTTGCTCTCATGAATACTGGAAGCTTTTCCATGCATGGACTCAGTGCTGTGGTCTCTTCCATCACACGTGGTGCAGCTGCCACTTATAGACATGACATAAGTCAGAGGAAGACATTTCATGTGTAGTTCAATGGGCACACTTGCGGGTGCTCTGCCAACCAGTAGGGGTTGCTAGTGAGCTATTTATCAAATCCTCAAACCTATTGTAACTAAATTTGAAGAGGCTTTCAAGGGGGGTTGTCGCTGATATTTTGAAAATGGTACAACTGTCCTCCCAAGCATATCAGTTAACCTGCCCAGCATGTCGATAAGTGGCACGTCGCATTAAGTACACACTAGATCAGGCGTTTTGTGGTATCACTTCCATCAATTGCCAATTTACGTCTTGGATATATGGTGTTTGGACTTGTCAGTCAATCGTTGAGTTAAATGAATTACATAAGTGTTGAAACAAAACCTGCAGATACTGTGGCCCTCCAGGATTGGAGCCTGTCATCCCTACAATAGGCAATGCAAAACAGTCAAAGCATACCAGTGGGTTTGATATATACTGTACTATAAAAAACTGAACACTGAACACTTTCAAATATTATATATGTAATCAGCCATGTTTCTCATTTATGGCTGTATAACATACACTTTGTCATACATGGGATATATTAGACATGGGATATATTAATATAGGCATATATTAGAAGGATGTATGTTTTTATATCAAAAAATCGAAATTGAATCCAGCTCACAGAAATTATCATTGTGAGCTATTAGGTCTCTCATATTCTTTCAGAGAATCAACTGGCAGTGATATATATTTCCTGAATAGTAGTGGTACAGTATTGCCAAAGATATTTCCAAAAATGTGAGCTCTGTAAACTCAATCTCTCAATATAGAAGTAACTAATTAGCTGAAATGTGTCCACATTCATAAATAACAAATACATAAATAAATAATGCAATAAGAAAATGTGGTTCTGCGAGTGACAGTTCCTAATAAAAAACTGTACAAAATTAAAATCACACTGTAATTGCACCTCTTTATAATTTGAGAGAATGATTTTGGTGTCCAGCCTGTAACAGCGTAGACTGTGCCCAGTACTGTAGCTGTGTTCTGGGGTGCGAGAGTTTCTGTGACATAGTTGAGAATCAGTCGCTTTGCACAACAGCACCCCCCTCAGGTTAAATATGCAGCTGCAGACTACCTGCACAAGCTGTGCATGAAGCGTACTCATGAGGACTGCAGGACAGCGAGCTCAATTGGTGGACCCAGGGACGTCACTAGGATGCAAAGACATGGGGGGCTTAGCCCTAAGGGGAGGGCAAGAGATGCGAGTGCAAATTTTTTTTGGTATATACTGTATTAGAACTACAGTACACATATGTCAACAACCAGTGAAGAAGCCAAGATGGCAACAAGTAAAAAGCAACAGACATATTCTCTTCTTCCATTTCTCTTTTGTTGAACAAGATTTACTGTAATGTTAGCTTTTAGACACATCAAAGCTGCATGGGGGGAATTTACCTAGGCCAGACTCTGTGCTCCTGCTGAGTTCTTCTGTAGGCTATGACTTAAATGCTATCCATCTGCTTAGAACAGGCGCAGATCATGCTAATGTATTAAAGTATTAAATATGAAATTCCTCTCTCTATTAGATAAGTTGCAGGTCCAAAGAATGTTATTTAATTACACCAATTACTGTACTGTACTGTAAACAATAACATTCTATGGGGACTGATATTATTGTTTCGAAATACTAGAGAGATATATTCATGGCAAAGAATAGAGAGCTGTCGATAGAGTTAGCTAGCTAGCTATTTCTTGTATTTTTCTCGTTCACGATAGCGTAATCCACTTGTGTGTGTAGCTAACGTTATAGCATGGTTATGGAAAAGCGCCTAATGTTCCATTGAAAAACTTTGCGTGTGTGTTCGCTGCACATACGGAGGTAACTGCTTTTAATTTGAATGATGACTGGACCAAGTTAAACATTAACAAAACAAAAGCTTATGCATCAATTTGAAGCTGTTTGCTGACGTTGATTGTGGGATTTTAGCTACGTTAGCCAACTTGACAGTCAACAATACTAGCTTAATTTAGTGTTAACATCATAGCCTACTACAGTATCCCCTTTCCTTTGCCTCAGGTAAATCTAGCTAAAGTTAAGCAGGTAACAATCGTTAACAACTACTTACAATTTCACTCTGTGCATCATTCACATTGAATCTTCATATCACGGCTAAACTCCTTCGCCACTAACGTTATCCTGTCACAAGCCGTTGCCAATGCCGATCGTTACTTGGCAGAGCGAGAAGCTGCGAGAAGCAATGGAATGCAGCCTCCCCCAAGGTCCGCGATTTACATTGTGAAGTAGGCTACGACAGGCTAGTATTGGATGGGGAGACAACAACATACAAACCAGAACGATAATTTTAAACCAATAATGCCAAATTATTTGGGGGGGCTTGAGAACATTTTAGGGTAGCTTCAGCCACCCTAAAATAGGCCTAACCACGTCCCTGGGTGGACCGTTGAGTCAAGAGATGCGTTGGATGACAGAAGTAGGTGTTTCAGAAGAGTTTCAATCATGGGGAATTCCAGAAAAGAAAAAAAGCATGGATGAGAAAGATATTGTGTATCTCTAGTATACCAGTACATAGCAATTATACGGTGGGGAAATCAATGTAAATCCACCTGGTTGGGAAGCCTTAAACCTTGATGCATCTTCAGGTTATTTTGCTTTTTTATCATTGAGAGCTAGCTAACTATGGCATGTTGTAGCTATTAATATCCCTATAGACTTTATTTTGTGTCACTAAGACCTTGTGACTCCATGCCACATTGTAACTCCATATTTTGGAGAAAAAAAAACATGTGCAGAAAACTTGATATAATGAAAGACAGTTTCATAATAAAAAAGCAATAGAAATTAAACGGCGGGTATTTGTTCAAGTTGTCTGTAGATATTATGTTTATTTCCAGAACTGGCTTCCCGAACCTTAATGGAATAATCTCAGGGCATCAGAATGTGGGAAATTAAAGTTGTGACTTATTTACTGTCCCATTCCATTTCTGGAAGGAGAGTGTTCTTGCTCCCTTCCCCTAATCAGCTTAGAGAAGGCTTTTCACAAATACCTTCTTTTTTCCCTGGGATAAGTTAGTCAGTCTGGCAGCCAAGAACCCAGGAAGCTATACAGCAGTAATAGAGTGGGATATAAAGGAAGAACAAAATTGAATGACAGCAGAAATTTTGAGCCAGTATGCATAATGCATTTATGCAGTCAAATTCAAGTCCATCTCAAAGTTGACAGATATGTCAGCAAACAAGCTTTAATTAAGCATTTTTTTGACTGGAGCAAAAGGAAACTAATATTCTAAATAACTTTGCATGAACGTATTGTTCTTCAGTGGAGATGCAGACAGTATTATTGACAATGGAAGGTTTTCTATTTATTGAATGAGAACATGCATTAGATCAAGTGAATACTAAATGGATAAATTAAAAATGTATTATTATAAATTAAAATTATAAATAAATAATATTAAAGGGGTATGTAATAATAATAATAATAATAATAATAATAATAATAATAATGGATCAGAATTCTATCTCCAGACCACATCTGTTAAAAGCTGCACAAATTAGCTTGTTTTGCCAGCAATCTATAGCACAATAAACCATCAGGGCTTGCTTCAAAATGTTTTATATTTTTCCGCTCACAGAAAGAATGACACAGGAAACATTGACAGTCAGCGCTGTGTGTCATTTCACCATCAATAAAACCTCTTGTTTACAAATCGCAAAAACATTTTTTTGTTCTTGTGCAAAATGCAATGAATTAAAAGCAAGCTTCTTGCCACTTTGTTTCCCAGGGGTTTTTCTCCTGTCTGGCATTATGGCAGATTAGACACAATGACAGCATGAAAGGAAAAACCAGCTCAATGAATAACACTTTTCTGGCGGGAATTATGGCAGCTTACAAACACGCTGAAAGGTGTTCAGTCGCATTTCCATTTCCCAGAATGCTGTGCAGAGAAGGACAAGTTTTTTTGAAAAACCACCCACCTCGCATTAGCACGGAAACACAACTGAAATTGGCCCCTAATCCACAGTAAATCCATCGTAACCAGTGTAATGTCTGTCCTTCAGAAGGACTTCTGGGAACGGTGATGGAACGTAAAATAATGCAATTGACATGATTTGAAGTCAATTACACAAAAATGAAACCATGTATGGGCACTGTGCATGTTTTGTCTTTCTGTTTGACAGATAAAAAAAGTATGCCAAATTCCTAACAAAGTCAGGAGGCTGATTCTGATACATAGAAGAAGAAAAAAAAACATTTTTCTACATTTTCTAGTTTGGGTATAACATCTTATCACTCCTCATTTGTACAAGAGCTTGAAAAAGTAGCCATATCTATAATGAATCTCCATTTCAGCAGAGTACCTGACACGTTCCAAGATTTCTTTCCCATTTTCAGTGTCCTGGTAACATCTCTCACAAGTTAAGGACATCATCTCTGCCCTGGACAATCTATTTGACAGTCATTCCCAGGCATGAAGCCTCATATCTCTCCCTCTCTCTCTCTCTCTCTCTCTCTCTCTCTCGCTCTCTCTCTCTCACTCTCTCTCCTGTCTTTTTCTCTCCCCCGCCTGCCTTTCTTTCTCTCTCTCTCCTGTCTTTCTCACTTTCTCACTTTCAAGCCGATTTCTTACGTTTTGTAATAATGCAATATTAGTAGTAGTGGTACAATAATTGTAGCAGTAGTCGCAGTCATAGTCTTGCTTACCCTTTTACATGTCCACTTTTGTACTCTTTTTATTAACACTTGTAAATGAGTGTTAATAAACCAAGTAAGTTTTTCTTCTATCAATCTTATATGACCATAAATTCTGCTACCAAAATGCACCTAAGTATTCATATGACATTTTGTCGGCCACGTATCCATATAACCTAACCTATGTCTGTAGTGTTGACCACCCTTTCCTTATGCGCTGACATTATAAAAGTGACACTGTGTGAATGGTACATGTGATCTGGGATTTAATTGAGCGCGGTGAGATCAATATGCTTGCGTTCCAATGAAAAATCTCCTCCCAGGCGCGTTTCTAAAGACATACTGTATGTGGGCAAACGTTTGAATGTGACAGGATGGAACAAAGCCGCGATGGTATTTCACATCAGGGGCACTGATGTCACATAATCACCTGGCTATTAAATCAACGACATGACGGATACAATGCGTTAACCTGTCCCTTACAGCTGTTTAATAAATCAACTCATTTCATGCGTCAATTACATTTTGTCTTTGAGAGCGACGTCCTCAATGAATAATTAATAGGGCTTTACTGTACATGCCATGAATATGTTGCTATTAACCCTTCAGAGTACCAGTGATACTCAACTGAAGGCCTGGTTTTTCTTTTTGTTAATTTTTTTTATACAATTATATATTTTTTCTCCAACATTAGAATACGCAGTTGTATCTGTAGTCACATTTCCTCTGAAGCACTGGGCTCTTTCTAACCACTGCTTCTTTTCACGGCATGATGCACCAGTCATTGGTTCAGAGGAGTGTCCTTCATGCACAGTTATGTGCAGTCAGTCAGGCTATGGATATGACCGGATATGAGGACAATCCCACCAACCAGAGGTGGAAAGTCCAGGGGTCAGAAACTAAAAGTCCTGCCATGTTTTTCTTCCATCCATGAGCCAGCTGATTTCACTAAATAGTTCCACCTCCTTGTTGAAGAATTGTGCTAATTAGAAAATCCAGGTGATCGGAACAAAATACTGGAGTGGACTTATACTTTCTGAATCTGGATTTTCCAACTTTTGCCACCAACTAAAGTGAACTGAAACTGTCCCTACCTGGACGGTACTACAGCCAATTATGCTGTCACCTGCCAGGATGAGGCATGGTCAGGATTTGATACCAGACCACTAGGTGCATCAGAATGCAGAATTATAGGCCTCTTGACAAAATAAATAAATAAAATGTATATATTTGTCCCACTAAAGCATGGATATTCAAATCTGGACCTCAAATACAAATCTGGCCCTGGTTTTCTTTCTGCCAGGTAATTAACTGAACAGTTAGTGCTACTGATTGGCCAGACTGTCTTCACACCTGACTCCCAGGTAAAGAAAGGGTGGAAAACCAGCAGTTATTGGGCCTCGAGGACCGTGATTTGAATGCCAGGACTTTAAAGTCTCTGACTTTATTATGTCACAGAGAATAATTCATAATTTAGCATGTTTGTGTTTAATATTTTGCGGATTATAAGTTTTTTAATTAATGAAAAAATGCAACGAAAGTGGAAGCCGCTACGCTTTCTCTTTCTTTTTCTTCCATAACAGCGACAATGGCGCCCCCGCGACTCGGAGCACTGGACTGTGCCTTTTCACTATAATTATCTTGAATTATTTAAATTCAATCTGTCCATATTTACCGAGAAACAAGGATTTAATTCAAATCCCCAATTATGCAAATAGGTCTGATGACACACAGAAAAAGACACGGATTGTTTGCCGTTCTGGCCGTCACAGCCCGGAGTCTGGGAAATGGAAGTCCGTGATTCGCGGACGGCTCTGGCACACGCAGGTGGCGCAGCAAAGGTGTGTGGGTAGGTTTTTTTTTTACCCACAATGCATCAGCCATGTAAAACAGTTCTCCTTCACTTTCATTCAGCCCAACCTTAATCTCGCAGTGTGGCCATAGGTCGATTCCAACACACATTATGTGTTTGTCTACTCCAAGCAAATTAAACCCACTGAATTGTTTATGCGTAGCCGGTAAGCTTTTCACCTTTTTTTTTTTACCCCTTGTATTCCATCTTTTTTCCTGCGTTTCATTCTCAGTCCCATACACCAATACTATGTTTGTGCTGTCATCTGTAGAACAGCAGTTGGCTGTCTTCGTGCAGGGATGTCTTTATCGGGAGGCCATGTAGTAGATCAGTCTGTATAATGAGAACTGCGTAGGCCTAGCTTCACACGGTTGGGGCATCTGAATAAAGTTGGAAAATTGGATGTGGCGCATGAACGTTTTCGATTATTAGGATATTAAGAGGACAGACATTCCTTTTCAGTAAGTTCTGACTCAATTATCTAGTTTATTTATGGAACTCAGCAAAATTCACGATAAATCCTATTTTACAATGCGAGGCTGGAATGGCCAGCTCCCAGGCGTTAAGTAAACTAAAATGAAGTGGTTGGTAATAAAAGACCAGAGACCCATAAGTCTGTCATGAAGTATACTGGATTATGCTGAGTGACATCATTCAAGTGTTAGGAGATGGTCGGTTATAAAGTGAAGACGCTTGCCTAAGCCCAGAATTCTCTGCTTAAGAGGTAGAATAAAGACAGTAAAATGTCATAGTGCATCAATCTAATGCAATGCGAAGGACCACTTTATGGGGGCATTTTCATTTTGAATCACGCACTGTAAGTATGTAGGGAAAACTTTAATAAATCACGTTGCCAACTTGCACATCACAAACGCTTACAGTTATGCGATTGTGGAAACCTATTAACGTTCAAAAATAGAATAGAAAGTTAGAAGGTTCAGTTTCCTTGACAATCGCGGCCACTTTAAATTATGCAACACGTGGATACGGCCCAAAATGAATACCCATGCAGTACCATAGATGCTTTCAATTAGCATCAGACCCTCGCAACTAGGAGTGACCAGGGGCACAACACCACAATGGAGAGTCAGTAATATATGGGCGTCATGTGACTGATCAATATTCTATGGTCTGAATCTGTGTGGCTTGGATAACAAGAGGCAATAGGAACCAGCGGATTTGATCTGGAAGTCTTCCCGCCTGATAAAAGATGCAGAGCCGTGACTGGGGGGGGGGGTGGGTGAGCTGACAGAGGATTCAACACTGGCAGCCACTCACACCCCCACACATCCCCCACCTCACCTGGAGACAAATGGGTGGGTCTGCTTGACCTTTTCCAAGTCTAGCCTGGGAGATCCATACCATTCAGTTCCTGTGTCACTCTCCATCAAAGCTTGGCTTTTATTTGTTTTAAATTGCACGGGGGCCTTTCCGAAACGCTCGCACAAGTGCGGCCGTAAATAAGAGCCAGCATTCTCCCTTGTTTTCCTCGATCAGCTCGCGGCTCTTGAGTGCTCTAAGATTATAGCCTGTGAAACAGCGAAATTGCCCGGTTGCAGACACCTGAAGTGCGATTTGCATTCTTCCTCTTTAGCCGCGCACGCCGCAAACTCAGCGGCATTATTCGTGGCATCCCGAAGATGGCGTCTAATTTGATCAGAGTCATATTCTCAGTCTGACAAGGGTATGTGATTACACGCGTACGACCGAAAAAAAAAACCCTTCTGAAATTCTCCCGGCCAGCGATAAGACTTTTCTGCTGAACTGTGCAGTTATACAACCCCCTTGCTCTGCCAAAAAAAGCGTCCTCGGCATCTTCTGTTCCCCCGGATAACGACGTGTCGCCGCTTTCCTGAATTGCGCCTAATGAGTGAACTTTAAAATGGTGGGATGTGCGATGCCTCAGTCAAAGCTGTCTGCACCTTGTGCCGGGCTTTGTACAAATACGCATCCTCGAGGGGCAGAGTCCTCTTATCAAGAGCAGAATTCAGAAACCTATAATCACAGCAACCGGAGCTCATCTGTAGTTTGTGAAAACTTTTACTTGACCATTTTTTTTATGTTCAATGAATTGCATTTCTTCAATACTGAAACGACAGCTCCTAATATTAGCTTTATTGTAATTTAATCACATCCCCAGACCATTATATTACACTGTAAAAGGTTTGTATGTTCTGCATTTACAAGTTTAGGGTTGAAAATAATGCAAGTAATGCCATTGCATATTGAGAACATTAAATATTCAATTATAGTTATGACCTGTAAATGATTTCAAATGAAATTATTTCAGATTATTAATGCTTTGTAATAAAGTAAAATATAATGCCTCTTGAGTTGCCTTTAACTCAGTTGAGAAACCATGAGGTTCAAGCAGAAGACATTAAAATCACATTCATATCCCACAATGTAGCATTGCAAGTTCAAGCACCCTACTTCCCTAACCACCAAGCTTTCCAATTAAAAATTTTCTTCTAATTTATTTTTTACTACCACCTGTAGTTGGTCCTCTCTCTCTGTTCTGTACTGTAAATCCTTCAACTTTCTTGGACAGCACTGCTGATATGCATGTCAGTATGTAGATACATTTTTTAATCAGTTCTTGACAAGTATATAAATCAAATAAAAAATGAGGAACTTGTTTTTTGTTTTTTTTAATGGTGATATTCCTAAAATGAGTCACATCAGCTTTCAGTTCTGCTGCTTAAACTTGGATGGGTTTTGTAGTCCTTTAAGGTGATTATTGCTCTTGTGCCACACATGTACGGCATAATGCATCAACATGTTTATCCACATCACCACAGATTTGATCGTAAAACGTCCAGATTTCTTTTTTATGGTAACAATAAAATAGATTTTGTTCCAACCTCTGGGGTATTGTATAGTTAAATTTTCTACAGAAATATACTCCTTTAGACAAAGAAAGAACAGAAGCACTTTACTCAGGCATGCCGTTCTGCAGGGGAGCAGATCGCGACGGCGCCATTCTTTCCCGCTTTCCACAAATGCGCAGGCTGATACCTTAGCGGCTATAATTACCGCTCGCTGGCCATGGGAAGGGTGTGATAAGAGCAGTCACTATGGCGGCCAAGAATAAATGGCAAATGAAGTAATGAGGATTAGCCGGCCCCAGAGATTTTTAACCTTTCACAGAGGAGGGCCACTTAAATCTCCCATGGCCTCTGAGCAAAGTCGAGTTAGCGGAGTATTTACTGAATATTTAATTACCGCTACGGTACCTGCCCGTCCTTGCGTGTAGTGCTTATGCCCACAGTGCACATTAAATGGGGGGGCAGTGTAGTATAATGTGTAGTATATACAGTGTAGTATAATGGTTAAGGAACTGGACTTGTAACCGAAAGGTTGCAGGTTCGATTCCCAGGTAGGACACTGCCGTTGTACCCTTGAGCAAGGTACTTAACCTGAATTGCTTCAGTATATATCCAGCTGTATAAATGGATAAATGTAATAAGAAGTTGTGTAAGTCGCTCTGGATAAGAGCGTCTGCTAAATGCCTATAATAACGTAATGTAATATAAATATTAGACATTTAATTTAGCATAAAACAATGAATTGCTTGTGAGGGCTAACAACAAAATAACAAGGAAAGGTGTCTTATTTGCTCCTCACGCTAGGCTGCGTTAACATCAGTTCAGTTAGCATTGAAACTCAGAATGCTAAAAATTAAAGAGCATTGACCAGCCTTGAAGAAGATCTGAGCACTGAAAGTAGGATTCTAGTGTGTGTGCGTGTGCGTGTGCGTGCGTGCGTAAATGTAAATACTTTGAACATGCCAGTTTAAATGAGGAAGGAAAACTGATATGGTTTAAGGTGGTTTGGAGTGATAGGTACTAATGGATTGCATGCATAAGTATTCAAAGTGTGCCAGGTTGCATTCTGCTGCTGTCTGTATGGACATGTTTTTAAGTGGTAGACTCCATATCATAAAGGAGAAACAATAATCGGAGTGTCTGTTCATACTATAGTGCAAATAGCTGCACTGGGTGACACGTGCTATTCATACTAACTACCAACGTACAGCTGCTCGGTCTAGCAGTAGCTCTGCCTACCAGCATTTTGAGTTTTATTTTGGACTGATTTTATGAATGCTGAGAAATGATTGCTAAATTGAATTATTAGTCTAATTATTAGTTACCGTCTTCCTGCTATTTGTATTAATGCAAATAGCACTGACCTGCTATTTGCCCATAGTGCAAATAGATCCTGCCAACAATAATTGTGAATTTCTATATCTTTTGTTTAAGCAAATTCTTATTATTTACAGAACCAATGCAAGTATGTACACTTAATTGGCGTCTGATTAAATAAAATAATGGATATCATAATATTGAATACCGGTTAACAGCTATACTGTCATTATCATTGTAATAAATAATCAATGTTAATATTGTAATAGTGCCCTTGTTATACTGTGAATTAAACATGAAACAGTATAGAATATTATACTTGAATATTCATCTTCAAATGCAAGTCTGTTATTATCTTGCCTACACCACATGCTTTATATTTTAAACGTATATTTTCTTTTGTATTGTATAAGTAGGCTTGGGGGAATATTGCGTGTTTATATGTTTATGTTGAATAATGTACCAGAATATGCCATATGCCTTCTCAAAGTTTCATAGCTCATGTACCACAAGTGTGAGGTACAAAAACACATGCATTTTAAATATTATGGTAATAATATGCAAATAGACTATTGCCTGCATGCGTGCTCTTGGATGTCTGGTTTTTCAAAATGCAGTAATTAAGCTTGTGAGTCTAAGTAATATACAGTACGTACTTTACAACATTCTTTGTTATTGATATGACCATAAACAAAGGACATGTTTGAGTGGTGGTTCCTAATGATAATTGATGTTGCTGCTTCGTATCTCACCAGAGCTAAATACTTTTTAATCATGTCACACACTGTATGACAATCTGCTATACCTTCTGTAACCATACCCACAGTAATCTCCAATAGCACACACACGCATGCCTACCCCCGAACTTACTTAACATATCAGTTGGGGGTTGATGGCTTATGCTAATGAGGAATGAGAATTAAGTGTTTTTTTTGAGCATCCGCACTGAATGAACAAGTGCGCGGTACGTAAGAAGTACAGGTTGCACTTATCAGCTCCAGACAGCAGGGTTTTCAACATCGGTCCTTATGTTTGAGTGAGGAGCAGCAGCCTGTGATCCACCTGCTTTTAGAATGACTATGAGTGAGTCGCCTCTCACACAAACGCAACTTCACTTTGCGTAGACATTTTTCACCAAAATAAGAGGCTGGACCGAAGGTCCCACACAACTGCTAACTCTTTTCTGGCTATATTAAATAAAGTATTTACTTAATATAGTATACAGGAATCATTGTTGTCACCCAATGAAAAAAAAAAACAAGTTTAGCTGTTATTGAAAAAAACAAAATATAACAAGAAAAATTGTGTATCAGTATTACATTAGAGTTCAACAATTACCAAAGTGTCCATGTGATGTAATTTGCTTTGGCAGATGATAATTTATAATTGTTGTTTGACACCATCGCTGCTCTGTCCAGTCCTTGTGGGAACAGATTCCTGATGTACTGCCTCATTTTTATGCTCACAGGTTTGGGGAGGGGTACACGGTCATTGTGAGAGTGGGTGGGTCCCCTCCGGCCGTGGTCCCCGTGGAAACCTTCATGATGGAGACATTCCCAGGGTGTGTGCTGAAGGAGAAGCACCACAACACCCTGCAGTACCAGGTGCCGGCCAGCGAGGGCGCCCTCGCCGCCATCTTTAGCCAGTTCACAACCCACCAGGAGAGACTGGCCATTGAGGATTACTCTGTGTCTCAGACCACTCTGGATCAGGTACCGCCAATCAATCTCTCTTTCTCACAAAACAAATCTCACAGCCTTCACCCCATGGCTATACGATGGCCTGTAGCCTGTAAATAGCCAGTATTATGTGTTAAGGGGGTAGGTCTTCTGTGAGTGTGGAACCATGGCCCTCGCCAGCCATGCCATAACAGGCATACGATTGGCCAGCTTAGCCAAAGACCAAGGTCCCCAGCCAAAGGAAACAATGGCACTAATGTCTCATTCTGAAATGCTCACATGCTAACGCCTTTGAATGTCATAGGCTTACATGCAGAATACCCTCGTTCCATGAAACACGATTTGCATATAATGCTGACAGTTTGCGGTTGGATGTACTGTACAAATTTAAAGGGTTATCTCGGTGCCTGGAAGCTGGATATACAGTATATAGAAATTTCTGGTCTCCTTCACCGCTCACATAATTGTTTGCGTGTTGAGCTCCTCGAACCCCAGAACTCTGGACCACACAGTTTACAATTTGCAAGAGAGTGAAGTAGTCTGCTGCTCAGCGCTCCTATAAGATAGGCCCGAAAGGTCATCCGTCCACTAATCTGTGCGGGAAAAGATTTTTGATAGATAGAAAACAACCGGCCCAAGAACTTTTCACATCATAACACAGTGGCGGGATCCTCAGTTCCATAGGAAAACGCGCTTCCCGTTTCTGTCAGACAGAAAAGGTTGAAATAAATGAATTATGTATGTATGCACTTTGTCCTCCTGCTGAACATCCCAAAACTTAATCTGCAAATAAAAATGTGTTTGAACAGAACTGATGAAAGGCAGAACCATGATTCAGTTTTGAGAAATACTGAAAATGTCAAGCACTCAAAGTTTTTCACTGTTCCCTCCGTAATTCTGCACTTGGTGTGACTGTTATAGGTATCCCTCAGGGTTCAATGCTTAGTCCCACTATATGTAGTTATATCACATGCATATAATTTATTTGATAATCTTGAATTTAAATGACGAATATTTAAAAGTGCATACAAGATTTTTTTGTTCATAAGAATTCAGGTTCAGCATGACAATTGAGTATATCACATCGTACAACACTGAGTATTGACAAGTAAAATGCTTTCTATACAAATGTTGTAATCTACAGCATTATTGACAGACTAATTGCGTTATCCTGTGTTTGGAGTAATCGGCCACTGGCTTTCTTTTAATTACAAGCGCGTGTACCAACTTGAAAAGTGTCTTTAACTGCATCCAGTTGAAGACAATAGAACCTCAGGTATGATGTTAAAGGACCGTATGAAGACTCCATATTTTCAGATACCATAGTTTAGAATATTTCAGCGGTGAAGGAAAGTGTGAATACTTTCATGCAGAACTCATTGATGCAGGCAGCCCAAACAGCGTGAAAGCCTTACACGGTTCTGAACACTGCTGTATTATTTCTCTGTGAAGTCGCAAGATAGATACGACACCTGGGCTCTTTCTAAGCGTATTGCATTCTTACGGTCTCATCCTTGTTTCTGACATTTTCCTTTTCTACGCTTTTTTTTTTTTTTAATTGACAGTGAAAACTAATCTGAAAACAGGACGGGTCTGCCAATTGGCACAACTGTTCCTTTCTTCTAAAACGAAGTAACACACATGAGACAAAAAAAATCCGTAATCTTCAGAATTCATTTTGAGTAGATTTTCTCTAACCGTGGGCCTAAAGACAACGGTGACTGTGTGGGAGGAAGATGAATAAAGAGTACGTAAAGCCGCCTAGGCACAGTTATTATCCTCACTGATGTTCATCTGAGAAAAAAAATAGAATTACAGCCCAGAAAATTATATTTTATCTCAAATTCCTTGTATTTTTGAGCTGATTGAAACAAGCAAACGCCGGCACTGAGACATAAACCTACGCACTTATAAAAAAAGAGAAAATAAATAAGCTGATTCAGTGAACTCCTCGTTAGTGATATATTACAGTACTAATCACATAAATAACCCTTAACTTGGTTTGTATCCAGATTCTGTTCACTTCACACCTATGCTTTACCTTTGTACCCCTGACGAAGGGCAGGTCGTTATTTACTCAAGCTGTGAAAACATTTTTTGTCTTTATGGTGAAGTATGGACAAGTATGGACATGAAGTATGGATTATTTTCCTCTGATTTGTATTCCTACTCCAATAAAAATGAACTAATTAAATTAGACTAAAAAAATACAACAAATTTAAATAAAGTGCAATGAGATTGACAGGTTTTAGCGGTGGATTGTTGTGTAGCACTAGCTAAAACACTTATTCTGAATGCATTGCCTGTCCCTCTAGTCTGGAATTGCATCCTGGGTAATTACAGGGCTGTATTACAGAATTGGCCTTAATGTTCATCCCAGGGAGGGAGGAGCTTACTGACTGAAAAAATTAATTTATGAATTTAGCTGTTGTTTTCCCTAATCGCCACTGCACAACAGTGACCCTTCTGGTCATGCAGGCAACTACAGTCTGCCTGCGCTAGATACATAAGTAGTGAAGTCCCCAGGTGCGACGAGAAGCTGTGAGTCGCTATACCTATTTCAGGGGACATGCTCGAAAAATGAAGGAAGGATATTAGACTGAAGGGATGAGCATTTGGGCATCCTAAATTGTGGAAAAAAATTAAAAATAGGGGTGGCAGTTTGTAAGGGGTTCACAAGTTCATAGAAGTTAAAAAATTGTGAGAAAAAGAATTTGGCCATTGAAGGACATTTAAAAAAAACTTGGGTTAGGAAATGAAGTTTGTTCTCATGGGTTTCATCCATGGGCTTTAATATTGACTTGCACTCCTAACATTTGGACAGAGGAATATATATGATTAGTATGTGGACTGCCTTTTTTTTTTTTTTGCGATTAAAGTTCAGCGCGGTCCCCGTTCGGTGTTTGTGATCAAGTTCCTTCCTGTGTTCGTAGGTCTTTGTCAATTTCGCCAGACACCAGCATGATGAGGAAGACTCCCAGGGAAGGGTGAATCCGGTGGACGTGCTGGCGGATGAGGTTCCCATGCAGCCCCAGAAGGACTCGAGGCCTACGGTGAATGTTTGAGGCCTGAGGCGGGTTCTCCTCTGGTCGGGCCAGCACTGGGCCCAGTTAAAGATGACTTTTATACAATTCATATTTCTGTTTACATGAATTATCTACATTGAAGTTATGAAAATAAGAGATTGACTATTTAAAATCAGTTTTTACCTGAAATTTTAATATGTAAAAAATCTATGTGTTCTGATATTTATCAACTTTATTTTTTTGCAAAAAAGAAAAAGACTAAAGAAAAAGTTTGCCAAACGTGTACAGATCCACAGAAACCCTTTGACTTTGATGTTTACAGAGATTTGACAAAAACATCCATTTGAACATTAACATTAGTTAGTTTAGTTTTTTATTATTTTTGTAGCTCTTTCTTTCAAATATTCCAAAATACTCTTAAAAAGACATAAAAAAGACTAGATAGAATAGGATAAAGAAGTATTCCATCAGGAAGAAGCTCAAGAAAATGAGTGAATATAGAGGTTAAGCTCTCAAATAATTTTTGTGGTTAAAATGGGGACAGATAGCACACATTTCTGGGAGAAGGATTTAAGTCGGGAGGAAAAATTGTCAACTGATCACAACTCTTATTTGAAACGTTTACAACTTTTACTTGAAAATACTGTATGCACTGCACTGCATGAAGAGGTGAAGATATTTACTCTTCTGTTTGGAAATGGTTTTGGTCCAAAATATAATGTTTTACTCTGGAATTTATGCACCATTAAACATTACTTTTAGCCATTAGCTCTGCACATTTTCAGTTATAAATATTATGTTAAATATGTACGGTATTTCTGTCTGGGAGGAATGAGAAAAGCAGTAATCATACTGGGATTTTATGTTTACATTGGATTCATGTCCCCAGCCATTAAACCTCATACAGAACTCACTTGGTAAGCAATATCTTGCACTAGGCACTTTTTCTGATGTAAATAGTGCTTCATTTTGTGTATGCAGTTTAAACATTATGGATTATTCTGTGATTCCAATGTAATTGATATGCTGTCCAATAATTCTGCTTTACAAACTTGTTTACGAGGAGGAATTATGAATCATATTTGTACTGAATATTGCTTCATGCAACGACAGATGATTAAACATTTGCACACGTTGTAATAGGAATTTGAGTTTAATTTTCAAATCCCGTCCTCTGTTTGCGTTCTGATTCGCCTGGGCTGTTTAAAAAACAGCGACTCCAACAACTCGAAGCTGATGCACCTGCACTTGAGTTTCTCACAGCTTGCTTTGTCAAGCACTCGCTTAAAAGTTTTCTTTATGTACAGCAAATCTTCCATAAGTAAATTTACACACATAAATTTGAGCAAATTAACTAATAACAATAATGTATGTACAAGCATGCATGCAATGTGTCCATATGTGGGTTTGAACATCCATTTTAAAACATAGCTACAGTAAACAAAGTAAATTTTTCCCTAGTGAAAACCAGGGATGCAGTATCACAAAAGTGAAATTCTGCTACCTCAGTGTCATAAAAGGAGGAAAAAAGATAAACAAGTGTCAAATGAACCGAAAGCAAAATTGAAACATTTATCAGGGCTTTACACACAGCGATCGGGACGAGCGTCTCGGTCAGAAAAACATTCTCCCTCTCCGAGCGACTGCAACTTCAGCTCTTTCATTTGGGCCGCTTCCTCCACCCCTTTGGGCGGAAGGCTCAAACACGGCCGTCCCCTCTCCACCTCGACAGGCGGCCGCCGGGGGGAGCTCCCGCCTTTAAACCCGGGGGCCCGGCGCGGTGGTTCCGTCTCCCTCCCTCCTTTTATCCTTATTAAAGCTCGTTTGTTAGGATTCAGTAAATGTTGCGGCACGTCTCATCTGGCCTCTGATGTTGGGCGAGCTCATGCATTATTTCCCGTCCTGTGGGCAGCGCTTCGCCCCGGCGCAGGCTCCTACAGTATGAAAGGGATGATGGCTGCTCTCCGGCTGCCCTCGCCCCCGCCGTTCCTCCGCCGCAGGTATTTACGATGCCTCTTCCGCGCCCACAGCACCATCTGAACCGACACCAGCACCGCAAAGACCGCCACTAATGAACAGGGTAGCAGCAGGGGGTTTCATTTAATTAGTATCTCAGTCATTCCCAGCTCAAAAAAAGATTAAGCGGATAAAGAAAGTTGTGGATACTTACCGGGGACGGTTTGAGTCATAACGGCTAAACTTAACCAGGCTCCAATCTGAACATCAGACAAACAGAAACATGTACACAATCAATTCACATTTGAAATTACAATATGTATGAGCAATTAGACCCAAATAAGGGGTATTCACAGATTCACAATTCGGGCCTTCAAAAGAAAGATATTCACTATATGTGGATACATATATTTTGTTTTTATATCCCCTTTGCAATCGTCCTTGCACACATATTAAGGTTCGTACCAGTAATCACAACTGCAGTAATATCCTTCTATCAAGAGGTTGTTAGGAACGAGTTTTACTTTATTTGAACTACAACTCATAAAGCCTCTATAACTCTGCCATAATGAAGACATAGGACCTGCCATGAGCAGCCTGTTACAACTCATGGCAAGCATCATTTCACTGTCACAACATATGCATAACTTTTCCAAGGTGATTGTGCTGTACATTATATTAGTGCAATGATATCCGTCACAAGCTGTAATGCGTCATTGACTGCTTATGCCACGCTTATGCCACACTTACGACATAATGCAACGTCGCCTTTTTGGCGTACAGTTCAAGTGCTACCGGAACACAAGGGTCAAACCACAATTAACTTGTTTACATTGTCCGCTGATTTTTTTTGTGTCAAATCATTTTGAATCGATGGTATTCAATGCAGTAATGATGTTTTGCTCAAATTTGATCTTGGGTTAAGGTTTTATCTTCAAGGAACTTTGGGAAATTATACACTATCAAAGTAGCAAAGACCTAAACAAGGCTGTAGCTCATTTAACCTAGAGATAGAGAGAACCTTGTAGTAACCGTTACCGTAATTACTAATTATAACGATAACCATACATTATGATAATAGTTGCATTTATTACCATTTTGCTTAGTAGCCAATATGAAATAATGAGAAACAAGTTATCTATTTATTGTTTCAAAGATATAATCATGTGGCAAGTGACTCTTCAAGATACCTGCCCTTCATATTCGAACATGGAAATGTTTTGCTTTCGACAAAAACGTTTGACAAAAGACTTTTTGCTATTAGTTTTGCACAAATAAGGCTGTGCAGGTACAGGCCTTACCTCATATGTGTACTGTGGACAGTGGACCAGCTTGAAGAGCCAAGTGAAGGGGTTACAGGTGGGCACAGGATATAAAGCTTCAACTTTCAGTAGGAAAAAGACATAATTAAATAAGGGAACCATGGCTCTTGCCCTGGGAAGATAGTCCAGACCCAGGCACGTCACACACCCGTATCTGTCTTGTATTCTTAATTCACAACCACCTGGATTAAGTGCAAGGAAATGGGGGAGACTATCATGCTTTGTGTGAGAGAGACAATTTCATTAGGGCACTTCAGACAGCCATATATAAGGTGATGGGGAGAAATGAAAGTCATTACACCTGTTTAATGAGTTCAGAAGGTACTTTCAAAGTACTGCAGATTCTTGACGGAAGTGGAAGCTTGGAGCAAAAAGCACCATAAGAGTGCTCTGCAAGGTGCAAATTGAGCTTCATTTAAAATCACAGATTTTTTTGTCAAATGCGAAAATAAGGGACATGCAAATGAGAATTTGAGTAGCGGAACCCTCGGAACGGAATTCTATTTTTAGGACTTTGCCGCACCGTTGCTTAAAGTTTACTCTTAAGACCCGTTTTTTTTTTTTTTTTTGTGAAAATCATTCGGCGTTCACGCGAGCCCCGGTGGAGTTAGAAATGTTTTGTTTTTTTTAAAACGTGGTGTCTGTGACCCCAGGGGTCCCGGGGCTTTAAAAGCGATAAATGCTTGAGACTCGGAGGTGACGCATCCCGCCGCGGCGCATCCTCAATGCGGCGATGTGCCCAGCGGGCCTGGATCAAATGTTGACCTTGCCGGCACGGGGTGTGAATGAACGCCCCGCAGGGCGTCGGCAAATTTGCAACGACGTCACCTAGGGAGGGAGGTGATAAGTAGCAGTGGATGTGTGTTTATTAAATAACATAAATATTCCATCAGCCGATGGATGGGGAAAAATATCAAGTACATTTAACCCAGTCAGCACGGGCATGTTTGGGGCCAGTCTGCCGAAGATCCACACCAGCACTCATCAATACGGAGCATGTTCTAATACGCCGTACAAAAGAGAACGACTGTTCTGCGAGACAGTATCGTGCTGCTCTCTTGTGTGGGTAAAACTGAATAATTGACCACCCACTGAAGTGCAGTTTTCTAAATCCTCTTCTAAGACTGAATATCAAAGTAGCAAATGGAGAGTTTTTATACATTACATTACAATCACTTGGCACATGCTCTTATCCAGAGCGACGCAGAGTAGCGGAGAACATCAGTTTTACTCCCAGGAATACAAAAATAAAGCATTCAGACTGTGGTATGAAACACTTATTTGGGCACAGTCAAATTTCTAGCCCCTAAATTCATATGACTCTAACATAGCACATATGACTCTAACATATGCACATATGACTCTAACATATGCACATATGACTCTAACATAGCACATATGACTCTAACATATGCACATAGCCACACGTATCATCATGGAACAACTAACCCGTTGTTAAACGTAATTGTTAAATCCATTTTAACATTCTTAAATGGAGTGAGTTTATCTTTTTTTGCACATGAATGCTCCAGGCAAAGATACTGGAGCTGAAAGAGGTCTTCTTTCATGGGTGATATGTTCATTTCAAACTGTCCAAAGGAGCGCTGGTATGAATATTCACCACTCATGAATATGCAAATGTTGCTCTGGCAGGGCACCATTTTCATTGGCTTTTGAAAACCCCAATGAAATCTTTCAACAAATTAAGAAAGGTGTTCCATAACATTTTGAACTTCATAGTTCAAATCCGCTAAATTTGTGGCAGCACGCCTGCCACCAGTTTAAAGGTTTCGAAACGCTCTTTTAACAGTGTAGATACACTTGAATAACCAACTTCAATGAAAGTTCCTTGGCAGTTCCCCATGGTACAAAGACTGTTTTTCAGTTTTTTAATTAAATTAAAAGAAAATAAATCTTGCCATTTTACAGCCTGCAGTGCTATTCCGCTATACAAATATATCATAAGACTAACCTAACCTAACCTAAAGCTCTCAAAGATTTATTTTTTTATCTTTCCTCAAATGCAGGGCCTTCTTGTTTTACATATAAATGGTGAAGGATGAACATGATTTGATGTATACATTCGCCTGCATTCAGCAAAGTTAGCCACCACAAAGAGTTTTAGCCCCTTTTCTAGCACCACCTTTTTTGAACACAAGCCCGAAAATAAAATGGTTACTGTTCTTGAACCCCTACGACTACAGGCATAATTCTGGTCTCTTTTGCAAGGTAACTTTTGGGAGTTTGTTTTCCAAGAGTCAGAATTACACAACATATTACTGAAGCAAAGTAACAGAAGCTGAGACACAGTGGACATCTTTTTTCTCACCTAAAAGTTATTTATTCTTTGCCAGGATAAGGATACCGATTTTACTGTTATTTGTGTCATATTTCCGTGGAACACATAGAACGTACGGAGTCGTCATTTTAATTGAGCCTGTGTTGTGTCATGTTACAAAATAAGCATTGTCGCTATAACATTGGGATCATGAAATAGTTTAGAGATAGAATTGTGAGTTTTAATACTTTCAAACGGTATATTGTGTGTGTATCTAAAAATGTCACCATAGATAAATGCAAAGAATGCAAATAAACTATAAACCCGGGCCGGTGCTAGTTATGGGGTTAAGTCATCAGATATAAATAATTAGCTATAAGCACTATGCTCTAATACAGGGGTAGGCAACCCTGGTCCTGGAGTGCCAGTGCGTTTCTGGTTTTTGTTCCATCTGAGCTTGATCACAAGAGTTTGATGGATGACTAAAAGTCTGAGCCTGAATATTCTGAATGGTGAAATGCTGAGTGCCTCCAGCACAGGGCCACCTGCATTCATTACACCTAATTAATTAAAAGGAATCCAGTTATGTAGTCATAGATTTGGATGGAGCAAAAAACAGGACCGGCATTCCGGCACTCCAGGACCGGTGTTGCCTACCCCTGCTCTAATACAGGTATGTGCCTACTGCAAAGCATTCTGGATTTTGGTGTCCTTTATACAAAGACATGAAACTAATGTAATGTAGTGAGGGAAATGTAAACAGCTTTCTTATTAATTTTTTAACCAATGTTCTTTTTCAAACCATTTATCCATTTTGATAATTAAACAAACAAGAAACGGAAAAAATAATCGATTTATTATTACTTAACAGTTGATTATTCTTCTAACAGTTGACGTTCTCCTGCAGTCTTACTAATTATTTGTGTACATCCTAAATTAGCCTTCAGATAATGTCTGGGGGCACAAGTGCTGCCTTTGATTCTGCCGATGTGTAGGTACAGGCCAAAGTCAGAGCTAGGCTGTCAGGCAGTCTATAAAGTGACATGTAAATGTCAAAGGTAGACCAATGTGCCTCTGTCTTATTTACAGGTATGATTTGCCAAGGTTGAGACCTAACCCTAATTTAAGGGGTTGTGACTCCGGGAACGGAAGAGAATACCTCTCTCCCTAAGGAATGGTAAGGAATGCTGACAAACCACAGCTACGTTATAAAATGTGGTTGTAGAGAGCGTCTCTTCAGACTAAACGTTGGTTGTGCAGCAGAAGTGAGGTCTCGTTCGCTAAATGCCTGTAATGTAATGTAATGTCTGAGGTAGACATTTTATTCCCAACACCCACATGCAATATGGCCAATGGATCAAGTGAACAAGCATGTTTCAGTGCACAGCAAGCAAGTGATGAACGTTTGCAATATTTAAAGAACATTAGTGTCAGATCAAGGACTTAAATGTTGGACTTAAACACACCAAGGTACATTTACAGTGCACAGTATGGCCACCATAATCTGACTATGCCAATTGACTAAAGGACCGTTCACACTAAAATGTTAAATGAACTCTGAGTTACTAACACTAATATTACTTCATCAGTAAATTATCAGAACATTTTATTCTGATAGGCTACAGTTGATCCCTCTTGGGAGTCATTAACTTCACTAAGGATTGAAATAACACTAACATTTATTATGTACACAATCAACATATATTTTAAATATCAGGGCTATACAACGCATTACATTTTTTATATGGGAAAAAGTAACGGGCATATAAAACAATCTTGAAAAGTTGCCCAAAACAGCATTCAGTGATAGTGTATCATAGTCATAGTGATAACTGTACCTACTTACTTACCTGTATGATTGTGCCGAGCTAAAGCAATGTTGATATAGAAATTGCCAGCTTCACAAAACTGTTGGAAAAAAAGACATTGGCAGGCCATGTATCATATGAATACTATTGTGTCTTACAGATGACAATTCATTTTGAATGACCATTTCCTTAGCATTGTAGTCAGTCAAGAGAATATTTAAGAATTGGGAGCTTATTTCGATTTTTGTTTCCTATTTTTCATAATACACAATTGCATATGCTGAAACTCCAACAATTCCATCAGTAATTTATAACAAATTTAAATTGTAATTTTGCTAGACATTTTATTTATAATCTACCAGGTAACAGCAATGATCTGGTAGCAGGTGTCTATGGCAACTGTGAGATTCACATGGTAAAACTGTCCTAATGACAGAGGGCTGCCTTGTGTGCTTTGACTCCATCAATTAATTTCCAGTTGTGTCTGTCTTCTCTGCTGTGCAGTGCATTGAAGCATTTCACTGATGTTGAGTACTTCTAAATACTTTGTGAAGATCTGAAGAATGACTGAGTGTATAAGACCTATACTCTGTCCACCGCTGGTAAACATTAAAGATTTAATATTACCTGCAAACAGTACAACAGGTACTACTACAAAGATGTCCTGGAATTAATCTTGCACTTTGAGTAATAGAACTATTATAATTGAGGCCATTATTGCATTGCAATGAACTAATATTGATGTATGTATGTATGTATGCAATGCATACGTGTGTGTGTGTGTGTGTGTGTGTGTGTGTGTGTGTGTGTGTGTGTGTGTGTGTGTGTGTGTGTGTGTGTGTGTGTGTGTGTGTGTGTGTGCGTGTGCGTGTATGTATGTACTGTATGTCTTCCTTCCTTCTACCATGCAGCCCACAGTGATCTCAGAGCTCCAATAGAGTGTCTAATTTGATACTTCCCCATTCTAATTATGGGCTCTTGGTGTACAGCACAAACGGAGATATGACTATGATCACAAGTACAAACTGTGCCAACTTTATAATGAGAAGGGGTCTGCTGCAGTTTAAAAGTCCCCTGGCCATTGGTCCCTGTCGGGCTATTTCAAGTGGAGTGTTGATGATGGTTTTAAGCTTGCCTTGTTGGGAGCATTTTCTTTGATTTGTATTCATTTAGAATCCTCTGCAGGGAAAAGGTTGCCTTGGCGCAAAGTTTGTCATAGAGACATTTTTTCCTCTCGGCTTTCGGCAGCGACGGAGTCAGGACTCTTCGTGAGGAAACCATGCTGTTTCTTTTTATTGAAGGACGCGGGTGTCCGTTGCCAGTTTAGCTCGATAACGTGATTTGCGGACATGGTGAGTGATTATGTACGTTTTAATCATTTGCGTGGTAAGTCACCTTACCAGTTTCACTTAAATTAGTTCTTCCAAATTCATTACTTTACCCTTTGTGTACTCACTTGTCTTGCACAAAAGATAATTGTCCTCTCAGAATATATTCATATTTATAATGTGGAAGGTAAAAGTTGAATTGTTCTAATATTCATGCCAAAGTAATGTTATTAAGTAGGTTTGCCAGAGGATGAGTGTAATCTCTTTTTGCAGAATCATGCCTAATTTACTGATGTGTATTCAGAAGATCTTTAACTCAATCTGTGTTTGCCTGAGATTACTTTTGGGACATTTCAACCCATGTCACCATCTAATTTTTATCCTTGTATCTCAGAAAAAAAGTACACTTTATGGGGTGTTTTTGAAATTTTAAAGATTTCAAGAAAGTTTAAGTGACCTTTCCTAACACCTTCAGTCTTCACAACAGAAGAGGAATATAAATCCCTAGTAAGGAAAAGCTGTTACCAATAGATACTAGAAAAGTTAATGGATCAAGCAAGTGTTAAATTTTCACTCCTGAAAGAGATACACTTAGAATGAGGTATCTCTTGACATTTTTCTAGGGAGATAAAGGAAGATGCACTTAAATATGTGTTCACAAATATTCACAGTATATAGTGCCCAGCAGAATTATTGGCAACCATGTGAACAAAAAAGGCTATTAAAAATGTCTTGGTTATCAGCATGACCTTACGCACAAAATATGAGAAACATCTAATCTCTAATTCATGTTAAATTATTCAAAGAAAAAAAAACTAAATGAACAAAATGGATTTGTACCACAATTATTGGCAACGCTAGAAATAGTTACAAACAAAACCTAATTGAAGTATACTGACATTCATATTTTACTTTTTTTAAGCACAGGAACGATGCTTATTGTTTAGGAACTATTATGGATTCTCAGCTTCCTTTTTCACTGGGGTATAAATATGAGGTGACACACAGGCCAAAACCCCTGGGTGCGTCCCAATATTCTTCACTCCCCACCTCCACTCCGCCACTACCACTCCTCTCCTACCCGGAAATATGCAAAACTGCCTGAACGTTTTGAGTACAAGTATTTGCATGTACAGTATCCAATGTACATGACATTGCGGTTTGCGTGGAGACATTAATTAATATGTAAGCATTAATATGCAATTAAGATGTAATCAGCGACATTAGATTAAAACACAAAGATCCGTTTCCGGGGCACGGAGTAGAGGAGGTGGTAGTGGAGGAGGAAAGGTGGCATTTCTCGACTATTGGGACGCACCCCCTTAGTCATCCATCAAAATGGGGAATATCAGAGAACAACACGAATGAAAAGAGACAAAAGGTTGTCCGACCTTCAAAATCAGGCAATGGCCATAGAAAAGTTGTTTAATGTCTGAAACTACCTACTATATCCACCATTTGGGAAATCATTAAGACGTTTAAAACAACTGGAGCTGTGATGAACCTGCCTGGAAGACAACGCAAGTGGCCCCATGCACAGTTTGAGAACAAAAAAATGTATCCAAGGATCAGTTTCTGAATTGCAGAATTTATTTGTATCCTGGCGTCACCAAGTCTCCATTAGATGCCACCTCTATGCCAACAAGCTAGAAGGCGTGAAAGAAAGCCTCTGCTGTTATCATACTACAAACGTAAGCACCTGGAGTTTGCTAAATGTTACCGGAATTTAGATTTGAACCGGGTGCTATGGTCAGACGAGCATACCTCAAAATCTACACAAAATAGTTCACTGACCACAGAATCCAGGTTTTGCAATGGCCATCCCTCTCCCCTGACCTGAACCCCTTTGAAAACCTGTGGGGTAAGCTGAAGAGGAGAGTCCACAAGCAACGACCAAGGACTGTTTTGGAGGAATTCTGTATGGAGGAATGGTCTCCAATCCCTTGCTATGTGTTCTCCAACCTCATCAACATTACAGGAGATGACTCAGTGCTGTTATCTTGGCAAAGGGAGGTGCACTAAGTACTGCATACTGGGATGCCAATAATTGTGACGCACATCTTCCTCAAAATAAAAATGATTTTACATTAAAGATTTGTTTTTCTTCTGATCAATGGTATCACAATTAAACGATATAATTTCCTCAAGACATTTGATAAACAATAAACTAAAAGTAATCCTGCACTTTTTTCATTTACATATTTCTAGGTTACATTATATTTTACACTTGTGTCAAATGTGTTAAGGTTTCCAATAATTCTGGTCGGCGTTGTAAAATACATGGTAATAGAGATGACAGTGATTATGCGTGTAATGACAATAATGGTGACATTGGTGTCAAACTTACCAAAAACCAGACAAGGGATGGAATCATTTGTTTGTTTGCATAGTCTAAAACAAAACATAGTAAAAAAGAAACATTATTTTTACAACCCATTCCCAAACCACAGACTGTAACTAACCAGCGCTTATTACAGAATGAGTGCCCTGGGAAAACTTTGTTATGTTACAAAATTTATGTTAAACATACAAACTTGTTGATGCAATTGCTTATCGCAGAAAAGATTCCTCTTGTCGGTGCCAAGAAAGGCACTGTGATTACTGCACTCATTGTATTCCACATGTTAGGCAGCTTTTAGAAGTTCTACGAGTCTGCAGTCGCACTGGTGTTTATGATGAATTATATGAAAGAAAACAGATTGCACGATATTGCACCACCAGAACATTTTGTTCCACTGGTGCTAGAAATTTGTTTTCAGAGCCAGTTTGAAATAGACCTGAAATGTAACAGATTGGTACGTACTTGGATAACAGAGACTAAAGCATTAGGCCTGGATCTAAAAAAATAAATTTAAAAAAATCATCGCCAGAGGTCTATGTTCTCAACAGACTTCTTCTGCAAGTCTGCATTTAACGTGCGATTGCATTGATAAAAACAATAGAATTGTGTTTAGGAGAGAAGTGTTCTTTTTCCTTCATATTTACTTAGTAATTATGATCGTACTGTTTATGATTTATGTTAGCAGTATGACTCACGGAAGCTGGATGAGGCTGTCTACTAAATGCCTAAATGCAACGACTGGGCTCGTCAGTAGTAGAATTTCCATGAGGACAGAAGTCAGCAATGTGAAGGAGCATAGATGCTCATTAAAATGGTCTGTACACCAGGTAGGGTAGCACAGGGACAACCACAAATTACAGGACATGTTTGTAACAATAAAAGATTCTCTTGTTGTACAGAACATTAAATAGGACCACCACTTGAATACACTGTGATTTCATGGAACTGTTTTCTTAGAAGAATCCCATGAATTAAAGTAGAAATGTAATTTATTCATGCTTTTATCACACAAGTTAGCTCAGTTAATTTGAGACTTGTTTGAAGTGAAACATCACAGCAAATCTGGGACATCTTGACATCTGAATTGTGTTTCCTATGAGATATGTTTATGCAGAAACCCCATGTCATTTTCTGACTGCACTTATTTCAAACTGTAAATCTGGAGACATGACTATTGTCACGTATTATATATAGAAGCAGCAGAATTAAAGTTTTAAAAAGCCCTGTAAAAGACTGGCAGGAATGAGCAGAGATAAATCTGCCATCATTAGCTTACACTGAATGCTACAATTCACTATCCTTGTCGCAGAATCATTGATAAATATTCAGCCCTGTCTGCTCCCCTTCATCAAGGTCCAACAGAAGAACATTTCTGGCGATCTCTCTGACAGCGCAGTGGGAATAATGTGCTAAAGCGGGAATAACGAGCTAAAGCGCGACACACTGAAGTACAAATCGCCTCCACAACAGGAAACGGAACAAATTGCCGGGCGTGATTGAGGAGAGAGACAGAAAATGAAGGAGCGCTCAGGGCTCGATGAGATCCCCTCCGATTTCTGTTCTACACCCCTGCCACCCGCCCGCAACACCCCTGCCACACACACTCCCCCCCCACACACCCCCTGCCTTCCTTCCCAGCCCTTCCCAATCCGTTTGAGGAGACGGCCGGCCGGATCCGATGCCAGGTGGAGTCCCGCTGATAAACCCTGTCAGAAAGCCCACTGATTCGACACGTTTTTAAAAAAGGTGACTCTTTTTCGGGGGCCTTCTGCGCCCCGCCTCCCGGCTCTTCTGACGGGTCCCATCTCAGCCCTCGCCACCCCCACCCCTCGCCCCCCCCCCCTTCACTAAAGATTCCATCTCATTTTTCACTTTGATGAGGTCGCTTGGCTAAGTGGCGCCCCGGCTCGCGGGATGGGAGCAGGTGTGGGGGGGTGTGGCCGCCATCGCCACACACGACGATGAGAGAATAAACGTAAGCTCGTCTGCAGAAAGGGGGCCGGGCCGTACCCCCGACATTCATTAGGAAGCTGGGAGGGAGATGGCGATACTCACATGGGGGGGTGTACAGTGGGTGGTTGATGTAATATCCCAGCCAGGCGGTGAATCCCCAGTAGAAGGCGCAACCCTGCACAAAAATACGGCATCCACATCATTTTTTTTCTTCTTTTCAACCGTTTCCCTCTTTTGCCTGGCAAATGAAAGGTCGGCAATGTGCACCTGAGTTTAGCTAGCTGCAGTGCACTAGCCTGTGAGATCTGAGTTATTTCCCAGGAGGCTATTCTTGATCAGGCCATAAGGGACTGATAATGAACACACTCCCTCCCTCCCTCACAGGTCCAGTTGTTTTAAATGAAGGAGGGGGCTTTCCCCCGTCCTTGAGGCTTACAGCATTGCATTACTGTTTCATCTGGATTCTGGATTCCGTACAAGGCAATTTTAAACAGTCTTTTTTTTATTTCTGTCACCACTGCGAATCTGGTCTGGCGGCAATGGAGCCCACCAATATCAGCATTCTGCACACTTGCTGATAAGTAGTTTTTTTTTACATTTATTTTTCAGTACAGCAGAAAAATGTGCCTCTGTACTTATTTATCTAGTTTGCTGCATCATACAAAATGACTGTGACATGCAAAACTGCTTGACCTTTAGAATTGTGGGAATATACATTATACATTCTGAAAACACACACACACACACAAGAATAGAACATAAGAATACACAATGATGAGAACAGCTAATTCGGCTTGCCATATACCAACACACACACACACACACACACACATGCATGCACGCACATACACACACCATTCCATCGCCCTGACCTAAATCCCACTGAAAACCTGTGGAGTGAGCTCAAGAGGGGATTCCACAAGGACCCTGATGGATCTGGAGAAGTGCTGCATGGAAGAATGGTCTCACATCCTTTGCTATTTGTTGTCCCACCTCATCAAACATTATAGGATAAGACCCGATGCTGTTATCTTGGCAGAGGGAGAGTGCACAAAATGCTAACTACAGGGGTGCCAATAACTGTGACACATCTTTTCCCACTTAAAAAATGATTGTGTTAAAGAACTTTTGTACCACAATAAGATCATATATTTTTTTCATTTCTGGCATAGAAAGCATTTAATAAACAAAAGAGTACATTTTACCCAGTATTTTTTGTTCATATTAATTGTGATCGGGTAACTGCAACTATAATTTTTCTTTACAATAGAAAATTGAAGTGTCGCCCCCTATCCACAGATTAACTGAACATGTCTTTCTTCTCCCTAGTGCAAACCAAGCCATGTTGCGGATGTAAAGCTTACATTGTAGAGCAACTTACACAGATTGCCGTTTTACACACAATCAATTTATACATTTACTGAAGCAATTCAGTGTTAGATATCTTGCTCAAGGGTACAAAACGGCAGCATCCCAGGTGGGAATTGAACCCACAACCTTACGGTTACAAGCACAGCTCCTCAACCATTGTATTACCCAGCCGGCGCCAAAGATCAGTTCTTTTGCATGGAGACCTCCATTTAAATGCTGATGACTTCGCTCACTGTTATTGTCCTTCAAGCAAGAAGCTTGTGTGATCATGGGGATGATGCACCTATTAAAGGGAGTCAACTGTCAGTTATTACATTTCTTTTATTAAAGGAATCTCTATTGGTGGGAATGTTACCATGTGACACAAAGGGGGAGGGGTTAATCAAGCAAAAGAAAGGAAAATAAGTTGGGAGTAAGGATTACTGTAAAGGCAAGAGTCTTCATCTCTATTTGCGGCCTCTCTCTATGAGCTGCTGCTAACGTACACCTATTCCCATAATCCATCACTCACACTGACATCTCGAGCATTGGCCAAGCCTACGGCGGGCTAATTATTTTTATACAGCATTTACGCTTCTTTAAGGTTTTCGTTTAGTTCACTGCGCAAGGTTAATTTGCTGGGCGTGTAAATCATACCTGTCTGCCGAGCGTCAGCCGGCTGTCACTACTGTAACTCCTACCACCTTGGCAACAAAAATAAAGGTGCAAAAGTGAACGGTTTCACCGCTGGGTTTAAAGCGCATGCAGAGAACCTTCGTGGTTAAAGGAAGTGTCGGCTGTAATTATGCCGTCGAATCAGGTGCCCCGAGTATTCAGCCTCTTTGTCTCTTGTTGCTATGGGATTCCTGACTCTTGACATGACATTAAGATTTTTTTTTTTTCATGAATTCTATTACCTCACACTATTTTGTGGTGGCTGGATTGGTCATGGTTTAGAATCTCACAATTTCAGCCCAGTAAACCCTTTCCTTTGGTATATATATATCAACGGCAGTGATACGTCTCATTTAGGCCGGTATTCCATTGCTCTTAGTTTCCGCTGAGCCCTCCAAACTCAATGTTGTGTAAATTACTGAGCAATTTCTTGGATTGTATGTTTATATTTTGAAGTATTGGTTGCTTCTTTCATTTCAAAATATATTTTTCATCAGCCGTGCAAAAAAAGGGAATATCTGTGCAGCCAAAATATGAACGTCGTCACAACTATTGTTTGAAGTACAGAGCACAGAAATATGCATCGCTGTTGCCGGCTACTTAATATGGATGAATTTGATATTTCCCATGTTGCTTTAAAATGCAAATGTGCCCTTTTGACATTTAGCAGGACGCAGGGGGATACTCGGGGTGGGGGGGGGGGGGGGGGGGCTCGCAGACAAGAATGCCATTATCGGCGCCGCCTCTCATTTCGGCAAATGAAGAATCAGATTTGGGCCTAATGCAAAGCGTCTCCTGGTGGGTCTGTCCGTCTTCCTTAAAAGCACTCGGAACCTTTCTTCCCACTAAGCTGGTGGCAACTGGTCACCTGCTGTTCCTCATACGGGGAGAGGAAATGAAGTGCGGGCAGGGGAAGTGATTAATGACTGCTCACTAAAATGCTAAATAAAAATTATTTTGCGCTGTGCACATATGAAACAGTGGGCACTCTATAACGGATCGGTCTCTTTTTTTGGTCAACAGCGGTCGTTGTGCTATTTCAAAGAAGTAATTCATCATTACAATACTTTATGACAAGTGAAATTTACACTCAAAATGCAAATGCTGGATGCAAACTTATGCTCTATTTATTAATGACTATAGCCAAGATTTGACAAATATTTGTTGAATCCTAGTTATAGAGTCATTAAAACAGAGAGCATAAGTTTAGCAAGTTATCTTTTTGGTGATTGCTGAACTGATCTTCTTTTTTTTGACTCTTTGTATCTTTACTAGCACAGTTGTACACTGGCAAGTTCGGCAATCACAAAAATAAACTCACCAAGCCGTGTTTTTAGACAAAAATGAATAGCGATTTAAGCCAGGCTGGAGTTAGCCGAAGCCCTGACTTTGAAATAGTACGGCTGTGCGCGCTAATGTTCCAGGTGCCGTTGCAGGCTATTGATTGGCAGGGATTAGAGGTGTCTGTAAAAGGGCGCATATAAGGCCCGTCTCAGGGCTCCCGAGACAAGCACTGGGCCGGCTGCCTCCTGCACTCAACGCTCTCCCGAGGGTCCTCAGCGTGGCTGCGTCGTCCAAAACGCCGCTGCCAATATCTGCTCGCGCAGCGCAGTGATTTATCGAGTGAAGAGTGGCCCGACTCCAAAAAGCAGGCTTTACATTTTCACTAAAGGCACTGAGAGAACATCTGTCTTTTTTCTCTTTCTTTCTCCTGTTTGTTCCGTTTGGTCTTTCTTCCTCTGCTCAAAAAATAAGAAAAAATCCTCCCATTTGGTTAAAGGCATATGTTGATTATAGTACTAATCTAAATAAACTGTTTGATTCACTTTCATAAGTTATAATAAAAATGTATTATTTTTTAAAATTCTATCATACTCTGCAAAACCAGTCTTTGCCATTGTAATATAATTCCCATCCTATTATTTTTCCAGCTCCTCATATACAGTACATTATAGAAAAACACAGCAATGAGCTTGAGGCAAGGAAACATGGAAATGGTTGCTAATCCTGTTGAAGACTGAAAGATAGGAACATTGGGCCATATTCACCAACCATTCTAAGAACAAATTTGTTCTTATGACTTTAAAATGTTTTTATGAACATTTTGGCATTTACCACTGTTTTCTTATTTGAGATTCTTTCTTGGGTAGAACAGAAGCTCAGAACGCAGACATCAGTTAACCCCGAAATGTTTGTGAAAACATTTTTAAAAAGGTCTTAAGAACAAATTTGTTCGTAGAGTGATTGGTGAATAAGGCCCATTGCATTGGAATACTCAATTGAGAAGCCACCAAAAGCTTAAATGCTGATGTTCATATACTTTCAATATTGACCAGGAGCCAAGTTTCTCCCAACTACATCATCAGGAGTAACCTGTCTAAAAGGTTAATAAAAAACAAATCGATCACAATTCAACAAATTCAATCACTGCAGTTTTGTAATGAAATTGGTAAGTGTAAGGCAATGTTTTTGTATTGACTAGTTTGTTTAATGTGACCTGCACAAAAGCAGTACTTCTGTATTAGACCGTCGTAAATATTAAAATGGAATTGGTGCAGATGCCTGATCCTTGTTTAATTTTGACACCTTTATTAATCCTTCAAAACAAACCAGAGGTTTCGGAGCATAGGTTCAGAGCAACTGACACAAATTTACAACCCTCCTTGATTTCAACACTGTGACCCTCATAGCATATGGTCAATATGCCTCGTCAGACAAAATAAATTGATTTAGCATTTCCTGGCTAAACAAAGCACATACTGTACAGACGGCGACTGTTCTGCATGCAAACTGAGCTCCTCTTACAATACCTTCAGCAGGTTTCGTAGTGGGGTGTATCCGTCGCACAGCTTGTGAACAAACAGAGTCTCCAGAAGATGTTTGACGTAGTGAAGAGAATGGCAGAAACAGGCCAGGCTTTCGAGAGGAAGAGAAACACAACACACACACACACACAGGTTCAGCGCAAAAACACTGGCATTAGACATAGGCGGCTGACTCTGAACACCATCAACACCACGGCGAGCTCAGTCTCGACAACCGCGTGGGCCCTGCGCGGCCGTTAAGGCAGCTGTTTATTAACAGCCAGGGGAGAACACGGCGACGCGCGGAACAAGCGAGGGTATGTTAGGTTAAAACAGTCGACTGTACTGACATTGCGTTCGCAGTCAGCCACGAGCTACTTTCAAATTACAAAATCCTGTGGTGCCAAGCTTTAAAGTAATTTGTAGAAATGCAAGGGGGGGAGGTGGGGAATGTAGTCTTTCAACAAATCCTCACACTGGGGCTTTCAGATATAAAATGTAAGTGAGTGTGGGATCAGACATTTTGCTCTACGCTAGTTCCTTGAAAATGAATGGAAGATCAAAGAAGAAGCCAATTTGTTAATACTTACTGCACTACTAGCGGCCGCCGGCTTTTCCCGTTGTCGTCGTACACGTTTGACAAGCGTAAATAAAAAAGCAGGTATATCAGTAGAGGTCCGAAATACTGGCTCAGAAACACCTGCGGAAGAAGGTGACACAGATTATGATGAAATGTTCTCTGGCTGCAACACCTGTCCGGTTTTGTACACATGAAAGAGAAGAGTAATGGGCTCACAGTTATAAGTAGTGTCGTTACAAATGTCATGCAGCAGTATAGGATTAGACCAATGTACCGTGGTGGGAGGGATGAATAATCCCATCTCTGCCTGATGTGGGAATTTATTGAGGGCGGTCTGTTAAATCCTGTGTGTGAGCGGGTTCGATTACACAGCTCCTGAGCAGTCCTGCCCAAGTGACCGGTGCGCTTACCGCGGTCCATCCGACCTGCCGACCCAGGTCCGTGGGGTAGACCGAGACCAGGGAGGAGGTAGCGATGGTCTCCATGACGCAGGTGTCTGGCAGGAACGGCCCATCTGCGAGGTCAAGGACAACGACACCATCTGTCTGCTGTCAGACTCCCAGCATGCTCCTCTCTCAAGCCGAAACGTGAAGGAACCTCCGCGACCGGCCTACCGCGCTCCTCTAACGCCACACAACGAGACGTTCAGATGTCGTGCAGGAGACAGAGCGGGAAAGAACAGACCTTGCGCACTCACGCCGTCCCCGTGGTAAGCCGAGGCAGACCAGGAAATGACAGCCAATGCAACATTTATGTCAAAAATCAATTTTATTTATAGCACCGCTAAACGAGGCTAAAGTGCCTGGCGAACAGTATGAATGCACAAAAAGATGCATCGGGCAGCTTGTGGCCATCTAGTGAAGTAGCAAATAGATGTAGCATTGAAATGGATGGATTTTTCCTCCCTTTCAAAAGGTCAAACCCCAGGGCAAAAGAATGCTCTGGCATATTGCATTCTGCAGGAGAAGCTCTCATCCAGTTTCAAATGGCTTTCATTTATAATACATTCAGGTTGAGTAATCTGATCAAGCTCATGGCATAATTTTAACAATATTAGTTTTACTTTTGTATGAAAAGAAAAACAGTCTTTTTGCTGTATAAAGTTTTTGCCAATATAATATCCATACATTACATGATGATAATGTCAAAACTGTTTTAACGGTCTGGAGTGGAGCAGAATTTGTACTTATTTTGAACGAAAGGAACACAGGTTATTTTGAAACTGTTTCAGTTTAACCCAATCCATAGCATATTTTTGTGACTGTGGTTCACATTATGATGTCAAATAATCGATCTGAAGTTAAAATGTTTCCTGGTATGTTTATCGAATTTAGATTCCTACCTTGTTTTCTTATTTCTTTTCGTTAATACTCTCTCTTGTTTATGTTAACAGTAGTTCTTGTCATACGCCCTGTGCAATTAATCCCTCTCTAAGCAATCCACAGTGATAATGTTGTTCTCTTTTTTCAACAAAGCCACCTTTCATTTCAACATTGATATTGCACTGTCAACTTAAATTAACAAAAGTTCATGCAAAAAAACTGACATGAAAGACAAATGAAAAAACAATGTGTAATTGACTTGATTGACACCGTGACACACAGAATCAAGAAAACAGTAAATATTCTCCAGTTTGATGTCATTTCATCAAGCGATGGAGCGATTGCTATGTTATATTTGTGCATTTTCATTTCCATCTCAAATATAAATACACTGACACAATATGTTGATATGAATCTGAAAGTAAATATCACTTTTGAAATATACTGCAAGTGTGCCACGTGAACTTATGAACTGTCACTTTCCCGTACTTCTGTTGCAGCAATGGTGGAAAACTACGGAACAACAAAAACGAAAGAGCATTCAATGCAGACATACGTTGTTTGGTACATTGTGGATCAATCGACTCAAAAAAGTCACCAACATTTCTATATGTACATTTGACCATGTCACTCTGGTAGGGACAGCAAATAATCTTAAATAAAACCCTCATTACTCCTTAATACAAGACTCAGATGAAACGCTGCGATATCACAGATGCTGTGCATATGATCAAGACGAACGTCGCCCTGGCCTGAACTCCTTTCCCTGCAGGACGCCGTTTCCGGGACGCCCCTGTTCATCAACAGCCCTGATTGTCAGCCGGGGACAGCTGGGGTAGGGTGCAAAACATCTGCGACAGTCGCATTATGAACGCCCCTGGCACGCTGACCGCATTTCTCATACCCGCGCGTGTGTGGCGACGATGCGCCGTGGCCCCCTTTCCTCCGGAGAAGCGCCTGATTCGGCGCCCCGCCACATGGGCGGCGGCCGTAATGAGGGGCCAATGAGGAGCCGGGGTGATTGACAGGAGACAGGTGGACGGAAAGGCGCTGTTTATCGGGATGGAAATGACAGAGTCGCGGGCGCGGGGCCACGGGGATGGCGGATGCCGGCGGCATCGCGGAGGAACGCTGTGAAGCACTTGACCCCGCGTGACCTGCTCCGTCTGACTGTTCCTGCAGAAACGTCTGAATGAAATCAAAATAAAAAACTTTACAGCGCCATGTTTCACTCTGCACTGAGCTATCTTTACCGTCGGACTGCATGAAGAAATCCTATTTCAGCCTTTTCAGCACTTGGTCTGACATTTTGCAGAAAGCATAATTGACGTGTAAATCGTACTTTCAATAGACTTGAAAATATTCTAGAATTCTGCCTTGGTGACATCATTGGTCCCTTCGACTTGCAATCACACTGGCCACAGATTTTCAGTACTTTCCTGGAGATTTGAGATTAGTTATTCATTAAATGCACGTCGTCCTGTTATTATATCAAGTTGTGTGCAACCTGGAAACTTTGTTTCAAATGGCGGGCTCAACATTTAGCAGTTTTCCCTTCAAAATGAAAACTGACAAAAAATGACAATGCTGCCACCACAGATTTGCCTCTATGCAGCAAAAAGAAAAATATAAATGGCTGTCCTCTTCTCATCTGATAATAAACTATATTATACAACTGACTGTGTGCTGAGTCGGGCTGTCCATGATGAAAGCAACATGATTACTCCCAATCACAGATGTGGTAGAGAAGATGATTAGAAAATACATCTCTTCATCTGTCCTAAAATAATTTGAGACTTGTCTCAAGTGTGATATCACAGCGCGTAAAAATCACAGCGTATTGTGAAATGGCATACGTTTCATACGCGCTTGTTCGTGTAATGGAATATCGATGTCTTTCTCAGACTGCATATGATTCCAGAACAAGAATCACCATCATATACAGTATATACGCAGTATATCACCGAATAACATAGTGACAAGAACCCAAACCAGAAACTACAGGGCCCAACCCGCACTTGTGGTAAGCATCTTCACTATCTGAGCAGCTTGAGAACCACTGTCTGTGTACAGTGTTTTTAAAACATGGATTTGAAAACCGTAAAGCCAGTTCAAATTTAAAAATCCATCAATAGCCAATGGGATGTTTTCAGAAAGTTTGCAGAATATGTTCAATGTGAACATGTTTGAGTTTGCTGCTGAATAGGAGTGGGGAAAGAAATTACAAATCAGTTTATGTAGTTGATGCAATTCAGAGAAGAAGAGGACCAAAGTATACTTGACCTCCCATTATAGCTAGCTATGAAGGAGGAGCCTATACAGCAGACTTCCAGGAGTTTTATAAAGCTGTTTGTGCATGCTTATAACAGATCAGTGCTGTTGACTCGTGAAGGAAATGGCATTTAATTTGGCAACCATCGTTTTGAAATGGACTGTGTGTTCTTTTCCACAGTAAGACGAATTAAATGCCATTTAGACGATTTTTCTGAAGAGTTTCTGCTCTTGCAGTTTTGATCTGAACTTTTTTTTTAAACGGATTTTATAGTTTCATAGAACCTCTAAGCAGTTTCCCATGAGGCATTGCTTTTATTGCTTCTCTGCATATAAACTTTATTGTCGGTCACATGCAGGTGACTGTATTATTTAACTGCAGAAAACAGAAATTTTTTAAGCTACAGTAAAATCTCAGGTGTTTTTTTTTTTTCCTCAAAAAACTTTTTTTTAAAAGCCTGTGTTATGACGTTACCACCCAGGTGGAAACTGCTGCTGTTTACTTCTGGTTGATGATAAACTGAGCCACAGCACAGAGGCGGTGGAATGGTGATCATCTACTCAGACAGCTACATCCCTAAGTCATTGTTGGACTTGACTTATTTCTGCAGGCTGTGTTTACTTACTGGGGTCAGTCCTGAGTCCAGTGCGAGATGGACACCAGCCAGGACCTGCTTGACAAAAATAAAAGAAAACAGAACATAAAATAGACTTAGACATTAAGACTTTTAATATTCCATTGACATAAATATTCTATAGTTACACATCCACATTATAAACGCATCACAACTTGTGAAAGTCAGGTTTGGTGGGAACTACTGTATGTACTAAGCTTGTTCAGATCATTTAATAATGACTGAATGAGTTGTAAACTGGATGGCTATTAATAGGTTCCTATACAGCTGTAATTTTGAGGATGCTATGAGGAAAATTAATGAAATGGAACAATAACATTTTACTAAATCAGTTTTTGTGTTTCTGTGGGCATTTCGAAATTACAGTTGAATATTAGTAATAGCACAGTGAAATCCTGAATTGTTCTCCTAATGAATTGTTTAACTGTAATAATTCTATTTTAGTTTTGACTGAGTTCATGTCATTTGGCTGTACTCTGGCATTTCGGACTAGAAACATAGAGAACAAAACCATAATGTTTATAATTATTCGATTCACTTCGGATAAACACATTTCATAAACCGGATTATAGTTGACTAAATAACGCAAAAATCAAGCTGTAATGTATAAATACAATCATTTATTCTGATAATGTTTTCTACCAATAGTATTGAGCAAAATAAATATTATTTGGTTTTAGACTGGTATATTAAAACGCAAAGCTATTTTCAATACATTGGAATCCCAGAGATAAGCAGTCCAAAAATCAATATCATGAGCTGTGGAAAAATGTTATACGGCATCTACTCTGAGACCAGTTTAATTCACATAGTTAATTAGTTTCATCACTTTGGGTTTCCTTATGTACTACTAAAGTATCTCAGTGCACATTGTGTGAATAATTACAAATGTTATTTTCAATTGATCAATTGTAGAGTCTAACTATTGTAATCAGTGAAGCTCTACTGAGCCAAATCGATGGGAATTATAGTTCCCACTTTAATTCTTGTAAATTATCAGTTAATTCCTTTATTTTGCCCTTTGATAAGAGGGCCCATAATTACACTATTACCAGACTATTTGTATTGTTTGGCTCCATGCTGCAAGTTTCCCCTGTCTCTGAGACACATATTGTACCTCATAATGCGTTTGCTGTTTTGTTTTTTTTTAAAACATAAAATCAGGAGAAGGGAGACATGCGCACACTCTTCTCTGAAGTGTGTTCTACCAGCCGCTGTTTCTTTTCCCCTCTGAAGCCCACCAGCTGAGCTGCACAGTCAACGCACAGTAGGAGGACGACTGAAGACTGTGATGCAGACTGTCCTACCAACAGGATTCATGGCTTCCCTTCCTGGACAATGCTACACACAGCCATGAACCGTGCTGTTAGGCTGCCAGCTACACACATACACATGCACATCATCATCATCATCATCATCAGCCTCTGTCACTCGAGGGTCGCCCACGGATAACGTGCCACAGGACTCCACTCCGTCCGGAGCGATCTGCTGTAAACTCCTCCTGGCGTTCGATATCGATGTCCAGCGCTTTCATATTGCGCTAGCAGGCGTCCTTGTAGCACAGTTGTGGCTGCGCAACAGTCCTCTTCCCAGAGTAGTAAAGCTCGAAATTACTCCCCCCCCCCCCCCCCCCCCATCCGGCGCACACGACCAAGCCTGGTGCGCTGTCTAAAGCCAAGCTCACACTACACAACTTTTAAATCTTTACAAAATCCCGTCTGAGGAGAGCAGCTCACATCTAACGACTGTAAAAATGACAGTCTTTAAAAAATCGCTGCGCGATACAGCAGAGAGAGACTTGAAAGACAGAGAATTGAAAGACAGAGAATTACTCTGGGGTCGCACTTCACACGATTTATACAGGACTAAATCAAGAGGTCGAATTTCCACACACAGTTGCCAAGGCTACGGAAGTATGGATCATTTCAAACCGTTTTTCGTTGCGTTTGTTGTGCGCTCGTTCATCGGTTGTCGAAATTCTAGTAGAATGATGCGTCACTACAGGTCAGCCAGGACTCCGGACAAAATCAAAACCAGTCGGCATAAGCAGCATGTTCATGGTGGGCAGGTCTGCACGGGGTGAGCGATTTGGTTGGATATGAGCAGATAACATGTTTCTGTACGCTTCAGAATCTATCCAGCTGCTGTCAACAGTCACATCATCAATAGACAAGCGAGCCAGTTCCAATGGCAGCCATACATGCCCAAGTCTCAACACTACCGCCACCATTTTTCAAAAGATGGGGAGGGGGGGGGGGGGGGTGCTTTCCTTACTCTTCACTTTTCTCTTAATATTACTTTGGTACAGGTTAATACTCATCACTTCTGTCCATGAGAATTTGTTCCAGAACATAAAAAAGTACAGTTTTGTATGTACTTTTTAGTAAGCTAACCTGGCCACTCTGTTCTTGAGGCTTATCACTGGCTTGCATCTTGAAGCGAACCCTCTGAGGTTATGCTGGTGTAGTCTTCTCTTTATTTTAGTCTTTGGCACATCTATGCCTACATCCTGGAGAGTGTTCTTGATCTTAAAAAGGGGTTTTCTTCACAATTGAAGGTATTCTTCTGTCATCCACTACAGAGGTATTCTGTGGTCTACTAGGTTGATTGCTATTGCTGGGCTCACCAATGCATTTTTGCTTCATAATAGTTGATTTTGACCCACCCAATGTTTCGGCTATGTCTCTGATCAATTTATTCAGATTTTTCAACCCCATGACAGTCTGCTTTACATTCTAGACCCTAGACCTTTTGTTAGCTGTACTGTGCATGACATAATGACGCAACAGCACAAAGCTGGCCAAGAAACAGCTGAGCAGCCAATTGTTCCATTACTTTTGGTCCCCCAAAATGGGGGGGGGGGGGCTATGTGTATAAAATGGGCTGAAATTCCTACATTACTCACCCGATATGGATGCAAATACCCACAAATTAAAGCTGACAGTCTGCACTTTCATATTAATTGATACATATACAGTGCCCTCCACTATTATTGGCACCCCTGGTAAAGATGAGTAAAAAGGATTATAAGAAATTCACCTTTTGGTGAATTAATGTCACACTGAAAAAATAAGAAAAATCCAAGCTTTAATTGAAGTAAATTTATTATGAGAAAAAAAAATCCCTCATCAAGAAATAATTATTTTTAAGAAAACCACGTGTGCCACAATTATTGGCACCCCTGCATAAAGTAATAATTTTTCATATTTGGTCGCATATCCTTTGCATGCCATGACTTCCTGATGTCTGTGACCCAACAACATCAAAAGACTTCTTATTACATTTATCCATTCAGTATGGAATACATGGTTGGTAAAATGGCTGTAAGTCATCAAGGGTCTGAGGTATCAAATGAGCCTCAAACCTGGATATGGATGAAAATACCCTCAAATTAAAGCTGACAGTCTGCACTTCAACCTCATTGTCTTTGTATCCTTTCAAACTCAAGGTGCTAGAGTACAGAACCAAAATAACAAAAAATGTGTCACTGTCCAATGAATTATGGTGCTCACGGTATAATATATATTTGTGTGTGTGTGTGTCAGTGTTGTCAACTCTCACGCTTTTGGCATGAGACACACGCTTTCAGGCTCTGTCTCACAGTCTCACACCACCTACATCTCACGGCCAATAAAAAGACTGCAACTGAAAACAAAGCCGCTCCCTGATTAAACAATTCTTTTTCAGGACAAAGTTAGTTTGGATCACATCTACGCCCCTCTCCTCGCTGGGTCCACGATCTCTATGGAAACACCCCCACCCACCCCCCTCCCCTCCCCTCCCAACCAGGCCGTGAACGCAATAAATCGCACTACAGCCAGCTGAGCTGACAACCCTGGTGTGTGTGTGTGTGTGTGTGTGTGTGTGTGTGTGTATGCGCATGCATGTACTATAATAACACAGATGGCCATTGGAATACACGACCCATATTATTGCTCATGAAACTCTTGGGCAGACCTTGCTTGAGCAGCACCTTGCCAATGATTAATGACTGTTTTAGTAGGGTGTCCAAAATAAATACATTAATAAAACAAGAATACCTTACCCGGCACCAGAGTGAGAACTGCCTATTTCAGGGTTCATTGAAGGCCAGCAGGCCTTGTAGGTTATCAAGTGTAATTCACCTTGGGAAGCATCCACTCAGTGACATTTCCAAAGGGCGCTGAAGCAGCGGTCGGTGTCTAAAACCTAGGATTTCCAGGAGAGAGAATGGCCTCCTAGACAGCCAGTCAATGGTGGGCTTTGCATGTTCAACCTGGATTAAGCGGTGCCCCTGTTGTTTTTCTACGTCAACAACAACATGGTTTTTCACTTGGCCCTAGCTGGGATCTGCGTTTGTGGCCCGTCTAAATAGTATAGCCGAGTAAAGCACAATGCTAGCAGCCTCTAAGCCCGGTGAAAATGACTTTCCGTCGCACAAAGAAGTCTCTCGCCGCTTCCTGGAACACATTTTGAATAGGTTCTTATATCTGTTAGCCTTCAAAGTCTGTCAGCGGTGGTCTCTTGTGTTTATCTTGCCCGCGATTAAGCTTCAAGGCTGTTCTATTCTGCGCAGAACGGCAGAGAGCTCCGGTGTCGCAACATGTTTCATTAGCTTGATTTTGCAGAAGGAGACACAGTACCGCTGTTTCAGCTCCGCGGCTCTCTCCTCTAAACCGTTCCTCCACAGTCATAGCTGCATTTAAATAATCTCTATGAATCACGGCCTCGTACTCGGCAGCAGCATACTAATATTAATGTGGCTACGCACACTGTACTGTATCAGTGACGGAAAATAGCCTTCAGAGCCATATTCCTCATTCAGAGAGGGAGACAATTAGACCACGGTACAAACAGGAGACTGCAGTCTCATCAATCTGGACCCTTATTCTAACTTTGTGGACAGTCCACTGGGAAATTTATCTTTCAAGCTTCTGGTTTCCATAGAAACATTAGACATCGACTTCTGCTACCCTCTATCGTGAAAACTGGCGCTCACTCTCCGATTGCTGGGAGTGGCATCATTTGTGCCACAAATCTCCCCACACCCTCAAGGCTTTTGTTTCAATGCTCCACTGCCTCCACATGTCTTCTGACATTTTGTCTTCTGAAAAAAAGACTCCTGTAACTAGCTAATATACTCTGTGCCAACCACTTGTTTATTATTCAAAGGAAACAATATCCTTAAGCCATCACTCTGAGCACAATATTGGCGCGGGTTAAAATAGAGGTATATGGTAATCTCAACACACGTGTGCCATCTCTGATAAATATGCCCCAGCGACTTCATAGTTTTCAAAGCCTCGATTTGTTACACTACCCAGTCCACGCAGATCTCCGTAATGTGGCAGTCAATACAGAAATCGAGTGATTAACAATTAACACTGCTCTCTGTATGATTAATCTTAAGAAATTTAGGTGAGATAAAAAGTTAAACTTTTATAGCTCGATTGTCAATGGGCAAGACCTGAAAATCCTGTCCCTGCAATGTGATTACTTTATAGTGTTTTACTGTCCCCTGGTGGATGAAGAGATCGTCACACCTAAGATGTCTTTTGTGTGCGTTTTCACCTTGTGCTAATCAAAATTCACCTGAGGTGTACCACAAAACATCGAGGGAGATTTGTGGATAATCTTTGCACCATTACGATGATCAGTTCAAGTTCAATAGAGGAACCCACCAAAATCTTTACAAACGGTTTAGCTCTTAAAATGTATTCTGCAGATTACATATTGAATCTTTAGCCTGGACCAATACATTGTGCATGCGTTGAAGGACAGTTTTTCAGTCTATGTGTTTTACATGAAACAGTGGATGTCTTTCTTTTTTTCTGCGTAGGGATGAAACCCTCGGTGTGTGACTAAGCCGAAAGCTCTTTCCTGTGGAAATTGTGTGGGTAGGCATTTTGCTAAATTGAGCCTCAGTCTCGAACAGGGCAAAGAAAAATAGCTGATGCTTTGTTTTGAAACTCTCCACCCCATAAACACAAAACTACCAAATTACAAGTTACACCAACGCCCTTCTCCGATGTATAGGCTACTGCACAGTGTACTTCCTGGGAGGTTAAAGCCCCTTTAAAAATGTGCCACATCATTTCTCAGACATGCCAAGAAGGAATTGCTCTGACCAATTACCTCTTTTGTGCTCGGTAACGTTTAGAGGCTGATAGCTTATTCCTTCTGAGTCTCTGCAATGGGACGTGTTTATGGGTGGGTGTGTGGGGGGGGGGGGGGGGGTGGTGGAGGAGGAGGAGAAAGAAAAACAGTGTTCGCTGAAAGACAATACTTACATGCTTTATGGAAGCGATTTTTCAAGTCAAGTACTGTTGACGAAGGATGCACCTGCGGAATGAAGCAAAGTTTGATTAAGTGCCGACCTTCAATTATTTCTGTGAAATAAGGTGGAAATGATTTATGGCTGTCAGGCTTGTCCTAATTTCATTCCGAGTGACACATCCCGCTTTGCTCCTGCTTTAGGCTGGCTCTCCCCTATTCCTCTCTCGGCTGTCAAACGGCGGAATCGAAGCTCGTCAATCGGCTGACTCACAGATCTCTATTGAGCACCGATGCCGTCTAGAAACTCTTCCAAAGGAATCATCCTTTTGATATTTTCTCTCATGATCAAAACCCTTTTTTCCCTTACATGTTCCCCCTCCATGTTTCATATTTTTAGCTACAGTTTGAAATAAAACATTTTTTTAAAACGCAAACAGTACGAGCATGAACTTATAGGCCTACTGCCCACCGTCTGCTTTGCAGAGAAAGCTCAACCTATACTTCTGGGGTGACGGAGGAGGACTGGACACAGTAGGTATTCTCTGATCTTTTGCCTCCAGACAGATGGTTCTTTCGAACCCTTGGACGTAATAATGAGCTTCTGTTGCCAAGCAGCTTAGACCGCAAAGCCAGAGGTCACGTCGTTCAATCAATACCAGTGACTGCGAAGTCAAAGGGCTGAGCCGTCGCGAGCTGCTGAACTTGGCCGCCACGTCGTATCTGACAGGTGTGACGCCACGATTCCGCCTTCCTGCGACTCCGTGTCCAGGCAGCCTGAGGAGAGTATAGCGGTGCAGGCTGTGTCCTAGCGACTACGCCAGGCTCGCCGTCTCCCGGCCAACCCACTTCAAAATACCGTTAGCGTGGCGCGACCATTACGGCGGCGTCAACCGAAATGTTGGGGGAAAGCTGCTGTATACTCTGATCACTAGGCTGCACACAAACCCTTTGGCTGTATCTGTGTTTTTTTTCTGTGTGTTTGAGGAGATACTTTCTGTTTTTATATTTGTTAGTCAACGCGCGGCGGGGGTGCTCGCGAGACGTAGGCCCCATCCCATCTCCAACCGCTCTCTGATTTGATAATAAGCACGGTGGGGTCCGCACACTAGAGAGATCACATCCTCCCGCATCGAATCAGCTGCTGAGACTGTATCGACTCCGTCCAATTATATCCCACGCACCTGCATGTTTGTTTTTTTTGTTTAATTTCCGTTTCTTTTTGTTTTTGCTGTTGAATGGCTCGCTTCTCGACACACAATAAACCCCAGCAGTGCAAATCAAGAGGCTGCACTTTGGACCCCCCCCCCCCCCCTGAAGTGAGCGGGCGAATTTATGGAGGATGTTTACTTCCTCTCTTCTTTCTCTCCGGTGCCCCGATCCTGCCGCTACGATCCCGCTCCCGCGCCGGGGCCCCGGTAGGACTCTTTCCCGAACTACGGCGTCGAGGAACGTTTAGGATTCGCGAGAAGACGCGCGGAGCTTCTCGGGTCACGGATCAGAGCAATTGTTTAGCTCCTGGGAGTGATTTGAACTTGCGTTGTGTTCTCGGCTGTTTACAGAGCTCCTTTCCCCCTCGGAAGAACGGTAATAATCTGGAGTCAGAGCATTTCAGCTATCAATTCCACCCAGGTTTTCCCCATATATCCACTCCCATTCAGACCGCATTCAAAAAAGCATCAGGCACCAGTGGAGTGCGCTCAGGGACCGTATCAGGGGTGGTGGGGGGTAAATTAATAAATGGTTTTGTGAGCTCTTGTATGAATGCGAGTGTTAGTGTGTACGACGCCGGCATTTTCTTTCGCTCGCAGAATGAGAATCAGACCCGCGTGGAGCCAGCAGCCTAGTGGGCTTCCAGAACTGCATTGCATTAACAAAGAGCGGCCATATTTGTGCCAAGCTGGTTCTGAAGAACAGGTTTGTGAATGCCGACCTCTCCCGCTGTGTTAATTGAATCACAATGTGTTCTCTCTTCAGAGCCTTTATGATGACTCACACTGGTAAGGGAATATTTAAAAAACTGACCAACAAATATTATGGATAGTAGGCTATGCATGTAAAGGAACGCATTTATACAGGGGAGGAAGATTAAGAGAGGGGATTTTTAAAGTTAGTATAATGTAGTATAATGGTTAAGGAACTGGCCTTGTAACCAAAAGGTTGCAGGTTCGATTCCCAGGGAGGACACTGCCGTTGTACCCTTGAGCAAGGTACTTAACCTGCATCGCTTCAGTATATATCCAGCTGTATAAATGGATAATAAAGTTGTGTAAGTCGCTCTGGATAAGAGCGTCTGCTAAATGCCTGTAATGTAATGTAATGTAATTAAAGATTAAATGTGAGGAAGATTAGGTGGCCAAATGGAGAGAGCTAGGTTTAACTTTTGGTCAGGGGACTAAATTTCCTACTTGGTGCAGAGGGAAGACAACTCCCCCCTAGCCTGCCACACCACGTCCAGCAGAAGCGTTGCTTTGACAGATCTCCCATATCTTTGTTCCAGGTATGAACAAAGTGAAGCGAAGCAGCCGTCAGACAGGAGAACATCACAGTATGGAATGGCTGCCGGTAAAGCATACAGCAGCACTTCAATCTGGCACAGAGTGTGCTGTCAGGAGTGTGAGAAAACAAACAAACGAACGGTGTGCGGTCAAAGACGGGCAGATCTCAGGAAATGCAAATGCATGTAGATTACGCTTCCTTTCATTAGCAAATCATCATATTTATGAGATCGCCACTGTTGCTATTTCCAGAATGTCACAAAAATTCAAATGCATTTAGTGACTGATTTATCAACTGAATGTGCTCAGCGAGCTCTTTAAAGTGGTATATGGCTGGGATAGAGGTCCATCTCAAGCACAGCACAAGCTTTCATAAAGCACTGAGTTTCCTCTGTGCAGATGCTGTTCTCATAAAAGCAGGCCTGTCTCAGCGTTCATTTATTAAACAGTGCCATCTATGGACAGGCAGGCAGCGGATCTGGTGAACAAACCATGTGGCCTGCAGACAGACAATAAAAATCCTTGATCTTTTGGCAAACATTTCTTTTCACTTTCACGTGTGCTTGTGTTTTGCTATGGTCTGTTGGATAGATGTATATATTTCATTCCACATTTTAATATAATAAAATCCAATGTTTCTGTAACATTTCTTAATTTCTTTCTTGGTATGTTTCAAATTTACAAACCCCCAATTCCAAATAAGTTGGGACAGTATGTAAAATGCCCATAAAAGCAGAAAGCAGTGATTTGTAAATTCTCTTTTACATATATTTAATTGAAAACAGTACTAAGAAGAGATATTTAATGGTTTACCTTATCAACTTCATTGATTTTTGTCAAGATACGCGAAATCTGAATTTTATGCCTGCAACACGTTCCAAAAAAGTTGGGACAGGGGCAAAAAAAAAGTTTAAAAAACACCTGTTTGGAACATTCCACAGGTAAACAGGTGATGCTATCATGACTGGGTATAAAAGGAAATCAATAGACTCTTGATATCTTATTTTCAGGTACTCTTACAAGTGATACTATAACCTCTCTGCATTTGAATGGTTCTCTATGGGAATGGGGGGGTGGGACTAGATTAAGCTGTAACTTACACAGTAATAGTATGGAACCCATGGTTGGCTAAATGGCTGTAAGTCATTAAGAGTCTGAGGTATCAAACAAGCCTCAAACCATCACTTTGTTGCCAAATATTGCAGTAGATGTGGACGGATCACGAAGGGGTTGTTTCTCCTCACTCATTTTCCTATTGAACTCTATGGAAAAATAAGTCAGGAGAAACAACCCTTAAAGTGATCATCCATATCTACTGCATATCTAGCAGCAGAGTGATGGTTTGAGGCTCGTTTTCTTTTCCCCTGTCCCAACTTTTTTGGAACGTGTTGCAGGCATCAAATTCGGAATTAGCGTATATTTACAAAAATCAATAAAGCTGATAAAGTAAAACATTAAATATATTTTCATTGTACTGTTTAAAATTAAATATATGTAAAAGAAAATTTACAAATCACTGCTTTCTGCCTTAATGCGCATTTGTACAGACCGTCCCAACGTTTTTGGAATTGGGGTTTGTAATATTCACACACACACAAACACAAACACACACACACACACACACACACACGTATGCATTACAGAGAGCCAGTAAATGTGGGCAAACAGAGCTTATGCTTGCTCCAAGCTTGTAGAATTTAGAGAAGATGCCTTGCGTCATGTAACCTGTAGCCATATAAAATACCTAAAGCAATAACATTTTGACTGGATAATTTATTAGCCCCTAGATTCTATAGACAAAACTGCATTGTAGGATTATTTAAAAAGAGGGAAAAAAATCCCCTATATGAGTGGGCTAGGGTATACAAATGGACACCCCCCCCCCCCCCCCCCAAAAAAAAAAAAAAATTTAAGAAAAAGTTGAACTTGCCCTGACGTTGCTTTGATGCAGAGCTCCTAGGCCTTTGTTAAAAGAGGAGCAAAAACTAGAAGCTCTGAAGAATGGTAGCTATGAGTTTTTCTAGTGATAGGCATGTCCTTCAAGGTCATTTTATGGCTTCACTGCTGGGCCCTGCTATTGTCTGCGATAGGCAAGATGGGGAAAGGGCTGAGAGACAGCATTCCTAACACGGTTGTATGCATAGCCAACTCTGGATGTTTTCTTAATATCATTACTCAAATAACAGTTCAGCTCATCTCAATAGAAAAGGAAAGAAAGGTCTTTCATTCCAAAGTTCATTAAGGTGTGATTTGTTATGACTGAAAGTTGATCTGACACGTTGGGGTTTACATTTCTGCTGTTAAGAGTTATTTGGAGTACTAGTTTGCTGTCTTACTGGATTTGATTGAATTAACATAACGCCTCAGCACATTCAAGAGACAGGGCAAGACAAACCAGTTTCTTCACATATAGTGACTACGAGGCTGTGAGATTGTGATTGACGGCTTTCTAAGAAGCATAAGTAAAATATTTGCCTATAATATACATTGATTATTTTAACTTTCACACCCAGACAGCGAGCTAAAGCTGGAAGCGAGAGTGAGAGAACAGGTTGAAGGCTCAGTCGATTGTGGAGCACCGCGATCCGTCCACAAGATATTATTTTCCCTGCTATTGTGGAGTTGAGCTGTACATCGGCACATAGTGTGGAAAATACTTCACACGGGAAACGCAGGTCTTAGAAAACCCTGCCCTCTGGAGAAGGGGCGACTCTGGCCCTCCTCCACCACCGATTTAAATTATTCAATCCACTGAAAGATATCTAAATCCAAAAATATACTCCAGATCTCTATCATCCTGTGACTGGTATGTAACTCTTCTCAGAACGTAAGAAACCTGCGCCTGGAGTTGTGGAGCTGAATGTGGGACGATGCGATCTGCTTATTCTCTGGTACTTTCTTGACAGGAGTTTGTATCTTCTGTTCAACTGCTGTAACATTGTTATTTGTCAGTTATTTTTCCTAATATACACTTGAGCTCCATCCTACAACAAAGCAATGAGAGATTTAAGGTTCCGCGTCGTAGCAAGGAGAAGGTAGCCTTCATTTGTTGAAACGGGTTCTTTGTTGAATCAGTTTTTACACGTATAGTTTGGTACAGGATTGGCAGAGAACAAAAGCACAAGATGACAGCGAGAATATCAGTGCGACATTAAACAGACTGGCACCACTTTACTAACTTATAAAATATACAGGCAGAAAAAATAGCTTTACATCATCACGCCTAGCTTATACTAGGTGTGGAAATTCAATGTTGATTCCTGTTTGGGGGGGGGGGGGGGGGTGTTTATTTCAAATCCTCAGGAGGAAAGACTTAATAAAATTCAGCCCCAGTGGAGTAATGTTGTGCATGCATGCTGAAGTGAATTCCAGCTATAAAGATGGATGAAAGCTCTTCTTGAAAACCCACACAGCAAGTCTGCCTTTCATTGTACCGGGGCCTTGCCTTTCTGCTGAGGTTTTTTGTCAACAGAAATGTAATAAGGGTCCAAAAATAAACCTGGTGGCACATCGTGTTTGACTCTGCAGAGTTGAAAATAAATCATTATTATACAGCAGGGCTGGATTTATTTATTTATTTACTTACTTACTTACTTACTTATTTTCCCATGCTGCTTTGCTTAATGGAAATTTTAGCCACGTGGAATCTTGGCCTTGTCTAATTCAGAGATGACAGTGCATTCCTGTCCATTCTGTCCAGCACAGAAACCACCGTAAAGAAAAATACCTGTGTAACAGTGACATATTCAGAATGCTGCAATCTGTCGGCGGTATTTGGTTCTGCTTGCTCGTATAAACCGAGTTGTCAGATTAATTTTTGCAGGTTTCTATTCTATTATTATTATCATCTACTTCAGATACATGGAATTGATTGCATTCCGCTTTCAGAAAGGTAGTATCATGGTAGCAGTTATTTCATTTCTGTGAGCGTACTGTACAATAAGTAAAATTTGAGAAAGTAGAGATACAACCCTACAGAGAACTCACAGATCTGAGTAAATAAGTCCTTTGTAAAGGAGTACATTTTCAAGGCAAGGCAGCCCTCAAACATCCTTAAAATATCCATGCAGGTAGGCTACTCTTATAGCACACGCCTAACACGTGTACAGATTTGATCAGACAAACCTGTGCTACCTTGCATGATATATTATAATAATTATAGAGATTTTGAGTACTGTTATAGTCTTCTTTGGAATAAAATGTAGTAAATGGTACAATTTAATTTTTTAATTTTAAATACTTCTTAATTTACATTTAGTGAAAGTGAGGAAATAATTTCTGAATCCACAAAGTATACAGATGCTAAATTGCTTTGGTAATGTCCATCATTCAAATAGATCGACCCGTCTCTCAATATAGTCTGCAGGACCTTGTTTCTCATGCTAAAAGCTTCAAAATGCACTATGTGCATAACGCCATTCCTTATTTATTCATCAAAATTGTGATGGAGCATTTTCAATCATTCATACAAACTTAAGCATTTCCTTTGTTGGCATGCTAAATAATGCACATTGATAAAATACTCAAAGTTAATTCAGCCTCTGTTCTGAGCTCTGGATGTGTATAAAAAACTGCACGGCACTGTGACTGAAGCATAAAAGGTGTGTGTGCGAAGATCTAACCTCACCTTTGGCCCTAATATGAAAAGCAAAGTGTTCTTATTCAGCTTTTTTTTCAGCAGGCAGCCATTTAGAAAAGCATTGTTCTGTCGGAGTGATACAAAAGTCAAGAGACAGGAGCTCACAGAAGTCAATCAGTGATGTCATGTTAAAAACTGCTGGGTTTTTGTTTCGGTCTGAGAATAAATCTGAAATTTGTAGAATTTATGATTCACCTTGACACTGATATGAATTTCTATACCTGTCTTTCCCACCATTTATATTCATTTCAAGAGGTAAGAAGCATCCCCCAAAGTGTGTGTACACAATCTGTATGTGATACACATTGTCAGTATTTGTCAAAAGCTGACAGTTTCAGTTTGACAGTTATATTGTTTTGGGGACTGCAGTGTTCCGGATACACAGTGCACTCCATGAAACCCTCTCGCACTTGTAATGCACTTATACACACACTAGGGAGACCAACTTCCTATCACTTAATTAAACAGTGTTATTTTCAGTAGTTTGTTTTTTATTTTACAGTAATTAGAATAATAGCATTATGACCTTTTGCTTTGTTATTGTTTTTTTTTTGTGCTTTTCTACAGCCTGAATTTATTTACAGAGTTAATATATAAACAAGTTAGCAGGTTTACTAAAAAATAAATAAATAAATAAAATTATAAACCTTATATTCCTGCAGATGGAGTAGGCTATGCTAATTCTAAATCTAAACTCGGGAAATCAATGGCCTATACCTCAACTGCTATCTTACGATCCGGCATCCATACCAACCAGACTCTGAGTCCTCCCACAAGGTTGAAAAATGTCCTACTGGATGTCCTATCCACAAGTCCCAATCATTAAAGCATTAAACCAGTCCACTCCCCTCTCAGTATGTATGGCCAGCATAATAGCTGTATGCAAAACCATTAACGTAGCGCGCTAACGCGGTTAGCACCTCGGGTTCAGTCGTGCTCTTTGCAGTATGCAAAGTAGGCTATCCAAACTGTGGATGAAATTTAATTTTTTTTTTCAGTTAAGAGGAATTCAAAGGTGCTTACGCTCCCAACTAAGGTTCAAGAACAAAAGACATCATAAGTATGCCAGGTGTCTGCCTAGGTGCCATTGCTATGCCCGCCACGTTACCATGGAGAATTACTGGATGATTAAAAGTGATGGCTTTCCATTTATGTTTTAACCCCTGGATGAACCAGCTATAGTATGGTCAGTCTCACCCCCAGTCAGAGTGGGACAAATGATGGGTCACAACAAACAAAGAGGGGGTCTCTATTTAAGTACAGAGAACAGCAACCTAATAGTGTGTATTCTGACCCCCGTCTTACTGATTTATTAGTTATCCCATTCCAGGTCACGACTACCATAGAAATGGAGGGAGCTGTCACTCAAAGCCACTGGTGACCTTAACCTACTCCAAAGCACTATTCATTCACTGTGGGGAAAAAAAATGACATTCACTGACAACACCATCTGTTTAGATTCCACTTGCATTGGCTGTTGCTTTGAGGAAAAAAATGGCACCACGTTAAGTGGTGAAGTTACACTGAGTGATATGCTCAAACTGATATCACACCCCCCCGCCCCCCCACAAACAGGGTTTTGGCTCCAGGATGCCCTGACATTATGACCAATCAGATCATTACTCAGCCTTGTGCAAATCCCCTTCCCTTCACAGATCTCAGTAGGCCCGCTCAAATCTCTGTAATTAGTTATCAATAACAACCTCTCCCGCGGGAGCGCGGAGGTGGAGAGGAGCGTGATGACGGCTTCCTCATGGTCCCATTATAGCTACATGAGTACAGCCAAAACGGGCCTCCTCACCCAACACCAAAGTGTCTTTGAAGCACAATGAGACCTGTTTGCCTAAAAAAAAACGCGTTGCAGTTTGTGGCTTATTTTAGCAATGATGGTGATTATTAAGTTAAAAATCTCTAGTGACATTTGGGCATCAGGCAGTCTGATACACCCCCCGCCCACACCGGTCAAAGGGTATTAAAGGACATATTTAGATGCTCATTCTTTTGAAACACAATGGCACAGCATGAAATATGAGGCAGTGGAAAAATCCCGCAAAGCAGAGAATCATTAGTAAGGAAACAAACTTAACCCCCACGGCCTACGGCTGAGCTCTGTGACAACAGACATGGCGACTGCGGAAAACCCGTTTGATCCAGTTCTGAGGGCTACTAATGTCAGTTAATGCCTATAGAAATCCCTCAGAAAATAGATCTGCATTTCACTCTGCTGCCTTTTTAGGGAAGCTGGACCTGGCAAGAAGTCTGTAGCGCCGCGTCTATTACAATAAAAGTCTTTCAGCAGCT
>CM056376.1:134557218-134619305 GCA_029718625.1 Synaphobranchus kaupii
AGAAACCCTGGCAAGTCTCTTCAAATGTCTCTTAAAAATCATGGGGTTTTTTTTGTCCAGTTTCTATATCTGATAGCCATGCAGGTGCTTCAGCTCCTCTCTGATTGGATCACCTCGATGCTTTCTAGGCCGACAGCTTCTTATATATTATCATTTTACAGTCTCAAATGCATTGCTTTCACATTGAGGCACGCTGGATTTTTAATCAAGAGGAAATTCTGGAAAACAAACTGTGACCATTAATAATTTCACAATGAAGTTGGTTCAGCATTAAAGGCTATTCATAACGTGTCAAAAAAGAAAAATCTACTTTGTGGAAGATAGTTCAGAGATTTCTTTAAAAGGGAATATTCATGAAAACTGCTTTTTAGTTTGTTTACTGTTTATTATATAGGTCACCACTGTTCTACATTTCATGGAGGTAAAATAAGGAAGAGAACAGTCTTTACAAGCACTACTGCCAATGCCAGTTAATACCAACCCGATTTAAATGGCACCGTTGGGCAAAACTCACTCGGTACAAGGACCATAGGCTACAGAGATTTGCACAAACAATAAACACCTTAGTATCTGAAAAGAATTTCAATCTTGGGACTCGATCTTCGTTCCGCCTTTTTGTTTCAGAATGTCAGAGCAATCTTCTAAAGCAATGCATAACACATTGGAATCAGTGACATCCATCCACTGGCCCTATTGATCAGAGGAAGGGAGCGATCCATAAATATCAAAACCATACCGACAATGTATGGTGAGCAGCAATTACATGAGAAACGCTAGGCGCGGATTAGCAGCAGGATTTCAGCGCTGTATGAATGCAGACTATAGGATAGGAGAAGCACACCACATGGGTTTATTTCAATGTCACCACTCACCGGACTCAGAGGATGCGTTTCCATTTTACGTTCAGGTTGCCATTTTGAAAGCCAGGACCGTACACAGGCAGAATGCCCAGCCGATGTCCCGCTATGCCCATATAACAGCAGAACAAAACACAATGTGCGATTACTGGACTCAATGTTTGTCTTGGCCGGCTGTGGGATGGGAGTCCAGGGCTTGAGCCAGTTGGTCTGTTCAAAATGGGAGGAAACTGCATCTCTGAACGCAGCTGTCCATTGCTAATCCCGGCCTCACACATCTGAAAGGAAAATGATACAACTTGCTGCTGTTCTGAGCCATTCCCACTCTCAGCCAGCAGTGCTACTTAAAATGATCATCATGCTTAAAACGCTATCGGTGCTCACATGTGCTTTGAATCTCCTCATCATATGTCATATGTCTCTGTACGCACTTACTGTACGTCGCTTTGGATAAAAGCGTCTGCTAAATAAATGTAATGTAATGTAATGTATTGTCAGTTGTTTTCATAGCACATAAACAGTATGTAATGTTATGGCAGCAGTCAATATTTTTCTCAAACCTATACCTTTTGGCAGAAGCGCAAAAGCCTTGACATAAACTAGAGCAAAGGCTGGCAAAATGAGATCATGATTCCATGCACCGGGTTAAATTGGATTTATACATTCATATACCATGTAGGCTTTGGTCAAAAGAGTTCCTGGGACTCGTGTTTGACTTGCTTGACTGCAGCTTCACAAGAAATAAGATAAAGAGTAGAAGGTTTATTTTTTTTTTTTTTGATTCAGATCATATTGTCTCTCTGAACTCAAAGGAAATTCAGGGTGAGAATGAGTCACTTCAGGAAGCAGATGGAACTGTTTGGACAGTGAGAGGATATGAGCAAAAACATAACTGTGTAAGATTTATGACCTTTCCAACATAGAGATCAAGAGGCAGCCTTGAATTATGACCACTCTGAATACAGTGAAGTCGCTGTGCTGCACAGGAATTTCAGTGTAAATAAAGGCCTAAAACAGGGGATATTACATTTTCTGTGCCGCCTTTGTCATTAGTTTTACTGAGGTGTCCAGGCACTTGATTTAGATTGAACACACCAGCAGCCCAACTATAGAGCAGCATTTGCATTTTTTTTTTTTTTTTTTTTCCCTGAAGGTAATTCATTTCTCTTCCATAATAAATCTGCACTCAAGGACAGGCTCATTCAGCAAGGAAATTTTCTTTTTCAAAGCAATTCTTCAGAATCTGCCTCGTCCTCCTCTTTATTCACACCCCGATGCTGTTCAGAATTTTCACTCTGGTAATAATGCTCCTCCTCCGTACTCTCTCGCGTGTTCTCTCTCTCGTAACAAAACGTGACCCCACTGAGTTAGTGTGACGCTGCCTTAACTAGATAATTCTGAAACACGGAAGCAGATGTTGGAAAGAAAACACAGCATGACTTGATTGTGATAGATGCGCGGCGCCCCGCAAACTCGCGTAAATAATTTGGCGTATTGCGTCAGAATAATAACCTGCGTTACTAGCTGACAGCTGTTGTCACCGCGTCCAAGTAATTGAGCTCTAATATTTGTCTCACTCATTTAAAATAGAGGCAGAACAATCAATTAGTGTGATTTACAGTCATGGCCCAACCACCTCGCCTCACCTCATTGGATGGATTCCTATAGCCACGTGCATAGACTTACACTAGTGTCTACAAACACTGGAAGTGGTAAACGTGTGGATGACACCAAGCCGTCCACCGTGTGTGTGTGTCAATATCAAATCTCGCAAAACTCCACTGAAGGGTTGTATCAATGAAAAGCCTTTTTCATTCCAGTGCAAGGATGGGATATCTCAGAAGCATTTTTCAAACAGATATTTATCATTCGGGTTTGTATAGTAATCTCCTTTAACCATATTGATTTGTATGTCATATCAGTATAGCCTACCAAAGGCCATATGTTACATTAATGAGACTGCAATAAAGATAACGATCAAAGGCTTCATAGGTTTTCACTGTTTCATACATTTTTTTTTACTTTTATTCGACATGATGTGTCAACCACATAGGTTGCGATAATGAAAGAACGCAGTTGTTTTGCCATATTGCAGTACCGCACCACTAACAGTAGATGGAAGCACAACAAAGTTTATAGTTTTTTTCTCCAGACATGTGCAATCGAATATCGCTGTATTTTCATTATCAAAACAATGGAAAAGATTTTAATCAATCGTCGGTCTAAGGATTGTTTTCAAGATGGCAGATGTTGTCACTAAACAAATGGCTCAAAAAAGGTAAAGTATGAGTGACAATATATTTTTCATATTCGTTATTATTCTGAAACTAAATCTAAGCGCCCAGTATCCGTGGAGTAAGGGCATGTTTACCTGGCATTAGTTGTATATCCAAGCAAGGAAGATGACATCGGACAATTGGATAAGCAATATTAGCTAGCTTCTTGGCTAGCAGTAGTAGGCTATGTACTATATTGTGGGGAAATAGGTTGCTATGGTAAAATATCGTTGGTAAGTTAGTTAGCTGATTGAAATTTCGCTCGTAAAGAATCTTTCTTTACTTGCTAACTACTGAAAACAATAATCGCCAACGTTATTAAAAGCTAACTTTACCACTAGATCTGTTTGCTGATGTGTCTGCTAAGTTTCTCATCCCGTTATCTCTCCGTTTATAGCTAACGTTAATAAATTATAATTGCTCTGGTCCTTAAGTTACCCGGTTCCATTAATATTTTGGAAATGACACGTGAAACAGAGTTAGCCATCTAGTTGTCCCGTTCATAAAAGATTCTGATTGCTAAGCTAGCTAAGTTAGCCACATAGACTAAGACTTGTTCAGCTCATTCTCTGTAAACTGGTTACTTTGCATTTATCTCCAAATAGTGCAAAAATCGCAGCTGGAGCTGTGGTCTGTGTTGAAAGTGAAATACGGGGCGATGTTACCATAGGTAAGGCTTTCACTTTTCCAAGTTATTCATTTGAAATGAAATGTGAAGGTGTAATTTGGCTAGCAAATTCTAACCCGTTAACATGTTTTGGTCGTTGGCATTATTTGCTAGCACGGTATCTAATCGGAATGGGGCCCAAGGTTAAATAGGTGAGCTAGCTTAAATAGCCAGTACGCATGCAAATATAGTTTACGTATTAGCAGTGAATGTTATGGGATTTTGTTCGTACTAGATGGGATATTGCTGGTTACAATCTTGTTTTTCTTGCATATTCATTTATTTCCCTCCGGTAGGTCCACGAACAGTGGTCCATCCCAAGGCTCGCATTATAGCCGAGGCAGGGCCCATTGTGATCGGAGAGGGCAATCTGATCGAGGAGCAGGCACTTATCATCAACAGGTACCCAGCAAACAGTGGATGTCCCTGGTAGTGTTGTCACGATACCAAAATTTTGACTTCGATACCGATACCAGGTTTAGTATCATGATACTCGATACTGAAACGGTACTTGAAACTGAAACGATACTGATTCGATACTCGGTACCTCTACTGAAATGACCTTAACCCTATTTACTTTGGCCCTTCAGAGGCAATTTCCTCCTCGTTTCTACTAGTTTTATTTAAATGTCAATATCTAAAAATATATTCCCTGCACATCCATGGTTTTAAGTTCGAACTGAATAAGAAGCTGTATCATTCAGAAATTTGCTACAGAATACATTTATTTCAGAATAGTCACATACAGTACAGTGTTTCCCCTAGATTTTTTTTCAGGCCGGGTGGTAGGCCCCTCGAAACTACCAGTGTTGTTGCGCGTACACGGTGTCATCAAACGCGCGTGCGGGGCCGAGGTAGTATCATCGCGCAGGTCGGGGGTACGGAGAGTCGTCGCACACATGGGGAGGGTGTTGGTAACAAAGTGGTGCATTTCTCCATTCTGAGCTAAAATAACATTTGCTCACAAAGGCGTATGGTAAATAAATATTAGTTATTTATAATATTAATAAACTTAAAACAGAACTTTATATACAATAAACCCCCCTTAGTTTCACAAATGATATTCAGAACTATACAACTTAAACCCAGGACAAGGAGTTTGTTTCTACCAGTTTTTAAGGACTGTTTCTGGATCAGCTATCTTTGCAGCACTGTAGAGCTGCTTTTGAGACTCCTCCATAGTGCGGATCCATAATCAGTCCTTAAAAACAGGCAGAATCAAACTCCTGCCTCTGCAGTATTAGCTTTTACTCTACACTAAAATGTAAGAGTTCTGGTCAGATAGCGAAACGGACGAAAGTGCGCCATTTTGCGTAGAGGCGGAAACTATAATTACACCCTCATAATATCAGCGCTGCCATTGAAAATTTAATTAGGCCTAACGGGAAACCGAAGCTGTTTTGGCAAGGGTTTTTCCAGATGCTATTTTGATCATTCCAGCATTCTGCGGTAAGGGAAATATTGCAGCTACATAAAAGAAAAAGAAAAAAAAGATTATATTAAAAAAAAGAATCATATAATTTTTTTTTTTTTAAAGTACCGAACGTCGGAAAATTCTAATACCGAACCGTTTTTTTTTTTAAGTATCGAAAAAGTACCGAAGTTTCGGTGTACCGTGCAACACTAGTCCCTGGGACGTCCCATTTTAATCCTCTCAAAGTTATGATGTGACGTTCCCTAGGGATGTCCTAAAAACATTACTAGGATGTTATTAAAGTCCTAGGAAGGTTGTTGTTTGGTTACAATATGACATTTAATTTTAATTTTTTGGGGACGTTCAAGCAACGTCCCTATCTGGTTATGACGTTGTGCTCATAACATTCATGGGACATTCCGGGATGGTCCTGCAACGTCTGCCACTGGTTACAAGATAATGTGATGTAATGAATATCTGGGGGACGTTACGAGAACGTCCCGGGAACGTTCTCTGTGACTTCCACGTAACATTTAGAAAACCCTGCAAAAAGACATCAAGGCGACGTCCTGATGACATTTCGAGACGTCCCGGGGACCTAATTTTGTTAGCTGGGTAACACGAATGACTGAAATATATCGTGACTTAAGTTATCTAGATAAAGTGCAACCCTATCCGTGTTGTTTATTCATGTTTTAAATCTTTTTTTCAGCCACCCTGAAAACATCCTACCTGACACAGAAGGAGTAGAGCCCAAGACCATGACAATCGGAACAAATAATGTTTTTGAAGTTGGATGCGGTATCCTTGTATTGAGTAGCTACGATCGACGCAGACTTTACTAATCCATTGCTGTTGGCTGAAGTCATTCTGCTCGTGCCATAGGCCTATGGTTTCAGTCTGTCATATTAAGTATATGCAACTAGCGGTATAGTATGAATTTTCTGCTTCTATTTATTGCCATTAAACTGTTCTTAAAAAAAAGGAGAGAACATATCCCTTGACTAAATACTACTAGTGTCCCAGGCCTTGAAAATTGGGGATAACAACGTCATTGAATCAAAAGGTAAGATCCACTATTTATGGATTATCAGTTTTAATTTTATGCCTGTTTCTTGGTTAGGGGTTTTGGAGTAATTGGATACTTGTGTAGTAAATAGGTAGAGAGGAGCAGAACAGAGGTTGAGATCATGTTGTTTTCACGTCACGCTTAAATGTCTCTTCCTTTGATGTGACAGAAGAGCAAAGCTGTACATCCTATATGATCCAATAAAATAATCAATCGCACTCCCACTGAAATGTGTTTCCTGCAATCAGTGTCTCCAGGATGTATCCCACACTAAGCCCAGAGTCCTGTCTGCACCAGGTCTGGATCTTAATTGCTCTGTTGGTTCACCTGGTTAAAAAAAAAAAAAAAAAAAAACACCCTTGTGCCCACAGCTGACGTCGGTCGCAACGTCATTCTCACCAGCGGTTGTATTATTGGAGCCTGTTGCCAGGTGAACACGTGCGAGGTCATCCCTGAGAACACGGTCATCTACGGGTCGGGGTGCATGCGTCGGGTCCAGACGGAGAGACCACAGGTACGGGTACGCACCAGCACTCAGAAACAGATGACCGTTTGCTGACCGCCAGCCTTAGCAAGGGCATGTGACACTAAAAAATGTATACATACAACCCCTGGCAAAAATTATGGAATTACCACACTTAGAGGATGTTCACCCAGCTTTTTTACTTCGTAGCAAATAAACAAATCATAGATATGACACAAAACTATTTTTGTTTAATAGCTGAACATTCTGGCTTTGTGAAACATACCTCAAACAAGTAAAATAAAATTATTTTAATTAATGGCGTATTTTTTTCCAGATCAAGAAGAGGAAAAAATTATGGAATCACTCAATGTTGAAGGGCTCTATTTTCAAACCAGCGCAAGGGGACGGTATAGTCAAACACAAGCTTGTTGACAGCATCAACGTCTTAAAACTGGCGCTATGGCGTTTCTCAGCAATACCGCTAGGATCAACAAATTCTCAACATAACATCCTTTCGCTTGCGCTGCAGTGGGATGGGTGGCGCTGTCTGGGGCGTGTTCTAAAATACTTTCGGCTCAGTGACAATTTGAACCAACGAAAACCCATTGCGTTATGATCAGCTGGAACCACCTCTTAGCGGGAACGCAATAGACTCTGACAATTTGGCAACTTATTTGTCATGTAGTTCTATGTAGTGTCTATAGGTGATGCCAACATTACACTTCCATTTAATGAACAAATAGCCTATAATTATTATTAATTAATTAATTTTAATTTAAACTACTAGAATAAAACAGGACAGCTTACAAGAAACTTGCGATCATGTAGGCCAATAGCCTATAATATATAAATTACACATTGACACAGTTGAATCATAAGCCTACCATTTGAATCATAATTATGCCTACATCACCTAATGTAGGCTAATTAATGCATTCGCCACCTCCTCCCGTGCCTTCCGAACTTCTGGGAGACGAGGTGGTGTGGATTGTGATCCATAAATTACTACAGTCCTAGCCTGTACTTCTGTTGCAAGTATGTCTGATTCCTGTGCGGAAAATCGCTCTTGTCGTTGACGGTCCAGTGCGTTTGGGTTGCTCATGAAATTGCATGGAGCGATTGCGTTCCAACTGGCTTTTTTTTAAAGCATGAGAACAACAATTTGATTGGCTACCATAGAGACACACCTTGGACATTTAAACCCAGCCTTTTAGCAATACCGCCATAAGGTGCGCCAAGATTGCCGTCATGAAATTACCAAATTTCTCGCCGACACGCCCTCAGAGCGATACCGCCAAGCGATTACTCTTGCGTTCACCATTGCGTTTGGTTTATTAAAATAGAGCCCGAAGAAACAATTATGGAATCACCTTGTAATTTGCAATTCTAAAACAAATACCGGCACAAGTCTAAAAATGCAAATTAGTCTGCAGTTAAAAGAGAGTGCAGAACAGAACTTACAGAACTTAACGAGCTGTTTTGTTCCCAGTCAGCTGTGTCTAACATTTGGTGCAAGTATAAACAAAATATGAAGGTTATTAAAGTAAAACATATTTAATTAAAATAATTTAATTTAATTTGTTTGAGGTATGTTTCACAAAGCCAGAATGTTCAGCTATTAAACAAAAATAGTTTTGTGTCATATCTGTGATTTGTTCATTTGCTACGAAGTAAAAAAAAGCTGGGTGAAATTCCATCATTTTTGCCAGGGGTTGTACATATCACATTTTCACACCGCGAGGGGTCCACTTCCAAGAAAGTTAAGAAGCTTGTTTTTGCATTTTTCAAGGTAAAGTAGGAGCGACTAGAGGACTAGCCTGTTGTATTCATTTGTATGAATTATTTCCCCATAGATTTTGATTACTAAAATAAAACATTTGTGCATTCTTTCTGGTGTGACATGATTACAGGCATAGTGGAGGTTTTTGGTACATTGGCACTGGAATTGGTGGCTTGCAGGCAGAATCAGAGTCCATTTTACTCTGTCCAACCTTAGATCGGTTTGCGTTTGACTAATGTGTACACGTGGTTTACTGTCTGTCCAAAATCTGTGCCCTTCAGCCACAGACACTCCAACTAGATTTCCTAATGAAGATTCTGCCCAATTACCATCATCTAAAGAAGACTGTCAAAGGAAGCTCCACACCTGCCAAAAACTGATTGTATTGGACTGATTCATTTCTGTACACCTGCCTGGACACTCGGACCATGTAAGCAAAAAAGCACTATTCCAGCTGGAGCGAGAAGAACACGTATGGCCCGGCTTCAAAATGGCTCCTTCAAAAAAATGTCTCATTCATTTTTAAACTGTAAGTCTGCTCATCTATGGTGAATGTTAATTTATGTATCATTGTGCTAAAAATGCTTTGCTATAATTATGACAGTTGTTAAATAATGAATAAAAAAGCAAAAATAATAGATTTTTTTTTTGTTCAATTATAGATTTGCAGTTTCGTTCAAAATCAGTGATGAAATTGTAAAGTGGTCATTAAAGCAGACGCAGTGTTTTATCTTTCAGGACATTAAGAAAAATTTGAGAAGACACTGGTCACAAAGAAAAAAATATTCATTGTCAAGGTTATTTTTGAAAATAGTTTAATTGAAGGATTATGATTATGAATTTCAGATATTTTAAAGGGTAGCAAAGCACTAAAACCACTTATTTTATATGAGAACTGATATATTTGTTTTTTTCTAAGTGTTACTGAAAAGGCTGGCTCAAAAGTGTCTCTAGTGGTAAAACGTTAGGAACTGCATGTCCAGCTGACGTATTCCTCCCGGTGACGAAATTGAAATCTGTACAGCTACGCCCTGAAGTTTTGGAGCGAGGGCGGGCTACGCCCCAGCTATAAAAGCGAATCTCAGAGTTTGATCTCATCTCACAGTTTTCTATATAGTTCAGTGGTTGATCTGCGTGGACGGAGAGGAGATGGGAGAGAGCGTGAGCGAGCGATATATATAGCTAGCTTACAGTTTAGCTTTTTTTGAATATTATAGTAAGTTATAGTAACCTATTTTTGGTATTTTTTTTATAGTTAGCTTGATAGTCCCTTGTTTTTTGATAGTTAGTTTTTCAGTCTACCTTAGCAAGTAACTAGCTAGTTTATTTTTTTTAAATAAACATACCTTATTAAAAATAAATATATAAAGCATAGTTGAGCCAGGAGTTGTATTATATGCATGCTACACGTTTACCTTTGCAACGTCCCTATAATTCTCTCTTGGAGAGAGTTCAGTGCAGTGACCACATGTGCACCCGTTGAAATGGAAACCAATATTGTTGATATTTTGCAGGTAACATTAATTACATAATTATCATTTTAACAAAATACAAAATCTAATTGATGGTGCTTTTTTTTATGATTCAGAAATATTCTGTAGTTTATATGTAATCCACACAGAGGTGGTATTGAGCAATGTTACTTTTGAGCACTAATGAGACGTCCAAGGATCCTTCTATGGTCAATGAAGTATTGATTTCTCCTTGCTGGTTGAACTTGAGCTTAATATTAGGATCTAGCAGCCTAATGTTTTACGCTTGGCTACTATTTTTTAAATGTCCTGGGTGCCAAGAAATGAAAATGCGTTGCAATCCATAAGGTCTGATTGAAATAATAGTTTATTACTTTTTCAAAGAGAGAGTCATAGTGAATTATATGCCAACAAATTGGGGGCAAAAATCAAGCAAGGTGAAACAGTCTTCTACAAAAGCACTTAGATGATTCAGTATCCTACTTCTTGACTGGTCTCTTAAATTTTAGTCCTATCCATTAGTCTATTCTGTTTTCCATAAATATGGGGGTATCCGACGTGGTATTTTAGATGTTCTTATTACAGAAGTGGCCAAATATTACTGTTCTATTGTGAGCGCTACAAATTATGGTTGTTTGTTCACGTCTGCCGTTTGTAACACGGTGACATCACCATTAGCCAATCAGTGATAATGCAGCCGGCAGACAGGGCTGTACAGTAGACACAGTGCTCATTCACGGGCCCTAGAGGAGGCCTGCGTGTGTATGAGTCCATTATAGAGGCGGCCCGGCGGGTGGCCACACATGACACGTCCCCTCCGGGGGTGTGACCCAGCGCTATGGCTGCTTCCTGGATGACAGCGGGGAGGGGGCTGACTGGGGAGGAGAGGGTCACGGATGCTGCGTCCCAGCCCCCCCACACCCCTCCCCTCTGCTGCCCCAGCTGCCCTGTGTGAGGCGGTGGGGGGGTATGCCCCCTGCCACCCCCACCCCCCACTTCAGGGACCGTTGCGGTCTCAGCAGGGGTCTTCCCTTTGGTGTGTGTGTGTGTGTGTGTGTGTGTGTGTGTGTGTGTGTGTGTGTGTGTGTGTGTGTGTGTGTGTGTGTGTGTGTGTGTGTGTGTGTGTGTGTGTGTGTGTGTGTGTGTGTGTGTGTGTGTGTGTGTGTGTGTGTGTGTGTGTGTGTGTGTGTGTGTGTCTTCGTAGCCTGGAGGACCATAACGATGAGCCAAGGAGTGCACCTGACATCACAGTCAGCTACAGCTTGTGCCTGGCCAGTTTAAACATGGAGCCAGTCTAAAGCCTGCTTTTCACAAAAGTCTGCCCTCTCCTCTTTATGTGCACGCTCCTTGATAAGCCAGAGTCATCTCTCATGTTTCTCTTGTGATAATTGCTACTGTAGATAGTCATCCTGGCTGGGAAGTTATGCACAGATTAAAATCTCAGAAGGAAATTAAGGCATGGGTGGGGGAAACCACTCATATGTCATTTCTCAAGCAGACAGAATGGGTTGATCGGTTAATGTTTGTTTGAGGTTATATTATTTTTAATGCATTTGTACCCCCTCACTATTTAAAAGTATGGTATTGCCAAGAAGAACCATGGAACAGATGAGACGAGCCATTCAACGTGGGTTTTCGGGAGTACTGAATTCACACGTCCATTATTATAGCACAGCTGCTGCTTGGGAACAGGAGATAACCATTTAGATGCATAACAGGAAAATCCCTGAAGGGGACTGGGAGCCAGGAAGCAAGACGATGGGCTAATTATTTTAGCGCTAGACAGCAGGAGGGACCAGCGATTTTATTCTCGCTTTTTAAAAAAATGCATTTTGGTATGAAACCGAATGATCAGTTAGGGTGACGTACAGGACAGATACCCACTGGTGCGGCATTGGAGAGAAAAAAACAGGCTTGTTTGGTTTAGTCGTGTAATTTGCTGATACTTTCGGAAAGCCGATATGTACGCTGAAACATGATGTTTCTCAGGTCCTCTGCATGGAGGTGCGTTCAGCCCTTTGAAGAAACATATAATCGAGTTTAAATGATATACTCCCTGTCATGCACTGCAGTAAGTTTCAATTTATTGGTTAGCAAAAGCATAATAGCATTGCATCATCAAAAACAACAGTGCATGGAGCGAAATGTACTGGGTTGTCCTGAAAAAGAGGGCAATCTGTATTGGGTTTGAAAGACTAATATTGACAAGTCAAGCAGATGTTAATATAATACATGAACATCTTGCTTTTATTAAATTTATTTTCTTTTGAATGTCTCTTGGGTGATTTGGCTTCATATTTAGGTATTGATCCTGATTATTTACTGGAGGAAGATGATGAATGCAATTTACAATCACAAGTTTGGCATTTAGCAGACACTTTTAATCAAAGCAACGTGCATTTAGCATGGCTAGAAAACCAACACTTTAACAACAGATCTGTATAGTTACCCTCAAATCAGTACAACCATGGAGATAGGCACCACTAGACCTGCAAAAAAAGAGAGAAGATTTTGGGCTTTTTAACATTATTTGATAAGTATTCTGGAAAAATTGGTGAATACAAGACAATCTACTATTCTTTGTAGCAAAACAAAATGACCCCATGAACCCATATGTCTAAGAAGAAAAAGGCCTGTCTACGTTATGCTCCTCTGCCATATCTCCAGCGACCAGAGCTGCATGTCCACATGTCTCGATACAAAGGCCACCAGGTATCTCTGACATAACAAACCCAATCTGGCAGGTGACCTTTTGTGTAGTCCCGCTCCAAATTCCTTTATGAAATCTGACCTATAGGCTACTGTGGCACCTACCGCATTTCAGCAGGAATATTTCATTTCATCTCTGCGTGAGGTCAAAGTAAAGGTCTTTAGGAACACCTCCTCCCCCTTTAATTGACCATTGTCCTCTGGGCAAATAATATATTTATTATTTGTTGCTTGAATAGAACTTGGCTGGCAGCAGCTAATGTAATTGTGTGTATATTATCCATTCTACCAGTCCATATCAGAAAGATCCCTTGTTACTCTTGTTTTATAAGCTGTGCTGAGGCTTGGTGGCACGCTTCTTTCTATTCTATTCTATTGTCTTATTGTACTTAGATCACATTTGTGACAGTTTTCTCCATGCTGGTCCTGGAGGGCTGAAGTCCAGCATATTGTCCAGTCCTCACTGAACAGCTTAGCCCTGTCAGCTGGTACAATTGCTTCAAATTGTATCAGCTGAGACTGGAATTAGGGAAATCAGGTGTTCAATGTCCAGCGCTGGAGAAGAACCCTGCTGGACTGTAGCCTTGTCAGAACACGTGATTTATACCTAATATGGACAATATATGTTAAACAAGGGATCAAGGAAAGGTATCGTCAGCTGTTTAACACGTATCCTTTTCATAATCAAATCCCATGTGTGTCGTCTGCCTGCCTTTCGTTTGATTTTTTGTCACATGTAAAACAGACTGATATGATATTTATTTATTTTACAGAATATCTGTTAAGATATATTTGTCATCACAATACAAAAACATACAAGGAAAAAGTTCAGTTTGTGCAGTGCAGTCCGTAAGTATTTGGACAGCGACACAATTTCTGTTGTTTTGGCTCAGTACTCCAGCACATTGGATTTGAAATGGAATAGTGACGATGAGGTTAAAGTGCAGACTTTCAGCTTTAATTTGAGGGTTTTTACATCCATATCGGGTGAACTGTGTAGCAAGTGTAGCCTCATTTTCCTGTTGAACTCTATGGAAAAATAAGTCAGGAGAAACAACCCTTAAAGCGATCGATCTACTGCATATCTGGCAGCAGAGTGATGATTTCAGGCTTGTTTGACGCCTCAGACCCTTGATGACTTACAGCCATTTAGCCAACCATGTGTTCCATACTATTCCCATGTAATTTACAGCTAAATCTAGTCCCGCCCCCCAATTCCCATAGAGATCCATTCAAATGCAGAGAGGTTATATTATCCCTTGTAAGAGTACCAGAAAATAAGATATCAAGAGTCTTTTGATGTTGTTGGGTCACAGACATCAGGAAGACATATGCAACCAAGTATTAAAAATGATGACTAAGTTTATGTTTATTTATCCAATTACATTTGGTCCCCTGAAATGGGGGGGGCTATGTATAAAAATGGCTACAATTGCTACACGGTTCACCCACTATGGATGTAAAAACCCTCAAATTAAAGCTGAAAGTCTGCACTTTAACCTCATAGTCACTGTTCCATTTCAAATCCAATGTGCTGGAGTACAGAGCCTAAACAACAAAAAATGTGTCACTGTCCGAATACTTACTGACTGCACTGTATGTCACAGTCTTGCTACTCTGTCACATGTAAAACAGACTAATATGCTATTTATTTATACAAACGCACTGATATTTTACAGAATATCTGTTAAGATGTATCTGTCATCGCAATACAAAAACATACAAGGAAAGTTTGATATATGTCGCTGTATATGTAAATACAGTTTGATATATGTCACAGTCCTGCTGCTCTGTCAGCGTAAGCATTGATCAGTCTGCAAACCAGCTGCTGGTGCCTCCCATCATTTAAACTGTCCCTCTTCACCCTCCCAAAATGAAACTGCCAGCTGTCCACATGGTCCCAGAGGGAAGGCCTGCAAAACAACAGCTCAAGGAGTGTAGCGGCATACAAAAGATTTTCTGACTGTTCCTACGGATGAAAGAGGCATCAGTCATCAGTGTGCCAGAGCTGAGATACTTGATACTGAAGATTCTTTGCACTAACAAATATTCTTGTCTTTGAGAGATGGCAGTGGTTTTCTGTTTTCTATGCTAACTCCATTTTTATCATTGAGAAGGTGCTACATTTCCCTGTTATAGACCGTGTGTCAGATCAGTTTAAAGAGATAAACCAGGCCTAGACCTGCAGAATGATGCCCTTCCAGCAAAATGTGTTGAAGTGTAGACAGAGAAAATCTGATTATTTCTTTCATAGAAAAATGTAACACCATCATCTTGTTTTCTCCAATTCTTCTACCCACAGTTGCATGTCTTGTGGCACTTGTTAAGAGTCCTGAAAAGCATTCCAAGAGGGAATTACAACCCATTATATAGAAACGTATGTCAACAGTTTGGAACTCAAAGTTTAAAAAAAAAAACAGGTTGGTTCCCTTCTTTCCTTAACCCGTTGTGTCCCTGCTGAACCACAGTTTAATGTCACAACTGCGAGGGCAGGGGATGATGGCTAATATCAGCCCTGAGATTTTATGTTCTAACACACGACAGTTTAGGAGTTAGAGTTACAGGTGTCCCGACAGATATTTTGAAAACAAAAAAGATTTAAGGTTGTATTTATCTACGTTACGTTATTGTCCTGATTACTTCGGTCTTTTCGTCATGACAGTTTTTTAAACAAATCTACCCAGATGACCCTGTCTTTCCTCGAAGGGTAAACTCACATTCTACCTCATTGTTGAGAAATGCACCCAACTTAATCATGTGAGAGGGCTAGCTGACCAGGTTTTTTCCCCCCAGATATCGTAACTGCACGAGTGGAGCCTGGGTAGTAGTGGTAGCTCCTTTTATTTCAGAAATGATCAGTAGGTCTGCGGTTTTTCCGTGTTGACGATCAGCAATCACAGAGGCATATAAAAAATGTAACATTCTGTACCAATCTGTGGGAGATGGGGGGACATGTAGCATTACATCGACGAATGGAATGGTTTGACTTATTTACTGATGGTTATTGACTGATGGTTAGCCACAAAAGATGTACTTACACAAAATCACTCAGTGGGCCAGTTTGTAAAATTAACTGCCACAGGTGGCTCTGACGCTATTTTTTACATTGTGCAAATATTTGTATTGATGACCGGGGAACATCGCATTATCTTGGGGGAGGGGAGTCCAATACAATGTCAACCAGAAACATTGTGAATAGATACTGAGTGAGAGAAACACAAGGGGCTGGCATTGGAAATATCACAGGCAAGACGGAAACATTGTGTGTGTGTGTGTGTGTGTGTGTGTGTGTGTGTGTGTGTGTGTGTGTGTGTGTGTGTGTGTGTGTGTGTGTGTGTGTGTGTGTGTGTGTGTGTGTGTGTGTGTGTGTGTGTGTGTGTGTGTGTGTGTGCGTGCGTGCGTGCGTGCGTGCGTGCGTGCGTGCGTGCGTGCGTGCGTGCGTGCGTGCGTGCGTGCGTGCGTGCGTGCGTGCGTGCGTGCGTGCGTGCGTGCGTGCGTGCGTGCGTGCGTGCGTGCGTGCGTGCGTGCGTGCGTGCGTGCGTGCGTGCGTGCGTGCGTGCGTGCGTGCGTGCGTGCGTGCGTGCGTGCGTGCGTGCGTGCGTGCGTGCGTGCATGCTCAGTTTATATAATAGATTCCATGTGCCTGTATGATATATAACATCATGTTTGCATAGTCTAATGTATGATGATTAATATTAAGGTATTGTCCAATAAAAACTAACACATTCACTGAGCTACTGTATACATAACCCATAGGATGATATATGTCGTTTTTTTACTGCTGTTACATTTTTTTACTACTGTACTCTGGTCGTTGACTCTGTACTTTTTTCCTACATTAGTAAGAAAATAAAAATGTGGCTTTTTATGCTTTTATAATACAAATTGTAGTGTACAACTCAACTCTTTGACAAAGGGTCGGTCCTTTTTTAGAGCTGAGTGCAGTTCAGTTTCTGTTACTGTCAAGAGCAGCTGTGACATCTCCATTTGGCCCCGCCCATTTCCCGAGACCCCTCCTGGAAAAGTAGTTCTGATAAGGGCTTAGGATCACACTAGAGAGTAACAGACTGGCTCCATTTTTATCTCCAACTGAGGCCCTGTACACTGGGAACCAGGGCAGTTTTAGCTATGTTACAGGGGGTTTGGGGAGGGGTTTGAGAGGGAACGAAATTCTGTGAAACCGAGCTCAAATCCCTGCCTCGGCCTCTCCACCCTGCTCCTGTGGAGAACAGATCATCATTAAGCCCGGAGCATTGCAGAAACCTGGTGAGATGAGATTGTGAAAACGGACACAGAGAGAGGGCTTCAGCGCAAAGTTATGTTCTGAGTCAGTCAAGTCTGATGATGTCATGTCACCATTAGCCCCGGCTCGCCCCCCGCATTAGCATTTATTTCTTACAAGACCCTACGCGCAATGTAAAAAGAAGAACATTGATCCACATAAAAGTTAAGTTAAGTCTCACTTTAGGTAGCCTATTTATTTTAATATAGAATATATCACGCCTGTATCAACAGTGAATAAAATGAAAAAATAAGAAGAAGAAAAAAAGAAACTGGGACATTTATGTCGGAGTAGAAATCCCTTGATCTTGTTAGCCGGGTGCCTACAGTCTCACTGCGCAAATTACACATGACTTGCCCTCCTCCGGCTCAATGTCTGCACAGCTTCACTGGGGGACTGCGGAGTAAAAAGAAGCAGGGACTCGACGCGACGGTTCGCAGGGCGGGGATCGAGCGCGCTGGTCCTCACGCACGAAATGGGCATTCCAAATTGGTATAGAAAATTGGAGGGGAAAAATTTCAGTACCGTAGCAGATGTGCTGTGAGGTCACTCATCTGATAAGCCTTACGGAAATTAAGCAGGACAGCTGTGGGTCAGCCGTGTGTGAGGGGCAGGTGAGGCTGGAATGTGTGTGTGAGGAAATGACACAGCTTAACCACGCTGGCACCCGGACCGGCGGGAATCGACGGCATGAGGCCCACCGCTATTTATATATTTATAGCCAATCGGGTGTTATCCTGTGCTGCCATGCAACCAGGACTCTGCCAGCTTAAAAGGATACAGGACGCGAGGAAGCGGGCAGACCGCAACCCGCAGGACAAACCTCCACGGTTCCCAATTAACAGTGTCGACTACAGACGGTTACATTGCTTTTGGTCCCCTCATCCTCGGAACAAACGGCTTAAAGATGATTCGCCATTATGATCACCATTTCTTAATAGTTATTTTATCATATATCATATATGAAGGACCATAGCCTACTGATTTTTTCTAATATTATGAAAGCAGAAAAGTTCATATACTGCCTACCACAGGAAGATGAGGTGTTTTAGAGATAGTGTTTCATCCAGAAGAAGCGTGGCGGTTTCAATTTTAACCAGACAGCAGTGCATCTGTTTCTGTGGCTGCCTATCAAGTGAGCTCCCTGAGCCAGAATGAACACACCATGTCATACCGCTAGGCCTAGAATAGAAATGACACACTTTACTTCAAATTCATATCTTGTTTTCCTGCTAATGCCATTTGAAAAATGTAAGCGTGCATATTTATCTTGTAGTTTAATGAACACTTTAAATGCAAAAAAAAAAAAAAAAGTAATTGCACGTTACATCTTTGTATCTGCAAAAAGCAGAGAGGGTGGCAAGTGGACAGTGTCACGACTGAGAGTAGCAGTCAGCACGTAAACCGGCAGCATATCGTTAAGCTCCTCCGTAGGTACAAGACTAGATCGCGGATGCAGTGTCTTAAGTAGCAAACAAGTCTGAGGATGCAGTTTTGGTTGTTGCATTAGTATAGCTAGTAAACCCATTATTTAAGCTCATTTGTGTAGATGTGATTGAATCTAAACACACTATCAGGGTAATATGGGAAAGGGCGAGAGGGCCTGAATCTGGGTGTCTCTCCTTGAGGGGCGGAGCGATTCCCCCCACCCCCGCTGGCTGGGACAAAGCCATCTGCAGCAGAGGCCCTACTGAGCACGCTCCATGCATGTTTCCTCCCAGCAAACGCTCCGTTAAATATTTATGAATCCCACCACCATGTCACCAACTGTTCCAGTGACAGAACCATAATGCACAGTCCCTGCTTCTCTGGTTGAAAAAATGGGGGAAAAAATACTGTGAGTCCTTCGTGGGACATAAGACAGCAGACTTGGCGCCTTTGTGAGCTTGACTGACTGACGTATCAGCTTTTTTGTTTTGCATTTCTTTTGAATGAAGTCATCTTCACCATATGACTGGGCGAGGATGTGGCAAATTTCATTACAATACAGTACAACAAATTCTCAAGCAGCACTCTTCATCCAAAAAATAAAAAAACAATCGAGAGTGCTTTACAAGGAAATCAAAATTACGATTTAAAAAAATTGAATGTGAATCAGCTAAAAGTACAAATTGAGAGGTTAGTGACAACTAAGATGGCAAGTCTAGAGAGTCAAGGGTTTGTCATTGGTTGTCCTGTAATCCTTCCATGATAGGTAGGGGACTGTAGCAACTGGCTACATGCCAACAGTTCAGTCGTGTGTTTTTGTCATGATGCAGGAAGACTTAAATTCAAGTGTTAAACTCGCTGAAGTGTTAAATTGACATCTTGAAGCATTTTTTTGACACGTGACTGACAGTTCACGGTTCCAGTCGTGAATGGGTCTGTCACAAAGGTGTTTTATTAAAACAAAGCAAGTTTTTGCACTTTCATGTTCAAAGTACAGATAGCAAACCCTTTCTCACCTTTTTGTTTATGCAGGTTTGTGGATCGGCAGTGTCTTGAGTTAAAGTGAGAAAATATGTTGTGAAATATATAACTGACACTGGCCAAAGTTCCTACATCACACTTAATGCTGCATGTTATCACATGTAGCCATAAAATGCATTTTTTCCTGTTTGCTTTCAGAAAGTTTCCTCTTTTCAGAAAATGTAATTGGTTACTTGTAGATTTATAAACATCTTTTTTCAATATATTACTTGATTCTAAATAATGACAGCAATATTGGCAACGTTAATCATCATCAGCATTCCTATAATATTTGCAAATATAAGTTACATTTGCCCCATATATTACTTTTTCAGATGTGTTGGCTCCAACGGATAAATATCACAGAGCTGAAAATATCAGATATAAATGAAAGAAAGTTTCTTCTTTCACAGCATTATCATTTTCATAAATATGAATTCTCCTGAGGAAGAGTAAAGCAATGTGGAAATGTAGCTTGCTGAATTAAAAATATGTATTTATTCTACGATGAATGACAAACAGGAACCGTGACTTAATGGAGTAGAATAATCTAAGGAAAGCTGCTGAAGACATTATCCTGGTATTCTGCACAATAAAAATATTTATCGTACCAGATATCAGAAAATAAACATATCACTCTGTCTGTAAATGTCTTGCTTTTTACGGTTTTGTTTACATTTTGGTTATATAAAGGTTTATAAAAATGAAAGAGCATTGGTATTGAATGTTGTTCTTGGAACCTGACTGGCCTGTTGATCATTCATGACTGATGGCAGTATGCTTGAGTGATTGTGACTGTTTTGTGAGCTCTGTATTACCTCATTAGTCAGAGATGACAGGGTAGAGGTGATGATGCCATTTAACCTCAATGCATAGCAACAAAAATGTGGAAGGGAACCAATGTGCCCTGCTTACAAAAAAATAAAATAAATAAACTATTGAAAAAAGTCTGTGTGAGGCTCACACATGATCTTTGGTGTTTATTGGATTTAATCCTAAATATGAAGGGAAATGCCTAAAAACACTAATGATTTGAAGCAGACATCCAATTATATGGCTTCCGGAAATCTTGGAACAATCAAATGGAACATTTCTGAACGCCATTCCCCACCAAAACATAAACACACAATCACCATGCATAGCCTAATGATATAATTAATACCATGGTACACAAAAATGATACAGTACAGCCCTTATTCAGGTTGTGCCTCGGAAGTAAATATCACAATACAGTGCTTTACCTTTCAACATTTAACACAAGCTCTTATTCACAAGCGACTTGCACAGATTACATTTTCTTTCTCTGTGCAATCCATTTATATATAGCTGGACACATATAGCTATTTGGGATAGTTCACCCAATGTTCACCATATTTCACTTTGTAAAAGGTTTCTTTACCATAAGAGTAGCCTATATTCAAAAAGAGTCAGGAATCATCAATGACATAGAAATTCTAGCCTACATGTGTTGCATTTTTCAGGTTCATACCCAGTAAACAGTTTGCTGTTGTGATGTAAGATAGGTCCGGGATGTACTTTTAAAATAATTGTTTGTTTATTTTTATGATGAAATATGATCTCATGTAGGTAGGGCTCCAATTAGAGGTGGTCGTTCAGGCCAACTCAACCATGAACCTATAACATAATGCTGGTAAAAACGTGCCAACAATGACTTACATTAAACAACTGTAGAAAAACAGCAGACCACGATAAGAGGTTGAGAACACCGTCTAGAATTTGAGGTTATAGCAAGCGTTTAGGAGTACTGTGCTTAAATTACAATATTTATTTCCAGGAAGACAACAGTGATATGACAGTAACCTACCAGTACAGGTACTAAAGTTAGCTAATACACACCTTAAAAGAGAACGCTGGCTTGTAAGCTGATGGAATAATTTCATTATTGAAAATTTGCTTGTCTTGAAACCACAAAAACTGATATAAATGTGTTTATTTTGTGTATCAGCAAAATTGAGATTAAATATATTATGATGATAATTATAATAATAAGGATTATTATTATTAGTAGTAGTAGTAGTAGTAGTGGTGGTAGTAGTAGTAGTAGTGGCCTAGTTGTAATGAAAAAACCTATACAGGCAATACAGCTTTGCATTGGTCTAGTTGTAATGAAAAAACCTATACGGACAATAAAGGTTTGCATAGATCGGTCCATATGTGTAATATCATCTATCCCCGTAATGAAGTTAAAGCTGGATCCCCCTGTGTGTACTGTGTAGCCTATACTGAAATACGTTTAAAAGACTTCAGACGACGCCTCCGAGACTTCCCCCTGAATCTGCAAGTTATTTTGTCAGTCGCACTGCCAATGTTATGCGCCTTAAAATAACATTGAAACGGCTGAAGCGCAGTGGCGCTTCCGACCCCCGCCCCACACCCTGCCCCCCAATAAGAGGGACGGGAGAGCTTAGTTCTTCAGGGTCCGTCTGACGTGAATGTAGCAACTAATGAGAAATGATAACATTTCTTTCCTCGGCACTCAAAGTGAAGCAGTTGGAAGACCCTGGAAAAGCAGTCCGTGTTCGATTTCTTGCATGAAACTTAAAGCAAAATAACAGGCTGGATTGGATCGGACTCGGAGACAGTTGTTGCCCACTTTACGTTTGATTATTCTTCGTTGTATTGTCAACGCCAGTTTAATGAATGTTGACAAACTGAAGAAACTAACATTGCACTGTGCTTGGATCACCAGTTTCCTGGTTGCTATCGACTCTCAGAACAGCTGGAAAAAGCTGTAGCTTACAGATAACCGTAACGTTAAAGCGAACAAGATATTAAAATGAATAGCAATACAACTGAAAAAGAGAACGAATCAAATGACTACACCAACCACGAAGAAGAGGTATGTGTCAAATGTAATCTTTTGCCGTGTTTAGGTCCTCAAGCTAACATCTTGCTTCATGCAGAGTAAATACGTGATTAAAAAACTTGTTAATTAAAAGACTCGGCACTTCTTCGCCAATTCTAAGTCCGCTACAGTGGACATGTCTGTAGGCTAGCTACTGACTTCGAGAAAGTAACTTTTTATCATTCTTACATTTTGTAGGCTTGAACTGTATATACTGATACTTCAAATGTGTTTGCTAAATGTGGTAATTAACCATCACATATACTACAAAAGGCAACATCAGGATCGACGGATTTGCATGCGCAGGCAGTATTGTGAATCCATCCTCCCATGTGTAGACTAGTAGGCTACTATGTTTTAGTCTAGGCTATATTTCATTAGAATAATTAAATCCAGATAAAACGGCCGATGACATAGTCGTACAGTTCGAATTACCCTATAAATTTGTCTGTCTAATCCAGTTTATTAATTTAAAGAAGTGGTCAATTGGCCCTGATTTAGGCTAATTTTCGATCTCATTTTATCTAGTAAAGATATAAAATTTTGAAGAATCCCAACATCAATGATTCCATTTTGAGTGGTGTTAATTTCCTTCGTTAGTTAACTTCTTTCATCGTGATAAATAGACGCGCAACTCCTTCTGAAACAATTATGATCACAGGCCTAGTTAAATAGCCAGTAAACACTGACTGATTCCAGTTAAGTATACGGATTGCAGATTTGCTCATTTACTGCATTTGTTTTTTAATAACATAGTTTGTATTAACCTGAGTTGTAAGCACCACGCTATGACAGTGAGGAACAATAATTCCACGGACGGACGAAGGATTATATTGACCGAAAGCGAGGAAACAATGCAGGGAGCTTCTAGTTCGAGTGTGGCCCTTGCAAAGAGAATCTGTTTCTATATTTAAAAAAAAAAGACATGGTTGCATGGGGAGCGCTCAAAGTCATGTAGCTATTATCGCATTTTTTCTCATTTCAGAATGGTAGGCTATTGATGCTTTCAACAGGTAATAAAGCTACATTCATCAGAACTTAAATTAGAGTGTCAGAATGGTGACGCCAGTTTGCTTTTCTTGCCAAATTCTGCTGGTAAATTGCACAACCGGGTGTCTAATTTCCTCCAGCTAAATAAATTCGTTCGGAGCTGTGTCATTCACTTGAATTCGTATCAAACTTTGTGATAATAAATGGCCTCTTTATTCTTTCCTGGAAGCCAAGTGATGTACTATCACATCAGATAACATCTCACTTATTTATGTTGGATTTATGTCGAGGTATTTTTTAGACATAGGCCAAACTGTCAAATGTCTAACTTTGAGACGTTTAATATGTCTTGTTGCTGTTGCTAAGGTGTGAGAGATGTAGACAGTTGTAGCATGTATTTAAAGGATGGCTTCATTTTGTGAAAATACCTTTTTATCAGTAGGCAATGCCCACTTACAATCTGTGCTATATTATCATTATTAGTGTAGCATCATCAATATGGTGATGGTTCATCATTCTACAGTTAGGACTTATGTCTAAGTTAAATGACTTTGCAGTTTGTGATTAAAACAACAACTGAGCATGGCGGATGTTGTGGGAAATTACATTCTGCAGGCGGTCTTCATGGAAGCAGAGATTAAGTCAGTCAACAGTGCTTAAACATTCCTGATTCAATGTGAATGCACTTGGAGGGAAAGCAGACAGATGCTTTTATCTGGCTGATGTCTTACAGATCCAATATTTACTGAAGGCTGAGGTGAGGGATTACCCAGAATGCATTATCTTAGTTACACATGTGAAGTTAATGGTTGTGGCAGTGAGGCCGGAGATAACCAGCCTGAGTAAATCTATCAGATTCCCAAGTTTTTGGAGGGAAAGCTGAGACTCTTGCCTTGGATTTTCCAGATGTTTATCTTAGGAATTTGCAACTGTCACTTGCTTGGTTTTAGGATGATTTCATCTCAAACTGTCACGTGTTCATGCAGGCAGAGTATTTTGAATGTACACACACACACAGATGCACGCACACACACAGACGCACGCACAAACACACACGCACACACACAAACAAACAAACACACACAAAACAACTTTTAAAGCCTTTGTTCGTCCTTACAGTGATGATGGTCAAATTTTAAATACAATGGGAAACACTTGAGGTGGAGGAATTACAAAGCAGTGTTGGGATTTTACAGTTCAAACAGCATGTAACATAAGTATTGGTAAATGGTAGGCCTATTTTGGCATCTGTCCCTTCTAACAGAAAGTCACATGGCCATGTTGACCTTTTAAAGGGTGTTTTTGAAGAGGGTTAGTTAGTCGAAGACAAGAAAATGAAGATGAATTTGAATGAAACCACCAGGGGTATAACTGCAGTTGGTGTTTGCCCACCACACCGTGGCTGGGGTACGCAGATACATTAACTAGGAATGACAGTCGGCCAATGGGAGGTGGTTTTCTTAGAATGGCAGCACAGGCAGGAAGCGGAGGAAATGTAGCGACAGTCATGATGTGAACATGATTGAGCACCCCCCCCCCCCCCCCCCCCCCCCCCTCCATGGTCGGGTTTATTTATAAAACTGTCGGGGGAATTGTCATCTTATCTTGGACATTTGTTGGCTTTAAGACAAGGGGCTGTTTGAAAGCAACAAGGCACAACCAGAGCCAGTGTCCGGTGTGATTGTACCATTTCACATTGGATATTGACACCTATAAAAGTGTACATAACTACTGCTTCAAAAAAAAAAAAAAAAAAAAAACACCGCAGAGAGAAAAATCAGCTTTTCGACTTAACTCTGCTTTGTCATGACCCTCTTCTAGAAGGCGGTGTTACATTTCTTATGATCCTAAGATCGAAACATCTTTGTATCTCACATTGATGAATTGTAACTCATCGAAGGCTCTAAAAGATGTTGGTTTTATAGAACTCCAATATTTCGGCTGACCTCAAAATGACTCATGTGCATTATTATTTTGATTGTTGGCTCAAATGCCTTCTGCTTTTTTGAATACACGCATGATACTAGAGAAGCTCATCACCTTCAACCTACCAAGGTTTCTCCCTAATTTTCTCTCTCTCTCTCTCGCTCTTTCTCCTTTCCTTCCTGCTCTACCTGTAAACACAAAAGGTTATATGCTTACACTATCAAATGCCATTTCCTAAGATTTTAGTCATCACAGAAAGAGATGAATGTGACCATTTTCAGATTAACATAGCCTCACCGTAACCTTCTAGTCGACCGGTATCAAACTGCAAATGGATGCCATTGTTTACAATAATTTTCAGGTAACAGGGTGTAAACTGTTCATTTACGCTTCTCTCCTACTGCTTGGCACATTCCCTGTGGGCCCACAATGCATGATGGTCGCCATTTCATTACACATCTTTGCAAAGCACTGCATCTTTGCCCAGTGCCGATGTGTTGTACACACTCGATGATACCCCAGGTATCTAACATCCTGCATTATCACGGAGCAGGATTACTGAGTTAGCTGGATGATTGCACTGAGTAAAACCCAGAAAGCCTCCCAGAAACCCTCTGGAACATCGACTGAAGTAAAAAGAGCTGTTTCGGGTTTTACTCAGTGCTGCTATTCAGCTAACTCAGTAATCCTGCTTTGTGATACAGGCACCAGTGGGGTATTTCACTAGCAGGATTACTAAATTAGCTGGATAACTTCACTGAGTAAAACCTGGAACCCTCCCAAATCTGGAACATGTACTGAAGTAAAAAGAGCTGTTCCGGTATTTACTCAGTGCTGTTATCCAGCTAACTCACTAATCCTGCTTTGTGATACAGACCCCCGGCCTGAGTAAGAGCTACAGCCCAGGCGTGATGTGATGGTGAGTGCAAACAGTGACCTATTTAGGGAGCAGGGAAAAAAAGCCTGCAAATGTGACGTTGATGCCACTTTGACACGTAGAAGTATGTGTGTGAGAGACTGTTTGGTGAAGGAACATGACAGAAGGGAGTGTGAAAAGCCTTGGAGAGAGTTACAGAGTCCAGCCTGTGTCCCACTGCAGAAAGGGGGGGTGAGCAAGATGGCCCCCCAAATCTGTCACTTATTCCAACACGCCCCCTGTCACACTCTGGCCACTCTCAGCTGGCAATCAGTAACAATGGGAGGCCAGTGGAGAGAGATAAGACAGTCACAACGTAAGAACAAGAAAGTAAAGCCGGGGGCCATATCCTGTGTTAACTGCCACCGTGTTGTGCAGTCAGGGATTTATTTAAGATGTTCTGAAGTGGACAATTTGCTTGTTTTTTTTCTTCAAGCGATGGACCTGCGAACTTTGTGCGCTTGTGTGGCTGTGTTTGTACATGTGACAGCGAGGCTTCTCAACAACATGAGCTGAGACATCTTTTAGGCACAAGAGGAAAAGAAAAAAGCCCTCAGGACAGTAATGAGTTTCTGTTTATCTTGTGGGGTAGCTGAAGAACTGAACCTAAAATTCATCCTCACTTGCTCTGAGGTCATTTGTTTTCACATTGCGTGTTTTCAACAGCCATCCTCTGCGGTGATCATTGACAGAAAGCCTTTTTGGCTAATAATAGCCAGTCTAAATCATTTGCTCACATGAAAACCCTGCTGAGAGAAATCTGTGGGTAAACAGCCTTCAGTTTCATTTCTTCCATTTTTGCTGCTTTCAAACAGCACTGTTTTCTTAGTGATGTATAAATAAATTCTGCTTCAGCTGGACCCCCTCCCATAATCCTTCACCCCTGACTCTCGACCCCAGTCTTGACCCAAAACTTCAGACTGACCTTTAGCTTGACCCAAACTCTATAATGAACTTAAAATCTCCTTAAATTCGAATTCCATCGTCTGCCGTTTGAATCCGATCTGTTGCCCAGGGGAACCTATTCCTCTGGCCACCCCGGGGCACTTTAGAGTACTTGATTAGCCGTGAGGGGACGGTAAATACAACATGATAAAGAATTGACATAAAAGTAGGCTAGTAGAATAGATGCGATGGTTATAGCGAATAAATGAATGCTCTGCCTAGCTATGAGCTGCTGGCTCCTGGTGATTTAGAAAGTTTGCCGTTAAAGGAAGTGAACGTCTTTGGCCCCGATCCTGGCCCGTGCTGCTTGGTCTCATTCCTTTGTGCTGGTGAGGCGTGGGTCTGTGTGTCTCTGTGACTAGTTGCGTAGGTCAGGCCTGGAGTGATGACAGACAGTCTAGAGAGGCTGGAGGATGACAGACAGATATTCCTCGCTGTGTGAGTCCTTCATTTCGTCTGTGGCGGAGACACAGCACCCCGTCTGTGACCCCCACAACCCCCTCACTCACCCCCCTTCTCCCTCCATCCTGGGAAAGAAACTGAGTGACAGGCCTCTGTCTCCCTGCCCTCCTTCCTTCACTAAAACTCTTCCTTCTCCCTGAGCTGCCACAAGTCATCTCCTGCTTTTTGATTGGAGATGAAGGGCTACTTGACGGCTGTGGCTCGGATGAGTGAATGATTGCAGCGTGTGAGAGCATAAGCCTCTGCGTTAATTCAATATGCTGGTGTGTGTGTGCGTGCGTGCGTGTGGTGCTCTCTGATTATTGCCTCCATTGCGTGTCACTGCCTGGGTTTTGTTTTACCTTATGTGTATAAAAATTGTTTTGACACAGTCCGCTAAAGTGAGGCAGTGCTATGCATTGAAACATTTTTGCCTCTGAGAAATCGGTAGTTCCCCACTGCTCTATGACGGTTGACCTAGCGTTGAGTTATATGGATATAAAACTTACCAACACCCCCGAGACAATTGTTTACTTTCTGTCATCGGCGCAATTAAAAAGCGGGGAGTGCACTGCGATAGAGAGTGAGGTTGCTAACTAGGCGCTAGCCGCATTCACTTGGCAGTGGCATCACATATATAGAGACGATTAAAACTTTATACAGCTGAAAGGGGAAGACAGAGAAGTTCTCCTTAATAGGATCTGATGTTTCTAGCTCAGGGCAGTGAGTTTGAAAACTGTTGCCAGGTAACCACACTGTGCTTCCAGAAGTCTTGGGCTGGCTGGTGGTCGGCCTCCCATTTTTTGTTCAGAGCGCCTAGTCTGTCCATGAGTAAGAACACAGCACCATATACGGTAAATGATTCATGTGCTGAGAAAGTAATTTAGCGCTACAGAGAGGCAGTTATGCATCAGACTCCCTGCACACTTGAAAGGTCAGCTGAAATAAACAGCAGTCTAAAGTTTACGGCTAGTCTGAAATCGATAGTTTTAAGAACCCTTTCTTCAGATTATTTTAGATATTTTGAACCCTGGTATAGCCACATCATTTTGATGGCTTCTTCAGAATTTTAAAGTCTAATGTTTGCCTTTACCATTATATCTTCACACACTGGAATATGCAGGCCAGTGATATTCATTTTATATAGTATTGTCAATATATTTAATCCATATTTTGGTAAATTGCTGGTTACGGGAACAATTTCAAGCTTGTGGCTGTACTATTAAACATTCAATAGTTACAACAGCACTTAAAATGAGCATGTTAGATCACGCATTCCAAACATACACACGTAACATTTACAACTTCCCACAACAGAATAATGATCTGTTGGTTGGACGGATTACACTAGTTCAGTAATATCAGGTTACAGACCATCCAATTATTCTGAAAGTGTAATAGACCAATCACAGCACAGCTTTGTTTTTTGACTCATTCATAAAAAATGAGTGTCTTTGAAGAATACAGAGGTATCAGTGATTAACAGGTGACCCAATCAGAAGTCCTGAAACAAAAGGGCCCATTCTTTTTCCCCCCCTTCTCACTACCAGGTAATGAGTGCACTTTGGCTGGGCCCAGTTTGATTCATAGAGCCTTTGTTCCCCGGGGCTGCCCTGCTCCAAAATGTGTGTGTGAAAGAGACGAGAGCTTTGTCCGCCCCCCTCTGTTTGCGAAAGGCGGCCGCGGTCGCTATCTGTCGGTTCGGGGTGATAAGATAAGCCCCGAGGTGAGAAGGTTACGGATGGCCTTCCAGCTCCGGGAGGGGGACCCGTATGATTTGGGGCTGAATGGCCTCTTTGTGCGCCTGTGATATCTCATTCCCTTATTAGCCCCGGTACAGTTTAGACTGTGGGCCGAATTCAGTACTACCACCTTCACTTAGCCATGAACTTTGAATAAAAAAAATAAAAAAATGTACGGCATGTTCGCATTCACAAATTCGCTCTTTCTCTGGAAATGCGAGCGGAGCACGCGGTCGACGCAAGAAAACCCCGCTGCTACCACAGTCGTTTGCCAAAACGGAATGAGAAGAGTACGCAAATATCCGCGTAATATCTATGTTGTCATGCAAATGAGTGGTTTATATTTCTCTGATAATGAACGCATGTCCGCCACACAAGACGTAACATTCTGCGAATCTGCGTTACGCCAGCTGTGAGCCCGTTCACAGATAAAAATTTAGGCTCTCGCTCCGTGAAAGCAAGATGTTATTGGAATCATTTTGTAAATAATGAAAGGGGAGAACTTCCTCTCCGGTATGTGAAGCCTGTAAAACAAAATGGTGCTCTTATTACCTCACACTGGGCCAGCCGAGACGCATTACCGACACAAACGCCTCTCAATAAAACCCCAATAAAAACGTTGATGCAAACATACTTCGGCCATGACTGCATGGCCTAGGTATGTTTGCTTCTAAGTTTTTATTGGGATTTAGCTGGTTCAAAGACAGTACTTGGTAGTGTTTGCCATGACATAATATTTGTGAAAATGGTCTTTCCTCTTAAAAAGGAACCAGGGCAGTGAGGAGGTGCTGTAGTGAAGTCAATGCATGTTTTAAAAAAAGAAAAACCAGAGTGTGTTTAATTAATTCAGCCCTGAAATCAATGCTAGCATTACACATATACGTATGTAGCATTGCTGAACAATAGTTCATTGTTTGTTTAAAAAAATACACATGGAAAACAACTAATTTGGTACAACTGTCCCAATGCTTTCGCATTTAACTTATTGCATTTAACATTTAACTTATTATCTACTGTCTCTATATTCTGGATTTCCTATGGCACAATCATAATTATTACTGAACCTGGCAGAACTGTTGTCTCCATAACTCTGGAGATTTCCATAATCTCACACTGCTAAAGAAACTACATTACCCTTCAGCCTCTGCTTCTCCTTCTTCTTAGGTGCGGACACTGTTTGTCAGTGGTTTGCCACTTGACATCAAACCTCGAGAGCTTTATCTCTTATTCAGACCATTTAAGGTAAGTAAGCTGCTTATTTCTTGGCTGCATCATTTAAAAAAAAAATAAAGTATACATAGGTATAGAAATCACTTTAATAGGGACGATATGACTGATATAGTTAAGCATGGGAACAAACTCAATATATTCATATGTATACTTTATTTTTTGAAGAGTATATTTCACTTTCGGATAAACTCACTCAAAACAATACAATACAAAATCACTTAGTAAGGTGTTGATCCACCGTGCGTGGCCAGTACAGCCTGTATACAACGTAACACAGAGTCGACCAGCGTCTGGAATTCTCTGGGAGGAATACGACACCACTCCCAAGAGAAAGTCAATCAAGGGTCATCAAGTCGTTCTAAGGGTATTTACGCCATGGCCCCAGACCCCTTCCAGGACACCACACTGCTCTGTTTCCTTTGTTCCGTTCACCACCGTATTTCAGAGGTGTATACGTTTCTCATTTAGTAAAATATTGAATTAGTCTGTGGACGTGTTGTGTTTAATCAGCTTCGCTGACTCCCCTGTTCAGTTTAGGTTCAAGTGTTTTTACGGGCATGGCTGTTGATGGTTGAGTTGCTTTTGTGTGTGTTAAGCTCAGGAAGGCCTGACTTAGAGAACAAACGCCGCACTTTGTCTCGAGTGGCACGGCTCCCGAGATCTCATTTCATGTAGAATCATGTCTCGGCTGGCAAACTGTCTCTCTCACATTACTTCAGATAATGAATGTGGGGGAAAAGGCTAGTCATAGTTCATTTATTTACTTTTTTTCTTGGTATATTATCTGTATGGTTGAATAAATGCAGTAAACAGATGAGGCCTTGTAATGTGTTAATGAAATCCCACTATAACAGGTTACAGGTGCTTTTGTTCTTGTCTTCATGTTTCTCCACAGGAACTGAAATATGACCATTTTGTGCATTTTTCTTTATTCTGCAAAGATATTTATTAAGATATTTATTCAAATAGATTTGAGATAGCATTTCTTAACTGCAACAATTGTTTTGCTTTTTCAGGGTTATGAAGGCTCTCTCATAAAACTCACCTCGAAACAGGTAAGCACAGTGGCGTTTGGTAACAGAGTGCCATGTTAGCGTGGGGAGTGTCCTTTCACCCCAGGCCTTCGGGGGGCCCCACACTCTGTTTCCGCGGGATTAATGGTGTGTCACTTTGCTCCGCACCTCTGTCTGCTGTCAGGCAGGCTTTGTTCCTTTGACACCCTTCCTTTCATGCAGTCTGACAGGTGGAAGTCGTGTGGGCCGTTCCAAAGGATTAAAGAAAATAAATATCTATGTGTGTGGGGAAGGACAATATAGGTGCACAAATGGGCCGTTGTTATTCAGATTGCACACTTGTTAAAAACGAGTCTCCTGGAAGATTGTCACGGAGATCTCTGTGGAAACACAGCTCTGGGAGAAGCGTGGTTTCTCATAAGGTTGTAGCCTAACTGTACCTTCCTATAAGAAATTGCATGTGTGGTATATATGTGTTGTTCTTAACCACTCTTCTCAAGAGGCGACACCCACTGATCTAGTTTATGTCACAAGACACCAGATCCAGTTTGCTTTACGTTAATCACTTTTTTTTGTTGCAACATTTGCAGAAATTCTTGAGTTGAACTCAGGGCCTGAACACCAGCTTGGCTGCCAGACTAGCCTATTGAAGATTAGCCTTTAGCCTTTAGGCTACAATCAAACTAGTACCGAGGCGTACAAGACTAGCAACCAAGCTTGTTTTTGGCTCCCAATTTCAATCTCTGTTGTCGCCCACAAACATCGCTACGAGTACTTCCCTTCCCTCTGGGTCACTACCCTGGTTATGGACCCTTTTTTTCTGATGCTATGTTTGCTTATAGCAATACAGATGAAAATAAAACAAACACATGATCCTCATAATTCACAGCGTGCTCTGGCTGTGGTTATTATGGCCGTGGTAAAGCAGCATTAATTTTCAGCTCAGTGGGGGGTACTTCCTGTTTAGAATGTCAGGCGCTCCCCAGTACTACCTCCGCACCTGCTCCCGATTGGTGTGAACCGTGGAGCGGACGGTTTCCACGGACAACCAATTAGAGCAACCGCAAGCTGTGTTCTGAAGTCTCCGTAAGAGGCGTGTGTAAAATCACCCATCACATTGTGATTGTGCGGCATTTTCATAAGCCTGACTGAACCGTGAGTGATTTTACGATCGTCACATTTTAAAGGCATCGCGCATATACCAGATGTGAAATCATTAAACCAGTCATTGTTATTAAAATGTCCTTTGACAGACATTTTCAGTAAGTATTTTATTGGTTGCATTTTCTCTGGGAAATGTGTCAGTTTATAACAAATTAATGTTAATAGAAAGGTATTGATGAAGTGGAAGAGATCTACAGTATATCTCTGTAAAAGATGTGTAGCATCCGTTGGTCTGAGGTCTGCTTTTTTTATTTTTTTTATTTTTGACATAAGAGGAAATTTATATGTTCAAATTAACATGGGCTGTCGGAGGGGATTAAGAAGTGAAGTTCCCCCTCAGCGTTTGAATGGGGTCAGTCAGGGGTAATGCGATTTGCTTGAAAGCAGAGGTGGTTCCGCAGACGTCTCTCGCGGAGATCTGGAAGAATTCCTGCTGAAAACCTTCCAGTTGGGATGTGATTAAAAACACAACTCAGTAAAAATGAAAAAAAAGGGGGGGGGGGGGGGGGGGGTGAGGGAAAGAGAGAAAGTAGTCTTCTCTCAGACGTCATGATTTAGAGCACGTTACGGACAAGGAGAATCCACCGTTGATTTATGAGCAGTGGCAGAAATAAAAAGAATGCGGAGGGGAAGTTCTGAAGTCGGTTATTTTGTTTTCGACTCCCACGCCCTTGCGGCATTCCGATGATATCGGCCTGATTCGCGGTGTTAATCTTGACTAACGCACAGCGAGGGAACAGTGATAAACAATCGATCCCAGCTCCTCGACACATGGGGCGCAACCATCTCCTTATATAGCAGCAGATCGCCGGGTTTCTATTTATATTCCTGGGATGCTTCCTGCTTTTTTTTTTTTTCCTTTTCTTTTTTTTTTCTCTCCTTTCATTTTATTTATTTATATATCTGGTTGCCTGCTGAAAGACTCACAGGTCCCTGAAAGAAATCCCTCCTTCCCTGTCCGGATCACAGAATCCCTGTCCCGAGTGTCTAGAGAAGAGGCTCCTTGGGGCCCAGACTCACTGTTCCGGAATACCTCGGAACAGATTGTCCGCTGTCCGGCAGGTCAGCGTTTTCCGCTGCTAGGTGACAGTTTCCCTGGAGACCTTTTCCAGCTAGCGGCCTTTCCTGCCCCTTGCCCTTATTTGGGCAGAGGTCCATCTCGTTTCGTCCGTTCGTTCGCAGTGGCTGCTGTCCCTCTCTCCCAGAGGGCATCCAGCTTGTTGAAATCTCCCTGCAACACCCACCCCCCTCCCCCCCTCTCTGTTTGCTGTTACGAGAGTGTTTCAGCCCATATAAAGCCAGCGCTTAGGTCTGTGCTGTCTCCACGCCGACTCTTATGATCTGACGGTTCAGCCTTGCGTCTCACAGCAGTAACAGACCCGGTGTATATTTAAGGAGCGCTAATTCCCTGTTCCTTGTCTTTTTCCTCGTGTGTCTCTCTAGCCAGTGGGCTTTGTCAGCTTTGACAGCCGATCGGAGGCAGAAGCTGCGAAGAACGCTTTGAATGTAAGTAGTACTGGTACCCCGGCTGTTCCTGCTGATGCCGCTCCACAATCTCAGCTGTCCCCGCCCTCATACACTGCTGCATTCACAGGGAGTGGCAGCCCAATACAATGCAATTGCATTTTGGCAGGTCTCAACCAGATCGCTTACACACATTTTAATTTTATACCTACAGCCCACTTATACGGCTTGTTGATATTTACTGTGGCGGTTCAGGTTAAGTAGCTTGGTCGAGAGTACAACGACAGCGGTCCCAGTTGGTAATTGAACCCATAGCCTTTTGAGTGGCAAGCTCAAGAGCCACCTGGTCACCTGTCATCTCAGAGACGTAGGGCACTCTCGGCAGCATGCTCACAAAATGTGCCGTTTGTCATCAAAGCTAAGATCTGTATTCTGGGGCGTCTCTTGGTTGCAGCCTGTGGAGCGCCGTCCACATGCTCGTTGGCGGTTCGAATCCGGCCGTGTGACCTTCGTCGCATGTGTCTCCCCCTCTTCCTCGCTTCCCATTCTTCCCGTCTCTCTACACTGTCCTGTCCAATAAAAAAAAGCCTTACAGCTAAATCTGTATTCTGATTCAGACGCTCGAGGAATATCACATACGGCAGACGGAATGCTATTCCTAGCACACAGTACTGGAGCAGTTTCTCCTTTGACACTGTTGGATTCTCTATGATGGGTTTTATTTGTGATAAATGAATGTACCCTAATGTGTTTGTTTTAATACGAGCTTGAGACTGCAGTGTCCAAAAAGTGAACAGATTGGTGCTTATGGATTTCGCACGCCTATAACAGACATCTAAAACCACATTAAGAGACTATAGAATGAATTGGAAGAATGCATTTTCATCACCGTTTGGCTGAGAAAACAATAGTCACAAATAATTTCCCTTTCATACCGTGGAGACACAATAAAAGCTAGCGCCATCGATTTGCTTTGTTTAAGGGGACCATCCACAAGGCATGGTGTTCAGGGTGGCGCTGTTAAAGATTAGCCATTTTTAAAAGCAGTTTCAGTTAGAATTATACAGTGTACATCAAATAAAATGGATGTTGGGGAGGCGCTCTCTGTTCTGTGATCCCACCTCTATCTGTAACCCTCTCTGCTTTCCCCCTGTCTGGATACATGAGAAGGGCATACTGTCCGCTGTCCTTTTAAAAAATAATATTTAAATAAAGTGCCCCATCGAAAGAAGTGCTTGTGGTGATGGACAAGCGTGTCTCTGAGAAAGCCTATGGACCAGAAGTTCTCACATGATACGCAGAGCCCGGCTGTCCCTCTGGGGCTCACAAGCTCAGTTTTATCAGAAATGATGAGGATGAGAAACATTCGCGGGCTGAAATCAAAGACGTTAATCAAGGATCTTCTTTAATCTCAGTTAATTCAAGCTAGGGCATTTGCATTGCTCTCGAGCACATGCTTAGCAGAAACGGTGACCATTTGGGAGATTTGAACATGGTCATGCTAACAAAATGGGAATAGTTCAGCTTCTCCAATCTCCTCTGCACAATCAATTTCCCACCACTTTTTATTATTATCATTATTATGTTCAGTTGTGTTGATGTTAAGGATTATATAATACACATTCTAGGGATGAAGCCATCAGTACCTTAAGAGAAGCAGGTATGATCCCAGATTTAATAAAATGGATAACATACAATTGTTTTTCTTTCCACTTTTCTCTGAAATTTGATTTAGTGTCTTTCCTACATTATTTTGTGATAAAGTCAGTATCAGGCTTTAATACACTTTATTACATTTATTTTATTCGTGTGAAAGGCAAGGATCCACTGCCCTTGGCTCCGGCACAGGCTTTTCTCCCAGGATCGGAATAAGTAATAGAGAAAATAGCTGAAAGGCTTGAAATTATGCTTTCTTTGGTTTTCTGAGTAGGGAATGTCTGAAATTAAACACTTATTGAACCTGCAAATTGAAAATGGTTCTTTTATTTGCGGGCTATCCTCCCTGGGACCACAGTTCCGGAGGTGGAAGTCTGAGAATGGGGAAATCTAGAAAATGTTTTTTCTCAGCTGTTGTTGAGAGAAAGGCATTTCATCTTAATTTTGAGTTGCATTGCCAATGCTAGGATGTATGTAGAAAGCAAATGCACATTTTTTTTTTTTTCCAGTGGACTGGAAAAGATTAACATATTTAAGGGTCCCACACAATAAATGATTCCCAACATGGTAACAACTTTCACCTTTTCATCTGTATTTCCCAACACATTGCACAGTACATACAGGTATACAGGTAATGAAAGTGTAGGAAAGTTTCTTCTTCATCTTCTTTTTCACCAGTTCATTTTCTTTCTCGTCTTCTTCCTGTTCTTTTTCTTGTACATCATCTTAATGTTCATCTTTTATATTCTACTTCTTCTTCATCTTATACTTCCTCTTCTTCTCTCTCTTCTTCTTCTCAAACAGAGAGATGAGGCATGTCTGAAATTGGTAAACTAGGTGGTTTGTGGAGCTAATTTAAACACCGATGTTCCCCATCTCTCTGTATCTACACTCGTTTCAGGGGAACTCTGATTGCTTCAGTTTTTATGACGGCAGGCAACGTTCCCACTGGGACACCTTTGCATTCGGCTTTAAAAACAATAATCATTCTTCACGATTCCCGCTCTCTGCATTTCTGAAGACAATAAAAGCACTCTTTTTGGGGTTGATAGAGGGGTGAGTAGCCAGTGGCGTCTCTGTTGATGTTTTGAGCTCAGCAAACAAACCCTTCCTTTGTTCAAGATGAAGAGAACCTTGTCTGTGTCCTAGCGTATTTTTAGCCCCGCTTTGGGGAGAACCAAACTGAATATGAAAATGTATCGAGGTGAAAAGTGTTGGTTTTTCACATTGGTCACATAAATTTAGCTGACTTCTGCTAGCATTCCTTGATCCTCCCACATATTTTGTTTAAGAATCCAGAGAATTCACTTGGTTGGCTGAGACTCTTCCTATCGATTCTTGTGCTATAACCTGTTTGGAGCCACGGTGTACGATTATACCCAAAGTTCACAGGGAGGACCCACAATGGGATGTCCACTTTGGGGTCCTGTGGCTCACTGCACTGTGCACACTGTGTACCTGGCAAGCCCAAAAAGCCACAGGAAAACTGTGACACAGCTGCAGCTGGCTGGACCACAGTCGGTGATGTCATAACAGGACGCAGGATGACATTCAGACCTTTTTGTTCCTGTCTGCGGTCCATGCTAAACTCATTATATTTCTTTCGAGTCACAATTAAGTTTCATCATGTTTCATAAACTCTTTGTGAATTAAAAAAAAAAGAAAGAAAATAGGTTTTGACATCCACTTATTCCTGTTTTTGTGAAATAATTTCCTCACCAACAGAGGATAAACAAAATACATGTTTTATTGTTCAACGTGACTTTCATTACAATTGTCGAAATCGTTCAAATAGTGATTACATTTTCTGCACCACAGCCATCCTGTTTCTCAGGAGTTCTATTGAAAATAAAGAATTCACAAGGCACCAAAACGAAGTGGAAAACATGCTCGCAGAAAACACAGAACATGGGATATAATTAGAAACTAAGGACTAGCGCTATTATTATAGAAAACTGGGTTGTCAAGTTTATCAAGATTGCATCTGTATGATTACACCACATCAAGTGATTTTCGATGTGCTTTGTTTTATGATCTAAAACAGTGGTCCCCAACCCTGTTCCTAGAGATCTATCACCCTGTAGGTTTTCACTCCAGCCCTAACAAAGCACGCCTCATTCAACAGCAAGAATTTCATTGAGCTGCTAATCAGTATAATCAGGTGTGCCAAATTAGGGTTCAAATGAAAACCTGCAGGACGGTAGATCTCCAGGAACAGGATTGGGGACCACTGATCTGAAATAATGAAAATTATGTGAAGTGGTAGACGGCGTCCTTTCACCGTGTGGATTTTTGGGGATTTCCTCACCCTGCGTCCAGGGGGTGCGCTTTGACCCAGAGATTCCCCAGACCCTCCGGCTGGAGTTCGCCAAGGCCAACACCAAGATGGCCAAGAACAAGCTGGTGGGCACACCCAACCCACCTCCGTCCCAACAGAGCCCTGGACCTCAATTCATCAGCAGAGACCCATGTGAGTACGCCCCCACCCCCCCCCCCCCCCCCCTCAATACCAATGAGATCTCGTCCAAAGAAAAGATCGATCAGCAACGTTTGCTCCATTAAATGCTGAAGTACATGGCCATGCAGAAAAATGTGCCTTGGGGAATATTTCACTTTAATTTAAAGCTTGCCCTTTTTTTCCCCCCCCTAAAATGGGGGTCAAAGTCTTTAGGTCTTTAAAATATTGATGTGCCCTTTCAAAACAAATGATCTCTTCCAGCCACAAGCTTCTGTGGCTTCCCTGATGCAACTGCCAATTTCAGATTACAAAGGCTGATTCAATGTAGACTGAATTATTCAGTGTTCCTGTAAGTCTCGCTTTTCCACGTGGGTAACTGCAGACAAATTTATAGCCGGACACACACACACATACACACACACACATACACACAATTCAGTTTGCCTCCATGTTCAGCAACTGCAGGAAATTGATTTCAAAGTATGATTTATGGCCTGTTAGTATTCACATATGCATGCAAAAGACAGATAAGGCACACTATATGACCACACATACACACACACGTATATATATATATTTCCAAATGTACTAAGCATGACAATTTATTTTTATATCACTTATACCACAGCAGTAACCTCCACATAAGTCCTTGTGTTCAACACAATATTCATTGCACAGACCTCTTTGTTTCCTTATCATTTATGCTTTGTACGTTCAGTAGGATCTGTCTGCAGTGTTTACCTTCCAGATAAATACAGAACTGAGTGTTGAGCAAACGTTGTGACGCTAACACTGGCAGCTGTGCAGAAGCTGGCGGTGTTGCATTCCTATAAAGTGACTGGGCTGGGGAGTATCGCACAAGCAATCCCAGAATTCCCCTGGGCTCTTCGGCATAAATATGGAAGGAAATGATTAACTGAAGCTGTGACGTAATGGTCAACCGATCATGCGAGACCAGCAGAGATATTCTTATAGCGCCTTCTTTTTCCATGCAGCCAAAGTGATCTGATAAGAACAATTTACATTCCAAACAGTTGAGGACAGTCATACATTCAGTTGAGGGTAATTTTTTAAATATAGGATGTAATGTGATATTTAGCCAGTGTTCAAGCATACTGTGTGTGCTAGAGCCTACTGATGCTACATGGGCTGGGACTGCCTTGTGTCTGTGTTTCTCTGTTTGGCTCTGTGTCTCTCTGTACCATGACTCTTGGCTCTCTGTCTCTGTCTACCATGACTCTTGGCTCTGTGTCTCTCTGTACTATGATTCTTGGCTGGCTCTCTGTCTCTGTCTACCATGAGTCTTGGCTCTGTGTCTCTCTGTACCATGACTCTTGGCTCTGTGTCATTTGCATTATGACTCTTGGCTCTCTGTCATCCTGTACCATGAAGACCATGGATGCCTTTATTTCCACATGACTCTTGGCTCTGTGTCTCTCTGTACCATGACTCTTGGCTCTGTGTCTATCTTTACCATGACTCTTGGCTCTGTGTCGCTGTCTACCATGACTCTTGGCTCTCTGTCTCTGTCTACCATGACTCTTGGCTCTATGTCTCTCTGTACCATGACTCTTGGCTCTGTGTCATTTGCACTATGATTCTTGGCTCACTATCATCCTGTACCATGCCTCTTCGCTCTCAGTCTCTGTCTACCATGACTCTTGGCTCTGTGTCTCTCTGTACCATGACTCTTGGCTCTGTGTCTCTCTGTACCATGACTCTTGCTGTGTCATTTGCACTATGACTCTTGGCTCTCTGTCATCCTGTACCATGAATACCATGGATGCCTTTATTTCCACAGCAGTGTTTTAAGGACCCCTCGTCTTAACCTGCCCAGATAGAGCAGCGCTAATATAATCTGCAACCCCACAAAACAAGAGAACCTACAGTTCACAGCAATGATTCATGGGTGTATTTAGGGAATAAGCGATATTTGAAATGGCAGCATTGTGTGTGTGTGTCTGGGCTTGCCTGCTCTTTATGGAAGATAACACACTAGACAAAGCCTTGGGTGCTGTTGTGCTCTTGAGTGGAACAGCGTTCACCTTTGACATAAAAGGAATGTGATTAATTTGGACATCTCTGTGCCGGCTTTTATGTGTTCAAGTGATAATTAGGCGGGAGGCTCTGCTCTGTGAAAGGAGAAAGCCTTTGGGCTTGCTGCTATCTCTCTGCATTGGGTGACTGTTAACACAGAACAGCTCTTGTCTCAATGATTATGACTCGTTTCATGTGCCTTTTGGGAAGATCACGAGTCCTTACCGCCTGTTAAAACACACCAGCCTGCATCAGGGGGAAATCAGGCTGAATACAGATCAGTTAGCGTTAGCCTTGCCTGTTCTTAGCATCCTCTGAGCTTGGTAAAGGTGGGGAGTAATGTGCGCTTTTGTTTGGTCCAGTGGACCTTTTTCTCCCTCTGTCAGTCTCTGTCAGCCTTCCAGGGTCCTCGCTCTGTGTGTGTGTGTGTGTGTGTGTGTGTGTGTGTGCGCGCGCGCATGTGTGTGTGTGTGTGTGTATGTCTGTGTGTATGCGTGCGTGCGTGCGTGTGTCTGTATGCATGTGCTTGTGTGCGTGTGTATATGTGTGCGTGCATGCGTGTGTCTGTATGCATGTGCTTGTGTGCGTGTGTATATGTGTGTGTGTGTGTGTGTGCTTGTGCATCTGTGTGTTCTCTTCCTCGGCACGCTCACTCCTCTTCCTCCTCTTGTTTTTTTTTCCCGCAGATGAACTGACGGTCCCAGGACTGTACCCCAGTAGCCCTGACGTCTGGGCGCCGTACCCCCTGTACCCCGCGGAGCTGTCTGCTGCTCTGCCTCCCGCTTTCTCCTACCCCTCCTCTCTCCACGCTCAGGTAAACTCCCTGAGCACCCGTCCCACCTGCCGCGCACCCACCCGCACACCTCAGTCTATTAACTCCGCCCCCGCAGCTGCCCGTTCGCATCGTTTCCACGGCGACCACTCTTCCCGCTCGCTGCACCCTCCCTAGACACCCACCAGGGCCACGCCCCCCACACCCTCACTGCATCAGAGCTCACTGACTGCATTGCTGAAGCACACAGGCGGGAGAGATATTACAGCTAACTTTCACATGTCCTAAAAGGGTTCTGATACTGGGCACATTTTTAACCCCTTTATTAATATAAATATTTCACTTGGTCGAGCTCAAGTTGTTCTGTTTTTTTCTACTTAATTCTCACTCAAACATCCCTCAAAGTCTCTCAGGCTCATTACTGCTGCTCCATCTGTCAGTTTTCACCTTACACCACGACACTACTTTAGGCTTCTTCACACCCCACAGAGAGCCTTCCAACCCCCACCCAAGTGTACAGTGATGAAGGTAGAGCCTCTATCAGGGCTACTCAGAAATGTTAGCACTGAACCTCTCAGTTCACTGTTACCCCAGGCACAGTACTGCAGGCTCTGTGGGATCGGCCAGCAGCCTGCCCCTCATCGATTAGAGCCGCGTACCGCCGACGTCCATTTTGTCTGTCGGCAATGGCCCTTCTTCACCGTTAATCTCGCCCCTGTTCCTTTCAGTTTGGGGGCGATCGCTGTTTTGAACAACTCTCGTAAATTTCTGCGGCGAGGGCACCCGGCGTTCGGTCAGTGGCTGAAGAGGGAACGCGGGGAGCGGCCTTCTTCGTTCAGTGCCCTCCGTGCATTTCGTGACAGCGCCCCCCGCAGATCCGCTCCTGCGAAAAGCCTAAAAACCGCTCAGGCTTCCAAATAATTTTGGTGATTTTCTGCCCGCATGGTAAAATGATCAGTGTTAATTCAGATCTAGCCTACACTGTGTGGGCCAGCATGTCAGCTGTTCCTGCGTCCTCATCCTCAGATCCAGAGAGAGTTAATTTCGTGGGTCATTACGTTAGATAAGGGTACTGATACCTCGTAAACGCAAACATGTGTTCCTTGTCTATTTTACTGCTATCCGTGTGCATCTTAATTGATTCCCCTCTTTATCCTGCCATCTGTGGTACAAGCGGTGCCGTGTGTCCTTCCAGAAAACGAACAGTAGAGGTTGTGGAGAGGGGAGAGTGTCTGGTTTGTCGGTGGAGGTCACATGAAGGTCACGTTGTTCCTCTGTGTCCGGGGGGGTCAGGTGATGACCGTCGGAGGGGGGAGGGATTTTGGTGTGACCGGGAGGCGGGGGTGTAGCGCACCCCAGCTGAACCCAGGGGTGTTGAGTGGACGGGGGGGGCCCGTGCGGACAGGCAGCGTGCGGGGGGCGAGGGAGGGGGAGGGCTGTCCCACAGCCAGGGTGACTCAGCCGCTCGTCTTGTTTGTGTCTGCCGCAGATTCGCTGGATCCCTCCTGCCGATGGCGGTCCCCAGGGCTGGAAGTCCAGGCAGTTCTGCTGAAAACTCTGTGAGTAACGCCAGCGCCAGGTGCAGCTTTCACTCATCTACTGCCCTTATGAACGAATAACAACATCTGTACTTATACTGTAATCTACTGTCTGAAGTTATAATACTGTAATACTGTTACCTAGTGTCTGAACTTATAGTACTCTAATACTGTTACCTAGTGTCTGAACTTATAGTACTCTAATACTGTTACCTAGTGTCTGAACTTATAGTACTCTAATACTGTTACCTAGTGTCTGAACTTATAATACTGTAACTTAGTGTCTGAACTTATAGTACTCTAATACTGTTACCTAGTGTCTGAACTTATAGTACTCTAATACTGTTACCTAGTGTCTGAACTTATAATACTGTAACCTAGTGTCTGAACTTATAGTACTCTAATACTGTTACCTAATGTCTGAACTTATAGTACTCTAATACTGTTACTCTAATACGGTAACCTAGTGTCTGAACTTATAGTACTCTAATACTCTTACCTAGTGTCTGAACTTATAGTACTGTAATACTCTTACCTAGTGTCTGAACTTATAGTACTGTAATACTGTAACCTACTGTCTGAACTTATAGTACTCTAATACTGTTACCTAGTGTCTGAACTTATAGTACTCTAATACTGTTACCTAGTGTCTGAACTTATAATACTGTAACCTAGTGTCTGAACTTATAGTACTCTAATACTGTTACCTAATGTCTGAACTTATAGTACTCTAATACTGTTACTCTAATACGGTAACCTAGTGTCTGAACTTATAGTACTCTAATACTCTTACCTAGTGTCTGAACTTATAGTACTGTAATACTCTTACCTAGTGTCTGAACTTATAGTACTGTAATACTGTAACCTACTGTCTGAACTTATAGTACTGTAATACTGTAACCTAGTGTCTGAACTTATAATACTGTAACCTAGTGTCTGAACTTATAGTGCTGTAACTGTAATACTGTACAGTACTGTAATGCTGTAACCTAGTGTCTGAACCTATAGTGCTGTAACTGTAATACTGTACAGTACTCTAATACCGTAACCTAGTGTCTGAACCTATAGTGCTGTAACTGTAATACTGTACAGTACTGTAATGCTGTAACATAAAACATAATTTGGCATCTCTGGGCGTTGTCCCATTTGTCACCAGCATTCATGCGACATACAGTGGTATGTATTCCAATGGCGTTACAATAACCCATTAGCACTGATACATGTACAAACCTCACTGGTTTAATAAAGATATTGGATATTGTAATGATAGAGACAAATTATGTAATTATTGGTATATTGTACGGTTGTGCAAAATAGAATGTATGAAAACAGACTGCTTTCACAGTACTATAGTCACAGGTGCTGGTTTATTCAAAGAGGATTGCAGCTGGTTTTTTTTGCTGTAGTTTGGAGGGTTACTGATCTGATGTCATGTGTTTTCTTTCACATGGGGCATCAAAGGAAATGCATCAAACAGAATTGTGAACCAACCAACTTTGAGGCTCTGATTGATGGCCTGGCGATGTTCGATATGAACCGCAGCTGAACTTTACAGCGCAGAATAAATTCCTAAAGCTGGCACCAAACAGAATCCGTATTGTGTGACTGTGCACGAGCGTGGCGTGCACCCCCTTAGCTTACCTGAGCCCTGAATTAAGTGATCTGTCACGGGGCTGTTTGTCACGCGCAAGCCAGGCTTTCCCAAGATGCTTTTCATGCAGCGACCTTAAACTCCAGTCCCAGAAGCTTCAGTTTGTGCCTTGCTTCCAATCAGCAGCCAGTTTACACCTTGGAAACAAGGTGTGCGGTCTATTCATCCAATCAGTGACTGACATTAACCACGTAAATCCTGGAATACACAACAACAACAAAAAACGCAAGGAGTTTGAGATCGCAGATCTGAAGGGATAACGGAACGGAGAAAAGAGCTGCGTTATTTTCGGCGGGTCGGACTCGCGGGGTTTAATCCGGAGCCGAGGTAAAGGCGATGGTCGGCCCTTCCCAGGGCCCCCCCCCCCCTGGCCGGCTCAACGGGAGCAGGAAGAGACACGCTCCCAGGCCTCCCCGGGGCAGACAGGACGGGGCGTGGGGGGGGCCGTTGGGAGGCGGTGTTGATTGGTGCGATCTGCGCGCGCCGCCGGCTCGGGCGTGGGCTATCCTCAGCGGGGTAGAGAGGCGGAAAACGAAAATTGAGGGTAAACAAGGAGCTGGGCCTCCTTATCTTTCCTCTTGAAGATCCTCAGGGGGAGGCAGCGGGTCCCCAATGAGAGGACTGTGAAGCACAGGCGTACCCGAATAATTATATTTCTTTCAAGAAAGGTCACCGTGATTCCTGTGGTCAGCCCCCTACAGTAGCTAGTTTTTTACTCAACAAAATCAGTTGGTGTGACAGTCCCTGGAGCTCCCCGTTCATTTAGCCTTTTTTTTTCTCCCGTGCAGTTTTTGTCAGCTCTTCATGCCTTTCAAGAAAAATGGCATCAAGCTTGGGATTAAATTATATTTGTGAAAGTCGAATGATTATTTATGATGAAGGAACAACTTAATCACAATAGAGACATGTGTGCCGACTCTATATTGCCGTACTTTAACAATACCAGAGGAACCTTCCGCGTCAAGTGCTGCGGTTTTGAGAACGGTTTAATTTTGGTCGGTCTCCATGGCAACCAACAAGGCCTGCCTTGTCCCCCATAGCCTGTGTCTCTTTTCACCCCCCTCCCTCCCCCCCCCCCCCCCACCATGATCTTGACTTCAAATGAAAAATCCTCATGAAGTTATTTAAAGGTTTTATCCTTGACCTTCTTGCTGCCAGAAAGTGGACATAGATTTGCATTGAGCTGCACTGTCTCTGACCTTTACATGCTGGCTTTGATAAATGGACGTAATAAATTGCCATTTATGTTTTTCATGAGTTTAATGTAATGAAGTCTGACATATATAGCATTGTGAACAAATTATATTTTTTTCAGTGTGCTTGAATCAACTGGCCAGTATACCCATAAAAGTTACATATATCTACACATATTCATGTAATATTAAAATAAATACAATACTAAATATATAGCCAAAGCATCAATATGCTATAATTAATAGTCAGCTTTATTAACGCAGTAAGTTGATTAGTACTACTATTATTATGCAAAATAGTTGCCCTTAACAAGAATACAACCTTAATCGTGGATTTATGATAAACAATGTTCAGGGGAAAATTGCTCTTTATTATAAGGTTTTTATTATTTGATTGTTAATAATTAATGTACTTATTATGTCATTTGCATGCTTGCTAAATAGCTACAGCTAAAATTACTGAATCATTTAATGTATTTGAGTTATTTAATTGTATATTATTTCATTCAAATTGAAGTGAAACTCGGTAACAGTAGAAATGGCCTCCACGGTTACCATGGGCACAAACTGTTAAAACCTCTACAAGATGGTGGCCAGTTACCCATGATGCTTCATCCTGATACTTTAGTATGGGAGCACAGCCTTTGGGCCCGAGGGCTCAGTGTATCTGCCACAGGAAACGCAGTCCTAGGAGACCGCACAGCCAAGCGGTAAACAGCTGAAATATGATATTTCAAAGAGGGATTAGCAGCTTCGCGCAAAGCAGGGGAGGGGTTCAAACGCTGAGATAATTAATGAGGTTTGTTAATCACCAGGCCGTGAATACCAATCCCTTTAATCACCAATCCCTTTCACCGTCAACAGTCCAAAGATTTTAACAGAAAACAAGCGGGGACTGGAAATTGTGGGGAATTGTGTGGGGCACAATGTAGGTTGACATGCTTTTAACATTTTTTCAACTTCTATCATCTCAGTTTTGTATTGAGTAATGTTTTATCGGTGCCCCCAGAACACCAAAGAAGCTAGTAAAGACTGCATGTGGCAGCAGGGTAATGTATTGGTTAGGGAATTGAGCTTGTAGCTGGAAGGTTGTCCCTGCTGGAATTGTACTCTTGAGCAAAGTCCTTAACCTGTACTTCAGTAAAGTATCTAGCTGTATCTGTAATCTGTTTAAGTACCTCTGGATGAGAGTATCTGCTAAATGCTGAAATGTAATGTAATTTGTGTTACAAGCCCATAATGCTGAGAGAACATACAACAATAAGGGATAAAGCTTCACCGTCCATTGCGCTGTGATCGCTCCATACAAACTGAGCTGAGATCTCTCCATAGAAAACTGCTAATCCGGGGGCACGTTGCCTGATAGCCCCAACTAAGCCAACTGAAATCCTTGTCTAAATTATGAGTGACTACCAGTTGAACTCTGGTGACGTTTCCATAAGGAAGTGGGGGGTTTATACCACAGATCCTGGTTTAGCAGCTTGTTGAGATGCCAGAGTACCAACAAAATTTGTTCCAAAGCCTTATAGATTCCTCACATTACAGAAGCACTGTCAGGAGTTTTCCACGATGTGTTGGCAAGCAGAGCCTACAGCTCCACCCCTAAAGGCTTTCCTATGGATTAACAGCTTACAACAGCCCTTTCATGTTGAAAGTAACAGAAGTACAGTTCTGACATGTAGGTCAATGACAGGAAAGAACGTGCTAGATGGAAACTGTCTTAGTATGGTGGTGTGATTGGGCAACAGCAATGGCTGTGCATTAGGTTCAGAACAGCCACAATGAATGGCTTTTGACCATGTAAAATACAATCTGTTAAAGTTCATTTTTATTATTTGTGCACTGTACAGATTTCCTCTTTCACAACTGTACATTAAACACATTATATTATGTGTGATGAGTCATGTTAGCACTTATTATGCTAACTTACTGTACACTTATGGATTTTGATGAGGCATGGAAGATCAAAACCAAAGCCCTGTCATATTTTGCCCCTATTTTTCATCAACTTCCCCATGAATCTCCCCTAATTATGACCATTGCCAAGTGATGGCTATTTTTAACCAAACATCTGTGGACTGCAAGCTGAAGGCTTGACCTCTTCCACTGTCATCTCATACACACACTATTTGAGGGGAAGGAATTATTGAACAGATAGTGTTTTCTTGCATGAAGCAGCAGGTACACTTGATAATTGTTCTCTTTTGACGTACACTTATTTCTTGATCCTGTAGGCTGTTACTATTCCATTCTGTATGACAATTAAAGGTAGTCAACTAAATAATAATTAGGTATTCAATTATGATCACTGTTCATCACTTCTGTGATCATTGAAACATCATTGCTAAACAGAGGTGGAAAGTCCAGGGGTCAGAAAGAAAAAATCCTGCCATGTTTTTCTTCCACCCATGAACTCAGCCAGCTCATTTCTCTAATTGGTTCTACCTCCTAGCTGAAGAATTGTGCTAATTAGCAAATGCAGGTGATTGGAACAAAATACTGGGGAGGACCTTTACTTTTTGAACCTGGATTTTCCACCTCTTTGTTGCTAAACTGTAGCTGAAGTGACATTTAGACCGCCATATTCTGTGTTCTCAGGTCTCTGATGTGTGATGGTGGCCACAGATGGTCTTGATGGTTGATCTAAGTTCTGAAGGCCAACCAGGAGGATTCCCAGCTCTGTTAACTAACCTGTGGACCGTTGGTAAGCGATCATCCCACAGAAAATCTCCGCATCACAGACATTTCCTCAACAATGCTCACAGGAACCCAACCTGACACATTCAAAGATTATATTTTTATTTGCTAAGAGATCGAGTCTGGCCGATGCTTCAATGGAACAAGCGTGTAAAAATTATCGTTACGTTCGTGTTTACCGTCAGCTCATTATTTTTAAAGATGCCATGATGAAAATCATTGAAACAACTACAAACAGGTCAGATAATAATAATAATATTAATAATGGCTTGCATATATATAGCACCTTTCTCACCGGCCGGTGACTCAAAGTGCTTTACAATGATGAGGGGGAAAGTCGCCTCTTCTATCATAAAGTAACAGCTATCCATAAACATGAACATCGAGTCTAGTTCACAGTTCATCTTTATATTTAGGGCTTGATTTACTAAGACCTTTAGGGTGTGCAAAACCTTTTAGCACAGGTAAAACTAAGAACACGACCAGTGATTAGTTATGATATTTGTTTTGCACCAATCACTGGTTTTGTTATTAGTTTTGCGTGTGCTAAAAGGAAATGCACACGCTAAAGGTTTTTGTAAATCAGGCCCAAAGAGTGTGCATTCAGGTGTACTGCCAAATTTATGTGTGTCTGCGATGTGAGTTGTACAAAGTGAGACTCCTGAGTCTCCCAGCATGTGGTAACCAGTTAAAGAGCTCCCATGGTTCCAGCCCCCTGGGTTTTGATTGGTGAAGAGTGTTGTGACCATGGTAACGCCTTTCTGTGATTCTCCCAGGTGACAACACCTCTCTGGGCCTAAAGAACTTCAAGACCTCTGCCTCGATCACACATCTCCCCATCACGGCAACTCTCGCCCCCTTTTCTCGTTTTTTTACTGTTACATACGAAAGATTTCTTCTTATTATCACTCTTCTTATTATTGTTATTATTGCTGTTGTTATTATTATGATCATCGATTATTATAATACAAGTTGAAGCATGACTTGCCAAAACAATGCTGTAAATTTTTAGATATTTTGAGTAAAAATACAAGTATTTTTGTATGAAGCAAATGTTATAAATCGTTGCGTTTGTTTTGTTATGTTGATTTATGTCCGGGAGGATCCATGTTAATAGTGAGCTCCCTCACCTGGAGCTGTAGTGAGTGAGTCCCATAAGATCACTGTGTTGCTCTGCTCTGCAGGTGAAAATCAGTATCTCACAAACTGCGAGATCCAAGATTATTTAGTAATGTTGTGTTTCTCTTTTTATTTCGGATTTCTTCAGCTCTTTTCTTTATGTGTTTTATTATTGCTACAGACTACACACAAGGGAAAAGACACATTTTTGGAAACACACAGAGTGTGATGAAGCAGTTTCATAAATGTGCCTCACTGTCGATGCTCTCTCTTCAGATTCAACCAAAAGAAAATCTCTGACTGAAAAATAGGAGAACTGTCACTCATATGACGGTTCGGTTTCTGCTCTGGACTTACCCAAGGCTTTCTGAAATTAGGAAGCAACCACCACGTCAGCAGACTTCAGCCTTATTTGCACCAGTTCACCAAGATGGCGCAAGATTGTCATCAACACATTCTGAATCTGTGAATTGCTGTCAGTTAACTTTGACCTGAATGCACAAACAACAACAAAAAATGTATTATTTTGGAAACATATAGGGAATGGACCATTTGAGCCCAGGACTCTGGTACATCAGGCCATATGCCTCAGTGAGAGGCAGGTAAACCAAAGCCATGCTGGTATAACACAGCAAAAACAACTGAGCTAATGGAAAATTTAGTTTCTTTGTCTTTTGATCAAATAAGATTTTGAATTTATTTTGTAACATATGCCTTTTTTTGTTTTTAAGGTGTATCTCAATACAGCCTTATTTCTGTCATAAAGTAGTTATTTGTTTGACTTTGTCTAAGAAAGGATTTAACAAGTATGAGTTAGTGAATGTTAATGACAAATTAGCCTCAGAAGTTATCGTATGTTAATTCTGAATATAACATGATTGTAGTGAAAATTCTGCCCCTAAATTTTCAGCAAATTGAACTCATTATGACATCACTAGCCTCTGTTATCTATTTCTGAATTGTATTTGGGTTTGAAATCAAAAATGTCTTCTTTACCATCCTATCAAACCAATTTGGCACCCATGCAATTGAAATTTCTTTTTCATACTAATTTACAAATAGTTGAACCAATTAAGGCTTTTTCATTTGCCTTGGAAATAATGAGAGCTAAGTATGGCAACATTATCTCAAAATTAGTGATGTAGAAAATACAAAACAGCAAATATGAGAGTAGCATTTGTATCAAATAAATGTGAAAGTACAGTAATATTATTTAGTGATGTGATGGCTCATTCCGTTCTTTAGGTTTCACTAAGATTCACTATGACGTGACGGCCTTTCACCTACACGTGCAAGCGCATGTCACATGACATTAACAGCAGTCTGTAATTGGGCGACATTTAAAGACTAAAGGTTAGGGCAGACGGTCCGAAACTGTGGGTCAACGCCCATTGCTGGGCTAAAATAAAATGACGTAATGTCAGGTGTTTGGTTACATTTTATTTAGGGGAGATTCAAAGACAAAAACATGGATTCATTGATTGACTCCCAGGATCAGGACATTTTCAAGCCACTGTGTTAGCCTGACTGCGAATCAGTCAAGAGTCACATTGCAACAGCTATAGAGAGTAGAAGAGTCTTAGAAGGTGCAGAAGAATATTACTGAATACTTTTTTTCACTTTTGCAAGGCAAAGGCTGTTGTTCTTTTAATGTTAACCAAAGCAATAATATGGATAACTAAAGCAATGATATGATTATATGTACACAGGATGTAAAGGAAAAGTGTACCTAGGAAGTTAAATTTAAGGTTTTGAGTCCCTGTTTCCCAGCACTGAGAAACACCAGTTCACTGGAATATGCCACTGCTGAAAATTGAAAATTTGTCTGCCTGTAATTTACTGATTGAGTGGAATGTGCATGTTCATGGCATGTATGTTTATTTAATGTTTGAGCTATTTGTTTTTCTCAAATATATAGGTATGTACAGATTTGTCCACTGTAAGGAGAAACAGTACTTCAGTGATTTATAGTGGTATTATGTTAGGGAATTTTGCTAAAAGAATGAGCAAAAAAATTTAAACATTTTTATCAAAATTGAAAAGACAAATAAAGGTAACTTGCATAAGCCATTGAAGTGTGGTTGTTGAACTTCATGCATGAATAAGGCACTAAGGGACCCTGTTCTCCTTGTTGACTGGTTGTTTCCTTTCCCTACTGTTATGATCTGTGCATTGTAAAGAATTATTGTAATCTTGGGGGTATACTATGAAGCAGGATTACTGAGTTAGCTGGATAACTGCACTGAGCAAAGCCTGGAACAGCTCTGTTTACTTCAGTCCATGTTCCAGATTTGTGAGGATTCCATGTTTTACTCAGTGTAGTTATCCAGCTAAATCAGTAATCCTGCTTTGTAGTATACCCCCTGAAAGGAAATTTATTATTATTATTATTATTATTATCAAACAGTTCTTAGACTGAGAGTTATAGAAGATAATTAAGAGTAGCATGGGAAACCATGGAGACGGATGTAATTCTGACAAGATCAGCGTATGAAGACACGCGACAGGTCTGATTTGAAGCCTGCTCCCCAGACAGGCCCTGAAACCTGCCCCCTCCACGTCTCATGGGCGTCTAATCTACCACCCATGTCGTGGCATCTCTCCTTTTTAGATATTTTTAAACTGGGAAGTGTCGTGTTGGATGGCACCCCCCCCCTGGCCCTAATCTCTGCTCACAGAGGGGGCCCCCGCCCACAGCAGGGGTTTGCGGAGGTCCGAGGTAATGGGCCCCTGGGGGCCCTCCCTCCTCTTTCTGTCTTTTTCTGTAAAAGCCGAGTCCCTCCCAGGACCTCTCTGCAACAGGGATGTGGGCCTTACCCTTGGGTATACCGCAGCCACACTCATCGCTCTGCTGGAACCGCTGCAAATGCGATGAGGTCATCCCTCTTCCACAGGGTCCAGGGGGTATTGGGCTTTTTCTCGTACTGCAGTGCATTGTGGGGGGTGTGCAGTTCGGTTTACCTGCTCTGAATCACGTTACCTTGTTGGCACAATAACATCTGACTCCACAGATATCCTTTTCTTTGCTAGATTGTGATAAGTTCTTTGTTAGAGCTTTGCCCCGTTAATAGGATGTCTTTGTTCGGGTTCTGTAAACATTACCGGGCTCCTCAAGAATTTCACTGTTTGTGCAAATGTGAAATTGGATTATAAATCATACAGCTCCGCTGAACATATTACCTCATTACAAAAACATTAGTGGTAACGCTTTGATTCCCTTCTTTCTATTGTGTGTCTCTTGTTGGTTTTTCGACGTTAGGCAGCTCTACATGTCGTGATGAAGGATGGTGCAAATATCAGATCTCAGTACCGGAACATTATCACCCGGCCGCCACGGCTTTCTTTGTCATTTCAGCCCTTAGAACCGACACACAGTTTATGACCCTTTGCAAACCGCAGATGGAATACTTCCTTCTCCTGACGCCGATAATGATATGCACTATGACCTTAAATGGGAAAAGTGCATGCTATGGTACGAGGATCTCAATAACATCTCTCTATATAGACGTTCTTCTACTTCTCTCTTCGTTTACACTGGAACAGGACTTAGCAGTTACTGTATAGTAGCAGGGTAACCAAAGTTATTGTATTACTGTTGACCTGTTTTATTATAAAATAAGTTTAAAATATGTTAGTATACAGCGATTCTATTTATGGTTTTAAATGATGAGGATATGCAGGCTGGGTTGGACTGTAGTAGAAGAACAAGGGACACGCCCATTATTATCCACCTCAAATGTCTGCTTGAAAATAATATGTCCCTGCGCCACCAGATTGTAGAAATAGTTATGAAGAAAAAGACATGAGCTCCCAAGAGTGAACCCAAAGTAACAGCACACTGCAGGTGACGGCGCACAGGCCCTCTTGACCATTATCCGAACACACGTCCGATGTGATCGAACCCAAATGAAAAGAGAACAGATCCCCACCCCACCCCCCAAGTGAAATGATGCTCAGTCACCATGCCACCCGGGAGGGAGGGCCCTGCGGCCGCAGTCGCATAGCAACCGCCACTGAGGAATTCCTCCTTTAGCCACGAGGCACAAGACTGGAACTAATCAGGTGTCGGTGGCACAGCCCCCAGCCCTGTCACTGGCAGGTACGGGAGAGCACTTGAGCTCTGGAGCTGGCCTCGGTCTCTCCGAAAGCAAGCACCATCTGCCCACACTTAGACAGAGTGACAGAAACAGGCCTGGCCTGGCTCGCCGAGAGAAAGAGAGAGAGAGGGAGGGGGAGAAAGAGGGAGGGAGAGAGGGAGAAAGAGACAGAGAGAGATCCATTTCAACCCTCTGGCCCTGTCACCACCCCTTGGCATGCACTTCACCAACTTCGCATTAGACGTTCAGAGCTGGATGGATTATAAACAGAGCGGGGGTGCATTATGACCCCAGACTCCATTACCAGACGCGGGCCTCTGTCTCACCGCCCCACAGTGCTCAGAGCTACTGAAGAGGTCAGAGTGATGATGTCACTACTAACAGAGTCAGAGTGGGGAACGCAATTCATGTCAGATTCACGGCCTGGCTATTTTTACTCTGAGTTTCAGAGAGTATTTTAAATAATAGAGAACGCAGAATGGGGGAAAGTAATGGGTCCTTTGAATGGTTTATGTGTCTATTTCAAAGCCCAGAAATTCCCCATGGTTATGGTAAAATATTTAACTCAACAAAGTTGAGAAATTCCAGTTTTTTAAATCACATTTTCACACCATTTTATTCAGAATATAACATGTGCAAAATACATACATGGAAGAGGTAAAAGTGAAGTACTGCAATTATTGTTCAAGTCTTATGATATCCAAAAAAAGGTCATTTATGCAGTAGGGGATATACATGCATATATATGTATTTCTGAGACTGTTTTCTGGTTTGAGACTACCAAGGTATTTTTTTTATTTTATTTTTTTGTTTTTTGCTGGCAATGCTATGTAATTCCACACAGTTTCAGTGGTGACACTGTTTTACCTTCACATGGCCTCCTCATCCAGAGAGAAAAGCTCCCCCTGCTGGTCTCTGGAATCACTGCATGATCACCACTTGTATGGGAACTCTTCAAAGTTATCTTTCAGAACCACACCCAGGTTCTGAAATATACATATAGTGCAATTAATAATGCAAATATATACACTCAATTCAACTGGGCTCATTATTATGATTTTTTTTTTCCAAATTCAACTTGATATGGAATAGACACATTGATAGGTGTAAGGTTCATATGTTTGGCCAGAGTACAATCAAATGCTGAACAGATTTTCCACAAAGTACGCTACCCAGGCAACCCCCTCCACAGTTGGCTGCTCATTTAAAGTAATTCACAGCTAATTGAGTTTCAGGTATTTATTATAGAGGTGTATGATATATTGTCTTTTGAAAAGTGGTTAATCCAGAAATTATCGTTTGCATACTATAGATTTTTTCCCCCCTTAGGATCTGGCCCATGAATGAAATAGAAATCTTGTTTTATTAAGTTTTTTTCCCCTTATTAAAGCAAACTAACAGAGACATTGAAGCACTTTAATGGACTTGTATGGCTGGAGGCCTTGAAAGCCTACTTCCTGCACACGCCCCAATTGTGGGATAACTGTGCCGTGGCTGCAGGGTACAGGGAGAACACGGGTAGTAAGACGGCAGGCGTGAGGCGGGAGGCGGGCACCCACGTGGGCTGCTTTGAGAAACTGAGGCTTTTTGACTGATGACAGTTTTATTAGTTCAATGCATTCTGGATTTTTTTATTCAAATGCTGCATTTTATTCCAGACTTGATTAACCATGAATAACAGAGGTGGAAATCCAGGGGACATAAAGTAAAAGTCCTCCCCAGTATTTTGCTCCAATCACCTGGATTTGCTAATTAACATAATTCTTCAGTGAGGAGGTAGAACTAATTAGTGAAATCAGTTGGCTGAGTCTATGGGTGGAAGAAACACACATAGTAGGACTTTTACTTTATGTCCCCTGGATTTGTACCTCTGATGAATAATGCTGTAAATTAAATGCATAGGCATATAATGATAACTAGCTAACAGTGTAATGCCCGCTTTAGTTGCTAGGAGCCGCCAGTCGCTGTGCCGCCGGTAAACCATTTAAAGGGACAGTACTGTATTAAAATGGACCATTAGTGATTTCTAATATAATATGTATTTCCTTTCACGTGGACTTAACGCGGGCCGCACAAAATGTTTTCGAGGGCCGCACTTTCAGAACCCCTGGTTTAGAGAATGGCTTTAGAAGTAGTCTAGCCCTTGTTAGAGAATTGCAAGTATAAAAACAATTCTGCAAACATTTGGCTCCCTCTTGTGGCTATGAATGATTTGCTCATCAAAAAGCTTTGATAAAGCAAAATTGCAGAAGAAGCTTTTCATCTTAAATATCATAATGGGCACCTTGTAGGAAGAAGATGAACCTCATCATATGATTATACGTGGCTGTCCTTTATTGATTTGTTTTCTCTAAGCTTTTTTGTTTTATTTACGTTGTTGACCCATCTAATTACCGTTATTTATGTTCCTATTTTCATTACTTGAAATAAAATATGTTTTTGTCCTTTAAAGAGTAGGTTTCATAATTAATACAGTAGACCTGACTTTAAGGGATAAATCTCTGCCCACAGACTTGCAACGTTTAAACAGTCAGTTATTTTATTGCCTTCAAAACTATCATACTAGATAGTTTCTTCACAGTACATTTCGCTGTGGGTTATCATTCCGTGAGTGCAGCGCTACAAATCTCAGACGAGCTATTAAACAGTGTGGTCAACGTGGAGTAGACAATTAATTGACGTCTGTCACCATGACGCATAAACCACAGTGCTGTGATTTTCAGTATGTATCAATGTGAAGAAAACCTGACACACATTTTTCTCCGTTAACTTTTTTAACGATTGGTGAAATTGTAATCCACCTATCAGCTCAGATATGCATGCATTGCATACAGTAATTGTCGCATCTGTGAATACTCAGTCAGGCATGCTCCAATTAGTAAAAGGAAATGGAGGGGTGGGCGCATGGAAGCTCCGGGGACCAGGGAGTAGGCTAGACGGCACCAAGGCCCGGAGGGGGCCGGGATTTCGCAGTCAATGACAGTCGGCAGTGTTGCCCAAACAGTGCCCGTAGCTGGCTGTGTCTGGCTTCCTGTCTGACTGCAGGATGTCGCACAATGCAGCCCACCTCATTATTCAGTATTACGGTCCCCTGGGTTGTGCTCTACCCGTCTGTTAGTCCATTACTGCAGAACACATCACTGCTTCTAAGACTAATTGCGATATGCTTGTTATCCACGATTACCTTTGGAGGTAAAGGGTGCGCGTCGCAAGAATAAAGATGACGCTGGAAGTGCGTTTCATTGCTGTGGTTAAAAAAATTAATTCATTATATATATTTTTTAAACACTCCATGCCCATATAGGCTACATGGTTATTCTGTGTGATGCTCAGCTTATGGGCTGGAGGATGGTGCTTCATTTCTTTTTGCAGCAGGTTCCCTCCCGGGGTGAGACGAGCTCGCAGAATCTCCACGGAAACCGAGACTAGCAGCTGCGACAGTCCCTCCGGAGCGGGACGAGGCCGTCAGTCGCGGTCATGAATGATTCAGTCGCATGGAGCGCGCGCCTAAAAGCTAATGCACCGGGGATAGCGGCTGCTCCCCATATGCGCGCGGCCCTCGGCCAATCGTGGCGCTGTACTGTTTCGGAACTGCGCGTGCTTTCAACGCCGCCCGGGCCACAAGCGGCGGGAGGGAGGGGGGGGAGAGGACCTCGATTTCTCCAGCATCACAGCCAACGGGCGCACAGGTACGTCTGCAATCTCTGCATGTTCCTTTCCAGAGCCGATGCTCCAGTCTGACGCGCCGAGACCCACCGAACAACTCAGTGTGCCTGCATCTCCCCCCCATTGTAACTGACAGCCACAAATAGTGAAAATTTAAGTAGCTATAAATCGCTTGCAGTCTATACGTGCTTTTCTCCGTATGTGCATTTGCCAGTCCAGTCTACATGGATTTGGCTATTATTTAGCCCTTTTCACACAGTAGCTGATGGTACAATTTAATTAAAAAATCTGTTTAGTGAATGGGCTTGGTATGTGCTGCTGTTGATTCTAATTATATGTGGAGATTATATGTGGAGGTTTCAGTACTGTAGAGGTTTTATAAAAATTAGTTCCTGATATGAGAATCCTGCTGAGCATAACAGAAACTAAAAAGGAAATGGAAGTGGGTGCGTGACAGTGTCTGCAAAAAAAAACAAAAAAACTGGGATCTATGGTATTATTTTTTGCGTGTCATCCTAGAGATGTTTTCATGGTAAACTGTACATTTCAGACACGATGCAAAGCTGAAACACCAGACCTGGAATCATTTGCTTGTGTTTCTTGTGATATGCAGTGACTAACCATGTTGGATGCCATTTTATATTATGATTGCAATTGCACACATGAAGCAGAAAGCCTGTCTACCTGAATAATGCTTTGGAAGATGTGGTCTCTTGGCGCTGGTGAGCACAGGGAGAGGTGTCATCCAAATTCACCACTTTAGTTTGTTTTCATTGTTTTCATGATTTTTGATTTTAGTCAGCAATAAAGCAAACTCTGCTTTTGGTGATAGCAGAAAACCACAGAATAATTCATAAATCACATCTCATATATTTCAGGTAATAGTGGACATGCCCAAAGGACTGGAAACTTACAGTTGCAGGCTAGAATAGCAAAGACTTAGCATAAATAAATAACATAATGATAGCATAAATCTTTTTTTTAAATGTCATCCAATGTAGTTTACCTTCCCCTTTCTCTCTCTCTCTCTCTCTCTCTCTCTCTCTCTCTCTCTCACACACACACACACACAAGCCTTAAATAGTAGGGGGATATTCCTGGAATTCTATTTCTTAAGGGTAGATCAACTACATCTAATGTGTGTGATATTGGAATTGATGTTCCATAATATGAGTGAACAAAGCAGCCATACATAGACATAAAAGAGAAGTGAGTACTGAGCGAAAACACACACACACACACACACACACACACACACACACACACACGCTACACACACACACACGCTACACAGATACAGAACAAAAGGGATTTATTGAGCTGCGGAAAGGACATAAAGGTTTATTTAATCCATCAACAAACAGCTCCCGCTACAAACAACACAGGCGTAACAGGCGGAAAGAAAAAGCCGGGTGGCCTGATGGAAGCAGTTGGCGGACGTGTGTTCTTGAGTTATCGGCAAGGATTTTATATTTATAGCTTTTAAACTATTGCCAAATCCTAAGGTGCACTTGTTATAATAATGAAATTGCATTGGTTTCACAGCTGGGATGGTATGCCAGCTCCCAAGTCCTATTGGTAACATCAGCCAGGCACTGTACTGCAGCCAGGTTCGCCTGCAATACGCAATCACCATACCCTACCAGAAATTAAATATATTGAAAATATATAAAAATACATTTTCAAGATATTGCAGCACTTCACAATATATGAGCAAATATACAAATGAGATGTTGCTGTATATAACACTGCTTTTTAATATATTTCCCATTATATATATTTTTATGCTGGAGTATTATGTCTGTAAGGATATGCTTTACTGTGTATATTTTTTCTTCCAGCAAACATACCCAGAGGAGCCTCTGAAGTGTCTGAGAGACGATGACCAGGCAGAACAGCAGCCAGCCGTGGCCTGGGGCGGCCCCCCTGTCTGGGGTGGCCCTGCAGGTGCAGGAGGCCTACCCCTTCCATGACGGGTGGAACATCGCCTGCTTCGTCATCCTCCTGCTCTTCGTCCTGACGGTGGTGTCGCTGGCCGCCCTGGCCTTCCTGTACGAGCTGCTGGACTGCGGCTGCCACGCCAAGGACAAGACGGCTCGCCAGATCAGCGAAGACCCGGTGCTGCCAGAAACTGCCGTAGAGAGCGTGAGCAAGGTCCACGTGGAGGTGGAGCTGGAGGTGGAGGTGTAGCTCCACCCCCCTCTCTTTCAGTGTGGGGTGCTCATGGGCCAGTGAGGGAGCTGGGGAGGAGGCATGGACTTGCTCTGGGGTGTGACTGGATGTTATATTCATTCGCTGGACGCTTCATTGATGGGAGGGGCTTCAAAGTACCGGCTCCACCCCATCCCCACCTTGGCCTCCATCTTAAACCAACTCTAGAATTTTATCCCTTCCAAATTCCTTGTGGTCACACCATCGCCAATAATTCCTTGCACCCAGCATAGTTGCTACATCTCATTCCAGGTCACTGCTATTGCAAAACAGTTCTCACACGTCTAATTTACCCAAGGTGGGTGTCAAAATGACAGCATGTCCAAATCATTTCAACCAACACATCTAATGAGAGATATATTAAATAGAAAGCACAGAAGATCAGCGACTGCATAAAGAAATCTCTGAAAACTTTTATTATTGTCAACATTATGACCATTCTCACTGGAGTGTGTTGCTTACAGTGGTACACTTACAGCTGTGTACACGTGTTCCTTAGTGCTGTGTACACACACGTGTTCCTGAGAGCTGTGTACACACGTGTTCATGCCTTTCTCTTGGTGAACAGCACCTGTACCCTGAAGCTCTCCTTAAAGAAGAAAAAAATTTAAAGCGATTAACCTGAACTCCTTATTAATTGTATTCACAATTATTGCACACCATACTCTTGAACTTGCCTTAACACTATGTAAATCTGATTAAAATTGGAAATATTTGTCCTAGATCCTGACTGCCTGTTTTTTTTATTTTATTTGTTTGTTTTTTGGAAAATCTTGTTTGTTTGCTCTTGAAAAAAACAAAATACATAACAATGTGTGATTTGTTTACTTTTTTATAATTATCATTGTCACTAAATTAATTATGAAAATACTTCAATTAGAGAAGATATTGGAATAGTCTATGTGGTTAGAGGACTGCCCTCTAAGAAGTCCTGCAATTTGCGCGTAGAATTTCAAATAGGCTGCTACTTTCCCAGCCCCCACTATGCTGCCTAACATTAGTGCTATTAAAAGAAAACTTTATAGCTTTAAAAAGACACGACGATGTGTCAGACAGAGGGTGGTAACACGTTCATCTAACATATGACAACCATATCAATTTCCCTCAAACCTTTATATAGCTTCTGTTTCTTTAAAACTGAGCAGGATGAACTAGAATACATTATAGATTCGTATACGCACGCAGGCTCAGTGAGACGAGGAAGCAAGTGACGAGTTGCTGCGAAAGCACTTAGCACAGGAACTTATCTCTTGGCCATGTGAAAGAGAAAGCAAGCTAGCTAACTACCAAAGAGACAACTATGGCACAATGTGACTCCAGCGAGAATGCGCTGGTGGACATTTCAGATCTCGATAGGACGGATTTTCCACTGGAGCAGTTCCCGTCTGTATTTTTTGACCGGACAAGTGAAACACTGAGAGTGAACCCTGGAGGAGCGGTACGGGTCTCAGAGTCAAGTGAAAGTCTTGTCCCGGAGGTAGAAACAGATGGCTCCGAGGAATCAGACCTGTTGCTCCCACGACCCACTAGGTCCATATCCTCCGGAGGTTGTGGGGTAAAGCGGGTGAGACGAAATAGACGCCTGACACTCTCGGATAGCGAACATTTTGCGTCTTCAGGTGAGACCTGCTGGATTAAACGCGGGACATTTTGCAATATCTGTGCTCTAAATTAACCAGCTGTGTCTGTTACTTAATTCTAACCGATCTACCTGTACAGAAATAGAGCAACTCCGCGTGTGAATAATAATCTTTAAAATGAATTCCGAGTCGGTAAGCAGCGGATTGAAACAAATGTTCGTGCTACCATCGTTAAAACGGTTCGGCGTTTGCAGCTGTGAAACTTCCACAGCTGCAAATCCCACAAGGTGGGTGTGGGGTTGAGGCTGTTAAAAAAAAAAAAAAACTCATTCTCTCATCTGGCCACCTGCAAAAACTGGCAAATCTGCTAACATGCAAGTTTGAAATGTCCATGTGTGGTAGCCAGTCCCCTTGCTCCAGGGACATGCCAGCTGATTAAGACAGCTTTATTTCTGGAACTCATTGCCTGGAGGGCCACAGACAGTGTCTGCTGGTTTCTATGGTTTCCTTTCTTTCAGGAGCCAGTTTAGACCTTGTAACCAAGGTGTGTACTATTTAGCTGATAGGATACTTAAATGAAGTATGAAGTACAAAAAAACACATTTTCTTATTCTAAGGAGCGCTACCCAAGACAAAGAATCTAGTAACAGGAAATTGTAGTCATTCACAGAACAGAAAGGAAGCCATTTTCACCACTGCCTTCATATCCGTGGTGATTCGAGGATGAAAATACATACTTGCATACTAAAATAAATAAATACTTAAATAGGTTACTACTCACAGGGAGTGTACATGCAGTGTTTACCAGCTTGGTAAGCAGCATCTCACTTGCCAAGACATTGAATACCCCTCGATGGGCAGGATGGTAAATGTGTCAGATAACTGGAAGGAAATAGGCCTCAGTCAACAACTCGATGGGAAGTAGGTATAATCTTTGTGTTTTTTTCTGTGCAAAAATAGGTTAGAATCAAGTGCACACAAATGCAACTAACTGCACAAGCAAAGTGCACCTTAACTGAGCTAGGCTCTGGTTACACATGGACCAATACTGGCATGCATCTGTAGTTTTTAAAGCTTGCAAATGGAAGTTTTAAAATGATAAATAGGCTCGTTTCAACACAAGTTGATCTCTTTGTACAGAACAGCCCATTTCCTCCTGTGAGCCAAATCAAGGTAAATAAATGGGCCTACAGGCTATTGGCCATGATGTTTCAAAACTGTAAGAGGTGTAGATACACCATGAACTGCCCATTAGAATGTCAAAGTGAATTTGAG
>CM056376.1:134619805-134778448 GCA_029718625.1 Synaphobranchus kaupii
TTGACTTCTCATTTGACCTGCCTCGTTAAGTAAAGGTAAATAAAAGCTAAAGCAGTTCTAAATTTGGCATGAAATCTGACAGAGAGGTAAAATATGGCGTGCAATATGCGTTTTATTACTGATTGTTGCACTGGGTTCTTCGGGGACCCTGGATCAACAGCAAAAACAGGCGTGTGGTGTGAGTCACGCTTGACCTTGGCACTTTGCAACAAATGTGCCTCTCCTTCCACACAGGGCCTACAGGTCGGCTCTGGACTACACCAAGCGCAGTTTGGGCATCTTCATCGACCTGAGGAAGAAGGAGAAGGAGGCCTACGCCTGGCTGCAGGCCGGAAAGATCTACCACATCCTGAGGCAGAACGAGCTGGTGGATCTCTATATACAGGTTCACCTTCAGGAGGGTCACTTCCTTTTGTCTTATGTTGTGTTTTTTATCGGACCTGGGCCAATTAAAATTAAACTTTAACCCTTTAAACACCAGTAAACGTCCTACGGGTTCGTGACAGTTCTGAAAGAAATATCTCCTGTCACCAATATTCAGAACAAAATTCTTAATTCATGTGATTGTATGTTTGGGTTAACAACATGGACAATGCCCGTGGAACAGCAGGTTTTAAAACTATACCAGCATTCTAAAGAGTATTTCCCATATCTGCTCTCTACAATGTGGAAAAACACCAATCTGAAAAATCGCAGTTCAGAGCAGAAGGGGTGCACGCCAGGAGAATGGTGCTTGAGAAACCTTGATTATTCACGTTCCCGTGAGTGGGTTTCACAGAGGCTGTATTGCCCTGTCTGTTCTCAGGTGGCTCAGGACTCGGGTCTGAGCACTGGGGACACCCACTTCATTCTGGAGCTGCTCGAGGCGGCGGGGGACGTGTTCTTCAATGGATTCTGGGAAAGGGAAAAGGCTGTGTCCTTCTACAGGGTAGGTGACACACATTAGCGTGTGTAATAATAATAATAATAATGCCTTGCATTTATATAGCGCCTTGCTCACACTCTAAGCGCTTTACAATGATAAGTGGGAAACTCGCCTCAACCTCTACCAATGTGTAGCACCCACCTGGGTGATGCGACGGCAGCCATTTTGTGCCAGAATGCTCACCACACCACAGAATGCTCACCACACAGGTGGAGAGGGAGACTCTCTTCCAGTTATGTAATGCTTTGCGCATAAATGAACAAATAACCACACACAAATACACAAAACCTCAGCAGGTATTGCCTGCAGAATCTGTCCAGTAGCCTACTTACTTATGTGGAAAGTGAACAGTTTCAAACCAAAATAAGGTTCCACAAACCACATTCAGGTGTTGCGTCTGGATGACTTGCATTTCTTGACAATGGATGCGTTTTTTAAGGACCATTCAGTGGTAGAGTATGCTGGTCAACTGCGCTGTGCTCTGTGTCTCAGGACAGGGCCTTTCCCATCGCTGTAAAGACCAGCAACATGAGGTCTCAGCTGAGGCTGTCTAACAAGCTGGCAGAGCTTCTGACTCAGCTCAAGCTGTACGAGGAGGCGGTGGAGTTCGCGCAGGCCGCCCTGGACATCAGCGCCAGCTTGGGTACGTCCACAACAGTCCTCCATCCAACTTAAAAAAGAAAAAAAAATATTCCATTACCAGCCACTAGGTGTCTCCTCTCACCTGATTACTGCATATTGACAGCAGGCTTTTGGCCCATTAAAGCTGCAGTAGGCAAGTTTGAAAATATACAAGGCAAAAAGACTTCCCCCTTTTGCTCTCCTCCCTCCTATCTCTCTTCTAAGCCCCTCCCACCAAATGATGCTCCAGGGCACACACAGAGAAAGACAGACAGGGAGGGGTTTATTCTACAGGGAGGATATTTTGTTTGTAGATAGTTGCCCTGATTGGTAGCTACATAGCTAGCCCTGATTAGTTGGTTTTGAGAAGACCGGGTTGAGATTTTTTGACAGCTTAATACAGAGCCCAGGACACTCACAGAAACCGGATTTTTTCCCAGAACGCTTGATTTATTGATAGCTGCTGGAATATAATGAGTAAATTTAATAATTTTGCCAAAATTATATTGAAAAAATCTTGCCTACTGCACCTTTAATGACGAGGGAACCAACCAAGTGTAACAAAGATCACACAAATGAAGCAGAAAATAGTAACTGTTCCATCAACATCCAGCAGGTGTCGCTGTTCACAAGATTACTGAATAATGACAGCGTGATAGAGGATTTCCATCCACATCTATGGTGCAAGGAGTTATCTAAGGACAAACATATTAGCTGAAGGCCAGCTGGATTTACTGCTGAAAGTGTGCATTAACTTCATTTATACCATGGCTTGGCTAAATACTCGATTCTGATTGGCTGGAGGGTGGGCATTTATTTCGTTAAACCGCCCGGCAATGAAGTAGCGCCGGCAACATTTTGATCACCGTTCTAAATTAATACGCCGTCTACGTTATCTGCTGCCAGCGCCATGAGAGTCGACACTTTCTTGAATGGTATCCATAGCAACACCAACAGCTGATTAATAAAGCCGGAAAATAACGCTAAATTCGCCGATTTAAAATGTTTGTCTTCGCCAGATATCTTAGTTAAAACAACTTTAATCTAGCAAAGAAGTTTTGTGGTTAGAGGTGCAGTATTTATTCAGTTTGGAAATATGAACGTAACATAGTAGGGCTTTACCTAATGTAGCTAATGTAACGCTGACGTGAGCAACGCTGGTTGCGAATGCGAACAAGTTACTTCACAAAGCACGTTAATCTGTATATTAAAAAAAACATTTTATCCAGCAAATTGTCTTAGATATGACAAGTTACATCTAACAGTAACAAACTCGATCTACAGTAGGCTATTTTTTTCAGATGTTCCCATCTCATGATGCAGATCGTGAAATGCAATTAGCCTGGGCTGTTTAAAATAGGCTGCGTGACCAAAGCATTTTTAAAAAGCAAGACGGAGAGAGGGAGGTAAATTGAGTTGCGGTTTCATGCAATTTTCTTAAATTATCTAACTAATGACAAAAATAACCAAAATTGGTGCTAATTTTATGGTATAAAGTTGAGAAGGAACTATTTGCTTCCATATAGAATCACTTGTTTTCAGAACTACCAACGAGAGGTTTTTGCATAACTACGGACAAAATAGAACTAGTAACGAGAAATAGAAGCAGCAACGAGATGTTTTCTGTTCAAATAGAACTAGCAACGAGCAGTTTTGCATGACAACGGCAAACTACATGCCAAAATGACCTCGGAAGGATATTTAAATTTCAGCTGATAAAGTCGATAAAAATCAATAAATATAAATGTGACTATATATAATAATTGTTGGTAACCATGGTATAAGCGCAATAATGACCTCGGAGCCGGGCATTTAACAGTTGAAATGCCCTTCGCGGAGGGAAATTGCCCTCGGCTGCGCCTCGGGCAATTTACTACCTCTGCGTCGGGCATTTAGTAAGCAATAATGACCGAGGAGCCGGGCATTTCACTGTTTAAATGCCCGACGCAGAGGTAGTAAATTGCCCGAGGCGCAGCCGAGGGCAATTTCCCTCCGCGAAGGGCATTTCAACTGTTAAATGCCCGGCTCCGAGGTCATTATTGCGCTTATACCATGGTTACCAACAATTATTTTATATAGTCACGTTTATATTTATTGATTTTTATCTACTTTATCAGCTGAAATTTAAATATCCTTCCGAGGCCATTTTGGCATGTAGTTTGCCGTTGTCATGCAAAACTGCTCGTTGCTAGTTCTATTTGAACAGAAAACATCTCGTTGCTGCTTCTATTTCTCGTTACTAGTTCTATTTTGTCCGTAGTTATGCAAAAACCTCTCGTTGGTAGTTCTGAAAACAAGTGATTCTATATGGAAGCAAATAGTTCCTTCTCAACTTTATACCATAAAATTAGCACCAATTTTGGTTATTTTTGTCATTAGTTAGATAATTTAAGAAAATTGCATGAAACCGCAACTCAATTTACCTCCCTCTCTCCGTCTTGCTTTTTAAAAATGCTTTGGTCACGCAGCCTATTTTAAACAGCCCAGGCTAAGGAAATTGCATTTCACGATCTGCATCATGAGATGGGAACATCTGAAAAAAATAGCCTACTGTAGATCGAGTTTGTTACTGTTAGATGTAACTTGTCATATCTAAGACAATTTGCTGGATAAAATGTTTTTTTTAATATACAGATTAACGTGCTTTGTGAAGTAACTTGTTCGCATTCGCAACCAGCGTTGCTCACGTCAGCGTTACATTAGCTACATTAGGTAAAGCCCTACTATGTTACGTTCATATTTCCAAACTGAATAAATACTGCACCTCTAACCACAAAACTTCTTTGCTAGATTAAAGTTGTTTTAACTAAGATATCTGGCGAAGACAAACATTTTAAATCGGCGAATTTAGCGTTATTTTCCGGCTTTATTAATCAGCTGTTGGTGTTGCTATGGATACCATTCAAGAAAGTGTCGACTCTCATGGCGCTGGCAGCAGATAACGTAGACGGCGTATTAATTTAGAACGGTGATCAAAATGTTGCCGGCGCTACTTCATTGCCGGGCGGTTTAACGAAATAAATGCCCACCCTCCAGCCAATCAGAATCGAGTATTTAGCCAAGCCATGGTATAAAACAGTGAAATGCCCGGCTCCTCGGTCATTATTGCTTACTTATTACACAGGAAGGTAATGGGCTTTCTGTTTTTGGTCCGGTGAGCAGGAGACCAGCTGAACGAGCGTGTAGCCTTCCACAGACTCGCCACTCTGTATCACTGCCTGGGACAGTTTGAGCTGGCCGAACACTACTTCCTGAAGGCCCTCTCCCTCTGCCCCTCGCCCCTTCAGTTCGACGAGGAGACGCTCTACTACGTCAGGGTCTACCAGACGCTCGGCGACATCATCTTCTACGATCTCAAGGTGGACCAGAGTTTCAGTCCAGTCCATATTATTAGTTTACCTATAGTATCATATGGATGTACTTCAGGCAAGCGTAGTGGCGATCACTGTATCCAACCAATTACCTTAGTTTTAGTTTTCTGACAGCTCTATAAACTATGCTGGTTCACTCCTGTATTTGAGTACAGTAAAGTAGTTAGGACAAACTTGCAGTCTGAAACTGTACCTGGTGCTTATACAGATATCAGATCAAGATATGACTGAGCTAGTTAAATAATTGAGAGCAGAAGTTGGCACAAAACTAAACGTAATAGCCCTTGTTGTGCACTCCCGTTGTAGGGTCAGTCATCTCCTACCCTGTTTTCAGAGGGAGGTAGAAAGTCCAGGTCAGAAAGTAAAAGTCCTGCCACATGTTTCTTCCACCCATGAACTCAGCCAGCTGATTTCACTAATTCGTTATACCTCCCGGCTGAAGGATTGTACTACATAGCAAATCCAGCTGATTGGAACAAAATACTGGGGAGTAGGGTTGTCACAATATCCGATAATATCGGATATGACTGTCTATAGCCACAATATTTTTTTAAATATTTTTTTATTTTTTATTATTATTGTTATTGATATTCTAAGGACAAAACATACATACATGATTTTAAATAATAATATTTGTTGGAAATAAATAGGTGAGTTAATATTTCAAAATCTGTACTCTAAATCTTCGCATTACTGCATGTGTCGTGGCCTGCATGTGAGTGGAGCGTCCATTCCCACTCCATTTTCTATTTTAGTTCTGCCTTGCAACAAATTCTGTTTTTTTAATATTTGGTTATTATTATTTGATTGTATGTATTATTTTGTTATTATTATTTGTATGCAGGCTATTTAGACTAGGGTTGTCACAATATCCGATAATCGCAATATTTTTTAAAGGCATATCGACGATATGAAAGTGGGACATCGTGACAACCGTACTGGGGTGGACTTTTACTTTCTGAACCTGGATTTTACACGTCTACATGTCTCTGTGCAGGATCCACACGACGCGGCAGGGTACTACCACCTGGCGCTGGCCGCCGCCATGGATCTGGGCAACAAAAAGTCCCAGCTGAAGCTGTGCACACGCCTGGCCACCATCTACCACAACTTCCTGGTGGACAGGGAGCTCTCCCTCTTCTTCTACCAGAAGGCCCGGGCCTTCGCCACCGAGCTCAACGTGAGGAGGATAAACCTGTCACCCGACCAGAACTTCCGCAGCACGTCCCAGTACAAGACGGGCGCGCCGTAGCCATGGCAACGGCTTACGCCATACACGCCACAGGGCGGTTTGGAGAGGTGAAGTTTGGACCCCCACCGACGGCCATTTCTGTGAAGTTAGAATCACTTGCCAACAATCTAATTGCGTAATTTCAAGATGGCCGAATTAAAGGAAAGCTTTAGCTTCCAGAGCTCAAAAACAAATTACATGCTGTGAAAAAACAATGTATTTTTTTTTGTATTTTAGAATTATGTGCTGCCTCTGTGTTTTTGTTTGTGTTATCCTGATGGCCGGCGATCAAAAGTATGCACTAGAAATGTTACATTTAAGGGACCGCGTGGTCATTTGTCTATTTTGCTCTACCCGCTGAGGATTCAGGACAAACAAATTTACAAACGCTGAGAAAATCTGGAAATTTTACTTTTTTAACCTTTTTTAAAGAACAATTCAAGACTTACTTTGACTTACCTGTAATTGTTCTTAATTGTTTTTTAATGAATTATTTGCATATTACAAATTATTACCTATTCCTCTGGCTAAACTTTTTACCTGCAGGGAAAAGGTGAGCAGGTGCCAATGAAGACATCTGTGTAATTTTGCTCTATGGATTAACCTTTTAAAAGCTCTGTTGGCCTGCTCCCATAATCAGCCTTAAAATACCTGACAAATTGTGGGGGGTAGGGGGTCGTCACATTTGTCTAGGCTGTATTAGTAAACTGGAGTTCCAAGCAGGGGAAGCTGTATGTTGATAAAACATAAGAAACCTTTGAGATTCAACCAGATAAGTCCTACATACCATAGAACAGTGATATGATCAGCGGAAGTAGCTGTATACAAACAGGACTCTGTGAAGCGCATTAACTGTGGAGAGAAATGTTTACTTGCAATACCTCAAGGGGCCAAGGATCCTGCAGGGGGCGATATCACTCTGTAATACCAGTCTACACGTTCAAGTACAAAATCTTACAGGCCAATGTCAACAAGAAAGCATTACTTTTTAAAAAAATTAAATTTCCAAATCAATAAATATTTTTTGAAACAGTGGGGTCATGGCCCAATATTATTTCCAGTAGACACAATGTAAGGTGTTAAAAAATAGGTAATTTGAGTAATGCCCTTAACAAAATGCATTACCAACCTTAGATTGTGAGTGGCGCTGACGGACAAGATTTTACGTCAGGCGTGTGTGTGTGTGTGTGTGTGTGTGTGTGTGTGTGTGTGTGTGTGTGTGTGTGTGTGTGTGTGTGTGTGTGTGTGTGTGTGTGTGTGTGTGTGTGTGTGTGTGTGTGTGTGTGTGTGTGTGTGTGTGTGTGTGACTGAGACTTTACGTCACCCCCTCCACATAACTGCCATACGCAGTGAGGTTAACGCTCACACATAGATCTGCTAGCCTCGTTTACACTCAAAGACCCAGTCCCACCAGTAACATTGACCTTACAGCATTATTCACTGGAGGGCTCCTATAGGTTGCTATACATTACAGGAACAGTAAAATGTTAACTTTGTGAATAATTAATTTGGAATAAAACAGGACAACATCAGTGTGGTCAGTGTTACCTTCAATCAGCACCTATGGACATAGCTGGATTCTGAAGGCTAAAATCAAGATAATCAAATGAGGTAGAGTGTATTCTGGGGGCTATTGTAACAGGGGGCAATTGCAACACCATAAAATTGCACCAATCTGAAACAAGCTAGAGCTGAGATTCTGTCCAGCAAGCTAGCTAGTTTCATGTGTTCAGGGTTGGGGGCAATTGTAACAAAAGATTGTGTTACAATTGACCCCTGTTACAATTGCCCCCAGAATACTCTACATTTGGCTGGGTCTGAATGTAGGATTTTTTTTTTTGCATTAATTCTCATATTACCATAAATGATGTAGAGTTGCTGATTAAAATGAAGCTCAGACTTAGCATTGTGTTAAGCTTACTAGAAGAGCCTTTCAAATGACAAACTGTTGGTTAATATTATGAATCCACCTCAAGTGCAGAGGTGGTGATTGACATACTTTCAAATAAACATTTTTCTGGTCACTGAAATACATATTACTTGGCCGAAACCCCACTTCACTGGCAAAACAAATACACTTTCAAGATGTTAACGTTTCCCCGATTTAGAGTTAAAGTTTCTGTTTATACAGGCTGCCATAACATATCCAGCGAGCTGACATCTAAAAGGTAAAAAAAAAATAACTATGAGAATCAGAAATTCAGAGTTTAAAAAACGAATTAGCCTACCATACACTAAGATGTTTGTATTATTGCCAAATGAAAGTTGTCTTTGTAGTCTGTTTCATGTCAAATAATGTTCAAATATAGCAATCATATTGACGTAAAAAATGGAACTCGCTTGCTGCAATCAATTTCTGATGAACACGCCGGACCGTAGACTTTACACTGAGACGGAATCCTAGAAACTAAGAAAGTAGGCTACTGAGCGCTGTCTTCCTCTGCATGGGCGAATGATGACAACCGAGGAGGCAGATCCAAACTCCGATCTACCAATGAACTTTAGATGGCTGGGAGGAGAGGATGAAGCTGAGCAGTTACATGTTCTTGCTGGACTCCAGGCTTTAAAGACAACTCGCGTCCTGCACACTATTGAATCATATGCACTGGAACGGACACCGGCCAGATTAGATATTTTTCTCTTGCAAAACAATGTAACAGCTTGCAATTGTATGTCTTGTGTATAGTCTTTTGTAAGGAAAGGTTTAGAATCTTTTTTTTTCAGATACCCATATAGGAATTTCCAGTTGCCTCTGCAATAACTGTTTTATTCATATCGTGGGAACGTGATGCATACAGCAGCCGATACAGTAGTGATGCACCATCTGCAAAACAGTTGCAACTGTAACTTTTGAAGAAGGAGCAATATGCTTTATATGTAAAAAATATATATATATATATATATACCTCGTCTGCATTTTTTGTGAAGATTAGAAACCGGTTCGTAAATAGCCTACAGTTTTGTTTCTGCAAATCAAGGGGACACGATGCAGGTATTTTTGGCGGCTGCTGTTTTACTTTCCGTTCAAGATTTAATCGGAGCCGAACCCAAACTCAAATGCCCGGACCGTTGCGATGTAAGCCGATGTCAGAGCCCCAGCTGCCCCAGCGGCTACGTCCCTGACCGCTGCAACTGCTGCTTGGTTTGCGCTAACGCCGAAGGAGACGCCTGCGGGCGAAAGGATGACTTGCCGTGCGGCGACGGACTTGACTGCAAGCATCCCGCCGGCAAGCGACTCTCAAAGGGCTTCTGCCAGTGCAAGATGGGCTATAAAGTCTGCGGCAGTGACGGGAAGACGTATGGCAACATCTGCCAGCTGAAGACAGTGAGCAGGAAGTCTCTGCAGCAAGGTCAGCCCGCTATCACCCAGGTGCAGAAAGGACCGTGTGAACCCATCACAGGTAAATCCTTTCTGTTTCACAGCCTTAAGACCTTTACAGTACTTTAGCCTACTGTAATAGACCCGTCAATGTGCACCCTTTAGTTATCACGTGATGTATGCATTAGATAAGTGCATATTTTACTATCTTGTGTGTTGTCACACATGACCTATATTGTTTATTGACAACTCACACTGACAGTACTTGTGCCAAATTAAAACATCTTATTGAATATAAATGCACTCTAGAAAGGTATTAAGTAGCTAGCCTAAATATGCCGACATCTTTGCAGTTGCTTGTGCAGATATGTTAACCCACCCTCGTATGTGACTTTGATATTTTTGTGGGCCAGTTTATACTTACATTGAGTCATCAGTTTAACAAAATGAAAACATGTGTTCTCTGAAATAACACATTCAGAATGTGGAGCACTTGACTCTAGAGATCTGGCATACAGGCCCTACACACACAGGCCTACACTGTTGTGTTTAACCCCTGCCAGGCTGCCATTTTCCCTAATCTGCTGTAATTATAATCTACAGCAGCAACAGTTTCAGTTTTAATAAAGTAGCATGTTAGCAATCTTTAGGGACCCACACATTGAGATAAACAAGTCGCCTGTTTTCTTTTTTTCCCCCTCACATCTTCTTTTGTTTAAATGATTAAAAACTGCATGGTGGTAATAGATCCCCATGAACTTTGGTGAACTTTGGCATGAAAACACACACATCACCTCCACTCCATTGTCCTCTACTCTCCACTCAATCGTCCCTGTTATAACACCTGTGAAAGAACAAGAGCCTGTAAGGGAGAATCACGGTACATGATTCTCCCTTACAGGCTCTCGGCTCTAGCCGTACGCAGGAGAGGGAAACGGAGGATACGCCTGTACCATTCCGATGTAAACAGAGATGTAAGAGAGCGAGGGAGGAAGTTACAAAAGGGAAATGGTGAAGGGATCGGTGCGCCCTTGAGGAAACGCGAGGGGAAACGGCAGATCAAAAGAACCGCGTATTCTTTCGTGGCTGAGTAGAAAAGGCTTTGATGTCCCCGGAGTCCAGGCTAAAACTCGGATCATGTGACTGGGTTCGCCCCAGATACAGCCGAGGGAAAGTGGGATAGCCTACTGGTAGGATTTCAGCTTCGCTCAGCCTGATCTTCAACCGTCCGTGTACTCTGTGTGAAGTCAATAAGCCTTCTACAGTACGAGGAAAGTCAAAGTGGGTGGCAAAACTGACAACCAAGTTACTTTTCATCCGAAAGCTTTCTCTGAATTTGGAAGTCCGGCACCCACTTCTTACTCTCTAGGAAAGGTTATCATTATCGTTTCCCACTCAGTTGAGGAGTCAGGTTATTTTCCACATCTCCCGCCAATAATTGTACTTGGTTAGTGATGCACACAGTAGGCTATAGAAATAGAGTAATTTTAAAACAGTCCCGTGCTGTGCAGTTGAACGCACACAGCAACTAAGTAACAGGAAGTCACTGCATGTTTAATTTTAGAATCACAGGTCTGGTTTTTTCAGCATGGTTATGTTTACTTATACTTATCTTTATAAATAACCGGTTTCAAGACTGCCTGATTCGATGATTTAAAGGCCAGTTAATCCTTTAAACAACTTGAAAATTCCCAAAGTAGAAAGGAGTCGTCTTCTTGTTTGTAGACACTGCTGTCTTAACCCTTTAGTGGCCGCTCAGCCGTTTGGTAGAGCAGGAGTCTTGATATTTTGTTGAAAAATATGTTGGACTTAACTCCACCTGATTGAGCCATCTCTATCAATGTACGTGGCAGAGATGGCTCAATCAGGTGGAGTTAAGTCCAACATATTTTTCAACAAGATATGAAGACAAAAGAGTGCTCCACCAAATGGTTGAGCAGCCATTGAAGGGTTAAAGTGGATAAACATGTACTGTGCCTAAATTGGGACATACCTCATGGAATGCATTCCCTCTGGGCATATGAATTTATGTTAATTGCTATGTAAACATTTTTTTAAAGTATGTTATAATCACACATTTTTTAAAGTGAAGGAGAAGAAAATAACTAGCACAGGTCTGTAGGTCTGTATGCAAAGGGTGTCATTACCCCATTTCTGAATTAGTAACACATATGTTTTCCTAGCTGCAGAAGCTCACTGTGAAACTTAAGAGGAATTCTGCCATGAAAAAAAAAAACAGTTGCGACTTTAGTTTGCGGAGATCTATAAAGTGAATTGAAGTGGTGCTGTCACACTGACCTTTAAGTCTTTCCATCGAAGGTTTGTGGAAACAAAAGACTTCAGGTAATACCAATAGACTCATTCCTCAGATACAGTATATCCCATTCCCCACATTCCCAGAGCCTGTTGCAAACATGATAAAGAAAGAATGAACGGGCTTCCTGGACTGCGATGTAAACAGAGGCTTCGCATTCCCATGGAATGCGCAGGCTAAAGTAGTTAGCGGCTCGTTTCCTTGGTGTCCTAAAGTCTCCCGCGAATGGAGCGGCCGCTTGAATGGACCGCTTGTTGCGCCGTTGGGCCTGTGAGCGTGCTCTTTGACTCACCAACACCACCCAAGAGTTAAAGCAGTGCCGAAAACAAGGCCAGCTGGTTTTGGGTGGGGGTGTTTACTGACCATTGAGTCACCCAGAGAGAAACGGTGCTGTCGCACAAAGTGGGCAGTGTAACAGGGCAGCCCACACGTCGTCCGGCAAAACACGCGAGCGAGGCCGGCCACGAACAATGACATAAGCGCCCCTGTTCGCTTAATGGCATGCACCAAATTATGACTGTGCTCCTGTTGTGAAAAGGTTATTAGACACTGCCAGATTCAACAATGGACACGTTTAAGGGAACACGGACGGTTACGCCATCAAATTAGGGAATGTGACCGTAACTGCCAGAAAAGTCTTTGGAAGCAATGGTTAGTGTAGCACAACTCAGTGGCCTCGATAGAGATCTGTGTTCTCTGTGGCTCTCTGTTGGAAATGAAAGTGCATTCACCTTTATCGGTGTACAGCCAACTCTCATTTCCTAAGATGGCAAGGAAAAACCTTGTTTATCCAAGGGGCTATTTTTAGATAAAATAAACTTGGGGACAATTTATGCAATCTTGACATTAAAGACCCTACTTTACCAAGCGCACGGCACAGCAATTGTGGGTATGCATGCAGTCAGCCTCAGCAACATTCTAGCAAATGAAAATGCTTAATGGGAATGAAATTAGCATAAGGGATATTTTCATCTTGGCCATAAAACAACTTTTATAACTCTCTGAAAGCCTAAAAAAAGACACTGTCCATGTAGGCCTACAACTCAATATTGCAATATTGGTCCACAGAATCCATTTTCTCTAGGCTGTAAGTCTATCCAAACTGTACAATATGAGTTTCTTATGGTACAGTTGTGAGTTTATTAACATGTGTAATTCTTTCTGCTAGTATAGGTACTTCACACCCCATCAGTCCCAGGTACAGGTTTAATTTCATCGCTGATGTTGTGGAGAAGATAGCCCCTGCAGTTGTGCACATAGAACTCTTCCTCAGGTATGTGTTTACATCCTGGAGGCATTTACTCCTGCTTTGTACATTGGGCTCTTGATTATTTCATACTGAACTGTGCTGGGTTACTACTAAGATCTAATCCTATTGGTGGATATGGTATATTGTACATTCCGGAATAATTCCGTCTCGCTGTACTTGATTTCCATGTTAACTGGGAGTTGGATTTACCCTACAGGATGGCATTGATTTAAAAGTAGTAATCCTAAACTCAGTTATGCAGTAATCCTGATGTATGGAGCTTCTGTTTGATGATGTTGTAATCCAAATTAATGTATATCGATGACAGCTCGATAAAGTGAATACTGTGGCAGATAAAAAGAAGGCATATTATTCGGTACTCGTGATAATTTATATAGAGATATGGACATACGGTCGTTTGTTTAGTTCTTGATTGCGTTATTGCTGTTAGGCACCCTCTCTTTGGCCGAAACGTTCCCCTGTCCAGCGGCTCCGGCTTCATCATGTCCGAGACGGGCGTCATCGTCACCAACGCCCACGTAGTGTCCAGCACGACGCCCGTTTCCGGGCACCAGCAGCTGAAAGTGCAGATGCACAACGGGGACGTCTACGAGGCGACGATTAAAGACATCGACAAGAAGTCTGACATCGCCACCATTAAAATCAACCCACAGGTGAGCGTATGGGCAGGCAGCTGTGATCTCCTTCCCACAATGCAGTGCATCAAAGCGGACATGGCAGATATCAACCACTATATTTCCTGCACAGAAAATGTTTGTTTCCTACGCAGTTACAGATCTTATAGTACAGGGGGTTTTCAACCATTTCTGATGCAGGGACCCCCCACCCATGATCAAAGGCATCCAGGGGACCCCAATCATAAGTTAAAAAGGGTTATATTTATAAAAAGGTTGTATATTTTGAAAAATCTTCCCAAATCTATATACAGTATTCATACCAAGTCTGGTCTGGGACCCCCTATAGTACCTTGAAGGACCCCCAGGGGTACACAGACCCCCTGTTGAAAACCCCAGGCTATAATACATAATACATTTCATATTCCCTGCTGTAAAATAAAAACATCAACAAGCTTGTTTTGAAAGTGCTTAAACTTGGCTCTTGTGTTAATTGTTGCCTGCTGTTTCCTGCTGTGTCTGAATTTTGTGGGAAAGATGGAATGCTGTGACCCACTGACCTATTTACAATTGTGGAAAGAGAACTTTAACATTGAACCAGTAAGGGGAAAAGTTGAGAATTGACTATTTTACCCATGTCGTGACATCTTAAGTTCTCCCTCTCCCCCTGCCTGCGTCTCTACCGATGTGCCTCACCCCCCCCCCCCCCCCTTGCAGAAAAGGCTTCGGGTGCTACTGCTGGGCCACTCTGCCGACCTCAGGCCCGGAGAATTCGTGGTGGCCATTGGCAGCCCCTTCGCCCTGCAGAACACCGTGACCACAGGCATCGTCAGCACGGCGCAGCGGGACGGCAAGGAGCTGGGAATCCGCGACTCGGACATGGACTACATCCAGACCGACGCCATCATCAACGTGAGCACAGCAATGCGTTCGCGCCTTCTGACCGCATGCCATAAAGTCCGTGAGTAAGCACTATCCACTGCTACAGCTTTAAGAACAGGCTGCAGTCTGTTATTCCAGCACAGCAGGGTATTTACTTGACACAGTTATGTTTTAAATTATGGAACATATGGGCCGTAACTCTCAAAATCTCAATCCGTAGAATGTCCTGTGTACATTCTGTAGTGCAGGGACGGGCAAGGAGGGCTTTGTCTGTTTCCGGGTTTCCATGCCAACTTCTGCTCTTAATTAGTCAATCGCAATCATTTCTGTCATCTAACATTTTAGTTTATTTTCATGATAAGATCATGAATGTTAGGCTAAATCTGTTCTTGTGTGCCTTTATGAAATATTTCACTGTGGTCAAATCTAGAAGTGACATGGTAGTAGTTTCTACAGCTAAGTAGCTAAATAAGCCAGGCTAATTGCTGCAAACAAAAACATGCATACACTTCAGCCCTCCGGTAATGAAGTTGACCACTTCTCCTTTAATGGGAAGGCCCACACACAACCTAGCACACAGAGTAACATTTTAAACAGTTTAAATTCTGTAATTGTCTTTTGTTTTTGTTATTGTACAGTATGGGAACTCTGGGGGTCCCCTTGTAAATCTGGTAAGATAACCTTTGCATTATGGCTATGCATGACATATTATTTCCATAGTGAGTTCCTATATGGATTTGTATTTTTTCCTATTGATGTGGCAAAACTATGAATAAGGCACAAGACTAATCAAGCCACATTTCCTTATCGAAGGACGGAGAGGTGATTGGGATCAATACCTTGAAAGTGGCTGCTGGGATATCCTTTGCCATTCCCTCCGATAGAATAACACGCTTCCTCAACGAATCCCTCGACAAACAGGCCAAAGGTAAGGTGCCATTTTTGTAGTTTTTATTAATTGTTTTTTTTGTTTTTTAACTACTTGGAATTTATGTTAATAACCAAGAATTGTGGCTTTTAATACTTCGAGCTGTTGCCACACAGAAGTTTAAATCTGTCTTGTAGGAATGTATTGTTTTATTGAATGTGTTTTGTTGAATTTATGTTTGAATTTATGTTTCTGCTTGTTTTAATATCACTATATTTGATTTAGAATGCAAACAGTGGTCTGCAGATAAGAGATATGAACGTCCTTTCATCAAAGTTAGCATTTGCCCTGATATTGACTTAAAACACCCGCTATGAGGAGGATTTATCATTGTTTTACATCAGTTCTTGGTTAATTATTTATTAACAGTTCTTGGTTACATATTACTACCATAACTTGTAACTGTTGGTTCTGCCCAATTTTTTTTTTAAGAGATGAGGTCAGTGAAGAAACGGTTCATTGGAATCCGAATGCTTACAATCACACCAGCGTAAGTGAGATTTTCTGAAATAGAAGAATTAAAGAGTTGTCATTTTTGTCAGCTTGTACACATTTAACAAATGTATGAACAAAAGTTAAAGGTAACCATTTAGCTGAAACATGCCAATGCAGGCATTCTCAATGCAGAAAACTGACCAGTAACTACCAAGTAGCACCAAGAATGTTTCTCATTAATGCGTTTTCCTATAGGAAACACACAGTCCACTACTTGCTGTTGGCAGCCTTTGACTGATTGAAGCTTCGCTGTTTAATCGTTCATTCTTCTCACACAGTCTGGTGGAAGAACTGAAGCAGCAGAACCCGGACTTCCCACTCGTCATCAGTGGCATCTACGTACACGAAGTGGTGCCCAACTCCCCAGCTCAGAAGTGGGTACACAGTGATGGGTTCTGAGTTTTGTCCTATATGTGAGGGAGGGGATGTGGTCGGAGAGCCAGACGCGACTGTAAGGGGATCCATAAGTTACCCACAAGAAGTGGGAACCACTAAATAGGAAAGGAAAGAAGGTCCGCGAACGGAACAGCGAAACAAACAAACGAGAAAAAACTCCCGGCGTAAAGCCAAAGGAAAGCGACTCGGAGAAGTGGGCGAAAAGCTTGCAGACTGGAGCAGTAAATAGAGAAAGAGAAAAGGAATAGCCTCTAGCTCAATAAAGCTAAAATAAAGAGGCAAATGAGGGAAAACAGAGGTTCAAATCTAAAAAAAAAAGAGACAGGGAAAAGAAAACCAAGGAAAGGACTAAGTGCGAAAGGAAAAAGAACTTCTTAAAAAGAAACTCCTACACACTAAGGCAAGTCCCACGTATACTTTCAGCAATAGCCGAAAGGCCAAGTAATCGCCAGAAATCCTACACCTGCGTTACCTGGCTTAGCGTGGCAAGAATGACGCAAAAGCACACAGAAGTGCAAACGCCCACCCTGGTGTATCATGATGATTTGGTGAGGGCTATCTTTGTGAATTATCTTGTGAATTGGACAGGCCTCTGCCCTCCCTGACTCGGGCATGACTAATGATGTGAATTGTTGAACAAAAGCATATGTCGTTCTGGAACAAAGAGATTTGCCCTTGCAGATAATATGGCATCAAGGCAAGGCCTCCGAGGGTATTTAAGCCTGATTGTGTGTGTTGAAGGTCGCTGTACCGCAAACTTGTGACGTACAATAAACTTGAACTTTTTCTAGTAAAGTGTTTGTTGTGGTAGTGAGTTCCTGCATTGTCCTGACTTGGATTACAAGGAAAGAAGCTGGGTCCTAACAACAGTACACTCCATACTGACCACATCGCCACAGAAACATTATTTCAGAGGCTCATCTCTTTATCAGCTGTTATAATGAAAGAAGTACACAAAGTACTCAAGTTACTCACAATATACAGGGTTGTTTCATTAAATCTTAGTGTGCAGTGTGTTGGTAATAAGTCATAAGTAATGACGAATGAATTGAAGGCAAAGACCATCAGACAGGGAGTCTTTTACCATCCAGATACATTTCTCAGCATTTATCTGAACCGTTTAGAATCTAAAATCTGAACAAGGCACTTGTACATATTTTGATCCAAGTCTACTCTGAGAATCCTTGATGTGTATTAACAATAAAGTAAAACTCAAAGTTCCTGCACATTAATATTAAAGCCAGTGTTTGTGGGAACTGCTCCTTTCTAACCTCTGTACAGACATCTGCAGACGGCTATTAAATCTGACTGAATTGAAGCAGAGATGAGTTTAAATATTCCCCTGATGCAGCTCAATTGTTTTTTCTTTCCGGGCAGAGGCGGCATCAGGGACGGTGACATCATCGTGAAGCTGAACGGGCGGGCGCTGATGAGCACCAGCGACCTGCAGGAGGCGCTGCTGGAGGAGACGTCTCTGCTCCTGGAGGTGCGCCGCGGCAACGACGACCTGCTGTTCAACATCGAGCCTGACATCATCATGCAGTGAGAGGGACGCAGAGTGGGGGGAGGAGCAGCCTTGCCACGTGGAACTGTGAACCAGAGAAAAAAAGAAGAAGAAAAAAAGAAACTCTACTGTTTTTTGTTTTTTATCTGGGCCAGCTGCAGTGGACTGGAAAACCCCAGCTCCAGCTTCTCTCCACCGGGGTGTGTACGGCCAGTATGTGGGTCTGCCAGCCAAGATCCAGCACCTATTTTGTGAATTAATTTTGTTCCCTAGAGTTATTTCTTGAGACATTGTTTACTCCAAATGGATCAATACTTGCAAATATTAACTGTAGATTGATATCAGATGTGGCATGCAGCTGAATTGAATGGGTGCAGCACACACCTTTATCGCCTTGTTACATATAATAATGGCATGTGAATGCGTTAAATCTGTGGATAAAATAACCCTGTAGATAATAGAAAAAACAAAAAAACTAAAAACAAACAGAAAATTACGACGTTGGTTCCGGAAACCGAATAAGTATACTCCTATGTAAAAACAAAAGGCTGCCGGTCAGGTTTATCCTTTTATGAAAACTCTGGTGTAAAACCAATGGACGAATGCAGAATGATTTTATTTTCAGCTTGCGATTTATATCATACCACTGCAATCTTGTTGCTGTTTTTGTAAAATGCAGGTTTTTGCATCCTCTATACAACTATGAGTGGTCAACAGTGAATAATAAACTTTTACAAATTCAACCTGGTTTTCAAACGGCAAAACACATCTGGACCTTCCCTGAGATATATTTGCACAAGCAAAACATGAGCAATAAATAAAATGTGTAATGTTTTTGTGTGAACTGATAACTATATGAGATGCTGAACAAAGTTTAAAATAAAAGGAGAACTCAAATAATGTCAATAATAAATATACTATTATATCACAATACATGTCAATGATGGGAAATACTTAGAAGGACCCATGATGGATAACCAGAAGGCCGTAACAGTACGTAAGAATGCATCAGGGAATGCAGCGCCTCTCCACTGACCTGTTAAGAAAGCAAACTACGGAGAGAGGAGGCTGGGGTAGGAATATCCACTAGATTTATTTAGACAGTTCATACACAACAGATTACCCTCTCCTTACACACAGAAGAAAAGGTAAGGATATGTGATGAGAAGAACAGTCCCACTCCCGGCCCATATCTGCTGGCCGTTTACCTACAAACCAGGGAGTATCCAGGACTGTGTGAAGCCCAAATATGAGTACTCCAAAGGCCTCTGCCTCTACCCCATGACCTGGCAAACCGCCCCACACATTTACAATGCTCTGTGTAAAAAAAAAAACACTTCCCGGTTTCAGAGCGGAGTCCACATGAAAGTAATTTACACCAATTTGCAGTGTTCAAAACAAATAAAAACCATCCACGACAAAGAGCACGGGCAAGCGCGTATAAGAAACATTACAGGACAAAGCTCACAGGTTCACAGAACAGTCAAAAGTATAAAAGGAGACTGGAAAAGGCTGGTGCTGCCGTCATTGGTGAGAATTATAGCCCATTAAAAATGATTGATATACTATATATAAGGTTTCCTAAGACTGCAGATTCCAGTTAGTCGCAATGTAGAATTCAGTTTCACATACTGTACATGCACGCGCACACACATGCACATACTGTACACACCGTGAATATTGTACACTATATTGTCTGAAGATCAGGGAGGAACCCAACACTGTGCTGGAGCTGCATGTTTTGAGGGGTGCTGTGGGATTGTGGGGGATGTAGGGGAGTGTCCAAACACAATGGCCATTTCCGTGGTTTCTCTCGGCAGCAGAGATCTCTGAGAAGTTATTGGCTATTAGGATTTCATCACCCCACTGAAATACAGCATACACCCAAACCCAGGCCTCACTGGCTAATGAAAGGTCAGGGCATGGCCTTCACATCCTGCGATCGGAGACACCAGTTTTAATGCTGAAGACTGTAGCCAATGTCCCGTTCTTTAACATATTCATTGTGTCAAAATCTGTATGCTGCATTATGCTTTCTTCTGTCCTTTATCATGGCTGATTGCTAAAAGAAAAGCAAGTGAAGGTTGTTTAAAGGGAAAAGAGAAAACGCTGTGTTTTTACGATGTGAAGACAATGTGAACATTCAGAGCCCAATATGAGCAATGCCCGGCTTTATGAGCTAGCACTCAGTTGTAAAAAATTATAATAATAGTTATAAAAATTACGATATACAGTAGATGTAAAAAACCCCACTCCTGTTAAATATGATCAGTACATCAGCATTCATGCTCTTGGCATCTTTTCATGATCTTTGTGATTTCAAAATCAATGAAACATAAATGTGTGGTACTTTTCTGTAAATCACTTTAAATGGGGTGATTTTTTTTTTCCTGAAAGAGAATCAGTGTTGCGGTTAACAGTCAGCTCTGTTTCATGAGCAACAGCGTGTGAGTATTACGTATACTTTTAGAGTAAGTACTACGTATACTTTTAGATTTTGGAAAAGAGGTAGAAGAGTGGTAAAAAAGTAATTATCATTCTGCGAGCTCCATGTAGTTATACAACAAGAACGAACTTCCATAGATCCCAAGTCACTCAGCCAGTGAAGTCTCTAAGGTCAGTGATAAGGGCTGGGCCCACACCCTTGACATCACTTGTTGGAGCCTGGGCTATGTCATAGGTTTACGATGTCTGGGAGTCTGCACAGGACACAGAGGGCCATATCATGCCATGGATTGGGTGGGTTTAAGTTGGCCAGGGTTTCTAAGGTTACCACTACTCTTGCTCCACCCAAAAACAGTCCCCACCAGTCTAATAAACACACATTTGGGATTGTAGCGCTCACATTCAACACGGCAACCTACACGTTTACAAGACATATTTCCTGTAATAAATGTGGGGATGCCCCCAGTCTATACAAAGTCAGTCCCTCCAGCAGTTTGGTAATCGCTAGTTTAAGAAGTCATTGCTAGTTTAGGTTTATCTAGATAGTTTTGCACCATATGTGTGCACGTTACTGCAGGCAATGCTTAGCGTTTCTGTTAAATTCGTTTCAAACCAAATTGTGACAAAGGACTCAGCCGTGATGACACTGTTTGGGTCTATTCCAGAACAACATTTCAGGCTTGGTTTCCGTTCAACTGTGAAAATAAGCTGAAAAGACGTGGAGGATGAAGTCATTCATGTAACCAGCTTGTGGAGCACGCAGAGATACTGAAACACACATCTTGAGGCTAAAATGCCGATAAATACTGTCTCTCACTTCTGGTTTACATACTGGCTCAGTGGTTCGATGTTAAGCCAATCACACAGCATCTCTGTGCCTGCTAGTCAAACAATCCATTGCTAGCTTTCCCAGCTCTCTCTCACTCTCTCCCCATATCATTAATTAAATTATCTAATCCCCAGTCTTTCAGCTGACAGGACAATAGGCTGCATCTGTCAAGGGTAAAAAGTTGAAAGCTGCAAGCTTCTGGCTCTTTTGTATAATCTACTATTATACTAATCTAACTTAATTTCCCAGTCTATGGACATTAAACATTAGCCATCAAATACACATAATACACTACTCTATAGAAGCTGATTTCAGCAAATGATAAAGTTAATGGGCACAGGCGTTATCATTCTTCCATATTTTTATTGTTTCTGCAGACTCAAGCATGGTTTACACTTCATTCTGTCCTGACTATAGTCTAGAGGCTTCGGAAAAATGTCCGGAATGTGGCAACATTCGTGGAAAACCAATGGCTCCTGACAGAATGTGGAAGAGGGAAGGAAAGGTACATACAGAAGTTATACAGACGAGAAAACATACCAGTGAAACCTTACAAACCTGACAAAGAACACAGTGACTAGTGCAATAGTAAGTCAATTAACCTTTTTAATTCAGTTAACCATCAGTTAAAATGTATACATTTCATATACGTACGGCCTAGGTCCAAGTTCATGAGTTTTTTTGTGACTTGACGATGAGGCGCTGAGTTCATACAAAACCAGTCACTCTATAAACTGTTTATTATTCAGTTAAATGGCCCTTCTCTTTATGAATTTAGAAACAATTGACATGTTCCTTTAGGTTCAATGTGGCGCAGTGTGTATTTTCCATCACTAGTATGAAAGTAAATGGTAATGGTAATTCTGCTTCGGCTCTCCACAAATTAAACATAACCAGCCACGCTACACAAAATGGGGGCATGTGAAAATAATTAAATTATCTACAAACCTATTTAATTTTATTCAACTTTTAACGAGACAAGGCAAGTGGAAGTTACAGACAAGCTTTAGGGTCAATAATTAAACCAAGGAACAATCCAGGGAATCTTCTCCGCACAACGTGAATCAAACAAGAGGACAATAATTTTACCAAAATGATCAGACGAAAGATACACAAACACACAAACAATGGCCGTGTGCCGAACATCCTAATTTTAGACGCACTTTTGTCCTGTAGGACTCACACAATTTGTTCTGTTCTCTTTGTGAAAACAGAAAGTTTGGCACAGCCTGTGGATAAAATTATTTTATTATGAAATAAAAATGCAAATGGCAGCTTTAGTTCTTAGGTCTGAAGATGGCCGCTGGTGATGTTATTTCTCTATGAGGACAACCTTAAGCCCATTGGAATGTCATGTTTGGGTTTCATTAAACCAGGGCAAGTCAGGGGGAAACGTCACTCTGTCATTATAATGAACTGCAGAGCCTTGGTCTGTGTGTGTTTCAGAGCCAATCGAGTGATTCATGAATAGATGCAGACTCCAGCCCGTCAGCAGGGAAAACCATGGAATATTTTCCACTTTTATAAATTCGCAGATTGACATTCATCAAGAAAACAGATTGATTTCTCATCGCTCATCCAGTAGAAGGAAACAGCAATCATCTATGATTAGGCTTGCATTTCAGTCCTGCACGCTAAATTTCAGGCGAACAGTCGATAAAACTTCGCAATTAACCACGTGTTAGTCCTCCTCCACACACATTCATTGCTTCGCGTCGGCAGCTCCCAAAAACAGCGCTCGGCACGTACGTCATTGTGCTCGTGATTCTTTTCGGTGAAGAAGACGGATAGAGGTAAATTAAACGTTCAGCGGTTAGCATGTGTTAACTCCTCAGGCACACGGAAGTCACGGCTGTTCCATAGCCGGTCCTTGTGGACGGAGTCCTGCGGGAACTTCCGGGTGAGGACTATAGTTTAGCCCGGAGGGAGCCCACCTCGGGTTTGACGAAGCAGAACTCGGCCCACCAGGACGGGCGCTCCAGAACCTGGCTGTGCTGCATCATCGTGGACCACAGGTTCTTATAAAGCTGGAAAACAGAGTGAAGATTAAGCAATCAGCGCAATAGCAGGGCCATTGGTTCCTTTGGCTTGTTTACCCTGGTCTTTAGCTTGGTGAGCTAACTGTCTCTCCGGTCGTGTTGAGTGACTGGCGAGGGCAGAGGTTCGAAACCCACAGTACAGTAACCCGTTAAACAGGTAAACTGGACCTGAGGAGGCTGAACTGTATGAAGTAATCACAAAGTAATATTTTAAACCCTAACCTTAATATTGTAAATGTTTACTCATAGTGCATTATACTTTTATTTACATCTAGTGGAAACTGTATGTAATGGTATAAGGGATTGCTTAAGATGGTTATCTATACACCATTTATTTATGTATACAGCGGGTGGACAAAATATCAGAAACGGGAAAAAAACAGTTTTTCATAAAACATAAAACAGCTGCTATATGTTTGGTCTCATCTCTCTTATATATATATATATATCTTAAATACCTATATTTTCTACAGTCTTATGACTGGTATGCCATGTACACATTTTAGTTTCTGTCTTGTTTTTATTTATTTATTATTAGTTTGGTAATGAATCATAATTAGCCATTAATCATATTATTATCAAATAATACTAATTCTTCAATTAAATGCTGCTTTTGTCTCACTAATAAGTGAGAACACTTTAGAGATAATGTAGGACAAAAACTGAAAGCATTTTGGTCCATGACAACCGGAGATGTGCACCTCTGCACAGCTGTGGGGAGTGAACATCTCTGCTCAAAGTGAAGTGAACAGCTGAATAAAACAGAAGATCATTGAAACTGGTCTAGAATCCAACACTTGCACGTAACATGAGTCACAAATATTGCCCAATTTTTAATTATTCCTTTTCAGTTAAGTTTTTCACTAATCACATTCCACTGTACTACATAGAGGAGATCAACTCCACTTGTTGGGGACCAAAATGTTTTCTGATTTCTTCCTATACATTTGTTGAAATGTACTCACTTATTACTGCTATAACAGCGACATGTAATTTACGATTTATTAGCATTTCATAAAAATATGCCTAACAGGCAATTATGGTTGATTGGCATAATTATAGAAACATTAGCCATCAAAGAAAAACCAAGTCATCATATAAAATGTACACGTGGCAAAAGATTCACAAAACAGCATTGATAATCAGGTTAGGGACAGAGGTTGAGGTTTTGCGTAGCAAACATGTGGCAGGTGTTTTATGTTTTCTGGAAAACTGGCGTTTCTGATATTTTGTCCACCACCTGTAGTTTGTCGTGCAAGAATGGATTTTAAAAAATGTATCGGGTAAATATGTAATGGTTTTGTGATTTCTAATTTTGTTCTTTCTGAGAGAGAGAATAAATGAAAAAGAAAGATTTGAAATAACATAACACAAATGGGAAAAACGCCACAGTTGGATGCGATTCCTTAGTGAATACAGTCAGATGTGGGGTGGTTAGACACAGCCATAAACAAACTGGGTGTGTCAGACCGTACGGAGGAATTTAGAGCGCTGCGTTAGCAAGAGACAACACTTTTCTAAACAGTCCGGGGCCTACACACATCCTCTGCTGTCTTCAACCAAGTATCGACCCTGTATTCTGTTCTTTCAGGGCTAACTATTCACTAAATACCACTCTATGACAAGGTGAGACTGATGATGGAAGTGAGCATTAGTTAAAACTGCAGTGGGTCCTAGATACAACTTGTGACCTGTAATTAAGGGCGGTGAGGGCGTGATATGATGTCCAAATAATCTGTAACACAATGTTATGATGTGATATGATGTCCAAATAATCTGTAACATGTTAAGTGCACAGTCTTGGGTTATTCATTCAACAACTGCTGACTGTGTCCTGGATTCAAGTAGTACTTGTCCATAACCTTGCCTTATAATTAAAAGCATAAATCTGCATTAGTTTTCTTTATGAACATAGTTTGGTGAGTTCAGCAATCACATAAAGTAACCTAAAAACGTTTGTGAAGAAAATAGATCTAACATTTGCATTTACGTTAAGGACAAACATTGACTGAATGCAGGTCTGCGTCTAATAAAAGTCACAAGGGCTCCAGGATTGTCTCCTCGCTGGAATCTTGTGTAAAGAGCTCTTCTGTGGCGATGAGACAGACTGGAGTGAGCTTATGGGCGTTTGCGGCTGCTGTTCTAGCGCATTCTCGCTCGATGAGGCAATCGGAACCGGATCTGGCCCCGCACGCCTTGAGCACAGCTGGGTTCTGGCCCGGACCGCGGACCTTTCCACGCGCGGGCGGGCAGGCGGTTAATCCGGAGAGGTCTGGAGCGCAGTCCGCCTGGCTGCACCTCGAGTATTTATCACCCGCGGACGGGTCAGCGCCAAGCTCACGCCGTCTCTGAGCGTACCCAAGCTTTTCAACCAGGCAGCAGCCTCACAGACATTGCAGCAGCCTTGCTCTAGAACATTCCGGATCTTTCCCCTCAGCTTTCACCTGAACCTTACGTTTTAAACTCCGGCTGAACCATCCAACGCGCGTGCGTTTAACACAGGGGTGCCATTTTGGGAATGGAGGGAGACCATTTTTACTTGTGCGTGCTAAATCAGCGGTTTCCATATTTGAAAGCCTTGGTAATGATGGATTTTCCTTCTACTGCGTTACAAAATTTAGCATGGAAGAATATGTTCCATGTAATCTATGAATGCAATCAATGCAAATGTGACTAACTGGAAAAATGTAAGCTCTCCAGCTCTCAGCTATTTTTTGGAGTTAGTCACTATTGAACTTAGCTCATTTCTAGGTAAGGATCCCATTTATTTTCACATATGGCTGTTGAACACCAGTCAATTCCGCTTTACAATAGCTGGGCTGAAGTGCACGAGGCGCTACGTTTCTAGCATTTCACATACTGGGGAAAAGCTGAGCAGTAATTTATTTGAAAGCGTACCTGACCGTCCGCTTTGCCGAGGGGCGACTTCAGAATGAAGTCAGGAGGAGCGACGGCGTCCACCAGGGAAACGGCGTCGTCCTTCAGCTGACGACACAGCAAGCACAGGATTACAGCGTTAGAGAACACCGTTTACATTCTCTGCGCACTGTAGAGTTCCTGCTCCAGCCGCGCTTCAACCACGCATGACCACACTCCAAAGATTAAGGGGGTACAGGGGTCAAACACGCAGAGGTCCCTGGGGTTGAAACTGCGGGGGATACCCTGACAGGTTATTGAGGAACCACTGTAGGAGTTGTGGGAGTGGGGTAAAAATGGAAAACAGCTTCTGCTCTCCAGAAATTCAATGGTTCCTCAGTGAACTTATAAGGGATCCCCCTGACAGGTTCAGCCTGAGGAACCCCTAAAAGATCCACTTTGAATCTTTAACTTTCTAAACTGTACACACAGCAGTGAGGACCACAAACAAACCTGAGTCAGATACTCCATTTGAAATACTTTAACCCTTTAAACATTAGTAATGTTCCTGCAGATTACTGACATTTTTAAAAGAAACCAATATTTTCACTGATATCCAGCACAAAATTAAGCTTCCATATGGTCAGTAATGCTTGCTCAAAACGTTTCAGGGACATGCAGAAGCATTTTAAAACATTACGGCATATAAAGAGTTAGTGTTTCAAATGCATATTTGACCCTGGTATGAAACAGTGCATATTGAAAGAGGGAACACATTCAAAGACTCAAATACAACTGCTGAAGGAATAAGAGCAAACAGTAAGGGAAAGAGACCCCAAAACAGCAGCGTTTCCTCTCAGTGAAGAAGAGAAGAAGTCTCACAGTGGGAGAAGTTTCACACCTCAGAGCAGAGCCTGACGATAGCGCTCTGGACCAAGTCAACCGGCTCTTTCCCACAGAAGTATCCACCTGTATAAACAAAGCACACTCAAATAAACACACTCCGACACACACACACACACACACACACACACACACACACACACACACACACACACACACACACACACACACACACACACACACACACACACACACACACACACACACACACACACACACACACACACACACACACACACACACAGTGACTATAAATAACAACACTCAATTCATAATGCACCACAACCATTACACCCAAAATATAACATAGAATCAAAACATAATTAAAAGGCTATGCAGTCATTTAAGAACTGCAAAATGTGTTACTTTTACTGAGTGTAATACCAACTTTCTAGTTACTACTACTACTAATAATAAAAATATTTTTTTATTATTTTAATTGCAGCACGCTGAGTAAAGGGCCTGTCTGTAGAATACTGCAGAATGTAATAAGATGTAATAAGACGGACAGTAGCCCGTGTTAGTGAGCGGCTCAGGACCTTGGTATAACACAGCCATGTGGTTACTGAGCGCCCACAGTCCATAGAGGGCACAGAGACGCTGCAGAACCGCCCTCAGGCCGATGGGCGTGTCTTCGGCGTGGGCGAGGTCGTGGAACCGCTGCAGGACCGTGTGCTCGATGAACGCGATCGCCAGCGACCGGCAATAGTACACCTGACAACACACGGAGCAGACGGATGAGCGTCACGGTCACGGCTTTACCGCTTCCTCCGCCGCCACTCTCCTGTGGAAATTACCCAGGCACCCCTGCTCCTGCGGGCTCAGACCGTTGCACATTCCTTCCTGCACTGGAAACAAATGGCCCTGATGCGCTGCACAATTTCTCCCTGTAATTTTAAAAAGTATACATCAACTGAGGGAGAATCTGGTTTCATAAATGCGTGTGGGCAGAGACCAGGCTAATTCTTGCATTTTCTTAAACATACTGTTGCCGTATAAAAAAAACCCTTGATTAATATAATGATATTTTTAGTCACAGCTAAAGTTTCATGGCACGTACAGGGCACACATGAAGCCAGATTAAGTCTGTATTTTGGTCTTTGCGTGTCACACAGTTGAATGCTAGGCCTCGTGTTTTGGCATCACACAGACATTACACTTCACTACAGTGGCCTCTCCCAAGACTGGGGTCAAACCAAGCGCGGCGATGGTAACGGTGTGATAACGGCCGTTCTGTGGGAACAATGTCATTAAACCCAATCAAACAGATTCCTCCCCACTCTACACAAGGGATGTACACTACTCCAGCGATGGAGGGCCGGTCTGTACGCTGGCATTGGTTCCAAACAATTATTCTGGTTTGAGTTTCTAAAAAGCCGTACACACCAGCGCTGGTTCACTCCCATATCGGACCGCAGTAAAACATTTTCACCGAAGACAATGAACAATCTGCAGCTGTAGCTCAGGGCTTTATCAAAAGCATCAGATCAGATAAATTATTAATGAAGACAAGAATCTGGCATGAAATCCCAAAAAAACAGATCTGCCCTTGTGGTGCACCCCTGCACTACACAGACTCAAAGCGAGAACAGAGAACAGAGACACCCCCTCAGACTCAGGGATCACCTATCATACAAAATCGCTGACGCCCACATGCTGTTGCAATGCTCCCTGGTGTTTATTTTGACAGGAAAGACGACGAGGTAAAGTTTCTAATCCGGGTTCCCGGCCGGACTGCGTGAATCATCTGCTGCCAAAAGTCCTCTGCGTTTAATATGTAGCAGAAGTTCACACTGGGGCTAAGAGAGCCTGGAACCCGCGATGAACCGCGTTTAACTTCCAGGAAGACGGCTGTTGTTTACGCCGTCTTATTATTGCACTTTTAAAGTGACCCGATCCTTGAGTTTCGTCTCTGGCTTTACTGGAATGCACGGTGACAGAGGCAGACCTTGGGTTTCACGTGTTACGTAGGGAAACGTACATGATATGTGTTAAAAGAAACGGCTGAACGTTTCTCAGGCAAGTTGAAGAGGGCAAAAACACTACACCATTCTTGTCCTCAGTGCCTAAGGAACTGAACACCAACATCCAATGCAGTAGACAACTCCAATTTAAGCGGTCGTCATTTTATACTTGATTTTTAATGCGCTGCATCTGATAACGTGTGTTGAGGCTGAGAAGGCATTTCTCCTAGTCATAATGCTCGGTGTTCAATCAGACCTGATGGGCAGCTATACACCAGGGTGTAGACTAGGGACTTGATTTACTAAGACCTTTAACGTGTGCAAAACCTTTTAGCGCACACAAAACCAATAACATGACCAATGATTGGCCATTATATTCGTTTTGCACCAATCGGCTGTTAGTTTTGTGTATGCTAAAAGGTTTTGCACACACTAAAGGTCTTAGTAAATCAGGCCCTAGGAGTGTAAAGATACATCGATCCGGATCAATGTATAGGTTCAAAGGGCAACGATCCGAACCAAATCGATACAATTAGCAAAAATCGATTCGTATGATTATGAAACATAGCAAAGTATTTATTGAAATGTCCATAATTTTATGGCAGTTTGCTGTCTAGCAACACTGCCGACATCAATGTTTACGTTTCCAACACAACCTCACCATCACTCACACGAGTGCCATTTTTCCTTCTGTTAAACATGACGTTAATAAGTTTTTGCACTCTCAGCCTCATTTTGGTTATATGTGTATGTTGTATTAGGATTGTATTAGCTGGATCCTATATATTAATAGCTTCTTACTATATCGGTCATATCATAACAAAATTTGTGATATTACCAAATATCAGACCGTTGCCTCAAAAATCTAAACTATATCATATCATGAAGAAGCTTGGAGGTTTAAACCTGTAGTATAGACTCCTGCAATCTTTCACAAAACACCAAGATACAGAAGTGCAAGATGTAAAGGTCATGAGAGATAAAAGAGGTGCCCTTAATCAGGCCCTCTATAGTTTGCCAGACCCTGAATCACCTTGAACCAGGGAACAGCAGCTGTTTAACGCAGACACTGAGCAGTGAAAAAAGGCCTCTCTCTTTCCCTTTCAAGTGGAGCCAGCAGCCTGCAGACACATCCTCACTCAGATCCGTCTCCTATTTGAAGAAATGAAAGGCCATTCTGGGGCTGATCTGCGGTAAATCACAGTCCCTGATGCGCCATTAACCCACAAGGAGCCCAGCCAGAGCGGGATTAGCGCCGGCGCGCGCCGCGGCCTTTAGCGGGAGTAACCGCGGAGACGCCGCGCCGTTTACCCCGCTGTTAAAGAGCTGTGCATTCTCCCTATCCGTCTCTGCGCAAAAATAATTGTTGAAAAGAACGTGATCTTGAAACACGGCATTCCTTCACAAAAGAAGCATGTTCAAATAATACCTTTATAAGTGTGTTTGTGTGTGAGAGAGAGATGTACACGTCCTCTGACCCAGAAAGACAGTGTAGGGTAAAGAGACGTGTACAAGGACAATAAAAGCAGACGTGCTGGCAGTATTTATTGGAACGGGCACTGAACTGATGAAATGGCGGACTAAAACGAAGAGATGGCTGAAACAGCACACTGGGACAGTCGCTATGCAGACCTAAATAAACAGAGAAGGTGCCCTCTTCTTTAGGACACTAACCAAGGAGGCCAAATAACAGACCCTGCAGGGGGGGGGGGGGTTAACAAGCTCCTCCCCCTCCTGCCTTGGCCATTCCACCCAGATGAGTTTGGAGTAAATGGAGGGAACAAAGACCTTAGTGTACTCTGCCTGGCCGCTGAGCGGGGGAAACCATGTTGGGATGGAGGGGGGGGGGGGGGGGGGGGGGGCAGTGTTCGGGGGGGTAGTTTACCTGGCTGTCGTTCCTCGCCTCAAAGTCTGCTTTTCCAGACAGCTTCTCCCGAGCCACTTTCTGGGAGCTCTCTCTCAGCAGGAAGCACACCAACCACTTGTAGGCTGCCAACGAGGCTGGCGGGAGCGAGAGAGAGATAGGGGGGGGGATATGGGACTTAACTTTCCTTGTGATTTTTAGGAGGTTTTTACACCGGGGGAGGAATCTGGATCTAGACCGTGCACGTCAAATGGGCCAAACGTTTTCCACACACCGTTTATAAAACGATCTATGAATAAGATGGACTGTACATGTTTGTAAGAAAAGTACACTTCTTAAAACATACCATCGTTCCACCTCCAGTGGGATGTATTTTTCATGCATCAGAATAGTGCATTTTTTATCTTCTCTGTGATTTAAAGACCAATGAGGGCCAAACTCATCCCCCTTGAATAACGTCGATCTACAGCAGGGATATAGCAGAACTGATGGAGTTTTCCTCTCTCTAAATCATGCATGTAGTCACATAGCAGGTAAACCCAAGTTACATGGCACATTTGGGCACTTCATGGGGATTTTAAATGTGTTTTATCTTCTTAAATGTCTTCAGCCTGCAATGCGCTCCATGAAACTGACATACTGAAATACATTACTGCAAACATATATCCAGTGATTCATCATTTACTCTTTTTTACTTCTTGATATAGTGTACCATTATTTTATGTCACACAGTAAAATGTTCTTCTGTAACACCAGCATTACTAAGGACACAAGCTGAATTTGAACATCCGCCAGAACAAAACTAAAGTCAGTTCACACAACTGAAATACTATGAGGCAGAAGTAGAAAACAACGTGTGTCTTAAACCAGGTGAGAAGGCCTCCAGCAGCCCGTTTACAGGACAACGTGTTAAAGCCATTACACTTATAGAGGAAGCACATCGCATGTGAGCCACTGAGAGAAACACACAGAGTTGGTAAGACCTGTACAGGTGCTGCTGGATTTCACTTTCTGCAGAGTCCTCACAATTATAGTAAAAACTACACTGCATACGGCCAATGGTTAAAAAAAAAAAAAAAAAAAAAGTAACATATTCCAGATTAATGACAAAATGGCTACTGGGGCTTGTTTGGGGCTTCAAATCTCACTCAATAAGAATGTTTTATGGGAGTCTTGGAAGCATGAAAAAAATGCATGAGGCCGTCTCCCTCCCCGAGATCTCCAGAGCTGTCGCCATGCTAACCGCAGGTCTGTGACATCACACTGGGGCCCCTCCCTCTCTCCCATCATACGCTGGAGATCAGGCTGAAAAACATCCCTGTTAAATTAATTCCACCGAAGCGCCTGCAGAGACACGCCATTGACAAATGACAAATGGGACTGCCCTGTAAGGGGGGTGCGTTTCTCTCACAGCCTGGGAGCGGGAGAGGCAGAGCGTGAATCCGCCGCCCCGACCCCTAATTAACGAGACACGGGCTGTCCGCCTGACCTCTGTCGCTAGGCAACCGAGGGGGTGAGTCACCGTCCGTCCGGGGGTTATGATTCTCGATAAACAGAGCAGCTGTTTCACATATGTGGAAGGGAGCCCTGTACAAGGTTTACACTCTGTCTGTTTGGGCAACGCGCGCAAGCTTGGGAGCACGCGTTCACATCTGCCAAAAAAAAGCCAAAAGTGTCAAATTCCCAGAGCTCCGCCCTGAGTTTTTACTGGAAAAGCTGTTTTTCCTTTTCCTTCTTTTAGGAGGGGTGTTTGTGCCCTTCCCTCCCTTTAGAAAAAAAACTCTGACCCCCATCTCCAGCTGAGACAAAGGCCGAGAAGCAGAGCTTTCTGATCGTAAAAGAGACACCAGCCAGATTCATTTCCTTCAATACACTAGCTTCCTTTTCCATAATAAAACCCCATTTCGCTGTGCAAAAAAAATATTCCACTGAATTTGATTAATAAAAGCAACATGAGATGTGCCATCAACATGCAAGTCTAGAGCGTTTAGACACACATGCGCACACGCACACGCACACGCATGCACACAAAACCGGCCTAACTGTTCACAACAGCGCCTCCCCTCCTTGGCAGGTGTGATTTAGCAAAAGTGAAATTCTACAGTTCAGACACAGCGGAGTCCTGTCCCTCTGGACCCGGCCTTCTGCATGTCTTCAGAAGGACCCCACCTCCATTACGCTACAGAGCAGGGCCTCATATTACTCCAGCGTCAACCAGAAGACTCCCACAATCCTTTTCTGCACAGTCTACAGCAGGGACCTCAAACTCAAATCCCAGAGGGCCGCTGTGTCTGCTGGTTTTTTATGTGTTCCTGCACTTAAGTGCTTAATTCAAGTAACCGATTGGCTAAATAGTCTGCATACCTTGTTTCCAAGGCCTAAACTGCCTGCTGATTGAAAAGAGCCTGGAGTTTGAGAGCCCTGGTCTACAGACTGCTTCAGCCCACTCCGAGCCACACCCCTGCGGCTACGCGGTCAGACTGACAGTATAAATCATCTCAGTTTCGTTTCCTGCGCTGGTTACAGGGCCACATGCCATTTTACAGGCCTGCCAATGCTCCCATTAATTTTGTCTCCCACCCCTGCCTCTGTGTGTGAGGTCTGAAAACCCACAGGCCAAAAACGCAAATAACGGTGGCGTGCAGTCTTCACATATAAACTGGTGGTTCTCATTCCTTGTTCTAATATTGTAGAGTTCTGTGTCTGTCAGTATCAGCAGTTTGCTGCAGGGCCATGAATGAAAATACTGAACAAATGAATCAACAGTTTAGCTGTTCAGTTTAGCTGACGGAGGTTAAAGTGAACAGATCAAGGCTTTTAAGTTTCAGTCTGCTATATCTTTCCTCTTTTACAAAAAGTGTCCCTGCCAGTACATCTTTAAAAGAGCGACACAAATAAAAATTAACTGAATGGAATTTACAGCTTGCAGTGGTTGAGTTGTATGTGGGCATAGACATGTGGTGTAGACTGACTAGCTCATTAAAACTAGCAGCGGTTGAGCCGTGTTTGGGTATATAAATGTAGTGTAGACGGATTACCTCATTGAAAAGCTCATTGAAACTAGCAGCGGTTGAGCTGTGTTTGGGTATATAAATGTAGTGTAGACGGATTAGCTCATTGAAAATCTCATTGAAACTAGCAGCGGTTGAGCTGTGTTTGGGTATATAAATGTAGTGTAGACGGATTAGCTCATTGAAAATCTCATTGAAACTAGCAGCGGTTGAGCTGTTTGGGTATATAAATGTAGTGTAGACGGATTAGCTCATTGAAACTAGCAGCGGTTGACCTGTGTTTGGGTATATAAATGTAGTGTAGACGGATTAGCTCATTGAAAATCTCATTGAAACTAGCAGCGGTTGAGCTGTGTTTGGGTATATAAATGTAGTGTAGACGGATTAGCTCATTGAAAATCTCATTGAAACTAGCAGCGGTTGAGCTGTTTGGGTATATAAATGTAGTGTAGACGGATTAGCTCATTGAAACTAGCAGCTGTTGAGCTGTGTTTGGGTATATAAATGTAGTGTAGATGGATTAGCTCATTAAAACTAGAAGCGGTTGAGCTGTGTTTGGGTATATAAATGTAGTGTAGACGGATTAGCTCATTAAAACTAGCAGCTGTTGAGCTGTGTTTGGGCATATAAATGTAGTGTAGATGGATTAGCTCATTAAAACTAGCAGCTGTTGAGCTGTGTTTGGGCATATAAATGTAGTGTAGACGGATTAGCTCATGAAAACTAGAAGCGGTTGAGCTGTGTTTGGATATATAAATGTAGTGTAGACGGATTAGCTCATTAAAACTAGCAGCTGTTGAGCTGTGTTTGGGTATATAAATGTAGTGTAGATGGATTAGCTCATTGAAACTAGCAGCGGTTGAGCTGTGTTCTACAGACACAGTATGTGATGTAGACTGCAGGATGTCGTACACGTTGCACAGGTAGGCCGTACCTGCAGAGTTCATGCAGTCCTCTACTGTAACGGCTGTGAACCTGTGCTCCAGGATGCTGCTCAAGTCCTCCAGAAAGTTCACTGACCCCAGAGGAGACTCAAATCTACCCTCATCTACAAGAAAACACAAAACTGTTCACTGTAATAGTCATAGCATAACTTCAATAAGTTGGTCTTTTTTGTGTAAATAAAGTAAAATACACTGCATGTAGCAGTGTGATACAGTTTCTGGCTTTCTCGATGCACCCAGCTGATCAAAGCCCTGGGAAAACAGACTCACCTTGCCGCTTGGCCTTGAGGAAGCTGAGCAGGTAGTTACTGGTCTGCTGCAAAATGACGTTGTTGTCGCCTTCGTAGGTGCAGTTTGGATCGTTGTCATTTCTGAGGTCACCGAATCGACTCACTGAAAGACAACACACCTCAGAGTGAATTTCACACAGTGAAATAATAAACAGTGCAGTGAAATTAATGCGTTTCTAAACACTCTAGAATTGCTTGTTGAATAGTGAAGTAACAGTCCACAGTGCACAGTGAGATAATCACAGTCCACAGTGCACAGTTCAATATCACTGCATTTGGGACGCATGTAACACGTTGAGCTGAGTTAGGGATGCTCCCAGTTTTGATAAGCCATATTGTTCAAGGTGGGTATAATTCTTCTGATATTTCCAGATTTACCTTTCTGCAAATTCTCAAAATTGGTAAAAGTGGGCCGAGTGAGTTTTGGAAAAGCACTCTTAATTTAGAGACGTTACGTTACTCTCTGACCCAGACTAGCTGTGTGTAATGTAAGATGTGTGTCAGGCTGATTTATGTGATAAACAGGGTATGGATGCCCCTGCAGGAAGAGTATTGGGATAAAGGGAGGTTTAGGGAGGGAGCCTGGGACTCACTGGCCAGGTATCCGTGTCCCCCACAGGCCTCTCTGCACTCCTGGATGCAGCGCTGTGCTGTCCAGGAAGCCAGGGGTTTGATGGAGCAGGCGATGGCGTGGATCTCCCGGCCCAGCTCCGCCTGTAACGCGAACGCAAGAGGAGCTCGCTCGCTGGTCCGCAGAGCTCACGCACTCACAGCGTCTGAGCCTGGCTCAAATACGCATGCCAAACAATGAACTTGCCTTTCATTACACGACAAGGTTTTTAATTAAGAATTAAAAATGCTGATGCCTTCATTGGAGAGAAAGTACTTTCAGCTCAAGAAAAACAGTTATTGGAAAAACAAAAAACAAAAAAACAGCTGATCCCTGAGAATTTTCTGCAAACATGTTACTAACCAAAATTAATATTTAATTTTCTTCATTTGAATTTTGCTGGTGTTTAAAGGGTTCAAGTGACCCACGTCTGACTGGGATAAACTTCTGCTCTTTACCTGTCGGTCACTCGAGTCCTTCAACAGGAGCCCAACCTGGAACTCCACAAAATTCATGAAGAAAGACTTGGAGAAAGTGTTAATGGCATACAGAGCAGCCAGGTAGGGAATCAGCCGCCATTGCTGAAACAACAAAACACACACAAACAAACATAACTGCACATTTCAAGACTTAAACATATTAATGCTTAAATATCTGATCGTAACTGTAAACACAGAAGTCACAATGTCATGTCAAATCAAAGTTTCTGATCAATCAATCAATCATTAATGAACCAATCGATCAATCCATGAAGCAATCAATCAATAAATAGATCTTTACGTCCCCCCCCCAATGATACAATGGACACAACAACAGTTGAGGGGTACATTACCTAACATTAGAATTGTAATCTGAAAATCTCATTTTGAGGTGAACTGGCACTTCAAGTCTCTCAGTCTCTCTGTCTCTGGCTGTGTCCGAATCAGAGCCCTATATACTGCGCCCTGTCTCCTGCGTACAGTGCACTAGCAAAAGTGTGCCGTTTAATGTGCACTGTTTAGCACACGACATGCAGTGTGCAACAAATATCCACCATACTATTTTCCAAGCGTACTGTGTAAGTGTCGTAAGACGTGTCACGTGTTGTTTTTGTTGTACAACGTCAGCGAAGTCGCGCCTCATTTATTTTTTTTTAAACGAGGCTTCACCTCATATTTATGCGACCACAATGTTCGTGTACTTCTAGAAAAGGGGGCCCCCGAATATACCCAGCGAAACCCCAGAAGTAAGTGTATCATACGGGGGTTTAAAGTATACTATATTTAGAGAAAAATGGAAGGGTGCTGATTCGGACACAGCCTCTCTCTCACCTGCAGCTGGTACTCCAGCACTGGCACCTCCTCATCCTCAGTGGGGCCAAACTGGCGGCGGGTGGCGGAGAAGCGGATGGCCACCGTCATCGCCACCTTCAGATTGGCCACGGACATTCCCATGATCCCCACCCGGCCCCCCGACAGGGCGCCCAGCGAGGCCCCGAACCGTTTCTTTGGGTCCTGGGAGAGACAGATAAATGATGAGACGTGACCGGAGGCCATCGCCGCTGGGAAGCTCGACTTCGGCCTTCATCTCCCGTTTGTTTTCTCAAAGCCTTCTGTCCCAGCATGCATCTGTCTCTCAAGACCGACTGTGTGCTTTTAGGATTCGACCCAGCAAAGTTTGTTTGACATGAAAACACTCAGAAAATGCGTCCAGAGAAGTTGTGGAATCTAAGCCAGGGCGGTTTGCCTTATATATCCCCACAACGTGCCCATAGCCAAACCTAAGCTCCATCAGTCCCGTGTTAGGAAAGAGAGTAGGCCAATGTGAAGCGGTGGATCAGTTTGAATGACTTGCTGTCCCACACTAATGCAGAGAAGATTGGGGTTTTTTCCCCCAGCAACATTAACACACCTGGATAAAGATGACCTCACCTTGTAAGGAGTGACATACTGTCCTTCAGGTGTGACGTCTCCGGTCCTGTTGAGCAGGTTCTCCCGCGGGATGCGTACGTTATGGAACAATGCGAACCTGCAGTGCAAAAACAGCACTACGCACATGAGTAGAGCAGAGTGACGGTACTTCCTCGCACGCCATCACATTTAGCCAAAAAGAGTGCAAACTTGTAGGCAACGGCATCCGTTGTCCAAATCAAATTGTTTTTTGGCCTCCTTAGCTAGATGAAACATCCCAAAGCAAGGTAAATATATGCTACAGGAGTCAAGCTATGATCTAATAAAGATAAATGGCAAATAAGCTCGATATATCTTCCACACCAGCAGCAACTGTCAGGTACATCACCTCTGCTGTCCACACACCACCATTATTCTAGCTCTCCATCACCCAGCCGGATGCATCCTAGCTTTATTGATTTGCATTTCCACTGTACTGATAGCCATAGTCTGGCAGATGGATGTATGGAGTGGACACCCCCCAAAGTGGTGTGGGAGCTAAGTAACTCCAGGATGGATATAATGTCACTAACATTCATTCATTTCGTCTATATTTTCAGTGGTGATCTTTGGATTGAGGTATGAGCGAACCTGGAATTACATGAAGCAACACCAGTGACTGCCTAAACAAAATGATTTGAAGAATCCAATTTAAATGGAACAAATGTTCCAAGTTCAAGCTGAAATTAGCTCAATGAATATCAAGGTCCAGCTGTGCACAGGAAGTGACCTCGATGCTGCTGAATGTTGTGCGTGAGGTCGCTCTGTAGGCGACTAGCTCTTTCAGAATGGAGACGGTGGATAAACAGAGGCCAGACACCCAGTGCTACGCTGGACAAACACAAACAGCCGCACGGTCAGGCCGTGCAGCAGAACCCCCACACCATTCACTCTGGGATTGCCCAATCAAACCAGCTGCATCATTACGTAGGCCTGAATCAGACTTTAAAATCAAAATAACTTTTAAAATTCATATTATACAGAAAGAACCACAGGAAAAAAATACAATGACTTTGAGCCCAGTTGATTCTCTTGAGATTTTATGATTGTGAAAGCAAGCATACACTACCTTCGACAGGAGGATTTAGTATTGGTCATTCGAAGACCAATTGTTACCTTGCAAGTGACAAGGGAATTTAGATTTTAACCAATCAGTGGTGTGTGTTTAATGGGCTGCCAATCATGATTTAAGTGGTACTGGAGAGAGTCAAACAGGAGTATTTAGCAGTAGGCCTACAGCCTGCCTGCTCTCCTGTAACAGATGGCCTGAATACAGGAAAATTTGGCCAAACGTGTGGCTCCCCGGGCAAATACTGGGCCACTTCAAACCACGAGCTGTTTGTACTCTCTGCTGTACAGATGACATACAGTATTTTCAAACGGTGCCAGAGCATATTTTGTTACATTCTTCCTAGTTTCCTTTGGAATATGAACTGAAAGTCTTGAAAGGAATGGCCGCTTCCCATTTCTCTGCATCTGAAGACTCCGTGGTTCTACACTTGTTAACTTTGGAACACGCAAAGCAGCAGGAAGCAGAATATAAATATATACATTTAAATAATGGCTATATTAGGGTACCAGTGTTATTTTGAGGGAAAAGTCAGTCAGTATCACCCCTCTCTCATTACGCTTAACAGTACAGTGATGTTTTACGTTGTGAAAAAGATTTATCTGAATAATCACTAGTCGCGTGCACTGGATGACAACCAGCTGTGCAAAGAAACCTTTTCTGAAAACCCGAGGCGCAAGCTTCGAGCCTCACCGTCTGTGAGACCCAGTGAGGCTACACTGCCATCAAGTGGACATACCGAGTACTTCAGCTTATTTTAAACTCCGAAAGCTTAGTTATGACAGCCAATGCACTGGAGGACTTTGGAGCCAGACAGCTTGCTGGAGCTTGCTGGAGCAACTAGCGAGAGATAAAGCAGGATGCCCTGCCAACTGAAACCCCATGCGGCCAATCGAGTGGCCGCATGTTCCTCACACTGCAGCGCTATTGGTTACATCTGGACTCCATCCAACCAACAAGGCACACGACTAACTGGCCCAGGACACAGTCACATACATCGCCAATGAGAAGCCACTCATCCAGACGGCAGCGACCTGCTTTCAGTCTAAAGAAAGCAGCTTTATCAGTTTTTTTTCTCTTTCTATCTTCATAAGTAAGGCAAAGATGACTCACCCATTGTCTAAGCCATTCAAACCAATCTTCTTGCCCATATCACCAACCATCACTCCTGGCATAGCAAGGAGTGTCTTTGGATCCCTGACCTAGATACAAACAAAGCACAAGCTTGGATCTATTCCCTACTCGGCCCAGTAATACCCAGCTTTTTAACTTTATAACTGTACATTTTTCGTAATGTTATAAATTAGAAAAGAGGACAGTCCAGCACGCTGGTCTCAGTACCTGCACTACAAAGGAATGTAGTCCATGGCAATGGCCGTCCGGGGTATAGAGCTGTGCGAAAACCACCGTGTGGGTGGCACTCTTACCCAGGTTCCCCACCCAGAACTTAGCAGCTTCAAAGTCTGGGGAATTTATTACAAACTCCTGCAACAGAGGAATCAGGCTTGTTTTCCATCATTCATAATTCAGCCAATGAAGAAAGAGAAACTTGTAGAGAGAATATAAAAGAAAAATACACATCATCCAACATCAACAGGCAAGTGACTCATTTAATTAATTATTATGTTTAATTAAAATTAAAAAAAAAACAATATAAGTTTGCATGAATGGTTGCAGGCTACTATTGGTCTGGTGAATTTGCGTGCGTTGAATTAGTGTTTCTTTAATCGAAAGGAACACCAACATCCTGCTGAATTAACTTATTTGAGCTGAAGTCTTGTCCACAGATATGACTCTGGGAAATAAACTTGGCTATTCTATAGAAATAGTCCATGTTTACATTTCAAAATTTACATTTAAAAGTTTTTACTTTTATCTTATAAGTCTTTATACTGTGCTGTGAGATTGAATTACATGCAGTACACTATAAATGTTAATATGTACAGTGTTATACCTCATTTGTCCTAGGTAGATTGGGCAGTAGGTTATAGTGTAACTTCACCACACTAACCTGAGAACTGGGGTCATATGTGGCCGTTGTCCTCATTCCCCTTGTATTGGTACCATGGCTCAACTCTGTCAGAGCGAAGCTTCCAAACGTCTAGGTGGAAAACAACAGGAAATAAACTGCTTTGGCCCACTCACTGTCCAGTTTATGTCATGGTCAGATCATAATCTAAGCGCAAGTTAACTGAATTGACGATTCATTGAAAAATAGAACATGTTGATCTGACTAAAAACAGTGATTGGACTTAAAACAGATTTCAAGCTGTCAAAAACAAAAGCCATCAGACCTAAATCTTACCGTCATCTTTTTCACATCCTCAGCAAACTTTTCGTGTCTTTTGGATCCACTGTTGACTACTGTCGCACCAAACATCTGATAAATGAAACACAGACTGACCAACATGTTCATTCATCGGACAAAAAAAAACCATGATCCATCAGAAAACAGTGTTCGCTAACCTAAGACGACGGGCCTGTTGCAACTGAAACTTTGACAGTGATATTTCAATTGCCTTCAGTTTTTTTATTTTATTATTTGAGGGCTGTATACATCCAATTCCCACCCCAGACCGGAATGTCCAACTGCCTGCAACCGCAGCTGAATTCTATGCCCGAACCACCCTGCCAATTCGGGAGAGCTGTGACACCCTTGGTTCTCCGAAACATGCGTCGTTCCGCAGCTAAGCTCTTATAGAGCAGTGTCAGAGGAGGGACCTTTCATATGCAGCTTTGAATGCAGTCTTACGAGTACCCTTATCAGCCAGCGGGGGACGCCCAAGAGCGATCAAACACCCTGACCCGTCTAACTGAACCCTCCCATATCCGATGCCGATACAGGCGCAAATTACGCATTGCCCTGTGGAGCTACCAGCCAGCCACACGGTTCGGATTCGATCCGAGGCTATGAGGTTTACCCATGCACCACAGCATGGTGCCTTCACCGAATGGGCCATCCAGCAGCAAAAAAACACATATTAACATGCCTTTAGTTAAGTACCAAAAATATAACAAATAAGTTAATGCATCTGCACATTAATCCCTCAAGAAAAAACATGAGCCAGGCCCATTCATTTTTATTATTATTTATCATCACACTCACCGCTCTGAGCTGGGCTTTAAATCTTTAACATGAAGAGTAGGCTATCTTTTGAAATCGGCACAAAAAATTACTGTTCAACTCACAAAAGGAAGATCAATTAATTTATAAATCTGGATGAGTTGGTAATGTTGCATGCCTGTAGAAATACTGTAGGTGAACTTGTGCGACAAACCCATAACCAGCTGATGAAAGCTTGAAAAACTTAGGTTCAGACAGGTTCTTTAAAAAAAAAAAAAAGGCCTATATATCCTGGTTTTCTGCTAAATATGAAGTTTGGATCATCCGGTACCCACAATGCCCCAGTACAGACATGCTCACCTGCTGACTGAGGAAGAACTTGCCCGCTGTAGCCGAGTCATACATAGTCATGCACTCACTGAGCGCGGACGACTTAAGGGGGTTCTGCATCATTTCATCTTGGGTGAGGAGGTTGTACTTCAAGAGCTGCTTATAGCGGAAGAAGGTAATCTCTCGAGCTTTCTGCAGAGAGATATCCTCTCCAGGACTTTGAGCGAAAGCGGCGTCATTCTCCAGAACCCCAAACACGCGTTTCTGAAGAGGAGGAGATGACATGACAGATTAGGCCCATCAGACCTCGCCACTAACATCATAACAAAACGTTTTTATAAACCAGATTGTAATTACTTCCTACTGTTCCACTGTAGCTGGCCAAAACACTAACAGCATTACACAAATTTGAAGTATGACACTCACCGGACTGTTTCATTCTTGTGGGAAATGACATGCTATCAATACTAATAATTTAAAATGTATTTTCCATAGGTAAGGGCCTGGGGCACCTGTGATCTTTGTGCAATGTGTACATGTCAAAAACATATTAATGATGGCATGTCCCAGCAATCAAGATTTGTTTCCTGTAGCTTTCAGGTCAGAAACTGAATTTCAGCTGCTGAATGACCTTCTACCTTTTATGGACAACTGGACTTCCTGACTTTCTCATCAAGCATTAAAAAAACATAGCTCTCGTCAAAGCCAGCTATGAAACACCCGGCTTAATTTCCAAGACAGGCAATTTACAACAAAAAAAGTCTCAATTAACAATAGTTTGTTTCAGACTGTTTCAGCAACAATAATATTTATTTACTCATTCATTTTTACCTTAAATGCTATTATATCTTCACCCTCTAGAAACATGACCATTTCCTTCCAGTTGAAGGAAGCGCTTCTTCTATATACATCTAGAGGTCCACTGGGGAGATCTGGAAGATCCATGTCCATTTTCTCAGACAGGGTAAGCTTATCTTCTGAGTAATTGCTGGCCACACTCATCTCCAAGGCACTTTGTCCTTAGCAGAAAACCAAATCAGTGTTATTAGTAATCAAAGTTTAAAGACAAACCCTAACGTGAACAAACAAAAAAGCTCGTCGTCTAAAAGGGTTTCCAGAGAAAATATTTTCTGTCGCTTATTCACACCTTGTAAACAGTCGGAAGTTAGTGACATTACCTGCCAATTTAACTGACAGTTCTCGTAAATTAAAAGGAAATTAGCTAATTTAAGCCTTTGTCCGAATAATCTAGTCACAGTTAAATTCAAGGCATCTACCAAGCTAAACAGACACTCACAATTTGGTTAGCTAAAGTTAACGTTAACAATCGAACATGCGTCTCCTTACTTGGCGACACTACTTTGTTGCACAAACCCGCAATAAATCAAAGTTCATTGCCACTGGCTGAAGTCTTTGCTTTCCAGCAGCTAAGTCCGCTAGCTTGTGTATGCTTACACTCGTAATAATAACAATTTAAAAGACCACAAATGCACTGTCCGTCCGGGAACACTTTTAACGCAAAAACAACATACCCTAAGTCTCGTCAGGGTTTGGACAATAACTTTATAATAACAATTTGGCAGCGGTGGAAATCCAGGGGACATAAAGTAAAAGTCCTCCCCAGTATTGTGCTCCAATCACCTGGATTTTCTAATTAACATAATTATTCAGCAAGGAGGTAGAACTAATTAGTGAAATCAGCTGGCTGAGTCTATGGGTGGAAGAAACACGTGGCAGGACTTTTACTTTATGTCCCCTGGATTTCCACCTCTGCAATTTGGTCGTGAAACTACATCTAGTATGACGTTAGCTCTTAGTGTAACAAAGTTGAAGCTTGCTACTAGCCTACTTATGCTACCTTGCCAGCAAAGATGAGCAATATAACGTTAGTTGACTAAATGTCCTATTGATTTAGAATAGCACAATGAAACTAAAGCAATACCATAATCAAACACAAACGAAATATATACTTGCTGACATTACCTCTATTGGAGCCTGTCAATATGTCAGGTTACATTCGACGTCAGTTTCCCTTTAATAACCCGTCCCTAGTAAATTACGACATAATCATGAGACGGATATAGCGAAAAAGAAGCCTACGTCACCACAGTGCGCCGTGAGCATCCTAAATAGTGTATGATTGTGCAAAATATATAATACTAAATAATGTCTAAACTTTCCGAAATTAAGTTCAAGGCCAGCTGTGATCTTATGCCTCAAGGGTTTTGGTCAGCCATTGATGTGTGGATAAATAAGCCTCATGTTCTGAATAAACGACTGTGTGGAGTCAAAGTGGAGGAGAGCAGGGAAGTGGATAACTTGGAACTTGAAAACATTTTTTCTGCCCTTTGGGATAACGCCACGGAAGACCTAAATTATGTACTTTCTTATTTGAACGCCGGCGTCGAGTCGGACATTCAGATCCATGCGAATGAGAAGGGACATTGGTGTTTTGGAGTAAGGACAATGGTTCCTAAAGTCAATTCTTATGGCGCTCACTTGCATAAAGAAATCATCCTGAAAGGTAACGTTAATTGCTTGAATAACTTGGATCACTAGGCTAAGATACAAGGAAAATATTAGGTCTGTTGGACAATTGGCTACCTATACAAGTTTAGATATACGTGTTGCAACCATAGACCGTAGACTGTAATGTTGAATACAAAATGAAGCATCTCGTTTTATGTTACCTGATTTCTTTACAGACGTTTCGAGACAGTGTGTCACATTTTTACCATTTGAAGAAAATGAAGACGGATACACTGTTCCAAAGAGAAACAACTTTTACCGAATTCAGCTGGAGGCAGAAAACAGTGAAGACTGGTGATTTGCAAATCATGTCTTCGGACTAAGTTCTCCGATTTAGTTCTCACACACAATAGGGAATGTGCTATACGATACATTACGAAAGAAATAATACAAACTGTAGTACACACAACTACAATTTATCCGTTCTGCAAAGCACACAGCAGCATCACCATGTAGTGTATGCAGTGCATAGGGCCTGATTTACTAAGCAATTTTAAACCTTTTAGCACACGCAAAACCAATAACATCACTAAGGATTAGTCATGGTATTTGTTTTGCACCAATCAAATGGTTTGTTGGTTAGGTGCTAAAAGGTTTTACATATGCTAAAGGTCTTAGGAAATCAGGCCGATAGTGTTCAGTTAACAGGATATTTTTATTTTTTATTTTTTTATCTGCCCTTCCTTGCCTCGGCCTTCCAGTTCACAAGAAAGCTGCTTTTATGTTTATTCTCATTTAATACCAGATATTTAAAATAATTGGAATAATTACTATTTAGTATGTTGTGACTATGCAACAGAAGGGTGTCTCTGAGCTGATGATGTTCGAGATGGCGTGAGTGAGATCAATCCTCAATTTCCTGTCTTTTTTCCAGGTGCATATCATTGTCCGCCTTGCGGCAGGACGGCTGGTTCTCAGACGGAGTGGTGTACCGCAAATTGCCTTGGGTGATAGGGGTGCTCCTGCCCAAACTGGCCCAGTGGTCTACTGAGAGCAGGCAGAGCGAGTTCAAGAGCACCCTGTCCCTTATTCCAGTGGAAAAGTACAGCGTCATGTACCAGAAGCTGAAGGAAAAGTACAAAGAGATGGTGAAGGTGAGCTGGTGCTGAATAATACAATGTATTAGATAGCAGCGGTGTAATATTCACATGGGCTGGGGGTGGGTTTGTCTTTGCTGTGCATTCGATTATTTGCTTGATTGCAGTGCTTTTGCTGTGGATGGTAAGTGTTGGTTTAATTTCTTATGTTTGCCAATATTTCTGTGTGTTCTAGTATTCTAGTTATAGTTTAGGCATTTACTTATTATAACATCATCTCAAGCTTGTCTGATGCTGAAATGAACAAATAAAAGTGGAGAAGTATCAATTTTGTTTTAATTTTCTTTATGGTCTTATTCAGAGTTAAGGACAAAGTGCTACAGTGGTTCGATTGACAAATGAAAGTGAAGCATAGCTTAGCCTATGTTAATTCTCTATCAACTGCGGATATTACCTTTTGTTTTCTTTTGAAAATGAAGTTAATTGAAAACGTCTGCCCCAGGTTTGGCCTGAAGTGACTGATCCGGAGAAATTTGTTTATGAGGATGTGGCCATTGCAACTTATCTACTGGTATGTTTGGCTTATTTCTTCTTTAAGTCTAAAGCTTTTGTGAATTCAGTGACATCACCATTCTGTTTTCCAAATCACCTGGGTTAGTGCAGTGGTTCTCAAACTCAGTCCAGGCTGTGTATGCCGGTTTTCATTCCAACCACAAATGAAATTCCACTATTTTAAAAAGCTCTTCTTAGGGTATTATTTACCCTCTTAAGCAACATTATGTCAGAAATGGCTATGCATGCCATGAAGAATAAAAGTCCTGTGTTTACTTTGTGCTATATTGCAAAGGATTACATAAGTTATAAAAATTAAAGACTGAGGTGAATCAAGAGTCCCTGAATAGGCCTTACATTTTACAGTAGATTTACCCTATGAACACTGGATTAAAGGTATTTGATTACAACATTCAAATATGGCTATTAGAAGTATAAAGATTGTCCCTAGCCAGTCCTGTGACTATATATGGTCAAGGTCATCTAAATATTAATAAGCTGCATCTCCACTTCTTATGTTGTGCATATGAAGTGCTATCCCCTAAGGAAAAAAATTACTTTGGTTGTAGTGACTCTTTCGACTTAAAATGACCTTCTTTTCTTTCCATACCCAGGTCCTCTGGAATGAGGAGCGTGCTGAGAAGAGATTGACTGCTAAACAGTCCTTTGTGGATCTGGGATGTGGAAACGGTCTTCTTGTTCACATACTAAGCAATGAAGGGGTTTGTTGAATGTAGTAAATTTGTGTGCGCGCAGCTATTCTCTGAGCGAGTACCAGTATTAGTCCGACCTACATCGCCATGAACTCGCCATTAACATGACCTCCGTAGCAACGACCCTGAATCAAGCATTAATTAACATATGCTAATACGGTGCGGAATCAGTTTCATGGTCCAAGCCATAAATGAAATGGCCCATTTATTCTGTGCATGGGATGGCGGTTTATCTTTCCAGCCACTAAACACGCGTGGCATCAAATTACTGTGAGGTAAATTTAGCAAAATTAATTCCTGTACTTTGACGTACTGCACATTGCATTTTGTTCTTACCTAGAGTGGCTTACAAAGTAAGTGAACAAACTGTAGGTTCATCCACTTGAGCATACAAGTCCCAGGCCAGTGAGTGTTAATGCAGTATCACTAAAGCATTAAATACAGGTTAACTATCACTAGCGATTAATTACTATTGCAAGCTTTTAACTCTTGCTACTTGCTATTAACTGCTATTAACTATTAATTAGTATACTTGCTCATTTAATTAACGATGTTTTTTTTTTTTTTTAAATAACTATTAATCAGTGTAAAACAAGAGCTTTCAGATTTGCGTAGACCATATCCCAGTCAGATTGTTTTTTGCTCTGATTTGTGTAGACCATATCCCAGACAGATTGTTCTTTGCTCTGATTTGTGTAGACCATATCCCAGACAGACTGTTCTTTGCTCTGATTTGTGTAGACCATATCCCAGACAGACTGTTCTTTGCTCTGACTTCTGTAGACCATATCCCAGACAGACTGTTCTTTGCTCTCATTTGTTTACCAGCACCCTGGAAAGGGCATTGATGTTCGGAAAAGAAAAATCTGGGACATGTACGGTCCCCAGACACACTTGGAGGTAAGAGTGAGGCTTCAGGTCCTGTTCCATTTGCTTCTCTGTCTGATCGAAGATAAACTGCTCGCAGTTCCATAGATTGGTGTGTATGTGTGCTTTCAGAGCTTTGTGTCAAGGAGTTAGACCACTCCTTGAAATTTTGACATTGAAACATAGACAGCGTTTCATATATAGTGAACATGCAGGTTGTTATGGGAAATGTCAGTTGTTTATCAAGTGGTGCAAGTTCTTAACACCCTTCTTTACTCTATCATAGCATGTAAATGATTCATGATGGGGAACAATTGACAGATAGTCGATGCATCTTTGACCAAAAAAAAAAAATAGTTTGGTGATGGATTCGCAAATACAAAATTATCCTCACGCCTTTCAGTTCTGTGAAAGCTGGACCAGGCTGTGTTAAATTATTAAAAATTTAATTGCATCTGCCATCTTTGGTATAATTTTTGTCCTCTGCTTCTATTAAAGGAAAGTGCAATCACACCCAGTGATAGCTTTTTGTTCCCCGACGTAGACTGGATGATTGGAAACCACTCGGACGAGCTGACACCATGGATACCTGTTATATCTTCAAGGCGAGTAATAACACAATGTGTTTCAGCAGCACATGTGCATTTGCCAGCTGATCTCCTGACTTTTTTTTTTTTTTGGAGAATATTGTTTACTTAAAAGAAGCATTTCACGTGTTGACCACTAGGTGGAGTTGTTCAATTTAGTTCCCAGAAATTACATTGGCTTTTGCTTGAAACATGTACCATCCTATACTGCTGTTTGACGTTACTATGGTGGAGACACACTTTTCCTGTTTGCCCCCATTATGTAACTTAGCATAAGTTCATTAGCACAACATGAGTGGCTGGGGGTTTTACTAAAATGTGTGCCTTGTTCAACGCGACTAGCTGTTACGCTCTGCCTGACGCGTGTTCTGTATCCTTAGGTCGTCTTACACCTGCCGTTACTTTGTTCTCCCGTGCTGCTTCTACGATTTCTGTGGGAAGTACCAGCGACGGCAATGCAAGAAGTCCCAGTACAAGGAGTACATCGACTTCATCTCCGAGATCAGCTCAGTGTGTGGCTTCAGCGTGGAGGAGGACTGCCTCCGAATCCCGTCCACCAAGCGGGTACAGTACCTCCAGAGAACTCCTCCTCAGTGACCCCGTACCTCGGGCGCGTTGCGTGTTACAGAACACAAGAACCTCCCTGGTGACGCGCTGTCTGGGCTGGTGACAGCTGCTTGGGTTGAGTCTCACAAGCAATGGCATTTGGAGTCTCACGTGCGATGGCATTTGAGTCTCACGAGCGATGGCGTTTGGAGTCTCACGTGCGATGGCGTTTGGAGTCTCACGAGCGATGGCGTTTGGACTCTCACGAGCAATGGCGTTTGGAGTCTCACGAGCGATGGCTTTTGGAGTCTCACGAGCGATGGCGTTTGGAGTCTCACGAGCGATGGCGTTTGGAGTCTCACGAGCGATGGCGTTTGAGTCTCACGAGCGATGGCATTTGGACTCTCACGAGCGATGGCGTTTGGAGAATGGTTTTGGCCCAGTTTGCCCTTCAGCACTGAAGCAGCAAGCCTTTGCTCACAAGACTTGAGCTTCCACATGTTTATTATTCATGTGTTGAGTCCTTTTTCCCCCCAAGTGCTGGTACTGGGGCTTATAGTGTGTTGTGAACACACACAACTCTCAGGACACAAGCCCGAACAGACAAGCGGTTCGGGACGGCCCGGCCACCGCCTGTTTTCCGCCTCAGGCTGAAGACCTCTTTAAATGCCATCTTGACTCAACAAAACCCTGAACTCCTAGCATTTGTTCTGGGATAAGTACGCCTACTTGTCCTACATTAACGCCATGCCCTCTGATCCATTTACTACTTAAAATGTTATGCTTTCCCAAACTCCCTGTCGCACCTGCCATAGCACTTAATGTTATGTTGTAGGTGTATGTAATGACTTCCACTATCAATGGTGAGACTGTGAACATGACATTGTCTCTGGTCCTTGTCTAAACCTGCATGTGTGCGCGTTTGTAAGTTACTCTCTAGGAGTATCTTCTAAAGGCCTAAATGTAAATGCAAATGAATCTTGCCATTTTAGGCCTGTGAACGGCGCTGGGGAAACCTGGGGACAGATTCATTAACATGTTAACTGTGCTGAGGTAACACAAGCGCGATACCTCGGAAGCTCGAGCCGTAATGGAGGGCTCTGCATCAGTTTCTGTTTTATCAGTAAAGCTAGGTGCAATTGTTAGGTTGTGGCAGAGATTGTATAGTAAAGAGATATGCCAACTGCATGAATATCATGTTTCACCTCTAGGGCCGACTATGAGCACTAAAACTGGGCTAAACAGAGGAGAATGAATGGGGGTCAATGGAAGTTTTTTTCCAGAAACCCAAATCTATAAGACATAATAATTTTTTATTGTAAGTTGGAGAAAGTTTGCAGACTGCAGATAAGAAAGAATGACAACTATTTGGACGAACAAAGTACTAGCTAGTACCGGCGAAGATCACCTTATATCTTACAGACAATCTGGTTTTAACAAGAATCTTCTAGAAGCTTCTAGAGAATATATGGTTTTACTGAGCAGGCGAGAGCTACTGGCTAGTTGGCTACCATTGACTGAGGTGCCGTCGGTAATGAATATTCATGAACCGGCGAACTCATCAACATTGCGTAGCATCAATGCTAGTGGAAATGTTTTGAAAGTGAGATCTTAACACAACCATCGATTCCATGTTGACATATAATTATGTATTAATTATAAGCATTAGGCAGTGTAACATTGCCAGTAATAATCCAGTTCCGTAAAAATATTTGAAATGGACTGTGATGATAATTTTACAGCATTTAGCTCCATTCACGTTCATGTATTCTTCCAGACTGTACTCTGTTTAGCAGTGCCTTAGCACTGCCCCCTGCTGCTCAAAGACTGCCATTGCACTTTTTTTCCCATTACATTGCAGTCATTGAAGTTGGCAAGGCTTTCTCTCTCTATGGGCTTTGGTTGTGGCTTGTTGAAATGCAGTCTTGTGCCAATTTTAAGAGCGGGGCATCGATAGCTGGGAGTGTGGTGAGGGAGACTGGGTTTCTAGGAACTGCTATAGCACTGTATCTGCCCACCGTCCCCGTCACATTTTGGGTTTAAGCAGCACCCGTATCCTCTGGCGCCCCCTGCAGGTGTGCCTGATTGGGAAGACCAGGAACTACGAGCCGGCCAGGGAGACCCAGGTGGACGAGCTGAGGACCCGGTACATTCAGGACCGGCTCTCCTGTTCCGCAGGCCCGGCGAGGGTCCGCAGAGAGGAGGAGGAGAGCCGAGCCGATCGGCCGGTTCTGGAGGCCCGAGGGGACTGGGGGGAGGGATTCCAGCCCAGGGAGAAGGTCCAAATCACCCGGAACTGTACCAGCCTCCCCCGAGACTTCATCGACGGCATCGTGCTACGCGTGGGACGCGCGCTACTGGCGCTCGACCGCGAGGACTCGCCCCACAAAGACGCATGGAAACGAGGAGGTAACCGCCCGCGCCGCGCCCGCGCCACGCCCGCTATTTCACAAACACGATGTACACAGACGGTCAACCTTGGTCCTGCTGGACGCAGCCTATGCTGGGTTTTGTTGCTCCTCAGCACGTGATTGACCAATTGAAATGAATGCCATTCACTCGCTTCGCCTGGTTTCTTGGGTCTAAACTGGCGACTGATTTTAAGGGGAAAAGGGGTTTCATGTCAGGGGAGATTGTGAAAATGATACAGTACTTTTTGAAGCTCAGTACAAACGGTCTTGCTCATCTGTTGGGTGTAAATGAGAGCCTGCCGTTGTTTTGTCCGTCAGACATTAGATGAACAACGGCAGCTTGCTACTGTATTAATGGTACCCTGAAAAAAGAGTGTAGTAAGAAATCTTATGTGCAATAACACTTCAGTCTCTCAGTCATGCAATTCTTGACCTCACAAAGCAGATGTACAGAATCTCAGCGGGAATTTGCTGCCCTGAATTTGTTTACTTACCCAGAGACCACTGCAGTCATTACATTACATTACATTACAGGCATTTAGCAGACGCTCTTATCCAGAGCGACTTACACAACTTTTAGCATTTATTTTTATTATTTTTTTTTTTTTTACATATTATCCATTTATACAGCTGGATATATACTGAAGCGTTAGGTTAGGTACCTTGCTCAAGGGTACAAAGGCAGTGTCCTAGCTGGGAATCGAACCTGCAACCTTTCGGTTACAAGGCCAGTTCCTTAACCGTTATACTACACTGCCGCTCCCAAAACGATTTTTCACGTCATGCAGTACGATACGATTCACAAGTTATACCCACAACACTGCTACACAGCACTGCCTCTCCACTATAGGCCTGGTGAACACAGCGCAATTCAGAGGGATAAACACGCCCACTTTAGGGGACTTGTCCAATAATCCCGCCTTCTCATCAACTCATTGACGGCAGTGATTCAAAGAAGTTCAGAAACTTGAGACAGAGGGAAGTGGTCGAATAGTGAGAGGAGGCGAATGTCTAATACGTCACACTTCCACAAACCACCATGTGAGTGTGCGACTGATGGCTACCCTGGTACACCCATCGCTGCTACGATGAATCCTGTTCCAGATGGTAAGGCAGGAGTGTCACAAGATCTGGCCGTCTGCTTTTCGAGGCTAGTCTGGTTGCTACCATCAGAAGAAAGGCCAGGAGATGAGTCACTCCAGTTTTACCCACAGTACCGCGACAGTAGCCTGGTCTCAAATGCGCCCTCTGGTGTTCAGCCCTGGCATGTGCACGTACCCTGTTATTGAATGCACTCTCTGGCTGACCCTGCCAAGAGGTCCTGCCCTACCTCCACCCCGTACCACGCCCGGCGACCTCACTCTGACCCCCCACCCCCTGCCTTTCATCCTCCGTACCAACCCCTTCCCTAATTACACTCGCTTGGGTTATTACACTCACAGCTGATGAGATCAGCTGGGCTGAAATTGGCTGATAAAAAGGGCCCTGCCAGGGATGAGATGAAATGGAGGAGGAGGAGGAGGAGGAGAGCGGGAGAGAGGGACAGGAAGATAGAGAGGGTCAGTGGGGGAGAGGGAGAGTGAGAGCAAGTGGGAGAGAGGGAGAGGGCAAGAGCGGGATGAAGGGTAGAGAGGGACAGTGGGAGAGAGGGAGAGGGCAGGAGGGAGGGAGGGAGGGAGAGGGCAGGAGGGAGGGAGGGAGAGGGCAGGAGGGAGGGAGGGAGAGGGCAAGAGCAGGATGGAGGAAGGAGGAGAGGGAGAGAAGAAGAGAGAGGGGGAGGGAGACCGGTAGAGAGAGAGGGACAGTGGGAGAGCGGGAGAGGGAGAGCAAGTGGGAGGGAGGGAGGGAGGGAGTGAGAGGAAGAGAGAGGGGGAGGGAGACCGGTAGAGAGAGAGGTAGAGGGGAAGAGAGAGAGGGAGGGAGACCGGTAGAGAGAGAGGGAGAGGGGAAGTGACAGCCAGCCGCCTCAGAGGACCTAGATGGCTGTATGAATTATGCACTCCTCCATGCATTATGCGCAGATCGATTTGCACTGAGGTATTTCAAGAAGTTTCTTTTTTTCTTTTTTCTTCTTTGAAGCGGACTGGTGCAGGTTTAAGGAAGGAGGTGTGGAACTTTTTTCGGCTCGTAAATCACAGCAGATTTTTCCAGAAGCAACGCCCGGCACACGTTCGATTAAACCCCACATGCTCACGCAATCGGTCATGAAAAAAGTTAATCTAGTCATCTAATAAAGTTTGTCTCGGGCCTACTCTGATGAACCATGAACTCCAGACCTTTTTTGTTGTTGGTGTTTGTGGGAAGCATTGCCTTTTTCTACAAGTCATCTCTCTGAATGCCTATTCAGAATTCACTGGCACAGAACAGCCAATGGTGGCCACAGTAAACTCAAATTCTTAATGAACTGATATCCTCAAACTGCCGCAGGAATATTAATGGCTACCTCACCGACCGCTGTAACTGGCCACGTTGTTCTTCAGCGACGATTGTCAGAGGGCTTCAGAAAATGTCACACACGACACTTGTGTTGTTCAGGATAGTGCTTTATCTTGTCAGGGGGTGATAGTGCTTTATCTTGTGACATCGGGGGGTGATTCAGTCACATGGTTACATTAATAGCCCTGTGGAACTACTGATGAGGAAAAAGAGCTCTTATTTTATCTATGGTGAGAAGAACTGATTATGGTCTATTAATATTGCACTAAGGGTCTACCTATAACCTAATTAAGGACGGTAATGGGCTGTTCAGTTTTACAGGTGGATGTCCGACGCTGGAGCCTTTTCGGCACTATAGCTGTGCTCCCATCCGGGGCCAGGCTGTGGACTGTACATGTCTGTTTACGCTGCGGTTGTTTTTATTGAGGTTTATGTGATTATAGGTCCTTCCTGCTCTGTTTTTCTAAGCTGTGTGCCACAGGATCTCCAGGAAATAGAAGGGAAGTTCTCTTCCTGGTGTTCTCTGATGGTAGACTATCTCTCACAGCTTGTGCTGCCAGTTGTGTGAGCCATGAGCTCACCGTGTGTGTGTGTGTGTGTGTGTGTGTGTGTGTGTGTGTGTGTGTGTGTGTGTGTGTGTGTGTGTGTGTGTGTGTGTGTGTGTGTGTGTGTGTGTGTGTGTGTGTGTGTGTGTGTGGGAGGGAGGGAGGGAGGGAGGGAGCTGGCTGCTGACTGCTGTGAGCTTACCGTGCATGCGGGTGGGTGTGCGTGTGCACTGGCTGTGTGTGTCAGTGCAGTACAGTGCTCCCATTTTAGGAGCCGTTGCTCCTGAAATTTGGTGTGTGATAACAGGAAAAACTATTTGGGAGCCTATATACTAATTGGGATGCATTAGTGTGTAGTTAGTAGCACATGTGCTCCCTGTAAAAAATGTAACATAGAATCGTGTGTGTGTGTGTGTGTGTCTTTTCATTAAATAATCTAATAATAGTAATAACACTCATCATGTCAGAGCCCGACAAGCTTAACCCACCTTCTGTCATGGCTATGCCTGTGAGAAACATATGCACACAGCTGATATGAAATTCCTGTACGTATTTATTATTTTACTCTATGCCCTAACGTGCTCACTCAACCAAAGTTCCTGCTTTCTTCCTCACGGGACCGCCCTTACAGGCCTTAGAAGTCTTCCTCACAGGACCGCCCTTACAGGCCTTAGAAGTCTTCCTCACGGGACCGCCCTTACAGGCCTTAGAAGTCTGTAATGCAGGACACTGACTATGGAGATGGGCGTGAGTGCTTGTACACGGCCTCTTACGCGTTTTACTCCAAAGGGCGGTTTGTTTGATTTCCCCGTTATTATCGGCTACTTGCGATTAATTCGGGGCTCTGTACCTTATGTACGACACCTGCATGGCCTTTTTTCAGCAAACGGTCTTGCTCGTTAAAACTAAGACCTTTTCCGTAGCTTCAATAAGCAGGCCTTTACAATGGCTAAGTAAGCTCAAATGGATCTTTTGGCTATTCACAGCAAAGAGTGCACCTTCAGGTAAATCCCAACGACACTAGTCTATTATTATTTTACTTCCTATAGAGACACTAACGCCCGCATGCTGTACTTCAGAGGGATACTACCTAACTTCAAAAGCTAAAAAATATGCGCAGGAGGGGCCCTTCTACTACGCCCTCGGCTCACCCTGCCTACACCCCTCCAGCTCACCCTGCCTACACCCCTCCAGCTCACCCTGCCTACACCCCTCCAGCTCACCCTGCCTACACCCCTCCTTTCCCTTTTCTCAAAGAATATTCCAACAAAGCCACTTCATCAAATTTGCCTCCACTTGATCAATTACAGCACAGCCCTACTGTGATTACAGTTTACTACTGTTATTACGAAGTCAGTTTGCACACACTTGACTACTTACAGCGCAGTGTGATCTGTCTACACATAGAGGTGGCCCCGTTGCATCGTCACAGGTAGATTCCGTTCGGTTCTAGCCTCTATCTATGCTGACTCAGGTCAGAACAGCAGATACAGTGCGTCTATGCTGACCCAGGTCAGAACAGCACATACAGTGCGTCTATGCTGACCCAGGTCAGAACAGCAGATACAGTGCGTCTATGCTGACCCAGGTCAGAACAGCAGATACAGTGCGTCTATGCTGGCCCAGGTCAAAACAGCAGATACAGTGCGTCTATGCTGACTCGGGTCAGAACAGCAGATACAGTGCGTCTATGCTGACTCGGGTCAGAACAACAGATACAGTGCGTCTATGCTGGCCCAGGTCAGAACAGCAGATACAGTGCATCTATGCTGACCCAGGTCAGAACAGCAGATACAGTGCGTCTATGCTGACTCAAGTCAGAACAGCAGATACAGTGCATCTATGCTGACCCAGGTCAGAACAGCAGATACAGTGCGTCTATGCTGACTCAAGTCAGAACAGCAGATACAGTGCATCTATGCTGACCCAGGTCAGAACAGCAGATACAATGTGTCTATGCTGACCCACGTCAGCGTAACACAGGATGGTGCGCCCAGCGCCTCCCTTTCTCGCTCTCCACTCGACCCTCACCGTCGTCCTAAACGTAAGGTGACCTCAGGAACATCCCTCGCCTCTGAACACCGTCAAATGGCCTGGGCCTGGCACGCGCCCAGCGCCCGCACCTCAACATCTAGTGATCAGCTTGAACCCAGTATTACCGCCGCCGGCTACCCGAGCCCATCACCATTAAACCCTACTGTGCCACTTCCTAGAGTCTGACCCCACAAGTCTTTGATGCTGGCTAAATATACAGAGCGTCCACTAAAATAGTCTCCTACAAAGCTAACCAGCGAGGGAGGGTAACCCGTAACAACGTACTCACCCTCGATCGCTGTGTCTTAGTGGCCCCACTACAGCAGTATCCTGTTTGTGATGCCTTGTTGATGTGGTGACGGAGAACCCAGGAACAGACTCCAGGAAGTCCAAAGATGAGGCGGTAACTGCAGGTCCAATAAGTGACAGTTTATTTCCCAGCGTGCACAGGGAGGGCACACCAAGGGCAATCCAGGAGAACTCTGAAGAAACGTCATGGTGCGCACACCTTTATGGACAACAACTGATGTTACACCCCAAAACGGAATTCACCAATTGTCACCGTCCACGCCAAACGCCGCCCCGTTCCTTAAGCGATGCCCCCCCGCCCCGCCGCCTGCAGTTTGCGTTCAAGCGCCTGTTATCATGCCGAGGGGCAGCTGACCTTCAGACAGTGGCGCCTGAAACGGATCGGTTCCCAAATATTAATAAGACGGCGATTGAAATGAAATGATAATTACGCAGGAGAAACGATAATTCAATCCTAAGAAGTCTGATACCCAGACCTGAGCCCCCGTCCTGAGATAATTTTTTTTAGGACCGTCCCATTGTCAGTGAACGTTTGTATATGATTATATAATCATGTCATTTGTGTATTTGCTTATATATGTGGTAGCAATGTCAGTGTAAGCTTACATGTTATATAGCATAAATGGCATAAAAGCATTCCAACTACCTTCCAACTATGTTTACATAGTCCTCAGAGTTTCAGCACGCCCCATTGATATATATGCCAAATTCACGAAGTTCAAATTCACATTACATTTTTTTACATTACATTCATTTAGCAGACGCTTTTATCCAAAGCGACGTACAGTAAGTGCATACAGCGACATCATCAAGATCACTACAGAACAGACAAAGCACATCCTTCCCATAATGTAGCAGCTATCCCTAGCAATGAACGTCGACTGTAGTTCACAGTAAGCTGTGGGCAAATCAGCAACACCACACTTCCATTCCAAATACTATTATGAACAATAATAAACAGACAGGAAAACACAGGGAACTAGTAAACAGGGAACTGATATTCCTAGGTGAGGATATCAGTCAAGGTGGAGTCTGAAGAGGTGTGTCTTCAGGCCTCGACGGAATGCAGGCAGGGTTGGAGTAGAACGTAGGGGAATGGAAAGTTCATTCCACCACTGAGAAGTTCACAATCTGGCATTAACGTCCTCAGCCTAACCATTAAAGGTGGTAATCCATAACATACTCACCTTTGTTGCTGTTTGATATTCTGAGGTCGAGATGTTGGAGATCCTGTTTGTGACGCCAGAAAACTGTTGGGTTGAGAAGAAATCCCCCCCTTGTCTTATAATGAGAGAGAGGCAATCCAGTCTGGAAAACACTTCACACTTGATCCAATTATAAGGGTCTTTATTTCTGCAGATAGAGTACGCCTGCCAACAGAGACAACACCCTACTGAAAAAAGCATTATTTACAGAGATCCTTTATAGATTATTTATATAAGGGCGACGTGTGTGTGTGCGTGTGTGTGTGTGTGTGCGCGCGCGCGCGCCAGTATCGAGGACAACCGCCGTAGGATTTGGAACATTCCGGCATGCGAGGTATTTGTATCTGGCTCACACGGTTATACAGTCATACCCTGTCATATGGAAGATACAAGCACTGTTGATCGGGACAGCCGGTGTATATAACCTGAAAAAAAGAGATATAATAAGAACAATAATATGGATAACAACATTAAACGTTCAATATGTGTGTGCAAGCGTGCCCGTATGTTGTTGCATGTTCATTGAGACCGACCTCCAGTCTGTCTCCCATGCCAAGGTGACCCTGATACACCTGTGGGGCGATGCCCACACACCTGTCTTACCCTCAGAGCAACACCTGCATGGCCCTTTTCCAGCAAACGGTCTTGCTCGTTAAAACTAAGGCCTTTTGCGTAGCTTCAATAAGCAGGCCTCTACAATGGCTAAGTAAGCTCAAATGGATCTTTTGGCTATTCACAGCAAAGAGTGCGCCTTCAGGTAAAACGAGACGCGTAAACGAGTCGGCGCCGGCCCAGTTTACACCGTGCACACTTAACGTCAGTGTGAGCTGCGCGCTCAGTTGTGTTTAAACATGGCCGAATCATGTGTGATGGTGTTAATTACCGCGCTGTTGCTGTTGGGTTCATGTCCATCAGAAAAGGATGACTCATCGGCGCCTTATTGCCATGGCAACGTGGCCGCAGCCTGGAGGTTGGCGTCAGTGCGGGTCTGCCACAGGGAGTACGATCCGATTGGTGGCGATGCTGAGGCTTTCACTTGCAGTTTGTGTGAGATATCCCAGTTGATTGGGGGGGGGGGGGGGTCACCATTACACCCTAACAGAGGGGCGGAAATGGACACCATCGCGGCACTATTCGTGACTTTGTTCACAATGCAGTTTAAAGTGTGATATAAGCTTAGCCACAATTCAGTTTAGCAAACTAGCCAACTTGCCATCTCTTGTAGCTTTGTTTATCCATGCAAAACAACCTCAGTCAGGAAAATGGAGGAAAATGACCTTTTTGTGTACAATACTCTGCCAGTTCTGCCAGTAATTGGCTCATATACAAGAGTTCATAAGGAAAATTAGCTTCTGTCAATTAAGTACAGCAATTTTCATGATCTCCAGAATACTGTACACTTAATTTAAAAAAGTAAAAACATTGAGTTGTCTTGGCTCTGCTAGAAATGAGGTTCAAGATGGAAGTCTTACATGACTTGTTAACAATATTGAAAATTCAAAAACACAAACTGAAAAATATGAACATTGTGATTTAAAGTTCAAAAAAATTTTGAAAATGAATCGACATTTGGACTTTTGTACAAAGTAATTGCATTGCCTAAAATGATTAATTCATGTTACATTTAATTGCTAGACGAAATTGAAGATTTTTTACGTTTTCAAAATGGATTGTAAACTGCAATTGTGATCATTTATAATGCAACACACCGTAATGTAATTCAATTAATAATTAATGTACATTATGTAAATAATAAATGCTCATATTTGGTAGCTACAAGTAACCATGAAACTATTTTCCAGGAATTAAAATAGTAGTGCACATTTCTGTAAAAAAAAAAGGGAAAATGAGGGACTCATTTTTGATGCTACTTCTCTGAACTATCAAAGGCATGCACCCTTTCCTTGCTCAAAACATTATTATTGAAAATTTCTGTTCAAAAATGTCTCTGCAAGCCATAAATGTCTTAATATCCACATTTATACAGTACTTTGACCTGCCTGTTTCATATTATATCCCAAAGCATAGAGAGGGGTAAATACAAGCTGTAGCATTAGTATGGTTTTTGACGGGTGGCCTGTGTTGTTGTGTTAGTTTAACACGCGCCAGCCGTACTTCTCTGCTCCAGCTGGAGTCTTAATACATTCTGTGTGAGCGACATCCTGTCAGCCAAACGGTGACCTCATACGTCCTCTCAGTGATCCCCCTCTGTAAAATATGGTAGCTGCTGGACCCGTTCCCAGATCTGTGCACCTTCCTTCGCTCTGTTTACGGCCCCACTGGGCTTGTATCTCAGAGATTCCACGCGGGCTCAAGTCACAACGTAGCCTCTTGGGATCCGGTTTCACTCCCGACGTGAAAGGAGCTTCCAGGCCGGGCCGGAGCTTTATTTTCGGAGTTTTGGATACGGAGAATGGCTCTGGCAGTACTCGCGCATTACGTAAGGCGGTGGAAACGGCCTCCCTTGTTTAATAACTCCCCCTCGGTCTTGTATTGAATGATGAACGGCCTGTGGGGAATGGCGCCTAGCAGCGGCTGCAGCGACTCGGGCTCTCATTTGCGAGAGGTGATTCGCAGAGGTGACGCACCCCGGCGATTATCTCAAATTGGATTTGATTTCAGATAACCAGTATCACCAGTATCACCAGTATCACTGTCCCAAGCACAAATTAACCCCACGCAATTTTCACCTTTAAGAGGTGTGGATGAAATTTGGCAGAGCTTGCAGCCGGCATCCTAAGGCCTGGTACATACTCTACGCAAGGAACATGAACGCCAACGCAGATTCGGGACATACGCGAGGTCTTTGCTTACATACTATATGCGCATTTACCGGCTTCTTTTCACCCTGTCCGCTAGTTGGCAGCCTTGGCTAATCTGGTTGGAGCGAGTAACCTTAAACCGGAAATTATTACTACTTTGTGTGTAGTCTGCAATTCTGCAGTTATTGAATAGTATTTACATTTAGCACCTCTAACGGAAACACGTGGAATTGCACCACACGTTTGCGTCGTGTTACAAAATTTGGACTGCACATTTTGCTACGCAAGAATGCGAGAAACGCCCCCTGCGTTGCTCTTTGTGTCGTTGCGCAGAGTATGTACCAGGCCTAAAAATCCAGACGCGCGCTGGAAGACGCACGTAGTGTTCTTCGTCTGTTGCACACCGCTGTTGTTTAGCCTTGTCGGCGCCGGCAGGTTTCGCCAAACGAATTGCGCGAAGATCCACCTCGAGGGTGTTTTCCGAAAACCGTCACCCCCCCCCCCCCCCACCACCACCCCCCTCACACTTTCTCGTTTTCCTCTGCAGGCAGCCTTTCTGTCAAAGAGGTGGCTGAGATGTTGGACAAGGAGACGCTTCAAACGCTGAAAAAGGAATGCGGAGGACTGCAGACACTTCTGAAAAACAACCACCAGGTGTTCAAAGGTACACAAGCTCCCAGCCATCCCAATGCTTATACGCCAATTTTACCAAATCGCTCTTTTTAATCCAGTTCACCCAGTCTGGATATGTTCATCTTGGTTCTGGCATCGTGTGCAGAATGGAATTTTGGTCATTTCCTGTTTGTCTTTGTTTTGAAAATGGGTTCTCTAGTCGGCCTTAACTTATCAACAATTTACAGTTATGCGCATAGAATAACATCTGATCTCACAGCAACATCTGCCACAAATAAGTGTTGCGGCGCGCTTTTATCAATTGCTTTTAGTTTATTCTTACGTTTATTCTCTGCCCAGAATTGATTTGAACAAAATGTCCTCTACTCCAAGGTCTTATTTTTCACTTTAACCATAAGTTTTTATTTTTATTTTTTTTATTATTATTATTATTTTTTTGATCCTTTAATCCTGTGTGTGGTCAGTTTTGGACATGCTACAATGAACAAGTATGACCGTTGTTGTGCCTTTTATGGCTTATGCCAGTCCACTGTCACACTACAGTTCCTAACAGGTCCTCCGTGCGGGGTTTCTACCACTCTGCTATCGAATGGATGTGACAGGCACGCTCAAATGCATGGACTCCCATTCATTTTATTTGGCATAATTGGACTTTCAGGGCAGTTTGGTTGAAAGACTTGTTTTTATCTTTTCTTCTTGTTGATCTTCCTCTGTTTTCCCTGTATTGACAGTATTCCCAATTTTTTTCATCCCCGTCTCAAATTTGGAAAATCCATAAGGCTCATACTGTAGTTGAGCTTTATCGTTCTATTGTAGTATAGTTTATGGTGGAATTTTATTTGTTTTATTTTTTTCCTAAATTTGGTATTTTCCTGTGCACTCAGTGGAGAAAGGCAGAGTGCAGATCCGGGACTGGAGGGTGGAGTCTGGCGAGGGGAGGTCCAAACCCCAGCCCAAGAGGAAGCCGTCGGGGGCGGAGAAGACCCGCCCCTGCTGGTTCCACACGCACCACCCGCAGGGCTGCTCCCTGCCCACAATGCACTGCGCCTTCGCTCACGGTCCCGACGACCTCCGACCAGACACCAGGCCCCTCAAGAGGCACAAGAACCAACCTACAGCGTCTTCGGCTCGTGGGAGCGTGTGAATATGAACTTCTTCTCCATTTCTTTTTGTTCGGGTCGCTCGGTGACTCATCCTGTTACCGTGACAGCGTGATCATACCTTGCCATTACCCACTGTGGCCACAGGGAGAGGCTCAGTTGGCTCTAGCATCCCCCAGGGAAGGGAGGTTTTCAGTCGGCAAGGATGGCAGCATCACGTCGCGCATCTGCGCCCCCTGCTGGTTGATCAGGGGGCTGCAATCTGTTCTGTTGAGCTCCATGTGAAGTGTGTCCTGATTGGACAACGTGGACTGCAACGGGCGTTAGTGTGTGAGTGTGACTGGCCATTCCAAACTTTTTTTTTTTGGTTTTATATTGCTATTATTTTATTTTTAAATTGAGATGTTCTGTTGCCTTTGTCGGAAGGTGCTTGGGGACTGGAATAATCTGAACATGGATGGACATACTGATGGGTATAATTTCCTTATACAACAATCTGTTCCCCCTTGTCCAATAAAATCTAGCCTGATGTAATGTCTTTGAGAATAATGGCTGAACCATACTGAAGAGATGAGCTGTGTTATGGGACATATTTATCCAAATGGTTTTGCTTTTTCTGGAACTCTCTTGAAGCCAAGAGTTTTAAAAAAATAAATAAATAAATTGGGGAAGTGTTGGGGCTGCATTTTGGATGACCTTTTGGCTATGAGATCAACCCACATGCTTCACACATGAACAAGAACACACAAAGCCACAACAAATGCTGCTTTCAGATGTTTTATGCTGTCACAATAGTGAAAATTTGACACAATCCCTTATGATTTTCATGGAAAAAATATAAAGCACGGATTGTTATAAGGCGCTCTTTATTGCATGGGCCATGGAGATAATTCTCAATACATCAGTACAGTACATTTTCTGCAACACGGCAGCAAGCTCTCTGTTTATAGTATATTCTGCGCTTTACGTCAAAACTGTACTCATCGCATTCCACAATGATCCTGCCACGTACATATTCTTCTAGTTCTCACTGAGTCAGCTCTTGAGTGAAACATTTATCTTGTCTGCTGAGGAACAAACTGACACGCACATGCGATTACTTAAAAAATTATCCCTTAAACGTACACAGTCTTCCACATAATGAAGGACAGGCTTCTTCGTTTGGGTAGGATCTTCTTTTTCCACATCCCCAGGCTCGGGGCCGAGGGGCTATCCTTTTACCACCCCGAGCCTAGGGGGGTTCACCCGGACTATATTTCGGGGCACACCTCCAGTAGCCACGTCACCGTGTCGTCATCCAGAACCGACAGACCATGCATCCCATTGGGTGCCCGATAAATCGGGCAGTCCAGGATGACATGGTCTGCGGTTTGTTCCTCTGCGCCACACTCGCAGGCTGCGCAAGAAGCCAAGCCCCATCTGTGCATCGATGAGCGGAAGCGCCCAACGCCGGTCCGGAGGCGGTTAAGCCTCACCCATGCCAGTCTAGGCAGGTCCACCCCAATAGGGGGAAAACCGACGTCAGGGATGAAGTCACGGAGTCTAGAGGTGTTCTCCTCCCACTCCGTGCTCCAGATGTAATCCGCCCACCGTGCCGCACTGATGTTAAGATCACTGCATTGCTGCAGGAATTCCTGTGCGGCAGGCACAAATGGGTGTCTCGACTTAAGGCGCCGGGGAGGCTCAGCAATTACAGCGAGCCTTTCGTGGAGCAGATGGTTTGGCTCCACGGCCCGGCACGCGAGACGTGCTGTGGCTCCCGCGCGGCGAAGCCCAGCGGGCTGGATGCCTGCAAGAATGGGAAGATTGTCCACGGGAGTGGGACGCAGGCATCCTGTCACAATGCGCAAGGCTTCGTTGATGGGCGTATCGATGAGGCGGGTGTGGGCACTGCGACACCATACCGGTGCGCAGTACTCACTAGTCGAGTAAACAAGGGCCAGGGCTGCCGTACGCAATGTTCTTGCGTCGGCGCCCCAGCCTGACCCGACTAGTCGCCTCATCAATGCCACACGAGATGTTAACTTCTTGCGCAGTGACTCAAGGTGTCGGCGAAACGTGAGCGACCTGTCCAATGTCACGCCGAGGTAAATTGGCTCAGCGCAGCATGGCCGGGGTGTTCCGCCAATATATATTCGGAGCTCACGTTTAGCCTCCCTGTTGTTAAGATGGAAGGTCGCCGACACCGTCTTTGCCTCGCTGAGCTTCAACCTCCATTTCCGGAGGTATGCCACTAGTGTCTGCATGTCCTGGCTCAAAGTCCCCTCCAATGACTGCCAGTCTCCAGCGGAGTACACCAACGTGGAGTACACCAAGGACAGACTGATATAAAATAGAAGAGTGCCACTGATGGAGGACAGACAAGTTGCAGCTACTCAGAGGATTTTTTTTGCTTGTTTTTTTGTCTGGAGAGATTCACTTAGAGCTTCATACCTCTGTTTATTAGATGGTTTTTTGATCCAAAATGGTTATTTTTATGTGCTAACTGTGTAAATGCACACCTACAACAGCCAGAGTGAAATTCAGAAATATTAATAATACAGTCAGGCAAACCGCCGGAGCTTTTATGTGCTAAGATGTGGAGTTTGAGGTTTCAAACAAAAGATGCAGGACTGAAGAGCGGAATAGATACTAATGCTTTTCACGGCCTAGTAATCACGTTGTGAGCTTTGACCGTCTCGTAAGTGCAGTGTGGTCACGTGCTACGCCAACAAACACAACAGGCCAAAGGCTAGCAGTGCTAGCATGAGCGGGGGGACCTGTGTCTCCTCCCCCCAACCACATCATGCCCCCCCCCACAGGACACACTGTTCTTAACCAATTAGAAAAAGCTTCCCACTGTTGACTTTGAAAGGCTTGCAGAGAGGGCGAGATCCATGGTGGCCCCTTTTATCAAAATGTTAGCTCTATAAATAATTGAGGGCAGGAGCGTGGGGGTGCTGTCCTATTAGGGGGTCCCTTTGTTCCCCTGCGCCCGCGCCTGTGGCCTGTCATCTGAAATGCCAGCGAGCGCCAGAGAGCCACTACAGCGGGGGACGGGGGGGGACTGGGGGGGGAACGGGGGGCGGCTGAGTGTCTCTCCAGGGAGACACAAAGGGCTTCCTCCTGCGTGCACAGGCATTCCTCACGGCCCCTTTCAAAAACAACCAAATGGATTTTATTTTTTATTAGAGCACCCCTTTGGTCTGTCTCCGCGAGCATGCGAAACGCTCTTAACGGAGCACGCGTGTAACGCGCTTAACGGAGCACGCGTGTAGTCTGTCGTGGGCGCCGCAGGGAAACGACGACGGGGCCAAACTACGCTTTTTTGGCTCCGTGAATAAAATCGATGGGGATTTTAGTCGGCAGAGTGGTTTTCCGCTGGTTCACGTTTTAAACGTCCGTGGTTTAAAGTGCAGGTTCAGAAACGGCTGAAAAGATCGACGGAGATTCCGGGTCATTGGTGAGTCATGGAACTGCGTTTCATTAGAGTCCCTGCTGAGCCATAAAAGGGAGTCAGTGTTGATGAGCTGGAGTAGCAGCCGCAGTGAAAGGACTTTGCGTTAGATTGTTCTGGGAAGAAAGGCAAAATGGCTCCGTGACTAACATGCGATTAATTGGTGTTGCGTAATTCCGAGGAACAATCTGTTAGTTTTTTTTTTTTAAAGCGGTAAATTGCCGGCATGAAAAGACTGGCTGCTGTTTGATGGATTTGCCTTTTAACATTAGAGGCCCCAATTAATTTTTGGCCAATCGTCTTCTTTTCATGGCGACGACGTTGATGAAGACGGGCGGCAGGCGAACGGGCAGCGCCTTGCGTCTCTGCGACGGCGGAGACCGCTGCTGTCCGACGACACGAACGGGCAGCGCCTCAGCGGTAGCGCAGGTGCAGAAATCGGACCGAAACGATGTCGGGGGGGCCGGCCTTGTTGTCATGACAGCCGTGATTGATTACATTAGGTTGACAGTGACGATGCCTTAATGACGCGTGTCCGAGGCGCTGAACGCAATTACAACGTGGCCCTCTCGTTTTTTACCTTTTTCATCAATAAAAAAAATGATCGATGGCTGACTCCTTTTCATGAAAAAAAAAAAAAAAGCTATGTACGGTGTGGAAGAGGGTTTTGTTGTTCGCTTTCGACCTTTGACACCACTTTGCTCTCTCTAGTGCTCGTCCCAATATTCTTTGCCACCCTTTGACATTTGACCCCCTACAGCGATTGATTCTGGACAATGACAATTCCCCGCTGGGTATACTTTGACTAACCCGCACAATGTTTATAATGCGCAAATGGCGCGTGACAATTCCACCGTAATGAATGTGCCAAGTCTATAATGCAACGGCCAGACCTAACGGATCATTGGAGACGGTTTGAAGTGCTTAATCACGGACACTGAGAAAGATCAGCAGAACCAGTGTTCTCATCCTTGGGAAGACGAGCAGAGCCGCTACATATAAAATGTGCGCTCAAGACTAGATCTGGGTCAGGGCTGTGTCCTAATAAGAGGGGGAATCAAACATGTTTGATGCTTTGAGGCTGTGAACTGCATGTGAACTAAGCCTGTGTGTGTGTGTGTGTGTGTGTGTGTGTGTGTGTGTGTGTGTGTGTGTGTGTGTGTGTGTGTGTGTGTGTGTGTCTGCGTGTGTCTGTTTGTGTGCGTGTGTTTCTCTGTGCGTGTGTGTCAGTGTGTGTGTGTGTGCGTGTGTGTGTGTGCGTGTGTGCGTGCGTGCGTGTGTCTGTGTGCGTGTGTGTGTGTGTGTGTGTGTGCGCGTGTGTCTGTGTGTGTGTGTGTGTCAGTATGTGTGTCTGTGTGTCTGCGTGTGTCTGTTTATGTGCGTGTGTCTGTGCGTGTGTGTCAGTATGTGTGTGTGTGCGTGTGTCTGTGTGCGCGTGTGTCTGTGTGTGTGCCTGTGTCTGTGTGTGCGTGTGTGTGTGTGTGTGTGTGTGTCAGTATGTGTGTGCGTGTGTCTGTGTGTCTGCGTGTGTCTGTCTGCGTGTGTCTGTCTGTGTCTGTCTGTGTGTGTGTGTGTGTGTGTCTGTCTGTCTGTCTGCGTCCGTCCGTCCGTCCGTCTGTCTGTGTGTGTGTGTGTGTGTGTGTGTGTGTGTCAGTATGTTTTATCTGTGGGTTTGTTTTATGCAGCTGTGTTTGGACTTAAGTGATAAAATGACTGTGAAATCTGAAGCCTGTTTATGTCTGAAAATCTAGAGAGTGACTAATCAAACATTTTTATAGTTTTTTTTCTTTGGCCTTTTTTTTTTGGTTTATGTCTCATGGGGAAGTGACTGATACATAAATATGACTTCAAGGTCATTCTATTCTTAATGTGTTGAAGTAGAACTAAATCAAATATAATTAAGTTACAAATATCCCAAGTTTTAATATTAAAATGCAATGGTGTTTCCAAACAACCATTCAACATGCTTTTACACTACTGGACTGCTTCACAATATTGTGCATCCATTCAGATCAGAGATATTTTAATTTAATCAGAGATACAGTGTTGTTCTATTATCATGCTACTCTTTCAATGACTGAAAAACAGGAAATTAAATCGGTTTCAAGCAGTGACATGCACTGTACGATGACACCAATGCTGCTGATGTAAACCTTATTTACAGGTCCTGTTTCATGGGGAAGGAAATATCTTTTCTGGAATATTCATTCACATTTATAGCATTCAGACTGCTTAAGGGCTTAGACCAATTAAAAAAGGGAGAGGAAATTTTTGAAGACACTGGAGCCCCTGTCCAGAGCGCACCCCATTTCTGAGGTGCAAAGGAGGGGTGCTGAAGGAGGCCATAGTGCTTGAAGAGGAGGGAGTCAGTCGAGGTCATGCTTGGCCAGGCCGTCGGACTCCGGGAGAGCGTAAGAAACCAGAGGGAGCGTCGTCAAACTTGGTCTAAGTGAGGTCACCGGCACTGATGGTCTGCACAATAAACATTACACTCTTAACAATCGCAATATTTACACACGGTGTTTTTGCACGGCGTGTTTTCGAGAGCTAGCGAGAAGGCAAGGAACTTTGTGGATTCTGGCACAGAGCGGTACTTCCCTGTCCATGGACTGTGAAGATTATCAGCTTGAAAGCCTGCAGTTGCAATGATTTATATTACACTGCGTTTTAGACATTTAGCAGCCCCTCTGACCCAAAGTGACTTACTCTGCTTACATTCTTTTACATGCAGTCCATTTGTACAACTGGATATTTCAGGTTTAATATGTTGCTCAACAGCAGTACCCCACTTGAGAATCAAACCTCCGTAAAGTTCACTTGCATTAGAGTGCTTCATTGGAGACCTATGGTGTTATAGCGGTTCTTCCTCACTCTTCATCACAGTAAGGGAATAAACATGGCGGCGTCGACGTGTCATACAAGGAAATGGAGAATAAGAAATTGCACGCCTCTTTGTGCCCCAAAGAACAAAGTGATGGTTATATTTCTCCATGTGGAGGATAACGTTTCAGGATGCAGGTCTTTAGTCGTTCAGAAGAAGACCCGCGGGTCCAAATGTGAACTTCCACACAGTGAAATGAGATTATCACATTTTGTCTCGAGAATAAGAAATTGCTCTTTTTCATTACTTGCACCGTCCTATTTATAGGTTTGTTTAACCTTTATTTAACCAGCTAGGTCAACTGATACCTCCGTTCTCTTTTGCAATCAAATTAGTTTTTTCCCCCCAGAAGTGCTGTTCAGTAGATCTGTTTTGGAGAAATAGGATACCCATGGCACTTACAGGACGGATCAATTTGGGACTGATGACAAATATACACTTTAGTTTTTATTTGTGTGAAGTCCTGCTGGTCTGCCGTAATCTCACCCTGACCCACATTAAAGCCGAGTTATGTTTTGTTCTTAGCCATGTTATGTTCTTGTAGCTGATTTAATTACAGGCAGGGTCACAATCTGCGGTATTAGAGGTTTTAAGGGTCTAACATGATATTATTATATGTGATAGTATCAATTCCATGCGATTTCTTCTCCCATTGGAAGACAAAGCACTTTGTAGAACATTCCATTGTGTCGTGTGGTTAAATATTCATGAGCCTGAAGGAAAGCCAATACATGCTGAATATATAAGTAATTAAATATTCATTCTCACCGAGTGTATTATATCCGTGGATATGAAATTTGGTCCTGGGGACCCATGTATGCTGGTTTTTCTTGATCAATTAAGGGTGCTGAAAAAAGTTATACTTTTATATATACCTCTTTAACTTAACTTAAAATATATACCTCTTTAACTTAATTTAACACAATGAAAGTTTGGCTTTTTGTCATTTGTTTTGTCTTTTAATTTTATGTAAGTGGTTTAATTTCAGTGACTAAGTGTCTCTCAGCAATTAGGACCCATCTGAACCACTTGGATTGTCACTATTGCTTAAAACTCTTGGTTAAATGAGTTATTGTGCATTACATTACATTACATTTACATTTACATTTACATTACATTACAGGCATTTAGCAGACGCTCTTATCCAGAGCAACTTACACAACTTTTTAGCATATTATCCATTTATACAGCTGGATATGTACTGAAGCGATTCAGGTTAAGTACCTTGCTCAAGGGTACAACGGCAGTGTCCTACCTGGGAATTGAACCTGCAACCTTTCGGTTACAAGGCCAGTTCCTTAACCATTATACTACACCCTGTTGTAATTTCTTCATACATATGCCAAAATCAAAATAAATATTGAAAGTTGTAATTACATGACAGATTCATATTTATACTGAAATTTTGACCTTGTCCAGATTACGTGAGATGATACATTTTTCAAACTAGTCATTGTACTTGTAATTGTTTATCAAATAACTGACGCTCGTGTGCATGTTAAAATTGTGAAAGCTGAAATGTTTCCATAAATCTTAGCGCTAGTGTTAGATTGCCAGAGGAAACATTTCCAGAGAATTGGGGGCATTTGGACAGTTTCTCTGTAAACACACAAGACGATGAGAGACAAACCACATTCCTGGGTTGGCCTCCTTCCCCACAAAAGTTGAATATAAAAGCAGATACAAAGGTCTTACTGAATGGATTTGTGGCCAGGAATTATGTAAAGCTTTTGATTAGAGTACACTGCCACTGGTTCACTGTTAGTCTAACTGTAACTCCACGTCTCCCTATCCGACTTTGTTTACCGCAGTGTTTTTCACCTGTCCCGAATATACTCTATGCGTTACCAGGGCAACGTCATTTCTCCACACACGTCTCAATTGCTCGTATCCAGATCGTCACATTAGGGGTATGAGGTGATCTGCTGTAGCGTCAGGATGAAACTATTTCATGAACAGGGAGAGCAAGATAAACAGAAAAAAGCCATTCGGAACGAGTGAGTCTAGTATTAATTGCATCTTTAGTTTAGCATGATCACATTCCACAGCTAATGGCTCTTGATGGCTTTATATTACTATCGGCCAGTGCGTAAAGAAGGGCGGGCTGTTATTTTCTACCCCGCAGGGATTAATGCGCAGCCTGAGGGGCGTTTGATGCCACTCCACTCCCGCAATGTCGGGGCAGCCGTAAAATCCGACAGCGAAAGAGAATTTGTCGAACTGTGGGTGTTCGAACCGCGTCCCCGGGCGACATTTCGCGACAAGATGGAAGGGCGCCTCGAACAACAGATTTGTGAATTGGCGCATGCTCTCCGGTGGAATCGGCCCACACAGACCGTGCCTGAATTTTTATGACGTAAAAGTTTCATCTCGATATAACGCAGAGCATCAAGGATAAAAAAGAATGTTATTTCAAAAGTACATTTTTATATATCAATGAAAAAGACATATTGGTAAAAGCATACCTATTGACGTGTGCGTAAAGTGAAGCATAACTGCAAATAGATATAACTCAAGCCTGCAAATACACTGCCTGGCCAAAAAAAGTCACTGCACCCGTCATGCATAGTGCCCACTGTACAAGCCTCTGGAGGCAGTGTTACGATCTGGGGTTGCTTCAATCGGTCAGGTCTAGGCTCAGCAACGTTATGCAGCAATAAAATGAAGTCAGCTGAGTACCTGAATGGTACTGAATGACCAGGTTATCCCATCAATGGGCATATTCCAGGATGAAATGCCAAGATTCATCGGGCTCAAATTGTGAAAAAGTGGTTCAGGGAGCATGAGGAATCATTTTAACACATGAATTAGCCACCAGAGTCCTGAGCTTAACCCCATTGAAAGTCTTTGGGATGTGCTGGAGAAGACTTTACGGAGTGGTTCGACTCTCCCGTCGTCAATACAAGATCTCGGCCAAAAATTAATGCAACTCTGGACGGAAATAAATGTTCTGACGTTGCATAAGGTTGTCGAAACAATGCCATGACGAATGCGCGCCGTAATCAAAGCTAAAGTCGGTCCAACGAAATATTAGAGTGTGCAACTTTTTTTCTGGCCAGGCAGTGTAGCATAACTCAAGCCTGTTACTCTACTGTGAGTTCCCAGCTTTCAGACACAGGTGGTGCTGGGAGATAAGAGTCCTGAGCTGTGTCTGAATCCGAGCCCTATCTGCTGCGTCCTGTTTACTGTGTACTGTTTAGTGACATGAAGTATGCAAAAAATATCCTTCGTACCATTATCAGCAAAAACCCGGAAATAAATATATCATCCAGTGATAGTAAGAACACTCAATTTTCAGAATTGTCATGTACTTAACAGCTTTAAAAAATTTATAAAAAAAAGTATACTCAACTGGCATACTCAATAGTTAGTAAGGGCGCTGATTCGGACACAGCCTCGGTTTCTGGCACACCATTCCCATGACCCATGTCATCATTCAGAGGCTACCATGCACTGCTAGTGCACTGTATCGCAGTGCATTTCATCTGAAAGGGCTCCATATTCCTGAGTAGCGACCGGCTGTTGGCTGCTCAAGTGTTAGGGCAATCTTATCACTGCATGTGCGAGTTTGATACTCTCGTGTGACTGAAGGACGGTGCCAGGTCTCAAGCTTGCGACCCAAGCCATCTGGACGGGGCTCTGAGTGATTTGATTAGCTCACCAGGTCCCAGGCCTCTTGTGAAGAGAACCAATCGCAGCGCTGTTCGAGCTCCAGGGGGTGATCGCTGTAGGAGCTCCCACATGCTTTACTTGGCTCTGAAGCATTTTCTTCCTTCATTCGAGCTTAGTGTGTGCCATTTTAACTTCTGTCTCTATTTACCATACATAACAGAAGTCACCAAATGGACAACTCTTCTTCTTTCTCAGATGTTTTCACCTTGAATTGCTGACTCAAGAAAAGTGGCGGTTAAATCAGCACAAAGATTTTCCCTCAAAAGATTCATTTCAAGTCGCAAGTTACAGGCTGGAGCAACGAGTTTGTAACTTTAGAATTATTTTATTTGGAGATGGTAAACAAAGCTAAAGGAAGGTGTTGGCTCCTGGATCTAGGAGAACACGGCAGCCTTTGACACTGAGCCTTGGGAAGCCCTTTGGCAGATCCTTCGTTCGGAATAAAACATGTAAGCAGACCAGACGGAGGACGGAGACAGGGTTTGCAGTAACATGCATGAAAAGCAGAATATTCTGGCAGTAATTCATCAGCAAAAGGGTGGAGTACCTCAGTTACATCAACACCCCTTTATTTTCTGCTTATAATAATGGTCGTAATAGTAATTACGAGGATGGATTGTGTTTACATAACACCTTTTTTTTCCTATTTCCCTCCAGTGTGGACTGCCCAAAAATGTTCATGCTGCATCGCAATGTCTTTCGTCGATTTTGGGAGCGTGCAGACAAGCACGTGCTTTGCACCGATGCACGTGATGTCAGCCGCTGCTTCTGAACGCACCACAGTTGGCAAGCCAAGCTCCAGTCAGAGGACGGCACTGTGAAGCTACGCCTCGTGGGGCTATCAGCCCCAGCACTGGCACGGCTTGGACTCCTTACCGCCGCTTCCCTTCATATAATGTAGCATTGAAGATATGGAAATGCTATGGAGAAATCAAGCATCGTTTGTGATTTTTTATTTTTTTAATTTTTTAGTGTAGCGGAGCGACAAACGTGCCGTGACAGCCTCCGACGGCCAGTCCCTCCGACATCTGACATCCTGATGGGCTTTACGATGACTCCGCCTGGCCTTCGACAGTCCTCGCGGGCCGGCGGTGACTCATTCTTCCATCCCTTCCTCCCTCGTTTCACGCTGCCTCCTCTTTTTTTTTCCTCCTTCGTTTTGTGCCCGCCGTTTGTGCAGCTGTGAATTATTGAAGGCGGTTGGCTCCCCTCGGGGTCCTCCACAACGTTATGAGTGGCTTTCACATGCGGGTCCTCGCTCGTTCCAAACGCCTCGCATTCTCTGGTGTGTGTGTGTGTGTGGGGGGGGTGGGGGTCGATGGGGAAAAAAAGCTCTGTCTGTTCACGGAACAGAGACTGCCCACAGATTTACCCCGACGCACGAGCATTGGAAAGCTACGTCGACTCAATGGAATAAACTGCTGAGAACAAACGTAAAGCCGAGCCCGTATCTTTTGAGACTATCATTAATTACCGCGCGCTTTCAAAGCGGCTCCATTTGCTGTTTTCCGGGGCTGAATCAAACAAAGGAAGGGATCATTTATCCCCAGACAACTTCAAAACATGGCCGCACCCACTAATTGCACAGCCTAACCCTATCTGTAATGTGGTTGTTGGTTTTTTTCCAATCTCCGGCTATCGGTCTAAAATCACAAGACATACAGACCTTATCTGTTGCGAAAGATACTCAAGAGATTTTATTGTGTCTAATTCTTAGAAATATTGCAAGTAGTTAAAACATGCCCGAGCAATAAACAGCTCTTTCCAGGAAGTAACAAGCATACACACGCCTTAATATTGATTAACGTTGTAACCTCTGAAATAAATAACACCTACTCTTTATTAGAGGTTACTGTATGTAACCTCTAATAAATAATATGATGTGACAAATTTAATAAGATTTCAATTAATTGAAACACTTTTTAAGCAAACAATCACAGTCATTCTCACAACGCGTGACGTATATAAATTATCTACCACTCTTCACATCTGCCACGTCACAGCCACACCCCTACACAAATGCAATTTTACCAGTCCTTTCCATTTATTAAAAAGTGCTAATCCACAATGGCACTCATTCTTTATAACTAACACAAGCTACGTTTATTCATGAAAAAATAAGCTAAAAAGCATTATAGTTAAGCACGTGAACATAATATGATGCTGACCGCTTGATTGAGCAAGGACGTTCCATTTGCCTAATTCATGTTGTCTCTATTCCTCTGTCCTCGTATCCTTTCCTCTCATCCTCCATTGGGCGGAGCTAAGGAGCGAGGAAAGGATGTGAGGAAAGGATGCAAGGAGTGAAAATAAGCGATTGGAATGAACCCCATGACTCCAAACTTTAAAAGGTCTGAGGAAAGAGTTCCTGTCTGCCATTTTGAGTTCCTTTAAGGTGAAGCTCATATATTTCCCTGGCTAAGACGTGCAATCGAAGCACAGCGATGGAAAGTCTTTATGCTGAGGGCTGACTGGATGCAGTCTGTCGCATATCCACCCTGCCAGAATCCTGATATAGTATAGTATATCCTTAAAACAGAGCCTCAAGACTGGAGCTGGAAAAGGAGCTCAGCCACATTACATTAGAGCGCAGACAGGGTTTAAAATATGGCCGCTGCTTTGTTGTGTTTGGACTCCTCAACTGGGGGTCACAGTTCCGTCGCAAACAGGCAGCTGTGATTTTTTTTTAGACTACGGTTTTTTTTATTTTAATTTAGATTTAGTAACCTTGCTATTTTCTTGGATAGACTATCATAGCTGCATACTTGAAATAAATATTTTAATGGGATACATGCCAACGTACTGATTTTAGCAAGACCATTTTTAGTTTTATTGCTTTTATTTTCTCTTCCAATAAACTTTCTATATATCATGTAGCCTACTGCTTTTGAAGGCATGGGGGAGATATCTTTGTGACCCAGAGCTTGAAAACGAGTGTCTTATCAGTTAAAGCCATTATAATTTCCTCTCTGCAGCTGCTAAGCTCATCAATAAAAAATGATGTGAGGGTTGCAGGTGGTGTGCTTCAGGCCTGGAGCTCATGGAGTTCAAGTAAGCATTTTGAGCCTACAGGCAAGAGCAAGAACAGTCTTATTTCACCGCATATTTTCTCTGATATGTTCAGAAACAAACTCCCGAAATGCGATGTGAACCTGCAGGACGTAAAGACCAAAAGCACAACAGAACTTACTAGCAGCGCAGTGTCCTCGTTTCCTAAGCGCTGCAGTACAAAGCAGACCTGTAACCCCTCATTGCTGTTGATCACAGGGGACGTAAGGACCACCTGGCACTAATGAGAAGACTGAAGTCATGGATTCAGACGCACACCTTTCCGGGTAACACGCCCGGTTCCTCAAAACCACTTAGACATGTGGCTAATGCCAGAGAGCATGGCCATATAATTGGTCCATATAATAGCGTCACCATTCAGCGAGTAAAATCGAGTGGAAACCTGCTGCTTCCAAGATCACATGCCTTTGTCAGGGGCTGTAGCCACGCTGGATTATCTGCAGCGTCTTGCGACAGGGAGCTTGGCTGAAGGACCGTTCTGAAATGAATAATTTAGAGGCTCATACCTGTGTGATTTATGCGCACGGCTGAAAGCAAATCCTTGGTTTCAGGCAACCTCAAACATACAAACACTTTTATACAGCTCCTCTAATGTACTGAATGTATGAGCAGGGATTTAAAGCGACAGCCTTCAATTTGTGCACACTTTTCTGATGGTTAACCATCCTTTTAAAAAAATATAATTATGGTCTTAGGTGGTTAAAAAGTCCTGTTTTACTGAATAGGAATGCCAGTAAATACATGTAGGCATTTGATTCAGAATTTAAGTGTTTTCAAAGGTACTGTGTTCTATCTAGATATTTCTAGATAATTATCTTTGTAAATTCCAACTGAAAATGAATGGAATGGCTCATTAAAATGTAGCAAAATGCTCAGCGACTGACCATAATGTAATGCTGCTTGCATGCCTGCTCAGCGACTGACCATAATGTAATGCTGCTTGCATGCCTGCTCAGCGACTGACCATAATGTAATGCTGCTTGCATGCCTGCTCAGCGACTGACCATAATGTAATGCTGCTTGCATGCCTGCTCAGCGACTGACCATAATGTAATGCTGCTTGCATGCCTGCTCAGCGACTGACCATAATGTAATGCTGCTTGCATGCCTGGATTGCCTGCATAGAAACCTCAAAGAACAGCACTTTTGAAGAACATGAAACACAAGGAGATTCACAGTGCTGAGGATTAGTTCTATTCTTTGTAGTACCCATTTGAGCATGTGCCATTTTATCATGAAACAGCAGCTTTTTATTTAATTCACCAGCTGTTGAATTCACCCTGCTAATTAAGCACTAGAAAAACAATACTCTATGAGCAAGTTTGGCTCTCACAGTATTTTTTAAATGGGGAGTCTATTCCTATGAATGAATGAACACATTAATGCATTATTTGACAATTAAAAACAATTACAGATGCACATCAAAGCAATGGCAGCACATAAGTTAAAATTATTAAGGATAGCACACAAAGGTAAGACTTATTTCCACTATTGTCACTAGACACAGACATTGTAGTGGCAGAGGTATAGATTGTACAATGCATTTGTAATGCTTTAGTTGCATTAGGCAGAGAGAATTATCCCCGTATAGTAACCAGGCAAGGTGAGGGATATCCAATAAGAGATAGGATTTATTTCTGCAGAAAGAGTTAAATATATGCACACAGCTAGGTGTATAAGTCTGAACAAGTACGAGGGCGGTCCTCGCTCCATATGATTACACTAGACTAATACAAGATTGGTTTTACTAATAACATGCATACTTATTAATCTGGTAAATGTTTAATACATAAGCATATAGCAACGTCAGAAGAATACACGATTGGCTATGTCTAACACACAAACAATGAATACTGAATAATCGCACTATGACCCTAACCTTATCCAGAATTCTCTGTGTACGTAAACATGCTCTTAAATCAGGAGACAGCATTCAGTCTTTATCTAGCACTTGTTGTGAGAGTCCCAGTGAATGTGGCGTCAATCATTGCCCCCCCCCCCCCGGCATGGAAAGGGAGGGGGGCAGGTTAAGGAAGGCCATGCTCATCCATCTGGACTCCTGAGACCAGAATCAGAGAGAAAGAGAAAAAAATATATATACACACACACCATGCCACACTAAGGAACTCTTGTTATTTTCTTGAGAGTTTGGTACCTTAATGCCAGAGATTTAAAGAAAAGGTCTGAGAATTCTGGACAATGTTACACATTTTGAGGTACGCTCCAATAGAGAAACATTTGAGCTCAGGGCTCAGGATGGGGGTGAAAAGATGGAAGCGACTCTCACTTTCATCTGCACACACAGAAAACACACAGAGTGCTGTATGGAATCACTCTCTCTCTCTCGCTCGCTCTCTCTCTCTCACACACACACACACACACACACACACACTGTCAGTGCTGTGTGGAATCTCTCTCATGCACACACACACACGCACTGTCAGTGCTGTGTGGAAACTCCCTCTCTCTCTCTCTCTCTCTCTCTCTCTCTCACACACACACACACACACACACACACACTGTCAGTTTATTGGCAGGAAATATATAATGCAGCAAATATTGCCAAAGTGTATAGTACTAACTACAAACAAAAAAAACTATAATAATAATAATAATAATAATATAATAACAACAACAATAATAATAATTATTATTATTATTATTAATAATGATAACAACAACAATAATAATAATTAATTCACTGAATAATAACAGCGATGTTTTTGGTCACTCAGTGTCTCTGTCTCTCCATCTCTTTCTCCCTCTTTGTCACTAGAGCCCACCTCTCTCCCAATTTCTCTCTCTCTCTTTCTCTCTCTCTCACGCTCTCTCTACATTTTTCACATACACATTTTCTAGCTTTCTCTCTCTTTTGTTCTCTTTCCGTCTCTATACCTCTACCTCTTTCATCTCTTTCTCTCTTTCATATCTCTCTCTCTTTCTGTGTGTACCTTGTGTGTCACACACCCAGACCACAGGAGGGGAGACAGAACGGCACCAAGCACTGATTCAGCTGTCCTATACAGGGATGCCATGGGAATACCACCCTTCATATATAATTCAGCACAATGCATATTAAGAAAGAAGTTGCTGGAATGTGAAATAGCGTAGGCGGTGTAAATGGTAAACTGAAGGGGTTGGGGGTGGAGGCGCCCCGTGTGAGGTGTGGAAAATGGAGACAGGTCTGAGAGGCACGTGAGCTCGCTCCTAAACTGGCCCTCGCTGTGGCCTTGGGGATGCCTCCACCAATCGCAACTACAAAACTGTCAGGAGATTGGGATACAGGTCCACTTGTGACATAAGCAAAGGCACAAAGCAACAACCATAACAAACAACCTAGAGAAGCACACCTCGTTTTTGCTCCAAGATGTGATGTTCACAGTTATGGCCACGGTCTCAAACCCATTTCTTCATCTTGAGTCGAGCACGTTCAGAACACTAGTTTGAGGTTTTTGCCTCAGCTTCACTCTTGAGAACTTGCCATTGGTTGTCTCTACCTAAATAATGTTCTTAGTCTCTCACTCTTAGTGTTCATTCATCGTATTCATCCAGATCACAGGTTACCTGAGATCTCCTGGTTTTGACCACGAGTACACTTTCCACTTCTGTGCCTCTGCAGTTTGGGGTTAGCTTCTATTTTGTCTGTGTTCTCTTACACTGGTTGAGCCACAGTGCTATGTGCTATATGCCTATGTATTGCTATAAGCCTTTATGAATCTCTATGTAGTGCTTATGAAGGATTTATATAGCTCTCGCGAAGGATCATTGGGTGTTCCCAAAAAGCACTGTTGACTGCAGACCCCTCCTTTACTAGGTCTACTTGAAAGGCATGAAGCACTGCACCTGGCGGTGTGCTTCACGGGCAGAGAGGCAGGCTACTTAAGCACACCTGCACTTTGATCAGAGCCAGACAGTGTCTGCCTGCTGGAGCTATTGGGGAATGGAGGGGGCGCTCTGCTGTGAGTGCTGTTTAGAGCCAAACCTGATGTTTCACCTTGATTACCCACGAGGCCACGGAAACGGGTGTCAGCTGTGCTTTTAAAATCACACCCGTGCCATTAGTGCCCCCAAAGGACATCCGGAACAAATAAAACAAAAATGCCTAGTGTCAGATCGACTCTCAGAGTGTTTACATGAGTCCAATATGGACAATGTACTCTATGAGAGTTAAAGGTACGCCAGAGTTGATTTTACACTGATCATTTTACTGTGTAATCATTCCATGCATATAACAAGGCACGAGTACGTGATATCATATGATCAGGGGATCGACTAAATTAATGCTGGATGTTTCAATCGACAGTTGAATGTTTTCTTCACCCACTCTGTGGCCGCAGGGGGTCCCTGGCTTGAATCATTGAACATTTGCCCAGCAGTTCTGACCCCATAAATGTCAAACAGAAACACAGAGATAAGAGTCAAACAATTAAATCACATTAAAGACAGTATGGGGCGATATGTATTCAATCTGTCAGTTATTTCTGTCCTCAAATAAAACATTGTGCTTTCATTTCATAAGGTAACAACCTCTTTTTTTTGCAGATTGCAAGGCAAATTAAAAGAGTATACAGACAGAATGACAATTTTAATTAAAGTACTTTTTGAAATGTAAGGTATTCTTGTTTCATGTTTTTGAAAAGCAGTTTTTTTTTTTGCTTGCCAATATAGAAAGTAGAGAGAGAAAAAAAAGATTTGTAACTAGATGAAAGGGTTTTGACACCTGTGCGTCTTGTTTGTGTTGGCTTTCATCTGAGCCCACAGACTGCCTTGTTTACCAAGCACCTTTTTCAAATTCTCTACAGTTGATGTTGTGGATGATTTTCTCATTAAACGATTAACTTTCTGAAATGAACAAAGACGTACAGTAATAACAATAGGATTGCTGCTGCCAATGATATTTAAGCATTTAATATTCATTACATTCATATGTAATAGATGCTCTTATCCAGAGAAATGTACATGACTTTTTTTTCTCTTTTTTTATACATACACCCAATTTGTATCACGAGACATTTTACAAGTAATTTCAGGTCAAACAATCTTGCGCAAGGGGGCACTACTAGTGCCCCATCTGGTAATCAAACCTGAGTTAAAAACCCAGTTGCCTAACCATAATACTACTCAGATTCATATATGCCGTTTTGACCAACAGTACGAAAATAAATCAAAAAGCATATTTCTATATAATTTATCACAGATATTCTGATTTTCTATGCAGGTATACTGTATTGCTAGTGTGTGATGTTTTTGCAAGCATTGGTAAGATAAAATAAATTAAAGCTGACACCTCACTTGGAGGTAAACATAATTAATATATCATATGGCTAGAGCAGATACACATCATACTATATAACTGCACTTGTATGCTAAAACCCACTAATGGATTTGCAATTTTCCACTTCCTGTTTTGGCTCTCACTTCTTCTCTGGTTTTATAATGGCTTTCTAACAAAAGAAAGCTGCATTACTGCCAGCTATTGCAGTGGAGTTGAGGCTTGTTGTTCTTATACATAATTTACAAGGTCTTTACTTCTGATATGCTGATTTGATGAGGCTCATCACATCATGGTTTACCAGTCTGTGGTCTATATTCTAATCAGACTGGCAATACTTTTCCTGTTATATAACAGACCTTACAGACATGCAGTATAAGGGTATGAATCACTCCTGCAGGTATTGGTCTTTTTTGATTTCATCATGAATGTAATTTTGACTCACAGGCAATAATAATTGAGCATGTGGGTATACTGAATGCTTCCTGGTACCAAGGAGGAGTGGGCTGGAAAGGTTAAAGAGTTGGAAAAACATGGGGTATATCATATGGGACTGAAGATTGAGGAAACTATGACAGGAGGTGGGTATGTTTGGGTAAAGGGAAAATGTATTAGAGAAGAAGAAGATCTGTGTCTTGGCATCCTGAGTTTTTGCTGTATGTGAGCAATAATCACTCAACCTATCCTTAATTTAAATGGAATAATCTATTTCATACATTAGTCACATGCCACCAGTTTTTTTTTAAAAATATATCTTTCTTAATAATATACTTTGATTGAATGGTGTAATAGTCCAACATAACTTTTGTCAAAGTTTTCACAACAAAATGGTGGTGTATATTTATCAGCCTAGGGTGTATGTATAGTAATGACAGGGATGTGCAGTGTTTAGAGGAATGAGGTTATGGAATCAAGTGTTAATAATAGCCATTATGGATAATACATTAAAAAATTCAAGGTGTTTAATATAATGTACAAGGTAGTTTAATTAGTTTGATTAATAATTTTGGCCAAGCCAAAATTATTTTCCCTCAAAGGGTATTTTTAAGCTACATCTACATTTAAATAACCTCTGTCTCTGGCAGGAGCTGTGTTGAGGATGATGGGAGCTGAGAATAGCTCTCGCCAGGACGAAATGAATCAAGTCTGCACCTTGTGGTTAATTAAAGATTAAAGAAACGTCAGCTTGTGTGTCGAGGCTTGGGAAAGCCGAAATCACTTACTGTCCTGATTAGAATTATGTAACGTTAGTTAATACCGAATGCCTGCTGAAAAAGTAATGAAGTCTGCAGTGAAATCAGTTCTGCGGCGAGCACGAATGCGCAGAGTGAGGCGTGGGACCAAAAAGTGGGTCTAAATAGAGATGTGTTGCGTTGGAAAAGAGTGGCACTGGGCTGGAAAAGGCTGTGAAACAGTGTCAAGGAGACACCATGCAGGGCATTGAATGAGCAAGAACACACAGTACAGCGGTCACAGGCTGCTGCTTTTCAGAAAGCAGTCACGTCAGAAAAGCGAGGAGGCGCTTTAAACCGCCTACTCACTGGACGTCTTTTGTGGTCGGCCCTGGAGCTTTGGAAGGTCGTGAGGGGGTAGAGCAAACGCTGGCTGTGTCTATGAATGTCCGTCCCCAAAGGTCACTTCACAAGGGTTAGCAGTCGGCTTTCACAGCGCCAAGACAACATAATATAATCTGTCAGCCACAGACACTGAAGTCATAATGGTACTCGGCCAAGCTTAAAGACTATGGGTGTTCTGGAAAAAAATGGAAATGTCCCAAAAGCTCAATGCATTATTACCGCTTATTCCTAAACCCTCCGGCACGAGTGGCCCTGCACGTTGGTCAAACGGCCACTCGGGGCTTGGTTGAGGGATGATGGACCAGTTTTGGATGCTTCCTTAGCGTCCGTGGTTTTGCTATGTCACGGGAAACAGCCCTCTCTGCTCTTCACACTTTCCTTATATGAGATTCCATCATCACTCAACACTCACGCCCATGTTTGGGGGAAGCCGTGTCCTACCCCGCCCGCTGTCCCGTGCAGCTTAAGTGCTGCTCCTGTCAGCCTGGGTTCTTGCGTAATGCTCTCTTGGGTCGAGTCGAGGCAAACAAGTGAATGTGTGCGCGGGTTCCCTCTCTGTTGAGTTTCAGCCAATAGGAAAGCAGGACGCATGCTTCGGCCATGAGCTGAGAGTGTTTACAGGCTAAACTGTAGTACCTATTCAGGGAATACAGGCATTATTTCTGCCCAGCAACTCATTTTATTGGGTTTCAGCGCAAATTCAAACCAACATTTGCAAAAGTACTTAAAGGACTGTTCCAGAATACAACTCAAGTGAGAGCAAAAGCTCTGCACATAAAGTATGATGTAAAGTACTACTATAAGGCTTGAGTCCATCCATCATTTTTTAACAGGTCAAAATCAAAACTGTTCATTTGTTTTTGGTTTCTATATTTCTCCTAGGAATCAAGCTTATTGGTGCATGATTAAAAAAAAGCTGTTGTTAGAATGGGCATTTCACAGCAGGTGATTGTCACCACTGCAGAAAAGTCACGGTTGAAGATAAGTAGTTGGGAAGCCTTCTAAAAACGTTGGACACTTGTGGGAACCTGTGAGAATGCAGTCATGGAGAATATGATGTGGGAGGACTGGGAGTATCTCTTTCTGGCTGACGTTGAGGCTGATTTGGCCGGTCCAAGACATACAGTGTGGGCCAAGGTCACATTCGCTGTCAAATCCCTCTTGGCTCTTCGAACAGACATCGGAAACTATTTTTTCCGAGCCTCAGTATCCGTAAAAGGAAGGTGACTCATCTCAAAGCGAAACATGCTAGCCAGTTGTGTCAAAAATGGCACAATTTAAGTGAATGCTCATCATTTGTGATATTTAGGGTATGTACTCAGACAACACAGGAACATCGAGAAAGGGAAATTAATTTGAACCTTTTTTCCCTGACATTTCAAAACTAAGCCTTCTAATGCATTCAGCTGCAGATTCAATCCAATTTTGTCCTTATCTTAGACTCAGTATTAAATGTCAGTTCTTTTCTCTCCCCGACCATAAGTTGGCATGTTCAGCGATCACAAAAATGAACTCGACAAGTGCTTGAGGGAAAAATATATATATTTTACTTGCATTTATTTGTAAATGAAAGGACACTCATTGATTGAACCCAGGCCTTGCTTCAGGCACCTAACATACACAGAGGAATGATGAACTGCTGACCACAGTGTGTTTGAATACATGCTTCTTAGTAGACGTTATTTTCCAATGTGACATACAGTATATGAATGCATACATTATACGTATTGTCCCCTGGGATCAAACCCACAACCTTTGTTGTATTGTTAGCGCAATGCTCTAGGAACTGAGCCATAGGACTACTAATGCTTTGTTCCATAAGTGTCGCAAACCCGAGCTTTGCTATTTCTTGTCAGGGAAGATCAGGACACATGGCGATAAAATGGCTTCCTCAGTGAAGCTCCACGTTGATCTCAGTCGCCACATACTGTACTGTTGTTGTTCTGAATAAGAAAACCGCCCCTGCCTTGATGTGGCAATGCCCTTTTAATAACATGTTAGTGTTCTGTGAGAGATTGACAAAGTTTGGAAACGTTTACCGAAACCGCTCACGTGAACTTAGAGCACAATTCATATAAAGTGTGCGGTCAGTCCAAAGAAAAAAAAATCATAATTTTTTTCTATTATTGCCTCAAGTACTAAAACAAAGTAAAGAGATAATTTTTCTCCTGGTTTTTTTTCAAGGTGTGCCAGATAAAGGATTAAGTAGAGAATGTGTTGAGAATAGCACAGCTTCTTTCTTTGACTTTCTTTAATTTTTCATGTCTTGTTCTTGCTAATAATGGCGTCTGAATAATAGCGCACGCTGCTTAAATGAAAGTTCCTACCTATTGTACAAAGAGTTTCAAGGGAAGTGAATTGAATTCAGCTTGGCAGTCTGATAAATGAGTCTTCTGCAGCATATTGAATGTATTTGTTCAAAAGCTACCAAGAGAAGATAAGAACTTTATTTTCCCACAAGGGAATGGTGCACACCAAACACTACTGCACATACCCCCAGGGCTCAGAGCAAGACATGCGCAGAAAGCTCATGCCTCCAAGTAAACACGTATAATATCAGTTTGTCTGTAATTGAATGGCCATAAATGATTGAGTGTGCTTTCAGGTTTTTTTCATTTAAAATTCTTATTGAGGCTGGCAGAGCATTTGGGAGGCTCTCTTTGTCTTTCATAGGCCTGCATCCTGAAGCTAGCGGGCCTTTATTAGTCCATTAAAAAGGTAAAAGGAGCCAGAGATGATTTCCTCGCACTTTTTATGTGTGTGATATAGGACAATTTAGAGGCTCAAGGGCATTTATACCTCTTCTCTGCTATTTTGTTCTCAAGCAAATTCAGATTTGCACTGCTAAATGAACCAAACCAAGCCACTGATATATTAAAGTGATCTGTGATGAGAACCCATCTCGTATTATAAATGTCTGAATAGATAGGGGGTGTAGGATTAGAGGGTTGGCAACTCCCTAGCTTTGTTAATATTCATGATATAACATGGGTTTGAGTTACATATCACCTTTATAAAAAACTGATCCATCCACAGATATGCACAAACGTTGTACATAAATACATACAGTACATACGCATATACTATAATTATATATTATGAGTTCAGTTAATTGAGGCCTGTGATCCTCCAATGCAAGACAATTTTTGTGGCTAAAAATTACTTGGTTGACTTATTAAATTGGTCGCTCCAGTTCAATATTTTACTGTTTGCTCTAATGGTCTAGTACAGAGTGGTAAATGTGGTTCCTAAATCTGTTTCCTAAGAAGTGTCTTTGAAGATGACCCACAACCACTGAATAATTGAAGGCTGCTGATAATTTGTGGTACCTATTAACCTAATAGCATAAAATGGGCTCATCAGCTGTCTACCATTGCATTGGTAATTAGGCCCGGGAAACACAGGCAATCATTCTACAAGCAACAAGCTGCAGTTGGCCAATCGCAGGACTGTGTGCATTACCATGTATTCTTCTGTTGTAGTCTCGCTGCCGGAGGTAAAGAGTTTGAAACGTGATGTTTTATGCAAACATCCATACATTTACAGTTTACCACCAGAACAAAACCACCCCATTATCCATTCATACAGCTGGATATATACTGAAGCAAGTCAGGTTAAGTACCTTGCTCAAGGGTACAACGGCAGTGTCCTACCTGGGAATCGAACCTGCAACCTTTCGGTTACATAGTTTTATAAACTGCACTTTATAAAAAGTCCAGTTCCTTAACCATTATACTACACTGCCGCCCAACAGGGAAAGCACCCATAGCAAAATATCTCCAACCGCATCATAATGCAGACAGGGTTTTTTCTGTTTGTTTGTTTTGTGTGGTTTAGATGGCTTTATAACTATTTCATCTATATGAACTATGAACAGTTTGGCACTGGAAGTAATGACATTCCTATGACGTGTGGACTCCCAATACTGAAACATATGAAAACAATCTCTCTTGGTTTGTGTTCACTGTTGATTTTGTATGACCAAATGTTGAACTTTTCCTGTAAAACTGCCCACAGTGAAAAACGAATCATTTCAACTATGAAGACGTAATACGACAGATATCTGTGTACCTTAGATGGATTAATCCCATACTGTAAGCGTCAGTTTCAATATTCACAGAAGAGGGACATAATTTTATCTCTTTCCTCTGAAAGCTCTGTTTTTGTTATGATTGTCAATTTGTTTAATGCATGAATAATTCTTTATTGTCATCACAATGTTTATAGAGATGTGTGATAGATTGAAATCCAAAACACAACATTCACACATCAATCAGATATACTTGATAGAAAAAAAGGATCAGGACCAGTCAAGTCCTTTATTAGGGGACCGTGCAGCGAAGCTGCCGGTACCCTATTGTTTTTGTTCTGATTCTTTTTTTTTTTTTCTCCCCTTTCACCTAAAATTCCCATGAGCTGGTTTGTCCTAGAATCACCAGACTTGGCACGCTTGTTGGGATTCCCAAACTCTTGAATCCAGTATATTATGACGCAGATTGAACACCTGGTGGCGCTGTAGTGCACGTGACAAAATTTTGACATTGACACGCCCACTGCCGACGCCCCGTTTCACCTAGAGTCACAAAATTTGGTATGCATGTCCATTTGCTCATTCTGAACAAATTTGCCTCAAGGACCCATAAAGTCCGCCATATTGGATTTTTTGCTAATTAGCATTTTTTGTACAAAATTTGACCAATTGAGATGAAACTTGGTTTACATACTCCTTAGACCATGTCTCATAAAGGTTATATTTGGAATTTTGATATTTTCAAATATGGCTGAATGACGAGCCAATGAAATTTCACTGGGCGTGGCTTATCACAAAAATGCTAATAATTCCAAAACGATTAGACAGAAAGCTATGCACCTTGGTAGTTATGTTACGATTGCCAATAGGACTAGACATGTACAGTTTTATCCCAATCCATCCATGTGGTGGCGCTATAGAGTTCCAAATATAAAAAAATATAAAAAAATTCACTAAAAATCACAGTTCCTTTGCAGAGATGTGCAACTTGCTACAGTGACAAAGAGCCGGATTTGGATCATATAACTTTACTAATTTGGTGGGCGCCATCTTGAATTTGCCGACATTTTGGCTTAAATGTACTCATTTATTACTTCTTTGAGTTTTTCCTTAACCGCTTGGCTGATTAGCATGAAACTTGGCAAATAGTTAGAAGTTGTCATCATACAAGCTCACACCGAATTTCGTGGCGATAGGCCAGTTGGTGGCGCTGTAGTGCACGTGTAAATATTGTGACATTGACACGCCCACTGGCGACGCCCCGTTTGACCTAGAGTCACAAAATGTGGTGTACAGGTCTCTCGGCTCATGCTGAACAAATTTGCCTCAATAATCCATGAAGTCAGCCATATTGGATTTTCCGCTAATTAGCATTTTTTGTATAACACTTAAAATGCTACTCCTCCTACAAAATTTGGCTAATTTACATGAAACGAGGTACACAAACTCGTTAGACCATGCTTCATAAAAGTTATATTCAGAATTTTGATATTTTAAAAGATGGCCGAATGACGAGCCAATTAATTTTCAATGGGCGTGACTTATCACAAAAATGCTGATAATTCCAAAATCATTTGACAGAAAGTTATGAAACCTGGTAGATCTATTAAGAGTAACATGAGGAATTGACCCCTACAGTTTCAACCCAATCGAGCCACGTGGTGGCGCTATATCGATCCAAATATAAGAAAATATTTAAAAATTCACTAAAAATCATTGACACGCCCACTGAATACGCCCCGTTTTATCTAGAGTCACAAAATGTGCGATAGAGGTCCGGCTGCTCATACTGAACAAATTTGCCTCAAGTTAGCCCTATTGGATTTTCCGCTAATTAGCATTACTTGTAAAACACTTAAAATACTACTCCTCCTATAAAATTTGACCAATTTACATGAAACTTGTTAAACACACTCCTTACACCATGCCTCATAAAAGTTATAAACAGAATTTTGATATTTTAAAAGATGGCCGAATGACGAACCAATAAATATCCAGTGGGCGTGGCTTATCACAAAAATGCTAATAATTCCAAAACCATTTCACAGAAAATTATGAAACTTGGATGGTCTTTTAAGAGTAGAATCTGGACCTGACCTCTCCAGTTTCAACCCTATCGAGCCACGTGGTGGCGCTATAGAGATCCAAATATAAGAAAATATTTAAAAATTCACTAAAAATCATTGACACGCCCACTGCCGACACCCCGTTTGATCTTCAGTCACAAAATTTGGTGTATACATCCCGCTACTCCTGCCCAACAAATTTGCCTCAAGAAACCATGAAGTCTGCCATCTTCGATTTTCCGCTAATTAGCATTTTTTGTAAAACACTTAAAATGCTATTCCTCCTACAGAATTAGACCAATTTGCACCAAACCTGTTCAGGGTACTCAAACCGCTTCACTACATACACGCATTACTTTACAAAGGTGTATGTCAAAACTTGGCCGAATGAGAAGCCAATGGATTTTGCATTAGGCGTGGCTTATCGCACAAATGCTAGTACTTCTAAAACCGTTTGATATAAAGTTCTGAAACTTGGTGGGTTGATTGAGAGTTAGATCAAGACTTGAGCCCTGCAGTTTAAACTCAATCAATCTGCGTGGTGGCACTAAAGAAATACAAATGTTGGGATGGCAGGTATGCCATCCACCAAGTACACTATCTCTGCTTAACAGGCCGTCTACCTACTATAGCAACTGTGAAAGTTCCTGTAGCTTAGTGGTTAAGGCATTTGACTGCCATGTAGTAGGTTGGTGGTTCGATCCCCACCTGTTCCCGAGTTTTTTTTGAGGCACACAATGTGCAGTAGGTTTTTTGAGGCACACAATGTGCATTGTAAGAATGTTCTTTTTATTGCAAAGGCTAGGAAATTTCACAATATTACCTGTTATCTGTTTGAATTATGAAGTCAGCAAGCCAAAACAATCTGATACCGCAACACACAAGTCTTATTTGGCCTCCCTATTTCTGTTAACCTGCTTTGGCCTAGTGGATACAGTATTGGCTTTCCATGTCTGTGGTCAGCGGTTCAATTCCACCTTGGTACCAATGGCTAGGTTAATGTTTGGCAAAACTATTGTGCAAATGCTATGCTTCTTTCAATGTTATTTTCACATTAAGAAACACCTTTTTATTGCAAAAGTTAAGCAATTTAACAGTATTAACTGTTCACTGTTTCACTTGTACTTCAAAGACTTAATACGCAAGCCCTTACCGGATCTTAAGATACCATCAGCAATGGCAAAAGCCCTGATTATAAACAAATATTTGTATTTTGGGTCAACCATGTCTAGAGTCGTCTACCATTTTGCAGTTTCTGCATTTGACAAATGCCACTGATGCCGCACGGTCCCCGGAAATCGCTGCTTGCAGCTATATTTATTATTATTTTAGTACTTCTCTGGAATATCAAAATCTTTCCATACTTTTGTCCAAGACAAAGAACTTTTAGATGTCTGGTAAAGGAGTTTGGTTTCTTCTTTTGCAGTTTTCTGTTCTTTGACTTTTATTAGTTTCACTTATATGTTATTGCATCTAGACGATGACAGAATCACTGTTCAATCTGTTTACCTCAGCTGCCACAATGGAGGTCCTATCTGCCAACGGACATAGCAGCAGTTCCATCAGTCGTTTAATGGAAAGACTAGTCCCTTCACTGTGATTGGCCCTGGCGTTACCGCAGAATCACATGCTCGCGAGCAAACTAATGAAGCGTTTCTAAGAGGAAAAGGTCATAAATGTTCAAATGCGTCGTTTTACACCGTGATATATATTTTAACCGATGGACGAGCAAGTTATTATCAGAGCTTTCTGAAGAAATGAACAAGAATCAATTGTCTTTATAGATTAAAAGTCATGTAATGGTGACAGGAAACGGTCGGCACTGGATGTGCATATATTAGTATTGATCTGCAATAGAAAACAGGCACCATTAGGTAGCATGGCCATTGAAGCTGTTTATTAGCCTCATTAAGCTGAAGCAGAGACCGTCCCTTCCAGACCCATCTTCTCGAGCCGAGGAGGCATGCAGACTTTGTGATGGGTGTCCCTGTTTCGGGATTAAATATAGAAAATCTAATAGACGTGGATGGTCAGACCGCAGCGCAGACGCTCAAATGTCAAGAGCCGCGACTGGCTCCCGTCCTCGCGGTCCACTTCAAAGAAATCCGCCGGTTTGATGTGTATCGAGAACACGGCGCATTAACGGGAAGTGCGCCTTGCTCTTTTGTGAAAACGAAAAATAAAATAAAAAGATCGGCGTCTCCAAAGAGTTTCTACAGCTTGACTTTATTTAGATGTTTAGAAGCGGCGGTTCTGCTCTGAAAATATCCCTCGCGACTCATCAAGAAGTGTAGCATTTGAGTCAAGTGAAACCCAAGGCACCTACTGCTGCAATCAGAATAAATGTAATAGGCCTGTAATTGTATTATACAGTGCAGGCTGTAAGTATTTGGACAGTGACACAATTTTTGTTGTTTTGGCTCTGGATTTGGATTTGAAATGGAATAGTGACTATGAGGTTAAAGTGCAGACTTTCAGCTTTAATTTGAGGGTTTTTACATCCATATCGGGTGAACCGTGTAGAAATTGTAGCCATGTTGTATATTCAGTATACACACACTGTACAATTCCAGCAAAACTACTTCCTGGGGAGCTCAGCATCCTGTGGGACTTCAAAGGGAAGCTACTTGCAGCGTACTGTACATACCCATATTAGGTCAAACAGGAACCAAAGTCATTTCACCCGACTCTCATCTGGGGCTCAGGATTACTGGGGCTCAGGAAAACAGGATTATTAAAAATGTGTAAACAGAGACAGTCAGAAAGCGAATAGTTCCCACCCTTCACAAACCAGAACACAGTTATGCTCAATAAATAAATAAAACTTCCAGGGGCATAAATAAAAGAACAAGAGGATGACTGCTGAGGTGACTGCTTTGTTATTTCACTCAGACAAGATCAAAACCCATTTTTGCCTCCCATAAAAAAAAAGTGTCGCTAATGTCAAATCTCGCCCTTGCCCGGGTACACCATGTCCTCTCTTTACAGTCTGCGGATAAAAGAGGGTCCCAAACAATACCACGGGTCACCTGTGTCACAGAGAGGCGGCAGAGCAATGCTTGGAGAGAGACAGCATATACTGTATTTAAGGAGTGAAAAACTGACAAATGTCCAGAACTATGGCATACACAGTAAAAATGGGGTGTGTGGACAGGGGTGTGAGAGGTCAGTCCTGGAAGGGGCAGTTTGCAGTGCCTGCTAGTTTTTGGTTTGTTTTAGTGCTTACTGGTCAATTCCCGTCACCTTCTTTGTGAGGTCTAAATTATCCGCTGATTGAAAGAAGCCATAAAAACCCGCACACACTACAGTGCTCTATAGGGCTTGGGGTTTGACACCCCTGCTTTAGAACAGGATTTGGGCTGACTTTGTTTTATGAGGGTGTTTGCCGCAGTGTCTTGAGAGGACAACAGAAAGCTGTGAATTTAAGCACGTCAGAAGGTTTATGGCCAGTGACCGTGTGCAGTTTATAAAACTATGTTTTGTGTTTCCCAGTTGTCTGAGATGTCTCTATCAAGCTGGAGTGTGTTCTTGTGGAACGTTTAGTGAGGTTGCATGTTGTTCATCTTTTTTTTTAAATTATTTACTCAGAAAGTCAATTCTTCTTCAATTCTTGACTATTACCATTCAGTCCACCTTTAGTCTAAACCGGGCCGGCCAGCGAAGGATGGGCACCCCCTCTCTAGCCAGGTTCCTTCCAAGATTTCTTCCCACCGGGGAGTTTTTTCTCGCCACTGTTCAGTGTTTTTTTCTCCCCTACCGGGGAGTTTTTTTTTTTTACCTCATTTTGCTGGTTGGGGGCTAAGGCCTGGTTTTTTGCTCAATTTTCCTTCTGTTTCCCTTTGCAGCGTCTTTGTGACAGTTCTCTGTAAAAAGCGCTATACAAATAAAATTGAATTGAATTGAATTGAAATTCTTGCAACAACGCTTGTAGCTTGTTCCTCGTAGACCATTGACCTTGGATGTGCATTCTTTGGCAGTAGGCTTTCTGTTGAATTGCAGCATCTTTAAGCGCAGTCAGTTGAGGCATGAAATACAAAATTTTACAACATTCCTCTTATTTAATGCCAATTTGATTATTATTCCAATAACACAGCTATAAGCCTGTCAGCAGTATGAAATTGGCTGTTTCCTTTGGCTTCATTCAATAGGTATGTGTGGAAGAAACGCAGGAAAGGCATTTTAACATTCGATGATGCTTGCATCAGCTTGCATATCTTGGCAACAGATTTGAGATTTTAAGAGTAATCTATTTAATGTTTCCCCTGAATAATGTTAAATTCTCAGCACTCATTGTTGCCAAGATACAGTAGCAAGGCTTTAATGCTTTAAAGTACCTCACCTCAAACTTACCCTTATTGAGACAAGTTTCTGTGAAAATGTGTTGTATAAAATAATCCCCCCCATTGTGTCTTTGGGGAATGATCCTTTTGTAAAAACAGATTCCATAATGTAGGTCACCACAGGTCAGAGGCAGTAAGGTAGATCCAAAACAAGTTCATTAAATCTGCATCAAACAAACACCATGTCAACGATGGATGGTAGCTCATAAAAGAGATGAGTTTCTATGGAAATACAATGCAATTATTGTGTGGTTCTGTTGTTACCTGCACCAGCTGCAACCGTTTTCTGAAAGCCATTTCACACACCTTTGTTTGCCAAGCTTCATAGCATTCATAATTTATGTGCTTTCAGTTTCAATATTGTCTCTCACCGAATGTATCGGTCTTAAATTGATTTTGTGTCTGGACTGCAGCTTAAATACACTTACAAAGGTATCATGTGTGGACTGTTACATATGAGTAATTGAGCCTGAGGAAGGAATTTGGATTATTTGTCATGAAACATATACAGTGAATATAATTTTGTAAAAACATGTACGAGCACGTAACAGGCGCAGTTCAGGTCAACGCAGGACAGAATTATTCATATTAGGACAACAGAAAGCTGTGAACTGGCTTAGAGCTGTCTTAGAGCTGGCATTTCCCATTTCCCCTTTCCTCCCCTTTCTGTTCTGTAAAGCGTCTTTGTGACGTCTGTGAAAAGCGCTATATAAATAAAATTGAAAATTGAATTGAATATTAGCATATATGTAAGGTGAATGTTCAGGCACCATTTCAATCTGCTTCAACTTCACAGGCAGGCTTTGGAAGTGTGACTATAGGAACGCCTTTTTGGAGAATGACCCACCAATCAGTGCTTCCTCTGCAAACACCAGTACATGGAAAAAACTGTCCTTGAATTTACCACAGCGGTGCTGTCTTCATCGGTAGCTGGGGACTTGGATACAGCTGTTTTTCTATGGTTTTAATACGTCACCAGGATGAAGGCCCTTTATGATTTTCTTGATGGATGTAGTAAGATGTATGTCGGTTACATGAAGTAAAAAATCAAAAATCTGGAACAAATATTTTTAAATGACTACTGTTTAGCCTTTGGCCGGCTGCCCATGACTGAAGTGGAGATTAAATCCATTGTGCATTGCTACAGAGGGTGTCACAATGACATTCAGGAAATTAATCTAGAAGACGCCACCATTTTCTGAGGAAAGACGTGAGCAAGATGTGACAAAACACAGTTTTTCTTCATTGGACAGAGAATTTAAAGTCCACATAAAGTTTGCATTTGCTTTCTCAGAGTGCAATAAAACAATTAACATTTTGCAGAACCAATTTGCTTGAAATATGAATAAACCACAGTTTTGAATAAAAAATTCAAAACCCCAATATGTTAAATATTGCATTTTGTACCATTATTGGCACAGTTTGCTTTCTGTTCTATTATCTGATTAAAGAATAAGTCACCAGATCAGTCTTTTCCCTCTATAGTCTGTGATCTGTTCATGGCTGCTAAATCTGATTCCCACATGAACATTGTTGTGATTAAAACAAAACCAGGTGTTTTCATCTTAACTGCAGGTCATCCATCATCCTTATCACAGCAGACTGCAAATGAGACCCCACTCTTAAATGCATCTTTAATTTCCTCTAATAGCATTCAGTTGAATGAGTTCTGGGTCCAGTCCCTTGCCAATTTCAGGTCAAAATGCATTTTCCACATTTTTTGTCAAGTCATTGTATCTGTCTTGAACGTTTTTTTTTATTGTTTTTTTTTAAACTCCAGCGACTGAAAAGGCATGAAAAAAGACAGGCAGTTTATGTGTCAGAGCACATCAGGCAGCAGGTTGCCTGGGTGACGCATATAAACCGGCTGACTTGGGAGCACGCTGTAGGTGCGAGATCATAGTGCCCTAAGCAGTAGCATAGGTGCAATTCTGTAAATGGCACGTAGCCGGTCGTGCAGACGGTGTCGAGGACAGCCTGCGCACTCCGTGAAGTTGGCTCCGTTCATTTTTGGGGCCCGAAACCCCAAGGTTTTTTGTTTTACTTAATCCCGTTTTGCTATGCGGCCTCGAAAAACAATTAATCTCAATCGTGCGGAGATCAACGCGCGGCGAACTTACGATTTCGGTGCCAGATAACTTGGAGCATTCCAAATACAGCCCTCCGCAGAGTCCGTAACGCTGACCCTCTCCGTGTTGTTTAAAGTTCGTTGAAAGGTTGGCTGTTTCAAAGTTCGCTCTGTGCCCCTTCATGATTGATAGGCGGCATTGTGTAAGCCTTCGTGGAACGGTGCTTAACGGCCTCCCACCTCGCGAGAAGTCAAGTCGCGCCAAACTCAAGGGTCCAAATCACCTGAACGGCTGATGCGGTGCCGATGTTCTGCAAAAGGTCCACCGCGTTCACGTAAACAAATTTTACAGACCTCTGTTAAAGTAAAATCTAAATTTAAACGTCCTTTATACACACAGACATTATGCCTAATGTATCCTAAAATATAAGCATCCAGTACTGCTTGATAAACATCTTAAAACAGTGCAGATATGTTTTGCTGCAAATAATAATCACTGTGAAGGGCCTGAAACATGTACTAGCCACAGTATAGCTGTTGTAAGCAGTCGCTATAAGCTTTAAACTACACTAAAGTTTGTAGAATTTACTTCTTGCGATATACGCTTTTACTTTGGATGTGAAAACAAAGCTATAAAGGTTCAATAATACCCAATCCTTGTCCACCAAAATTGAGTGGACATTTTATAGTTTACAATATCTATCTCACTGAGAACATCACATTTGAACAACTACTTAGTTGCCATGAAAACATACTGCCATCAATGTACTGGCCAATGACACCAATTTACATATCTTGTTTGCATACAGGTGAGACGTGTCTGGAATTGTGAGAACATAATGTAAAACATACTATAAAAATGACTTGGGATAACCATGTTTCCTAAACTGTGACAAAAAAATGCAGCTATTTTATTTTTAAATACCGTAATTCAAGGTGCAACTGGGCCTCTTCTTTACACCTTTATCATAATAATGGTCTCTATTCTGTGCCTCCTGCTTCTTAGTTCTTCACCAGTGTTGTTCTAACCCTTCTTCAGCGCTAGACCAATGTGGCTTTCTTACTCAAGCTAAACGAGGCCTTGTTCATTTTTTTTTACAATGCTTTAAATCAGGGTTTGGCAATGGTGTCATGGGGAGCCATGGGGCATGCAGGTGTGTGTTGTCATTCAACACGCACCGCAGGTCATTACTAAAAGCCTAAAACCTCATCTGCCTTATTGACTCTGAAGTGGTTCCTGATTATAACGGGTAAACAAAAACCAGAAGACTCTGTGGCTTTCAAGGACCTGGGCTACAGACCTCTACTCTATATTTGGGGATTTAAATGATTTACAGATAAGCAACATGTAAAATGATTTAGGTGCTTAACACTTGAACACGCAATGTGCATAGCATGAACATTTATACTGAATCTGTAACATATTGATTAAAATCCACTTAAAACACTCTCTAATACATCATTTTTAAAAAGCATTTTAAACTGTAATTGCATTTTTTTCACAGAGTATAATGTTGTGATTTGAGTTTATATGAAAACAATTTAAAGAAATTCTAAAAGCTTAATATATACATGTCATATGGTAATCTGTTCAACAATACTTTTTATTTTGCTTTAGTAGAGAATATAGAAGATGAAGATAAAGGATGCCATATTGACTTTTCCAACATTACACACATAACCCTTGGCATGGCTATTGATGCAATTAAATGCAGCCCCTTATTGCCATCCTAAGGGAATTGATATTTGACAAGTCAATGTGATTAATGTCAGTGCAGACTAAACCATAGAGTTTATACCAGCCGCATAGATGCGTTAATACACAAAAACACAGGGTAGCCACCTGCACACAGCTATAAATAGCCATGTGTGCTCTTTCTTGGACCACACAGCTGCAACATGCTTTGAAAAAGTATTTTTTCATATTTGATAAACCATATGTGGCAGGCTGGCTTCTTGGATTACATCGCTTTCCTTTGGCTCTGACTCACCCAGTGGTCCCTTGGGAATCCCAAACATAGGCGTAGTCTCTCTGGAACGGGCTCATTAGCTGATTCAGCGCTGGCAAGTGGAGGAAGGGGATGCCTCGTCTACATGGCTGCCCGTTGTTTTCGCTGGGAAAACGTGAACGGCGTTCGGCCAGCACCAGACGACTGTGCTCACAGCCTTAGCCCTGTAATCAATGCTATATCTGTCTATGGTATTGAACTGGGTGGACTCCACTGGGATTCCTGGGCCCTTAATGATATCATTAAGTGATACGGGCTTTTGTATTGATATGTGCTTAAAATAAAGTTTCCCGATAAGATAGGAAAGAAACAGCCACCTTCACAGTGGTCTGACTATCAAGGAACGGTAAATACTCCTCAAGGAAAAACGTAACCCAATCTGCTATAGCCGGACAAATAAAGCTTGCAGCTGACAGCGTGAGTTATAACTCACAAATAAAGAGCTTATGCAACGTCTCAAGCAATTCACTTAATCGCACATGCAATGTCACAACCTGCAGTACAGGGGGAGACAGCTTCTGTATCACAAACAGAATGCTAGAGTTTTTTTTTTTTTTGCACATCACAGTCATAGAACATATTGTAAAATACCAGGAGACTAACTTTGCAACGTGTGACCAATAAAATATTGCCAACCGTGGCTCCTGTCCAAATAGAGGCCCTTCTCTGTTCTATTAACTGAAGACTGCTGGCCTGATCACCTTTGCCCCAGATGAAGGACAGTGTGACCTGGCCATTGGGTGAAAGTGCTCTTCCCCCTCAGGTGGGGATCATGTTACATGTGGTCAGACAAACCCTTTCTAAAGAAGACTTTTGCCTGGACATTTTCCCTCAACTTTGACTGATGAATAAAACCAATAGTTTGGCAAGTTCAGCCATCAAACTCAAACTCAGTTTGTACAATGCTTGTGTTTACTTGTGAGTCAAAGTTAAAGAAAAATGGCCTTTGATTTCCAGAAGTTTGTTATGTTTTGTATGGGTCATTATTCATGAGCAAAATAAAGAATAACTATGAGAATGCAATCGTGTAAGAACACATATCTAAATCATGCACCTCAGAATCACTTTTTAAAACATGCTAAACACCTGAAGCTCCACCTACTGCTATTGTAATAATGAATGTGTGTATAGAATATGCATTAGCTTGCTTTCAGTGCTAAATACCACATGTCTAACTTTAAAAATAGCCCATTATCTCAGTGCAAGAAGGGACCATCTATCAAGATACAAATTACCAGTCTCTTTTAAGCTATAAATATAGTAAGTTATTCTTACAAAATCCGCCAGCCACTAATCTGACCTCCCTCCTATGTGGTAACAAATGTAAAATCTCAGACAGTAGATATTATGGCCTACATTCTATGCATAGCAGAGAAGGGAAATTATTAATAATTTTACACAGCATGGTGAACCTGCTGGGAGCATCAGTAGTGAAGATGACACTTTCACTGTCAAATTAAATCTAACAGGAAATGAAACCCAGAAAATAAAAGACTGTCTTGGTAAAAAAAAGTCAAAGTAAAAAAAAAACAAAGATATAATCCTATTTTGGTGGAGTCATTTAATTTAATAGCAATGCGGGTAGGAATGTTATTGGCCCATATGTACTAGAACGGTGATTTCCTATGCAAGCATGTGGGCCCACAGATAGCTCTGGAGGTTGTGATTATCATACCAAACACTATCCAAAGAGATGAAAATGAATCCACTTAAAAGCTGCATCAGCTCGTCCTTTAAGGTTTATTCCTTTATTACTTTTTCAACAACTTTTGCTTTTTCTCCCAAATGTTTTCAGTCATATTTGTAAGCATGGCAGAAAAGCACGCGCATCCCACACGCCACGCTCAGCTACACAGTAACATGTACAGTGTTAAATCAACTCTTACAGAGTACATATGGTCCCTATTAGACTCATATGTACTCTGTTAGAGTTGAATGAACACTGTACATTTTACCGTGCAGTTACATCTTCTTTTTGACTTTGCAGTCATCCCTGCTGAGCTGTGCAGCCATTGCGCCTGACACCTGCAATCCCTGCACAGCGGAGAAGAGGCCTGCCTGACTGGGGGAGTTGCTATTGGGCAATACGACAGGGAAGTCCTGCTGATTTCTGGCTGTAATACATATGAACAAAATGTTTAATTTTTAATCCTAAATGACGCCTAAAAGGATAATTACAAAAAGCCACCAGCACTACAAACCTGAAATAAGAGAGCCCCATGAAGCATGAACACACACCCCCCCCCCCCCCCCCCTCTCTCTCTCTCTCTCTCTCTCTCTCTCTCTTTTTAGTGCCTCTATTTCTGCACATTACAATTCTATTCATTTTCTTCTGACATGAATTATCCCACACACAGCACACCACCCATTCATAATATTAATTACGCTTTCTGGTTAATAGTCAGGTAATGGTTAGCTGTATGCTAAACCTTCAGCTTGTGCTACATGCTTGCGCTACAGTACTACACATTTCTATCGTAGTTAACCAAGTTGAAGGATTCACCAAGAATCATGCAAATGTCTAACGGCTACAAATATTAGTGTGCATTTTCATGCTGAATCACGTAGCACTCATTTCATTGGATTAGACGTTCTCATCCTTTGTGATGAACTCCCAGGGTCCCTACACTGCTGGCAGGGTGCTTGATTGAGAGCCATTCTCCCAGGGTCCCTACACTGCTGGCAGGGTGCTTGATTGAGAGCCATTCTCCCAGGGTCCCTACACTGCTGGCAGGGTGCTTGATTGAGAGCCATTCTCCCAGGGTCCCTACACTGCTGGCAGGGTGCTTGATTGAGAGCCATTCTCCCAGGGTCCCTACACTGCTGGCAGGGTGCTTGATTGAGAGCCATTTCTAATTATCGAGGATATCCCTCGATGTACTACATGCTGAAAATTAAAATGGAGCAATTCACTTTGTCAGGAAAACAGACCGCAAACGAGGGGTGAAGTCTCCCATTGAAATTTAACTGTGTCGTGAAAAATAGCACCATTGCAGTACTTTGCACAGCCAAAACTGATTTCATACTCAAAGACCACATTGCACAGGTGCATTACATTACATTAGAGGCATTTAGCAGACACTCTTATCCAGAGCGACTTACACAACGTTTTAGCATTTTTTTTTTTTTACATATTATCCATTTATACAGCTGGATATATACTGAAGCGATTCAGGTTAAGTACCTTGCTCAAGGGTACAACGGCAGTGTCCTACCTGGGAATCGAACCTGCAACCTTTCGGTTACAAGGCCAGTTCCTTAACCATTATACTACACTGCATAATTGAACAATGTTAATTTAGACTCTGATTGATGTTATGTTTCACTGATTTTCATTTTCAAAGAAGAAGAGCATTTCTCTATTATTACTCAACATAGTGCCTCCGATGGCCCCCTGGAGTCCCAATGGGTATCAGTAGTGCATTCAGCCACTGTCTCCAAGCTCAGTAAATGTGGTGACCGTTCTCATTGTGTGACAGATTTATTTACGTTAAAAAGGACCTCAAGATGCTTCAGGTATCCTCACACACAGAGAGCATCTGCAGAAGATGGCTGTAGTTACTGATAGAATAGGCCAGATGACCATCTGTTTCATTGCTGTGTTTATGCTACTCAACTGAATAAAGCTGGTGACATGGTGAAACACTTTTTAACACCCCGTGGGTATGCTTTTCATTATGCATAACGATCTTTTGCATGAGGTTATCTCAGAAATCCTTGCTTTGAATTTGCGAGTGCACGTGAAGACAGCCATCAATATGTCGTTGCTTGCGCAAGTTGTTTTCTTGTGCGCATGATCTGTACAAAAGGCGAGGAAGTGCCTTGCCTTGGGTTTTTATGTGAGGTAGTCATAGCAGCATTGGGACACGGACGAATGCATCCTCTTCCATTTGAAGCAAAAGAAAGAAAAAACATTAAATATGAATAACGATTGCATCCAATGCACCTGAGAGCTGTTGATTTAAATTAAGAAGCGACTGAAAGATCGTGGATCAAGTTTGACCATAGCAATGCGGGATGAGTGCAACTGTCGAATTCAGCACGCTGGACAGCTCCGTCAGAAGGCTGGAAGTATTGTATGAGTTAAATTTCCCGGCGAGGAATGAATTGTTGAGGATGAGTGACAGTGGATCGTGCAGGATATAATGTACAGATATCGAAAAACGCCAATAATCAGCTGGTGACGTTTTGGATTGAGAAATGGACTTGGCAGAAATTCTCTTGGCGTTGTTTATCGGTGTGGTCGCGATTGTCTCTTTATTATCGAATTTACTGGTGCTGCTATGTTTTGTATACAGCACCGAGATCCGCAGGCAAGTTCCGGGAATATTTACTATGAACTTGTCTCTCTGCAATATACTTATTACCATTTTAAACATGCCATCGACATTGCTGGGGATTATTAAAAACCAACAGCCTTTTGGGGATTGTGTATGTCACACTATAAGCTTTCTGGAGACTTTTTTGACTGCGAACACAATGCTGAGCATGGCAGCTCTAAGCATAGACAGGTGGATCGCTGTAGTCTTTCCGCTGAGTTACTCCAACAAAATGAGATACAAGGACGCGATAATCATGGTATGCTATTCGTGGTTCCACTCGCTTACTTTTTCGTTAACCTCTCTGCTTTTTTCTTGGGTTGACTACAACCACGCATACGCGTCCTGCACCTTACATTTGAACAAGGAGAGCGAAAGGACAAAGTTTACCGTATTCACCATCGTGTTCCACGCGACGAGTTTCGTGCTTTCCCTCTTCATATTGTGTTTTACTTACTTAAAGGTTTTAAAAGTAGCGCGGTTTCACTGCAAGAGGATTGACATCATAACCATGCAGACCCTATTCTTGCTGGTAGATATTCATCCAAGGTATTTATGCAAATTTACTACTTACGCACTAAACAACTACTGCGATTGTACTATACCATTATTTCAGATTTCTATCTGTAAATAAAACACTTTCAGACGAACCATGTCACAGGCTAATGTGAGGTACCGGTACATTGTTTACATCGTCTGTAAGCATGCACAAGTTAAGCTACATGTAAAACGGTATGGGTTCATGAAAAACTATGCATGGCATGTTAACGCGTGACAAATGTAATTATTTTTTGCCATTTGGAAACCATCTTACTATCACTTTTATCTGTTATCTGTCAGAATGTTGCGTGCAGTGTGTTCACGCAAAAGTAAAGCATGCAATTATCGGTGCATGTTATAATAATATCTGCATGAATCTGTTATTCCTAGTGTTAAGCAACGCTGTCTCGCGGAACAGAAAAGGAGGAAACAACGGGCTACCAAGAAAATAAGCATTTTTATTGGATCGTTTATTATCTGTTTCGCCCCTTATGTTATCACGAGGTAAGAATATTCTCCAGGGTCAAACATGTCCATGCAACACTATTTAATAGATTATTAGTCCCACATACGCAGCTTGTTCACAAGTAAATCAATTAAATGGTAAATAATAGTATGTAGTCTATGTATCCATACATGTTTTTATATAACATAATATGTATATTCAAAAGCATGTAAGCAAGTGTATGTATGTATTATTATATTATCACACGTTGTGTTTCATGTTTTAAACTGTACTTTATGCCATACATACAGAGTTAAAGTTGAGCAACTGAATGAACTCCATTGCCCTTATTACTTAAAAGTAATGTTCCATCCTTTTCTTTACAACATTGGTCATTTAATGCCATTCTATAAAGGGATTAAGCTGGCATTGGCACTATTAAATCATTCCACAATATCACTGATTTGTGCTAAAATTCCACTTTTATTGTGTTATTTCATTATACTTTATTATGCTACATTGGGTATCCTCAAAAATACATCCATAAAAACAACGTTGCCAGTTGCGCTAATGTCGTCTGCATGTGACTCAGTAAACAGCTTGAGTCTGTGTGCTGCTCAGGGTAGACTACTGTCCCACTGCTTCCACTGAGCTGCACACAGACTCCACTAACACTGACGTACCAGTTGCCTTTGAATCTAAAATGGCTCTTGAAAAAAAAAGACACTTTCTGTTTATCCAAAATACATTTAATCAGTGTCAATATAACGTGTGATGAAAAACAAACATATCTTTCCATGAGACTCCATGTACTGTATTGCATTGTTTCTTTGGAACTCTGGGAAGTAGGCAAGTCTACCTGAGGTCGTGTCAGCTTTGGTAACGCCCACACCATCTTCTCCACAGGCTGACTGAGCTCCTTCCATATGTGGGGATTAACCGACACTGGGGCATCGTGAGTAAGTGCCTGACGTACAGCAAGGCCGCCTCCGACCCCTTCGCTTACTCTCTCCTGAGGCAGCAGTACAAGAAGGCGCTAATTAGCATCGCCAACAGGCTGCTGAGGAGGGATCTGTACCCCTCCTCTGGACCAAACAGTTCCTTAGACACCGAGAATGACTACTGCCTGCAGAGAGTCACCTAACGTGAGGGGCACCGACAGCGCCTCTGTGCTCCCCTACCAAGATGGCTGCCTGGAGACATCAGTCGACACTTGGGATTATAGCAAGAGATCTGTCCCTCAGAGATCTTTATCGCAAGCCGTATAAATAAATGATAGACCGAGTTAAACATCTGTGACACAGACCATGCCAAACTGAGGAACTGGACCACATGGGAGGATGCTGTAGCAGGGGAATTTCCTGATGAGTCAAAGTAGAAGAAAAAACTGAAACAGGAGTGCAGCTCAATATATCCTTTTGAAATCAAAAGCATTCTGTCAGCCTATCAATGAGATATAGTAGCAGCTGTGTATCTGCAGTGTATCACTTAGTAAAGATACTTTTAGCTGACTAGACACCTTCAGAAGCCTTCACAGCCGTTCCACCACTAGCGTTACATGGTGGTCCTCCAGAACTGATGGCTGGTTTTACCACAGAAATGAGAAAACTGCTAGAGCCTACCCCTGACCTGGAGCCATGTCTTTTGCATGCAAGGGAGACACTGTAAGGACATCAAGACTATTTATTTATTATTTATTTAAGTGGAACTATGATCTCAGCTCTGCCAGGGGCTAGACATAACTGAGCAGCACATCTGGAACAATTAATTGTAGCTTAGTATGCTCAATATGGACATTGTAGAGCTACTTTGCTCACAATTTTATTTTAGTCACTGGATATTAATGCACTTTGTTGTTGTTTCAGAGCTGTCAGTTACAATAAAAATGCCAAAGGCAAACATCTTTTTTTTTTAATATGACCTTAAAGCTTATGTTGTAATTGAATGTACTGTACTGCCAGATTCTTTTAACTGAATATGTATTTGTACTATTTAATTTTGCCTAAAAAATGAAATATTTATAAAACTTTATATTTATATATAACATTTAGGCTACCTATTTTGCACTGTCCAATAAATATGATGTGTATTCGTTAGATTGTACTTTTATTCAGCAAGAAGGGAGAATAAATAATCAATTCTGGAGCAAATATTTTAATGTTCAAGTATTTTAAACTACAGTACAATTTGTGTTTGTGCCAGGTTTCATTGATAAAGTATTTGCTATGTGGGCTTACTATGCCTTAAAGAGTTACTTTACTGCAATTTCTTCAGAGTTCAATTGCAGAAATTGTTTGGAAGTGTATCTTCATCATGGATTATTCTGAAAAATAATTTCTGTGCTTTTGTGCGTGCGTGAAATAAGTTGTGAATTTAGTGCAATAAATTTGAGAAAATTCTTATTCTAAGTTGTCTATTTAATTCTCTAAATATTGTGGATAAAGGGTCGGAGTAGGGATGAAAAGTCCAATATTAGAATAAAGTACATTGGTTCAAGGATTCTAGAAAAAATTGCAGTCACAAAGAAGGTCCGACACGTAACTCTTCAGGAGCAATTTATTCAGGACAGGATGTCATCCCCTAAATCAGCTGACAGTTTTTGAGCACGTGTCAAAGCCATCATATTACAAGGTTCTGGAGTCCAAGCCTGGAGCTGGTCAGTGGTTTTGTGAAAATGAACTCAGTTTTTCACAAAGGTTCAGTTTTTCTTTAAACGGGGTGAAACTTAGCATGCGACGGCAGGCACCTAATAGCACATCTGGGGCAACTGAACCCTCCCTAGCAGTAGGAGCAAAGAGAGTATCTTGAGGAACCTATAGGCTACTGCACGGTCAACCTTTAACTACAGGGGTCTGTTCATAAATCGTCCACGCTGGTCCTCTAATAACGCACGTGCACAACAACACATCACTGCTTACGACATTGACTTGCATGTCACAGGTCTACATTTTGCTGATAAGCCACAAGAAAATGTAGTTAGCCTTACTCATACAGTTTAGGCTACCTGCTGCACTTAAGATGACAGAAGGATATTTGTGAAAAGGTGATGTTTAGATGTATACAATACTTTGCTCAGATAAAACAGGCAATTTTAATAGTCTCTCTCCCTCTCTTGTTTTATCCTTGCAACACCCGCAAGTCTTCTGTAATTTGATAGTCGACCGTAATACGTGTAATAAACGCACTTTTTTCAAGGGAAGTGCTGTGAACTGAAAGTTTCCATACTAATTAAAGCGGACAGGCAGCAGAAGTGCCACATCACAATGTATACGGAGTACAAACGGACCAAAATGAACTATGTTGTTTTTGCCTTAAATGTAGCGGCTGCGGTTGTCTGGAGTGCTCCCGCACGACGTTGCGAACCTGGAGACGAAATTTTGGGTGAGCTATAAAAGTTTCAAACCCTCCTGCGCAATGGATTGTTTACTACGCATTTTCCATCCGTTATTATGACAGAGCAACACTGAACGAAAATGTATGAAATGTATTTAGTACCAAACTGAACAATTCGTTGCATTTACATGAGACTACTAACCATTTTGTGACTGTGGACCATGTGGAGATTGAAATGTGATTTATATTCACTCCTTCACACATAAGATCAAATAGTTGCGTTTTTTTGTTCGCAAATAATGTTCTTTTGTATTTTTTGAATATACATGCCGTGTATGTGTCGCGTGAAGTTTATCATGAAAACGTGTTGCATCATCAGCTAATTGATTGAAATTAATGACACCTTGAGGTGGGCAAACGTTTTTGTGGCAGCTATTGTGTTACCGTTTTTAAATTTAACCATGTACCACCCCGACGGATGAAAAACGGACAAACTTATGGCAGCAATGCTGAGTGGTACCTTGTTAACAGATGCAGTCTCTGTCAAGTCTATTGAAAGCTCCGCTATTCCACAAAGACAACACGTACGGTGTTGCAGATGATAATGTGATGACTAACACCACTGACAGTCACTTAGAACAGGTAGCCCAATACAGCCACATGATGAATTCCAGGATATATATATATATATATATATATATATATATATATATATATATATATATATATATATATATATATATATATATATACACACACTGAAGTTCCCGAAAGGGAAAATAAAAGTTATTCTATTTTATGTGTGTGTGACATATAGGAAAAATATATGAGAACATGGAAAACAGAATATTCGTGCCGAATATAATAAAGTTATTATTTATTTATTTACTTTATCGTTGTTGTTGTTGTTGTTGTTGTTAACCGCCGTTGGTGCTTGCCTTGAGGGTTCAATAAAATCAAGCGCTATACTGCCATCCAGTGTTCAATTTATGTATTACTCTGAGGATTCATGTCGGGCGATTGTCGGGGTTTGTTTTTCAGGAAGATGCAAAGCTTCAACAGAAGACAAAGGTAGGTCTTCTTTGATGCATGTAAAAGTACAGTTATCAAATGCCTTGTTAAATATCGTGATGAAAAGTTAATTCTCGTTACTAAGGATGAACATGATCAATTACATCAATTCAATGACATTTTCTAAAAAATAATTTAAAATTTTTTTGAAATCACAGTTTGAATATTATGCAGTTTCAGCTGTCTAACAGACAGCCAAAGCTGTTGAAAACAGTACCAATGGCATTGACTCAGGAGAGCCTGTCTTCACTCAGGAGCTGTCCTGCTCATTATTCCATCGTGTTTTCCTGGGTCTCTCGCTCAGGCATGGTATCGGACAATAACAACTAAGGAACAGCACATTCCGCCTTTGTGCATAAACAGACAGCTTGCTTTGGCACTTTAGGCGCACTGTCAGCAAGCTCTAACGCATTTCCCCACAGCATCCCTGAATCCCTGATTGACCGGGCCTTAGAAGATATCAGAATGCTCAAACCAGAGAGCATAGTAACAAACAGAGACATAAACAGTGTATGTATTCATGAAAGGACTTGCTTGAATAATTACGTTATTGCGTTTGACTCTTCACAGTTTGCATAGGCAGGCTTCATAGCTTAGCTCATGCATGAAAACATGATCTGGGTACGGGTTTCACATTCCGTCATTATACATTTCAAGCACCACTCTCAGACTTAACATATCTTTGTATTGTGCCAATACAGGATGCTTTTGCATTTATGATATTGTAAAACATTAGATGCAGCTCATGACGTTACTATAAATTAATTTTTAAAATGTAATTGATAAATTTGCTCCCAGCAAAGTTTAAGAAATTTACTGACTGGAAAAGTGCACTTCTCTCTGATGCAAAATTAAATGTTGAGTGTTAAATAAATTTTGATAGAATACATTTTATTCTGATTGAGTGCACATAATCCTCACTGGATGAATATCAACTCTGTTAGAGTCACATTAAGACTGCACATTTTACTGTGTATTGCCAAAGCTGACCATTGTTTTGGGAAACACAAGCCACTGCCAAGCAAAAAATGCCAGTGTAAATCCAACACTGCTGGTGTACGTTTAACACCTTAGGGTGTTAAATGTACACCACCATTTTTGCTCTGTTGTGATAATGAGTGCATCCCAATACTTAAAAAATGCATCCTCCTTTCCTCCACTACCATCTCTTCTCCTCCGTGCCCCGGAAACCCATCTTTGTATTTTAATCTGATGTCGCTGATTACATATTAATTACGTATTAATGGTTACATATTAATTAATGTCTCGACGCAAACCGCGATGTCAGGTGCATTGTATACTGTACATGATGCAACTAATTGAAACCTGCAGGCTGTTTTGTATACTCCCGGGTAGGAGACGAGTGGAGGAAAGGAGGTGAGGAGTGAAGAATATGTGTTTCTTTAGTCCCTCCCCTTTCCTCTGAGCGTGCTCTGTGCTTGTCCGTTCGACCAATCAGTCAGATGCACAGACATAATGCTGGGCTACTGCAACGACATGCCATACACCAAGACCATCTTCCCCAACATCCTGGACCACAAGACCCGGGAGGCCGTGGAGCAGGGCACGGAGTACCTCCTCCTGAGCGTGATCGAGTCGCTGCTGAAAGGCGAGTGCACCCCCGACATCCGCATGCTGGGCTGCTCCGTGCTGGCGCCCCGCTGCGAGAAGGACCGCATGGTCAAGCCCTGCCGCAGCTCGTGCGAGGCCGTGCTCAAGAGCTGCGCCCACGCCTTCGAGGGCATCGAGATGGCCTGGCCCTACTTCCTCGACTGCGACCGCTTCTTCGTCAGCGACGAGGAGGGCTGCTACGACCCCCTGGAGGGGCTGAGAGGTATGGCGCTCCCCCCCGACGCCCCCACACATGCACCCGCTTCCTCCATGGTTTGCGATCGCCTGCGCTTCAGATTGCTTGTACAAAAGGTCAGTTAAGTTTGAGTTGACTTCACTGGCTCTCTGACTATTATTAAGTGACCCCGTTTGGCCTCAGTCAGTTGGAGGGCCAATAGTGAAGAGTCATGGATTTTACTTCTGTAGCCCTTTTAAAGATCCTAAAGAAGTTCACGGTGAAGATGGAGAATATCTCTCTCCCTCTCGTGGTGCATCCATTTCTGCACCATAGTGAATATACTGTGGTTCTGCTGCTTTTAATTCTATACAGAAGTGTGGTGTTTAGGATAGGCAGCAAGGTTCACAAATTGCATTTCAGTTGGCTGTGTTTATTATTATTATTGTACTTATTATTACTATTATTATTATGAATATTATTAATAAATAGCTGTCTTAATAGTAATAACAGGTTGGTGTCCTCATTAATTGCAGCACTTGCCAAGGCATGTTCACTGCAAGTGGACATATTCTTATCGTTTCTCTCTCCCAAGTGTATCTTAAAAAAACAGGATAGCAGATGTTTGGCACTGATTCTTGGTTCTGTACTTGTTCCAATGAGGTAAATAGCAGCTTATTCCCAGACTTAAAGTCTTCCGTTGTGAGTGGTTTACATGTTAGTCTAATGAGACTGCTCTTAGAAGCTTTTGAGAGGAGCTGTTTTACTTTGCTGGCTTGTTTCTCACATATTTAAGAAGCAAGGTCACAATCCAGCTTTGCAAAATTCAGAGTGTCAAAGTTCTGTGAGTGCATGCATTTTCAGTTTTCACATTGCTTTCCTTGTTACTTTAGATTCATTGAAAAATGTAAGTTAAAAAAAAAAAAATCTGATGGAATTTGAATCTGTGGTTCAATCCCTGTTATACTGAGTGTACGTAATAGAGATCAGCATCTTGGGATTTGAGGATCTTGCACATGTAAAATGAATCTTGCATTTGCAAGTTGCGCGCAAATGAGCTATTATTAATAATTAAAGTCCATTAAATTCAGAAGTATAAATATAGGAATTATCCCTCTGATCCACTTTGATCTGGCCATAGAGAAACAAGAGGTAGTCCTGGCCAGCATTGCGCCGGAAGAGCCTGCCACCATTATCCAGTTCACCTACCACACCAACGCGCAGATGATAAACGTACTGAAGAAGACTTCTGCGAGGTGCTCTGACATCAGCACGACGTACAGCATCGGCCGCAGCACGGAGGGCAAAGACCTGCTGGTCATCGAGTTTTCCGCTAACCCAGGACAGCACGAGTTGCGTAAGTTCCTCGCTGCTCCCCAGAGCTGATATCAGTGGGCGCTGTGTGCGCATACATTGGAATTAGAAGCTCGTGAATCACAGACGTGTTGACAGTGTATGCAGGCCCAATGCCAATTTGGCTCTTTCAGTGTGCCTGAGGAACAAACGTCACTCCTCAAGTCCTCCAAAAAAAAAAAAGGCTTTGCTTTGCCAGTTGCAGAAATCCCAATCTAGTTTACCTCTTTGTTATTGTTTTCTAATCCTAATGTATTATTATGAATAAATACTTGCTTATGATGTCATTGTTTTGTTTCAAGAACGTACCTTTTTCCAGCTGACACATCAATGGCTGCCTTGTCAAGACAGATAGCATGGTGTAACAAGAGATACTAAAAGGCTTGGTCACAGACTACCTTACAAATGGCCTCTCTTTCATATGCGCATTACCCATAATGGCCGACTGGCCGCTGTACTTGTTGTGTTCCCCATGGCCTCCATCTGTAGTTGAGCCAGAAGTGAAGCTCATTGGCAACATGCACGGGAATGAGGTGATGGGCAGGCAGCTGCTGATCTACCTGACCCAGTACCTGTGCTCAGAGTACCAGCTGGGGAATCAGCGCATCCAGACCCTCATCAACACCACCCGCATCCACATCCTCACCTCAATGAACCCCGACGGCTACGAGATGGCCTCCTCAGAGATAGAGGGCAGCAATGACCCAGACAACGAAGAGGTAGATATCCTCTCTCTCCGGGCGCTCTCTGATCCTGCCCGCTGTACCCCTCCTCTCTCCGGGCGATCTCTGATCCCGCCCGCTGTACCTGCAACCCGCCCACCCACTTCCTGATTGAGCTCCTCTCTGCCCAAACCGCACAGTGTGATCTCAGTGCGATCTCAGTGTGCGCTCAGTGTAATCTCAGTGTAATTTCAGTGTGATCTCAGTGTAATCTCAGTGTGCTCTCAGTGTGATCTCAGTGTGCTCTCAGTGTGATCTCAGTGTAATCTCAGTGTAATTTCAGTGTGATCTCAGTGTGATCTCAGTGTAATCTCAGTGTAATCTCAGGCCAGGCTAGTGTCTTTAAAATTGCTTTTGCAGAAGAACGGTTCAGGCGCGCTGAAAGAAAACTGGCGGTGGGAGCACTACTGACCTCACATTTTCAACTAACTTAATTTCTGGAACTTTCCTTCATTTTTAACACAGGTGACTAATGATAATATACTGTACAGTTCCATCAGTGCAATACACAGTTTTGTCTTTGATATAAAAGGTCATAATTTGGCTGTTTCCCAAATTCACTTACTGACAAGTAATTTGACAAACCGGCAGATAAGTTTATGGCCTTTTTACACTTATACACTTTTTACACAAGTTGTTGATGTAAATTGAAAAATATTGATATAAATTGAAATAAGCCAGAAAATATGCATTATATACACATTGATTATTCCTGAATGAGTATATGAAAGGCAACTTTACATGTTACTGTCTATAGTAGTATGAGGAATTAACAGAAAAATGAATAAATACTGGACAATTACTTTACTAAGTACAGTCTGATTAAATTAAATTTAATTGTAATTGTAATTGTAATTGAATTTGCCCAGCATGTACCAAAATGTAGACAATTACACTGATTCCCAGATTTATATCTAAAAAAAAACGCAATTTTTTAAATTATTGGCAGATTTTCACAAAGTGTCCTTTTCTTCTTGTAAGCATTTGGGAAAGAAGACACCTGTGTTCAACTCTTGGGTGAAAAAAAGACACAGATAATGTTGTTTCAGGATACACATAAAGAAGGATTTAATCCATCACCAAAACCCAAAAAAACCTGTTAAATTAAGTACACTTCAAAGATTGTGAGCGATTGAGGCTGAGAAGAGAACACGGGAGTGTGTTAGGCCATAGATGATGTTGAGTGGAGTGAGAGTCCATTACGGATCTGTTTCCTGTGTGTAGTGTTAAAAGAGCATGCCTTCGTGTCCTTCCTCACTCTCCTTTCATCTGTATCATTCATTCACAGATGAACGCTGCTGGGCTTTCTCTGAATGACCTCTAATGACCTTTTCCCTGTGGAATCCACAGGGTCCCAGGTATAACGGGTGGATCAGCGGGCGAGCCAACGGCCAGAACATCGACCTGAACAGGAACTTCCCCGACCTGACGTCCATCGTTTACAGCCGACGCAGATTCAGGCGATTCCGCACTAATCACATCCCCATCCCAGACTCTTACTGGTCTGCTAAGGTATGAATTGTATTTCTCATAGTTATGATATCTGTGATTTCTGTTGTCTGTCTCTAGAATTGATATACAATGAATTAATTGTAAGCTTTCAGTACGGTTACAGTACATTTGACTAACACACAGATCAGATAAAAATTTTTATGGGGTTTCACTTTCACTAATGTAGTGTTGATGTGTATATGGTCTCATTATGTAATTTCAAAGATATCAAGGATAATTCTTAATTATAGTAACACCTTTGAATATCTAAGTCATCCATGCATCTGCACTGTGAAAACGTCCTATTTTGTGTATTAGTTAATAACTAGCATTATATAACTAGCATTATATGCCATTACATTGATGACAAGAATAGCCTCAGAGGCTTCAACCCTCACTGAAAATGGGGCTGTTATTAAAAGACGTGTTTATTGCATTAAATTTGGTTTGTTACTGACAAAGATTCACATCAATCAGAAAAAGAATTACAAGAGATGAATGTAAGGTGTGCAGAGGTTTACTTCTCCACATCATGTTTATTCTCTGCTCACGAGCCAATTCAAGAGTGGTTTGTGCATATTTTCATATATTTTAATTTATAACGCATTATAGTTCAGTTATAATGAAAAGTGAAGGGAAAAAAAAAAACAAGAAAACAAATCAGAAAAACTGAATTAGCCAACGTGCTACAGAACTGTATGGAGGTTCCATGGAGATGGCTCATTTCTCCCAAACTAACTGATGACACAGTGTCACTCGCTATAGCTTAGCTAATGTGTGCATTCTGGTGCAAAATGGCTGCCGTTGCATTACGGGTGATACACATTGGTAGTGGTTGAGGAAAGTTTCCCCCTCATCATTGTAAAATGCTTTGAATGTGAGAAAGGTGCTATATATATATATATATATATATATATATATATATATATATATATATATATATGCAAGGCATTATTATTATTATTATTATTATTATTATTATTATTATTATTATTAGTGTGTGGAACATGGTGTCTGTGGCATCAGCTATAGGCCTCAGCAGGTGTCTCATCTGTGCAATGCAGGTGGCTCCAGAGACATATGGGGTGATGAAATGGATCAGGTCCATCCCCTTTGTGATCTCCGCCAGTCTACACGGGGGGGAGCTCGTCATCTCCTACCCGTTTGACTTCTCCAAAGACCCCCCAGGAACAGAAGGTGTTATCCCCCACGCCCGATGAACAGGTGAGACCGCACCTCACCTCACCTCACCTCATCTCACCTGACCGACAGATACGCTTCAAAACCAGCTCTGAAATATGGCAACACTAAAAAAATACACTTCCTGGGTATAAATAAATACATGACTATGTGTTTTTTGTTTGTAGAGTGTGTATTGTGTGTTTCTATTATAAGTGAAAATTAATGTTTTAGGTATGGTTTGCTTGCTTTTATGGCATGGGGAATGAGTGGGACTTGGGTGTATAGGATCTTTGTGAGAGGGGGCTTGGGTGTATAGGATCTTTGTGAGAGGAGGCTTGGGTGTATAGGATCTTTGTGAGAGGGGCCTGGGTGTATAGGATCTTTGTGAGAGGGGGCTTGGGTGTATAGGATCTTTGTGAGAGGGGGCTTGGGTGTATAGGATCTTTGTAAGAGGGGACTTGGGTGTATAGGATCTTTGTAAGAGGGGGCTTGGGTGTATAGGATCTTTGTGAGAGGGGGCTTGGGTGTATAGGATCTGTGAGAGGGGGCTTGGGTGTATAGGATCTTTGTGAGAGGGGACTTGGGTGTATAGGATCTTTGTAAGAGGGGGCTTGGGTGTATAGGATCTTTGTGAGAGGGGGCTTGGGTGTATAGGATCTTTGTGAGAGGGGGCTTGGGTGTATAGGATCTTTGTGAGAGGGGGCTTGGGTGTATAGGATCTTTGTAAGAGGGGGCTTGGGTGTATAGGATCTTTGTGAGAGGGGGCTTGGGTGTATAGGATCTTTGTGAGAGGGGGCTTGGGTGTATAGGATCTTTGTGAGAGGGGGCTTGGGTGTATAGGATCTTTGTGAGAGGGGGCTTGGGTGTATAGGATCTGTGAGAGGGGGCTTGGGTGTATAGGATCTTTGTGAGAGGGGGCTTGGGTGTATAGGATCTTTGTAAGAGGGGGCTTGGGTGTATAGGATCTTTGTGAGAGGGGGCTTGGGTGTATAGGATCTTTGTGAGAGGGGGCTTGGGTGTATAGGATCTTTGTGAGAGGGGGCTTGGGTGTATAGGATCTTTGTAAGAGGGGGCTTGGGTGTATAGGATCTTTGTGAGAGGGGACTTGGGTGTATAGGATCTTTGTGAGAGGGGGCTTGGGTGTATAGGATCTTTGTAAGAGGGGGCTTGGGTGTATAGGATCTGTGAGAGGGGGCTTGGGTGTATAGGATCTTTGTGAGAGGGGGCTTGGGTGTATAGGATCTTTGTGAGAGGGGGCTTGGGTGTATAGGATCTGTGAGAGGGGGCTTGGGTGTATAGGATCTTTGTGAGAGGGGGCTTGGGTGTATAGGATCTTTGTGAGAGGGGGCTTGGGTGTATAGGATCTGTGAGAGGGGGCTTGGGTGTATAGGATCTGTGAGAGGGGGCTCGGTGTCTTTTGAGATAAGGAATGTATTGTGATGATCATGGTGAGTGAATAAAAATTTTTCAACAAAAAAATAAAAATAAAACATAAATATATGAAAACAAATTCATGAAATAAACCAACCAATTTCACTGTTTTTAAGAGGCTGTAAAATATTGTGCAGTTCATAAAAGTTGCTGAGACGAAAATATAAGGTCATAAAGTCTTGCACTGGGTGATACGCCAAGTTAATTTGGGTTGAGAAAAACAGCATTTACAAGTCTCATAAAAGTAAAAGAATATATTGCCATTTGGTCGTGATACTGTGTGGAATTATGTGGCGATGATAAATATAGTAGGATATAGGACAACCGTTCTCAATGTACAGTTGTTGATACATGTGTACATGTTGATGATAGTTATAGTGCAATACAGGAGTGATTTTCTGTGTGTGTGCGTGTGTACGTGTGTGTTACTGAGTGTGTGTATTAATGACAGTTATAGTACAGTATAGGTTCTATGTAGATTGTAGTAGCGTTAGTGATAGAATGTAGTATCGGAGTCCCTCTATATATGTGGTAATGATAGCCATGCGATGTAATCATGTAGGTGTTCAAGCAGCTGGCCAGGACGTACGCTGATGCCCACACCACCATGGCCAGTAACGACACAGACAGGTGCGGTGCATCGTTCGCAGATAAGGGCGGCATCATCAATGGAGCTCAGTGGTACAGCTTTCCAGGAGGTAAGTCACACCGCTTTGCCTGCAGTTCCAGCCCACGGCTGAGAGACGGGGAACCGCTGCCTGTAATGCAGGGTTCTCCAACCCTGGGTCCAGCTATCTGCATGGCCTGCTGCTTTTCTGCTGTGGCTCAGCTCTTAATTGATCAATTACAGCGGTTGACTGCATATTGAACTTGTTTCTTGGGTCCAAATCGGTTCCTGATTTTAAGGTGAAAACAAAAGTCAGCGTAACCTGACTGGAGCTAAATGCTGCACAAGCCCTTGTTAGTACTGCAGTTTAACCTTTATATTATGTTGAAATTTTTCAACCCCTATATTTGGGGTTAAATTGACCCCAACCGTTTAAACCGACACAAAAGTTTATATACAAAGTTAGTACAGGACTTTTGTAAACAGCATTATGTCATTTTATTTACACAGGGTAGGTTGACTGAGCACACATCACATGCTCTTTTACAGCAACGCCCTGTTAACTGCACCACCACACCGTGTGTATTGTCATCTTACTGTTTAATCCCTCCAAATTAGGAAAAGTCATACAAGATGAAAAAATAAGATTAACTGATTTCTAAGACGTCAAACACTGAATGCGGTCAAACTGACCCCAAACGAATTAAGAGGGTTAACTCCACTTGAACTTCTGTCTGTGAATTTAAAGATAAAAGGTCAGTAATGCGGTGTTAAAGGTCAGTAATGCGGTGTTAAAGGTCAGTCATGCGGTGTTAAAGGTCAGTAATGCGGTGTTAAAGGTCAGTAATGCAGTGTTAAAGGTCAGTAATGCGGTGTTAAAGGTCAGTAATGCGGTGTTAAAGGTCAGTAATGCGGTGTTAAAGGTTAGTAATGCGGTGTTAAAGGTCAGTAATGCAGTGTTAAAGGTCAGTAATGCGGTGTTAAAGGTCAGTAATGCGGTGTTAAAGGTTAGTCATGCGGTGTTAAAGGTCAGTAATGCGGTGTTAAAGGTCAGTAATGCAGTGTTAAAGGTCAGTAATGCGGTGTTAAAGGTTAGTAATGCGGTGTTAAAGGTCAGTAATGCGGTGTTAAAGGTTAGTAATGCGGTGTTAAAGGTCAGTAATGCGGTGTTAAAGGTCAGTAATGCGGTGTTAAAGCTTAGTAATGCGGTGTTAAAGGTCAGTAATGCGGTGTTAAAGATCAGTAATGCGGTGTTAAAGGTCAGTAATGCGGTGTTAAAGGTCAGTAATGCGGTGTTAAAGGTCAGTAATGCGGTGTTAAAGGTCAGTAATGCGCTGCATCCCTTTGTTTACCAGGAATGGCTGACTTCAACTATCTTCACTCAAACTGCTTTGAGATCACTGTGGAGCTGGGCTGTGACAAGTTCCCTGTGGAAGAGGAGCTCTATACAGGCTGGCAGGAAAATAAAGAAGCTCTATTGAGCTTCATGGAATCCGTGGGTCCACAGAGCTGTTTCCTGTTTGCATGCTTTAGTAACATCAAAGATAAATGTCTTTATTATCCAATCTTTAAATGTGTGGTACTGGAGGACCAGAATCAAATGGAATCAGATTTATCTGGAGAGCAAATTTAAGAATAATATTTGTTATGATAGTAACCCACAGTAAACCTCAGTCTAAAAGCCCTATAAAAGCAGGGCATGGGTTCATAGTGACCAAAACAGTCAGTTCATTTTTCAAAAAATCTGGATGACTAAATCCATGCAAGATTTGTTGAGTGAATCAGAGGAGGACCTTTTAAGTGAATCAGTGCAGGACCTTTTTAAGTGAATCATTGCAGGGCCTTTTTAAGTGAATCATTGCAGGGCCTTTTAAGTGAATCAGTGCAGGACTTTTTAATTGAATCAGTGCAGGACTCTTTAAGTGAATCAGTTTAAGTGAATCAGAGTGGGGCTGTGTCCGAATCAGCACCCTTCCATACTATTAGGTAGGCTTGTTGAGTAGACAGGGCGAAAAAGTAGGTGAAATCTTCTCTAAATATAGTATACTTTAAACCCCCGTATGATACACTTACTTCCGGGGTTTCGCTGAGTATATTCGGGAGCACACTTTTCAAGAAGTACACAAACATTTTGCTCACATAAATATGACGTGAAGCTTTGTTTTAAAAAAAAATAAGGTGCAGCTTCTGTTTTCCTTCAAATACAACAAAAACAACACGTGACATGGCCTTGCAAGGGTGGGGCACAGGGTTGCCAGATCTGGCAATACTTTCCAGCCAAATGGCAACTCAAAACTAGCCCAAAATATAGAGATTTTTAACCAAAACAAACGTATTTTAAATAGAAATCATCATATTTTTACTTTAGAAAATAAGTGTGTGCTTTGTGACTTTTCATTTTTACCCATGACTGCACCTTGAAAGCAGCCCAATTTAGCTGTAAAACCACAAACTTGGCAACACTGGTGGGACGTCTTACGACCTGCTTACGACACTTCCACAGTGCGGTTGGAAAATATTATGGCGGATATTTTTCGTGTACTGCACGTCACGTTGTACACAGCTCACATTAAACAGCACACTTCTGCCAGTGCATATGCAGGAGACAGGGTGCAGTAGATAGGGCTCTGATTTGGACACAGCCCAGGTCTGTTTCAGTGAATCAGTGCAGGAGTGTTTAAATGAATCAGTGCAGGACTGTAAGTGAATCAGTGCAGGAGTGTTTAAATGAATCAGTGCAGGACTGGTTGAGTGAAAGGTCTGTTTTCCAGGTGCATCGTGGTATAAAGGGAGTAGTGAAAGATGAATATGGAAATGGAATCAAAGGAGCCAGCATTTCAGTCAGAGGAATCAGGCATGACATCACTACAGGTAAATAGTGATTTGTATTTATTATAAAGGACCAGCCACAATACACTGTTCCATTTCTAACAGAGTCTGTTATATTAGTGAATGAGCCCAAGGTTGATAAGACCCATGCTTGGTCAAGGCTTGAGTCTGTGTTAAACTGGGAAACAAGCCTAAATTCCTATAACATGAACATTGAATTTCACAATAACCAAACAAAACAATGTTCTGCATTATACAGCAGTGACAATACAAGCATAAGACAGTAATGAAACATATCTGAGTTGTGAACACATATTCATTGGAAGAAATGCTCATAAACTGGCGGATGTATTAAAAAGGTTAGCTAACAAAATATGCTAGAAATTCAAGCACAACTTTAAAACGGAAGAATTCAATTGTGTTGCCATGGGTATTTGCTGTTGAATGATCTGAAATGAGTTCAGAACAGATGTCGGAATTGAGCTGCTGAACAGGAAGCAAAGTCCACGTTTCATCTGTTTTTCTTTTTCTACAAATAATTTTGAGTTCTTTTCTCTCCCCAGCTGAAGACGGGGACTACTGGAGACTGCTGACGCCCGGCGTCCACATCCTCACGGCCTCGGCCCCGGGCTACAGCAAGCTGATGAAGAAGGTCCAGCTGCCCGCTCGAATGCGACGGGCCGGCCGCGTGGACTTTGTGCTGAAGAACGCCGTCCTGGAGCCCGACGTCGACGACTTCAGCCTGCCCGACATGGGCACCTACGACCGCTTCGACCCCTACAACCAGTTCGAGCGCTACACCCCGAGCGACTTGGGGGAGAACGGGGAGGAGAGGCAGGAAAAGCCCTGGTGGTGGGCCTACTTCGCCCAGTCGGGCAACCCTGCGCCTACCTGGCTCCTGCGGAACCACTAGGGCTGGAAGAGAACCTCTATGCACAAGCTTTGTACCAATAATCTCACCGTGTCGAGGCCTATAGTCCTTCTGCCCATATAAAGCACATCAGAGTCCCTATGTGAGGTACATTCTTAGTCAGTGAGGATGCTTGAGTTCCTCTGTAAGTCCTCGACCCCCTGTGCACATACTTATTTTTTGTTACTTTATCGAGCAAATCTTTCCCTTCGTTCTGATGTCGTTTTGTATCGCGTTCTGCTGAACGTTTTTTTTTGCCCTCTGCCAGACGGAGGATAGATATTGTTTTTGTGTGTTTGTCTCTTTTGTATTCATATCTCTTCCTGCCAGACACCCCAAACATTTGCTTTAATTGTCTTATTTATTATGTTTTTTTAGTTTTTTTTTAAATGATTGAAATGAAGATGACTGAAAACGGCAGGTCAAGGAATGTTATCGACAGAAGACGACATCTTAGAGTTTACTATTGAACCGGCTGTAATACCATCACGAGGTGTCCGCAATCAATAGTCAGCAAAAATGCTAGTCAGCCTACAGGAACCATCTAGTACAAAGCAGCAGTTACACTGGCAAGCATAATTACCTTCACTTGCACTGTTCAAAAAAATGTTTTAGAATTGTAACTGTGTACAGTAAATTTCCCCTTGAAAGACAAAAGCTTTTTTAATGTTTCACAGAATGCTTTGAAAGCACAGGGACAATTTGGAGCAGGATATTTAGATGACCTTCCGTTCATGAATGTCTTATTTCTTTTACTGTATATTTGCCACAAGTGAGCCATATTTTTTCTCCCATCTGTTTTTAATATCGGCACTACAAGCCACTCCAGCCCTCTTAAAGAAGGAAAAAAGAGGGTGTTTTATCTGGTCATGAGAATATAAAGGGGAATTTCTAAAATTGTTGTTGTCATCTTTTTCCTAAGCCAGGGTGATAATGGCACATTTTAACCATGTTGAAAGACAATGCTTTAGGCTGAAAAATATATTTAAAAAACTGTCAATATTCATTTGAAAATAGATCAAAGGATGAAGACAGATACATGTAAATGTACAAGGATAAGAATATGAATATGTCGTTGACAAAATGATCAAAGGAGTTAGTAAATCGAAAATCAGAACTACGAAACTGAATCATGCTCCTTTGGGGTCTGAACTGGATGAACAGCAGATCCAGACTGAAAAAAGAAACATAATACATTTTCCCACAATGCATTACTCCTGTATACCAAGTAAGACCAGTACCTGTTTTTAATATACTAAGTACACACTTTTTGTGTGAATATTTTACATGTCTATCATTCTTAAAATTTTACATGGTATTGTCAGTACGGCATGTATAAATTTCATAATTGCAAACAGTGAATCACCTTTTGACTGCATATTCTGAGAAGGAAGCTTTTCTGATCACAAAACAAGGTATATCTATCTGGACAATTTTTAATGGGAAAGAATATGATCTTAGATACAGTATGTTCCTTGTCACTTTTAAGTTAACGCAGATGCTTTTAAATAATAAGTTTCAATGATTATAGCAGGTAATTAGTATTAGTATTAGAATGTATATTAGTAATATATAATATTTCCTTAAAATAGTAATATCCCTGAATTCAACCAAAACCTTTGTGAAAAAAAAACTACCCTAGAATATATCCGGCCCCTGAATTTAATCAAAATCAACAAGGGGAAGCCATTTTAAGAAAAAAGGTAATTTTCTTGTATAATACCAAATGTTTAGTCTAGGAAGGTATATCCATATGAATAGACAGCTCCGCTGGCTTCTTTTAAATGGTCATACTTCATTGATTGATTCAACTTTGTTGCCAGGAAACCTACTGAATGAAATGTCATAGAATATCCAGAGGAGGGCGCTGTAGTGCCATTAACAGAAGGAAGTTCCCGGCCTGAATTGTGAATTCATTGCAGTCTTGAGTAAAAAAAAAGTGCTTGTAATTGTCCCTAAATGGTCACACCATGTCCACTAGCATTTACACACACTGCACACATTTTATAATACTGCACACTTCTACTTAAAGGAACTGCCTCAGGTTATATACTGTAGATACATTTCCACGCAGAACCAGGCGTTTGAAAAATAATCATAGTAAAAGGGAAGCTTTTTCTTACAGATCCTGATTTAAGGCAAATATATTTTTTAACCTGGCATGCAGCCACCGAGTTCTCTGCTATCATTTCCACTCTGGACGGTCAGTCGGCTTGCATCACTAAAAAGAAAATAAATAAATAAACACTTTAGTAAGAACGTAACGAAAGTAACACAAAAACATGGTCTCGTGACTTATGGATACACTAAACATACAGTGAGCACCATAATTCATTGGACAGTGACACATTTTTTGTTATTTTGGTTCTGTACTCTCGCATTTGAGTTTGAAAGGATACAATGACAATGAGGTTGAAGTGCAGACTGTCAGCTTTAATTTGAGAGTATGTTCATCCATATCGGATGAACTGTTTAGAAATGATAGAACCTTTGGTACATAGCCCCCCCCCCCCCCCCCCCCCCATTTTCGGGCATCAAAAAATATTGGACAGTTTAACGTAATGTAGAATAAAGTAACAGTATGGATCACATGATTGGCGAAATGGCTGTGAGTCATCGAGGGTCTGAGGTATCAAACAAGCCTCAAACCATCACTCTGCTGCCATATATGCAGTAGATATGGATGGATCATTTTAAGGGTTGTTTCTCCTGAAAAGTTTTCATATTGAACTCTATGGAAAAATAAGTCAGGAGAAGAAACCCTTCAAGTTATCCATCCATATCTACTGTATATCTGGCAGCAGAGTGATGGTTTAAGGCTTGTTTGATACCTCAGACCCTTGATGACTTACAGCCATTTCGCCAACCATGTATTCCGTATCCCACCCCCCATAGATATCCATTCACATACGGAAAAGTTATAGTGTCGCTTGTAAGAGTACCAGAAAATAAGATATCAAGAGTCGTTTGATGTTGTTGGGTCACAGACATCAGGAAATCATGGCATGCAAAGGATATGTGACCAAATATAAAAAATTATTACTTTATTCTACATTACGTTAAACTGTCCAATATTTTTTGATGCCCGAAAATGGGTGGGGGGGGACTATGTACAAAAGGTTCTATAATGGATGTGGATGAAAATACCCTCAAATTAAAGCTGACAGTCTGCACTTCAACCTTATTGCCATTGTATCCTTTCAAACTCAAAGTGCTAGAGTACAGAACCAAAATAACAAAAAAATGTGTCACTGTCCAATGAATTATGGTGCTCACTGTATATCATATGCTATGCAGACATACATTTGCATTTCACCTTTGTGTGCTTTGTAAAAAAAAAAAAGAAAAAAAAAAGTGACTGTGATATTTGAATGTGAGGCACGTTTTGCTGAAAGGGGAATACTGTAGTGAGCTCTGCTGAGGCATGCATGCGCTGTCCTGCGTGATGACAGGGCTGTACGGCCTTTAGGGAAGCTAACGGCGCGCTAGTGCTGCACTGTTCTGGTTATGAATGAGAGCACGGAGCTGTGGCTGCGGCGTTTCAATCGCAATGCAAATGAGGCATAATTAAGGCGGCAGCGATTAGCACTGATCTTTGATGGTGGTGTCATGGTATCATTTATATGTGATTTTATGTGTGTCAAATATGCAGTGAAATATGAACGTAAACTTGGCCTGTATAGGGAAAAGGCGGAGAGGAGTATTTGAAGGCACTGTAAGAGAATATACGGGACATTTGAATGCAAACATTTATGATAACAGATCCTCCCTTTATTAGGTAGAATGGTTCCTAATTTCCAAACAACGTAACAGAAACAGCTTCACCACTCCTAAACAAATGACATGTGCTGTGATGGGTGAATATGACTGTGAAAAGTGCGTGTAGGTGTACATCAGGTTTGGCGCTAGAAACTAAAAATCGTGTAGCTACCGATGTGTTCTCATAAACAAGTGTGAACAACAGCCCATGGACGGCTAAATTGTGTTGGAAACGCGTCTTGGACGCCTTTTCAACTGCTTTTTTAACAACATTTTGTGGCATTTTGCGCACTGGACTCCTGAAACCTTATTTTGTCACAGTGAGTCCTTTTTTCATTTAATTTATGAGAATTTGGTAGATTCATTGTTCCAGCAATGATTCTACCTGTTCCAGGTTCTTTCCAGCAAATTTGAATAACATAGAAGCTTTCATCATTTGTATTGCATTACGAGTGCATTGTGAAGCATCAGATTACAACACAGCAGAAGGTGGGTATAAACATGCATATGTATAGCCTATTGTTGTGATACAAAAAGAATTTGCTTTGTTTTACAGATATTACGTCATTCTCAGGCCTACCGAAGAGGTCGTCCTATCAGGCAGGACTATCTTTTCCCCCTCGTCTTTTTTCTTGTCCATTACAGCATCGGTTAATGCGTATACCTTCAGGCTCCCATGTCATTTTTCTCCAGACCGGTTGGCCATGCTTTATGAACCGTAAGTGTGTCATTTAACGGCACAGCTTCCTGGCCTCATCTCTGCTATCTGAGGAAACGCGGGATGTCTTGTTAGCGTGATTCGATTCTCCTCGTTCTTCGGTTTCTCTTATTTATGTTTCCCCGTTTCCTCTTAATAAATAAAAATATCTGATTTGCCTGCTTTTGCCCAATTGGCTCGGAAAATGATCTGCGTGAAAATTAACCTGAAACATTAACGAGGCCTGGTAAATATGATAATAATGTTGTTTATATGCTTTGCTTATGCTAGGTTACCTTACGATTAAATTACATATTTTACATCGGTCATGCCAAGACGTAGGCATATGGCAATAAAGCATCGGTTGGCAGTGCTACGCTTTTGCATTGTACTGCAATCGTATTGTAAATCTGGAGAAGACCATCTGCTAAAATGCCAGTAAGGTTTAAGTAAAAGCAAAGTAGCTAGGCCTACTCACAGAGCATCTGTGGACCTACAGTACGTGTGTGGGATATGGGAAGGCGTTTCTTTGTGAGACATGATTATTCTGAATAACATGACCTCCCCTGAGTCGAGAGCACAAAACCCTGCTGCCCAATCAGAGCATGTCCCTTCGCACTGTGTCAAGGACAAGTAAACGGCAAGCTTCTACAGAAAACTACCTGACTTTTACATTACAGGCATTTAGCAGACGCTCTTATCCAGAGCGACTTACACAACTTTTACATATATTATCCTATTATACAGCTGGATATACACTGAAGCAATTCAGGTTAAGTACCTTGCTCAAGGGTACAACCTGGGAATCAAACCTGCGACCTTTCGGTTACAAGGCCAGTTCCCTATTATACTACACTGCCGCCCCAGTATAGTAGATCTCCTGATGTCTATACAAGGAGAAAGACCAGGTTCAGTTACCAAGTTAATACAGCGAATTAATGTGAAAATGCACAGAACATCTTATAAAACAAACAAGCCTGAAAGTGAAGTCAACCATTTTAAGTGTAGGCCATTAGGTTCTTCTTCTTTGGTCTGGAGCAAGTTAAACAGAGCCCCCCCATTGGCTCGTCCCCTTGACTTAAAATCTGGAGAGACCACTTGAGAATTGTTATGGTAATAACACAACTCGATGCAGGAAAAATGTAGGACTGGACCAATGTGACTGTACACATTACATTAGCAGTTTTATGTCTGCAACAGTTGTAGCTATAGTGATATTTGCACATCATCATACTCCATATTCCATTCAAGCATTTGGTTCTTTATATTGGCAAAATGTGTATCTTTTAAACAGTTTCTGCTGCTTGCAATTTCATTACGGGGGATATTTCTGCTTGGAGGTATTACATTACATTCGGGACATTAAGAAACATGATATGGAACTTTTTGATTTGATATTGCTCTTATTTCAGTAGAAAGTAGTTTCACGAAAAATCTAGCAGAAGTAAATTCAAATTGAGAGGTTGCTGAGTGGTTCTATAAAATTGATATTCTTTAGATTTCCCCGTGTAGCTAGGTTACATGTACAATCACAAAATGACCTGCCAGATGGAAACTACTAGCTGGTTACTAACATGTATAACTTCACTTCATCATCCACCTGAATGCCTGCAAAATGTTCCCTGTGGCTCGTACCAGGAAGTCTAATGGCGAATCCAGACGTGCGATTCCCTCATTCCCAGATTTCTTATGTGGAAATTGTGTACTGCCTCCAATCCAACCACCCCCCCCCCCCCCCCCCTCCTCCTCCTCCTCCTCCTCCTCCTCCTTCTCCTCCTCCTCCTCCTCTTACCCTCACCCAGCAGATCAGAAAGCTCAAAAAATAAATAAAAAAATCCACTAATTTCACCTTTCAGCATAAACTCAGAATTAAGGTGTTAAATGCCTGTGTTGTGTAAACAGAAAGCTAGTTTCATTTTTTTCTGTTTATGTATTGACAGATGTTGGCTCTCGCAAGGCACTAATCCCATGCAGGACACAACCCAGTGGACAGGAGGTCACGATGACCAGCCCCTGAACCTGTACTTCCTCATTCAGGGTGTACTCTCCGTGGAAACAAAAACAGCCCCTCTGTCTGATTCATTATCTCTCAATAGAAACAAAAAACAGCACTTTAAAAAAAAAATGAGGGGGTTCGGAGGGCATGGGGATAACTGTCCAAAAGATTTAATCCTCCCTTCAGTGTTACTTAGCCAGTATCAGAGCTATCAATCCCAAATATGGACAACCAGCAGATCAGCCCGTTTGATGGATGAAAATAGCATATCTGGTAAAGATTCGCACGCAGTTATAATATTACTTAAACTATGATTATAAATTACAATAAACAAATTTTTTTAGTAGGACTGATGAATTATTAATCACTTGCCATTTCAATAGCCTGAGCTCAATGTATTCCTTTTAAAAGTACCTAATTCATTTCACTGTTATCTTTGTAAACTGTATAGTACTGTGCCTAGGAGCTGTAATTAAAGTATGTCAATGATATACAGAGCAGTAAATAAAGAGATTTATGTACCCTTGTGTTGTTCCCGTGCTTAATTGTTTTGAGACTCTCTTTAAGATCGCTCTTTAAGATTTCCCTCATTAGTTTTGCAGTGATTCAGAAATCAATATGTGTGGTAGCAGGTCCTGTCTTAGAGTTTTACACACGTAGAGGCTATTCTGAAGACACAACAAACACAGCACGGACAGTGGACCTACTCTTTAAGCCTGGTCATTACTGGTCATTACTTCCCAGATTGACTGTAGATTGTTACACCTGTGAGTATACATGATTATAATAAATTGCACAATAGAGATATTAGCTGACATAAGTATATCGTGGTATAATGACATAATCCAGGTTATATTATTGTATAACTATTACTGACTTTAGTTGGGCAAATGCAATAGGGCCTGTGGCGCTTTCAAATCGCAAAATAAATCGTTCTTATGGTCTCGTGGAATGACTTCCCCATTTATCATACGATGCCTGGCATCAGGGCTAACAGATTAAGGATAAAAGGATCTTGTATAGATCTGCAAATCATAAATGGTATTATCTAGCATGCTAACCAAACCTAGGTAGGGATTCCGCTTGGCTAGTTCATACCATGAAAACCCATCTGCAGGACATTAAAAATTCAAGCTATTAAACCAATAAGAGGAGTAGCTGAGAAGATGCCGGATACTCTATTTTGGAATTATTTTATTATCTCTGGGAAAACCATGGGGTAAAAAAAGAGATGTTTTCCCCTCTGATCACGCACAGCCAGGAATGAATACATATAAAAGGGTTGTGCCTTGAAGAATTAAATTCAGCATTATGGCTGCTTATACGTCGTGGACACAGCGGGTGATTAGAAGTCCATCTGTCACTTTCCACTGACGGAAAGGTACGGTTTCTCTTCTGCTGGTTTTGACTGCCACGTACAGACAGAAGCAGAATACTGGAATGCTTCTCTTTCGAAGAGAGGAAGACAAATGCTGCTATAATTTCCGTTACATGGTCTACCCGTTTGAGTTCTTCATTATTTCTGGTTGAAATTTCTTTCAGACTGTGTGATGCTCTCTCCCCCTCTCTCTCCCTCTCTCTTTCTCTCCCCTCCCCACCTCTCTCTCTCTCTTTTCAACTCTGGGGTCTTTTACCCTATCTCTTCTAGCCAAAAAACTTTTGGGGGGTCACACGAGATTTCCCCCAGCCCAACTCTCAACATATTGCTCATCGGTCTAATGCAGTGTTTGTGGGTGCGATCCCCCAGCTCTTTGGTCGGCCTGTGCCGAGCTCGCGGCTCCACATCTGGGATTCTCTCATTAGTCTCTGTCCTGTTCCATTTCCAGGGAATTCTGCTGCTTGCCTTTGCTCTTCCCAGAATCCCTTGTGTGTCCTTGTTCTTGCTCACTGTGTCAGCCGTCCTGCTGCTCTGTCTCTGTAGTCAATCATCTCCTCTCTCCCCGCGCCCTGCGAGGTTTCTCTGAGGCTGGCCCGAGAGGTATTTCTTCTGATGCTCAATCTCACTCATTCGCATCTGAAGATCTCTGGCGTGTGCAAGAACTGTGGGCCAACATCAGGGGGGGTACACTACGAAGCAGGATTACTGAGTTAGCTGGATAACTGCACTGAGTAAAACCCGGAACACTCCAAAATCTGGAACATGGGCTGAAGTAAAAAAGAGCTGTTCTGGGTTTTACTCAGTGCGGCTAACTCAGTAATCCTGCTTTGTGAAATACCCCCCAGGACTGTGCCATGTCCCACATTATTATGCTGAACGAATTTCCAAAAGGCACATTTCAATAAAAAAATATTTGTATTGCCTGTAGTCATACTCATTCCAGGATACACACTTGGTTTCAGTATACATTTTTTAACCCTTTAGCTGGCAACAGCATCTGAATGTCGTTTTTTATTCATATATTGTACATTTCTTCTTGGTTTATTTGGTTAATCTGTTGACCTGGCTTGTTTTTATGTGAACTGCATTTGACCGCTTGCGTCTTGGCACTTGCCATCCTCCTACACATGAAGTTGTTTGGCATTGACTTAGTTCAACTCCAGGTATGAATAAAATCTATGAGCATTCACAGGCACAATTAGAAAAACATGGTTCCAAGAACAACCTTGTTTTACAGGTAAGGTCATGTAGATCTATTAATATTTTATGGACACCAATGTTGAAAACTTTATTGCAATAAGGACCACCATAACACGGTGAACACAAGATGAAAATTAATGTTTGCTTTCACTTTGACCTCATACTACCAACTGTGTTCACATGTGGTACGCCCTGTTGGCCTAGATTCCACAGTGAGGAAAATGCAACCACCAACAGCAGCCGTGATAGCAAAAAATGTGTAAATGTATTTATGGGGACATTTTAATGATTCATGACCTGTGGTCACTATGCACTCAGATCGAGTCCATTCTTTACCTGTTGGAAGTGTGAATAGGCTTGAATAAGCTTGATGTACTTTATGAGTATGATCTTCTACCAGACAGGATCAGGGGCTTTCAGTTAGGGGGCCTTTATCCCACTCAACTGTTTCTTTTAAAGTGCAATTCCAAACTGAGAGGCAGTGGGTACCATTTTGGGCACAAGCAAGGTTTTTGTTACCAGCATGGGCAGGCACCGAACACATAGCCTTTTGGGATAAAGCCAGACCATCTAAGTGAACTGCAATCCTGATGTGTAGATGGTGAAGATGTTGGCCTCAGCTTCACCAGGAACATTTTTTTGTTCAAATTTAGTTTTCAAGTAAATTTGTTTTCATTGAGAAATGTAAATGTAGCGTTTAATTTGAATGTGTCTACCCAAATGTGCTCAATTTCAAATTCTGTATCTGCAAGCATTATCATGTCCACCTTGAACCACTATTTGTCTTTCTTCGTAATGTCATTGCTGGCTGTGTGCAATAAGTTGATTTAATGGCTGTGAATCACACAGCTGGCTGAATTGAATTAACCAGGGTTAAAATCTGGTGTGAGAATGGCTGGTGAGTCTGTTTTGATGGAAGTAGTGTAGCGGCAAGTCTGTTTTTCTTAAATGAGTGCCTTTACTTTGAAACTCCTTATCTCACAAAAACTTTGCAAATCCATTTCTTTGTCATTCTTTAGTTTCCATTCCAGTGAGGTATTAATACGTATTGTGTCTCCAGAGAAAACCTTGGTTTCATGGCTAAGTGCCCTAAGTTTGATTCCAGAAATGAATTATCTGCTGCATTTTGTCCTCCATGTACTGTGCAGTCACTTAGTATCAGAGTTCGCTTGCCTACCTAACATAGCACTTCTTAAGACACTTCTTCATATATATAATGCAAATGTATCTACTTTAAAACTTGTTTTCCCTCCGTTCTCCATTTCCAGCCAAGGTGTAATACATTTTAAATGGCTGCGATAAAAGTGGTATCAAAGGCATGTGACGCGGCAGTCACAGCAGGCTGGGAGCAGACTGAGCTCAATGTGGTGGAGATAATTTGTTTGCTTTGCAATTATTTTCCATCACTGGAGACAAATTGATTCATTGGGCAAAACTGACTATCACTGGGAGGCGATTGGCGTCCTGAAGAGGCAGTTACCCAGCATGCTCGTGGGCTCTTGTACCAGTACTGCTCGTGTGTGCTGTTCACAATCAGTGGACAGCGGATTGGGAAAAATATATACAGTATATGACATTAACAACTGTGAGACTGCAGTGTGTTTGGTATTTGTTTTTTCTGCCTGCCTGGGTTGTCATTTCAATCACGTCTTCCGTGAATCCTTTTTAAAGTACTTTTTACAATATTTATGCATATATGATTGATTGCTTGATAGATTTAATTGATCCTCAGTGGGATATACACAGTTTGTCTAAATACCTGAATACAGATCCCATCAACTTTAATCATTGTTCATTTAAAAAAAATTTTAAAAAAATTCCCAACACCATTTGGAATTTGGTTTCCGTTTCATCTGATAAAGCAGGTTGCGCCAAAATTATCCGGTTTAAATGATCCCGGTTTTATTTTTTTCAGTTCAATTACAGCTGACTGGACTAATGATAAAGGTAAACTTAACACAGTGCACAGAGGTCAAAGTTCAAATTTAAGGGCTTAGGTTTTGCTCTGTAGGTGTGAGAGTGAACGTTGTGTGCACAGGTCACGTTTCAAAGTCTAGAAGGATCTTGCTACGGGCTGGCTAACTCTCCCCTGCTGCCCATGTGAGAGGGGGTCAAAGGTCACCAATTACTTGGGAAGGTTGAGAAAGCGGTATGAAGCCGCTCTGGGCTGCCATGTTGCATTAGCATCAAGCAGCTTGCAGGTAGGCAGTTGCTAGAAATACTTCATCTCAGCTCAGTGGCCCGGCTCCGTTTACTCTTTTAGCAGCGAGAATATGCCATTTTCAGTCTTTCCCCATGCCCTATCTACTTTATGTCCAAATGTGAACTTGACAGTGCTCTCATTGTAACAATGCTAACGCAAGTTATATAACACAAATTGTGTTGTTGTTGTTTTTTGGTGAATTTGCAAGTAGAACTTGCAGAATTGGTGGAACTTTCCAGAATTCATAAAAGCTGGTGCATTGTTCAACAACCACAATCTAAGCACGGCAACATCTGTTCAATGGTTCACTTTATTGCACGTCAAGGTCAAGTGCTTGTCCATATTTTCACTTAAGTGAAGAGTCTGTGTTAAGTTTAATTGATATAGGGTTGCTAAATGTAAACTTCATACACACAAACATGTTTTCAAAAAAATTATACTCTCTCCTCATCTTAAACAGGAAATGATGGAAACAGAAGTTAATGTTGAAAAAACTGATAAGTTCAGCTTGTAATATTTTTCAAATTTTTAAATGCCCTATTTGTAATCATAAAGAAAGATCTGTGTATATCTATTAAATGCTGATTTGATAAACAGTAGATGTTCTTAATTTCCTACCACTTCACCAAAACACAATGAAAGCCGACCAGTGCATAGTTTAATTCAGCTCATCTGAAATTATCCCTCACAAAAGACCTTCTTCATCGGGTTTACCAAAGTTTTGCAGAAGCTTGCATGGCTGTGGACAGATTAACTTTTTTTATGAGGCTCACAAGGCCGATTCACTGTGCTCAGCCAAACTAACATAATTGCAAAAAACAGCACTTGATTTTCTAATAATGGTTCAGTGTCATCTCCAATTCAGTCTGCTCGTTCAATGCCAGCAATTACTGGACTGTACATGTGCAGACAAGTGCTTCAGCGGCCTATAATAAGCCTCTTTCATTGTTGCAGAACTTGGGCAAACTTGGGCAAATCCTTCAGGCAAAATTAATGAGGTAGCTCATGCATGATTCCATACAAAACCCAAAGATCATTGTTGTCAAAAAACTCCTCAGCTATGACAAAGCCGGTCCAACTAGGTTAAGGTAATGCCTCTCTTTTTAAATATTGGAATCCTGGGCACAAAAGGAAAAGATATGGCAAAAATACAGCTGCTCGTTTGTGAAAGCCATTTCCTTCGAGACCACATCGGAGGTTATGCACCTCGAGATCACAATGGCCGTCAGAAAAGCTCTCTCAATTTCTCAGATTTTCTTGTTGAGTACGTATTGTTTTATTCGATTTACAGTCCAGAAGCGTGATGATCCCCAGGTCATCACGGAGAAAGAGCTTATCCTTTAGGCCTGACCCTGAAACTAATTTAGCTGCTCAATTCCCTTTATAGGGCTGGTTTCAACAGCCAAGGTTTGTTTACATTTTGCTGTGTTTCCACTTGTTTTGATTCCTTTTTAAACGCTTTCTTTCCCCTGCCGTTTTGGATCAAAAGAACATTTTGGCATGTACCCTTCTGCATCAGAGACAAAATTGACAAGGCCACAATCCAATCCAATCCCAGTTAGTCAGTCAAATTCCAGCACACTTAGACAGTCTGAAAGGAAAAGTGTGTTCCATGCACCAGTGATTCATTTTAATGACAGAGCCATGTGTTTTGCAGTTCAGTCTTGCAGTTAAAACTTATTTCCAAGATGTTTTTTTCAAACTACTGCTTGAAAAATATATGCATTATATCATCAAGGTATGACATTATTGGAATTATTTGGTTGAATTCTTCCAAATAGCCTAATTGTACTACGCTGCGATAACACTCATAAAATTATAAACATAGTGGATGAACTGTGATGAACACAGACCCAAATAATGAAACCAGACAAAGTTCAATCAGTTATTTTTCTTTAGTGAAATTCTGAATCTAGACAGACTTCACTTACACAATTGATAAATGATTTGATTAATAGCACACGCTTCTTAATAGTCAGTTATTCGTCCGCACTTCCATTGAGTTTCTAGGGCAGTTGTCAGGCCAAAAAGGGCTGTCCACAGCCCCACACATCACAAGCTTGTACACTATACTCTGCCTCAGGGCGAGCGACACCGCAACTCAACGTGGAACTCGCTCTCTCACTCACTCTCCCCTCACAGACAGCAGATGTAAGTGGTGTACTGGTGTAATGCAGTTTGTAACCACAAAGGCCACTCTCTCTCCCCACTTGAATTACTCTGATCTTTCTATCTCTCTCTCTCTCTGGCATTGTGTCCGTTATTTCTGTGCGTACGTTTCTTTTTTCTTTTCTTTTTTTGTCTTTGGTCAGCCAAAGGCTGCACGTTCTTCCTTTCTGCTATAGAGTCGCATCCCTCACTCACTCGCTTACCCACAATCCTCAGTAATCACACCTTTCTGTTGCTCTGGTGCTCCTCTTGCTTTTCTTCTTGTGAATACCTCTGGAAGCCACTGCTATAACTAAATGAATGCTATAGAACTGATTAAGGTCCTCAAAATTGTCTTATTGTTTATCTTTATTGTCTGGTTGTTTATCTTAAGTCTTTCCCGACCTTTGATTATTGACTTTAAAGAACTAAATTACATGAGCTGGAGATGGTCAAGTAGTTACCGGCGTTAAACTACGGTATTTAAGCTCTACTTCTATTCAATAGCCATTATCTATAGAGGGGTAAATATATTAGCATCTGGCTGTATTTGATATATAAAATATTTAAACTTACTTTTAATCATAATGTGATGAACGACTAATTATTGTCAACTAATTATTGTCAATATGCTACAACAAAAACAAGAGCATACAGGTTTTAGTTATAGGATAAAATATATTATTTTATTAAACACTAAATTCACTTTGGGAACCTGAACACATGCTGGAGAATACACATATGATATTACAACCTCTATATAACACCATAAAGGTGTAATGAGGTTGTTTACATTATTATTGTGGGCTTGGCAGACTTTCATATTGTGGAAATACCCAACTTTTAACATTTTGTACATATTAACCACAGCAGCCCAATTTAATTTGAAAACATGCTTATATAAATAATGAACAGTAATTGGATATTGTTGGAATTTGTAGCACTTTGAAGAGTGGTAATGATTTGGCTGATGATAAATGTCTTGTGAACAGATCGGAGGAAAGAATGCAGACAAATGAACAGCATCCAGTTAACTCATGTTGTGATACAGAGAGGGTTTTGTCTGCCTAAAGACCCTATGGCGAGGATTAGGTTTTTAAAAAAAAACTATTTCTCCAAGTAGATACCTGCGTTCCAAGAGTTTGGTTTCAGCAAAGCGGCTGACATCATTTGTCGAGAAACCCATGCTGAAAAAATAGGGCATTATGTTCCCCTCTTTCAGAAAGCATAAAGGCAAAAACCGTCAAACAGAAGGTTCTGGAAGCCTGGGGCGAGACGGACTCCCGATCGGGTTTCAGTAGGAGAAGTAACAATTCGCAGAGCTGGATTTGAAGCAACTTGTTTGAGTGTCTGCTTCACTGATGGCCAATCTCGTGAAATCAAAGGATTTTGCGATAGCCATTCTGATTTATTGCAGTCATTGATGATAACGTCACGTATGAAAAACAGGGACCCTGCCGCACTTAAAAGGTAAAAATTCTAGCCGGGCTGAACGTAGAAATCTCTGCCAGGATGCATGCTGCAGTATGTTTCCTTTAGTTTTGCCTGTTTTCTGAGGGCTGCCAACCTGTTCATTTGCTTGCTTACAATTATTCAATTACTTGCCTTCAATAATGACTTGCAGCAAATGCTGAAATCCTCTGCAAATTCAGCCCCAACTATACATAACACCAAGTACAGCTGCCTTTATGAAATCTGCGCTACCACTTGCATAAGCACTACTGCATATATGTCCATCAACTAGGCCCCTTGGTCTTTCTGCTTAAACATGCCTGATAACTGATCTTACCATAGGAGTGGGTTGAATATAATTTTGCAACTCTATGATTATATTTGGTTACAGTGGTTGACAGGCACGGATGAAGCAATAGATTGAAAGGGTAAAATATAGCAAAGGACAAGGTTAAAACACTTGGAGCTTGGGACTTGACCTCTGCATTAATTTGCATAGGTCACCCATAATTCTCTTTGTTGAGTTGCTAATTAGTGCATGCCCAAAAGCAATTGTAGTCCAATGCACAGAAACAAAAATAAGCATGGAGAGGCTGTGACAACCTCATATTTAAATATAATACTTGTAAATCAGTGGGGCTACTGAATGAACTACACTAATGAATACAGATACGGACAGTAAAAATAATTATTTAGATTATTTACTTGAGTGAAACGAACCCACGTATTTCATTATAGAAATGAGGAAATTGTACAATTATTTTTGGTCTCCTGGGAGAAACAAAAACAAAAGCTGATATAATAACATTAGAGTAACATGAATATATTTTAGCCCTTTGTGCATGACGACACTATTTTAAGAGCAGGATAGGGCATTGTTACAACGCAGAGTATTATAATTCCTCGTATAACAACAGCTGTATAGACAAGTTAAGTAAATCAATTATATCACTCATCTAGGAAAATAGACAGGAAGTTAAAAAAAGTAGAAACACAAGCTTTGTGACTCCTTTAACTCCAACCCCCACCCCAGTGAGAGGATGGTCCGGATTTAAGCCAGCTGCAGTGCGCCTTCTTGCACTGTAATTCACTAATTTATCCAAGTTAGCCTTCACTTAAGCAATTGTTATGGCTATTAAAGTCTCCTTTTTCCTATAATTTATTAATTTGGCCGAGACATTGCAATTAGAAACATTGCAAAGGCCATATGGCCAGATAAAGGCTTGTGTAGAAAATAAACAAATAAATAAATAGTAATTAAATATATCTAGAATTTTTTTGAAGGCAACTACTACAAAACACTTCTCACGCCGTGCGGTTAAGTCAAAGTGAAATCCTTTTGGTCTTTCTAATATTTAGTGAGATAAATCCAAATTCAATTGGATACATGCTCAAGGCTAATGGTGTTCCAGCCTCATGTTCATTCCAGCATTTCTTATGGTCTTATGTAATGCCTAAAAGTAGCCCGTCCATAACTTTAATAACTTTATTTAGTGCTTAGTGTTTATGCCATAACCAGATAAATCACAACAGTGAAGTAAATGGAATAATCTGTGGCAAAAAGTCATCATATAATAATTATTAGAATAATAATATAATAATTTGCTCTCAGGGACATGGCCACAAACTCATCCTTCTCTCTTACCTCATGGTCCAGTGCATACTGCCAAAACATGATTGGCGGCACCTGAGTTAGAATGGGCACATGGACACAAATGGAGGGGGGGGGGGGGGGGGGGGGGGGGTGGTCATTGATGCAGTCGCTTCTATGCTTCCATGGAGACAGCTTCAATTGGGCCTGGTGCTTCTGTTTACCAACACAGGTGGGTATCTGAGCTGATGGGGGCCAGCCAGCTGTTTCAATGGGAGAAAGTGATCCATCATCAAGGCAAGGAGAGCCTTTATGTTGTTTAAAAGGAGGTGGTGTAACTGCTTTGATATTGGCACTCCTCTCCCTCCTGCAGTGTCAGGGCAACTTGTGGAACTGGACCAAAGAAGACAAGCTGTGCCTAAGCTTATATGTAAGTACAGTCATTTTCTATTACTCTACTCTAGGGTTCCTCTAGTGCTTCTTACTGCAGTCTAGATTCTTCCCAGAAATGGCGCATATGTGCCAAATATTTTCCACGTGCAATTTATAAAATAATGTGTGAATAAGATGTGCATTGTGTGCGTGTGTGTGTGTTTAAACCAAGAAGAGGCCTGTAGCTATTGTTTTTTATTCTGTCAGTAGTGGGAGGGACACTGACATGAAAATTTTTAATGCATGAAAAATGTTTTTTTGTTTTTTTCTCACTAGGTAATGAGATGGTTTATTATGGGCCCTGTTTGGTGGCGGGGGGGGGTGGAGACGGCACACTGCCTCCTATTGGCTACTTTGTGATGTGTCACAGGCCCAAAACAAGCCACTACAGCTACAGACGTACGAATCTGCGATAAATGTCAGTCTGATGACAAGATAAAAACATGACCGTCTTCCAATTGCCGCGTGCTTCGGAATGTCTGCGTGGAGTTTAAACTGTACGCGCATCTGTTTATTTGTGTGTGTCTGAAAAGAATAATATACTCCCACAGCACAATGGCACCTTTTCATAATCGGCAGACAGAAAACTTCCAGGCATGTCTTAAGAGTGTATTCGGTTACAGCCAGGACATATTAGGTTCTCTATTAAGCTAAGGGGGCTCGTCTGGTATACCTGGGAATGTGTACACTTTAACTGAACTCATCTTTACTGTCTTTTTTTCTTTGTGTTTGGCTAGTTTACACCCCACAGAACGTCCAGACGTCTGAGAGTATCATGTTCGGGTATTCTTTCAGATAAATGCAGCATCATTTTAAACCCTTGGCTACAGAAACCTGGTATGTGTTGGTTTGGTTTTGTCAGGTGTAGGTTTGATTTTTTTTGATGGACGAACAGATAATGCATTTATTAGAGGAGCACTGCTCTTCTACTAGTGGTTTATGAGGACTTGAGACAGTGTGTGTGTGTGTGTGTGCATGTGTGTTTGTGTGCATGCGTGTGTGTGTGTGCTTGTTTTGTGTGTATATGATTTTTATTTAGTTAAATTCAGTGTAAAAGTGTGTGTGTGTGTGTGTGTGTGTTTTAATTGCGTGTATATGATTTATATTTAGTTAAATTCAGTGTAAAAGTGAGCCATGTTACCTTTGGGTCTGTCTGACAGCCTGGAACTGTGACCCTGTGTGAAAAAGTTCAGTTTGCCTCCATTTCCTCCAGGGTGAAGCACTGCCATCTGTGCCCAGGAACACAGCAAGCTACCGAATCTGCTAGCAGCACTTAAAACAGTTAGCTGCTCATTACAGGATTCACTGTGGTGTCTTATGATCTTTAAATTAAAAATATACAGGGGTAATATGAATCTGTATACACAAAGCCATGTATGCATACTGTTGCAAATGTGATTGAAAACGAGAGATGCTGTTAGAACTATTTCACAGCATAAGCAACTATTACATTTTTTTTTTTCCATAGATTTTTCAGGATAAATAAATGTTTCATTGAGATCTGTGAATGCAATCCTGTGCTGGCCCTAGAATAATTTCCATCTGTGCGTGGGGACAGATTGCGGAACCATGAAAAGGAGACCATTTTCACAACATGAGCTTCTTTCACATGACTTATTCTCTACACAAGCATTGTCCAGGCATGGTGAAATTAAGGACACAATGAAACATTCACTGCAATCAAATTAATTGTCTTTTTGTTTCTAAATGTAAGTTAGTGAGTATCTCAGAGGAGGCCTTTAAATGTCAGCAAGCAGAGAAAAAGCCCAGGGGCTTGAAGCCGTGAATATTTCTGCTTCACACACACAGATACTTTAACTGTCACGCAGCTATATCTGAGTCAACCACTGAATGCACTGATGCCTAGCTTAAGCTTTTTTAACCCGCGTTGGGTTAACTTCATCTGACAAAACTACTGATTCTGGCTTGATCTTACAATAACACCCCTGGCGGGAGAGAGGCTGCCCTTGCATTTTCTTTGCAGCATGGCTGGATAATTCAATTTGCCACTTAATAGATTGAAATGAAGATGCCCTTTGATTGTATAATTATTGCCCAGAGGGAGAAAAAATAAAGCGAAAAAAAATGCAGATCGCATCTATCGTCTCTAAAATGGTTGGGATAGCTAGCAGAGAATAACGTGATGATATTGACTCGTACTGTTAACACCACAGTAATCAAGGTGACATCCAGGGGTATGCCAATAGGCAGTCCAGAGGGAAGAGCTCAACAAAATGTTCACTGTTCTCCAGCACTCTCAGCCGAGAATTGTCTGTGGATAAATGAGTTCTTGCATGATTTCACTAATCCAGCTGGAGCACTAGATCTGAATTAAGCGATGGTATTGTGATCAAGATGAGAGAGAGAGAGAGAGAGAGAAAGAGAGAGAGAAAAAGAAACCTCTTGAGGGTGCATACTTTGTCTCAACGAATTATGCAGCTAGACTACCTTCATTCAAATGTGACATCGTTCTGCTATGTAGCAAGTAGCGTGGTGATAATTGACGTAAAAGAACCGAATACTCAAAGACGTAAAAGAGAGCCTGTGCAGCTGAGAGCATGGTGTTTTATTACATCAGTTTCCAGGCAATGGAGTTTTTTCCTGGTTCAGGAAGTGGCTACTCATACTGTCAGTGAGACGATTAAGGGTTTAACACTGAGTCAGAAGAATCAGCATGCTTTTTATTGTACATTTGACCGTACATCTCCTGCATGGTGTGACTAGTGAACTACACCTCTTTGTTTCCTTACCTTTTCAATGCTCTGACATTAACAGTTGTCCAGCAAGTGGAGCAATTTCGAACAACTGAATTTGAAATGCTTTTAAATGTTCTCTAAAAAACAACAACTTTATTTTAGTAGCTAATAAAGTTTTGGCTGTTTTGCCTTTGTCAGTGTAAATCGTCATACATGCAAACTCAAATGAAATAATATACATACAGTACATGTGACACCATACACACAGCTAGCACCCAAGCATAGTTATTGTAAATTAATAGTATAATAAATTGACAACTATGGCTGTTGGCAGGGAGGGTGCTTCCAGCTTAAACAGTTGAGTAGAGTGCCACCAACTGTCTAGTCACGACTGTTCCAGTGGCAACTTGGTAGCTCCAGAGTGCATTACATGGGTTGGACCAACGTATTGTTAGCCTAGGAAAGCTTAATTCCAGAGGGCCCTCCATGTCTTATTGAGAAACAGCGACACCTCTGGTCAGTTCTATAGAACACAGCTCAGCTAGTGGACTGTTGATTGAAAAAGAAGCAGCAACTGGCTACATGTATTTCAGAGGCCATGTGTGCTTGTCTGCGGTCTCCCAAATTGACGGCGGATGTTGAGGCAATGGAAAGGCTCTTTGTGGCCCTGACTCTTCTCTGCTCTCCTCCCCAAGGGTGCATTTACTAGCTGATTTCTCCACTCACCTTTTCAGACTACACCTCAACGCTTAATTTAAAAAAAATTAGCAGCTCGTGCTCAAATGGCGTGTGCGTGGGCTCCGTAGTCCCGCCCCCTCCTAACCCTGGATGGTGCCGGAAGACTGTCGGAAGCCATTACCTGCCCCACTTCGGGATCTTTCAGTCACCCTTATAATGATACTATGGCATTGTATGGACCTAATTTTGACATATTTGTGATACAAAGTCTGTTATATACTCACCACCAAGTTTAAATCAAATTTGAATCGTATAATTAACGCAGTTTGAGAAAACATAACTACATTACCCAGAATCCCCGGTCGTACATCGCCGGCTCCCGGCGCTTTTGCTAGCTAACGCAGTAGCTACCGGGCGGCCGCTCTGCTAGCGAAAATGGCTATCACTCGGTCTGCTCTTGTAACTTATTATGGAAGTAGCTACCGGCCAAAGAAGTAGGTACCGGTCGCTCTGCTAGCGAAAATGGCTATCACTTTGTCTTATTATGGAAGTGAAACTAAGAGTATCACCAAGGGCGAGAAGCACTATCAGTCTGGCCATGTCGAAAGTGTCAGCTTTATGGCTTTAACTTCAGCAGTGGTGGTGAGCAAGTGAGTAGACCAGATGTTGTAGTCGTGTTTGTTGTTTTTTTGAAAACGTCTTTGTTGTTTATTTGTTGGACATAATTTTATAAATTATTTTAAAATGTGACAACCCCACTCTTGGGTGTTTTGAACGTGTAGCTGCCTGAATAGCCTATAGAAGAAAAAAAATTCAGTGAAAAATGTTTGACAATCACAGATATAGTGATTCAAATGAAAACATAAACAACTTAAATAGAATCACTTCTTACCTTGGAATCTGTGATGCTGTACTTCAGTAAGATTATAAATAATATGAAGGCATACATGCAAATAGCAAGGCTATACCTCTGCACGCATTGAAAACACACAAGCTAATTTATAACACAATATTATGAAACAGCCTATTTTTAGGTGCATTGAAACTGCCCTGAATGGGATGCGAATGTCCCACAGCATTTAAACAGGATTGTACCGATACTGTTACGGCGTGCAAAATGTGCACACTCAGTCTTTGTAGGGTAACAAGTGCATTAACCTGAAATCCACTGCATATGATCTTTAAGCTCGCATTAGCGGCCTAAAGTGATCCGCTGCTAGGCTGCATTGAGCTAATTATGTGACAGTAAACCGTATACAGTGCAAAGCAATTTTGATGCTGTTTAAAGATAGTGGGAGATACGCAAGATAACGGCTTCGAGCCTTTGAATAGAAGCCACGGCGAGGCTTAACGTGGCAGCGACTGTCAGACCGGATCAATATATGCTTGCCAGGGTTCCTTTGGCACTGTAATCCTGGCCTCTGTAAGCAATGACCTCATGGGCTAACTGAGCACTTGTTGTTCTTGTTCATTTTATAAAAAGAATAACTGCACTTATAGAAATGACAGGAGCAAGCAGAAGCTAATTACCTTTTAGAAAAACAGGGGATTTGACCGTGCGTCAAACTAGTTAGTGTGGATCGGTGACGTTGTAACCCCCTGTTCTTCACAATAGCTGTTGAGTAACCAGAAGGTGCTGTTTGAAATGTTTTCCAGTGGTTGTTGTTTTTTTAGGGGGAGAAATATTTTTTAAATATTTACATCTGCGATTATATAAATGCATTCCTTCAGGTTAAATCACCATTGTAACAACAGTTTTTTTGTTATCTTTCTCTTTGAAATACCCCAATATGCACAGTCTGTGGTTCGTACCTATAATCTGGAGACACTGTTCCAAATACTTTCCCTGTGTTCCCAATACCTGTTTCCAAAATCTGAATTCACCCAATATCTGGTTGTCTGAATCAATCATTATGGACTATTTACCCATAGTCTTGACTCGGATGGGACCGGCACTAGCACAATGACCTCAGTAATCTGCGTGATAAAACTGAGTTTGAATATTATGTGGTTGATAGGATAGTAAATTACATAACACCAGTAGTAATGCCCAACTGAGGACACTGGAGTGATAGAGAAGCAAAGGATGCTTGAATATTCTGAAAATATGAAGAGCCACACAAAATTATTTCACATGCCTTATTTTCAAATTCAAATATGAATTTCTCTCTCCTTACTTAACATTCTCCAGGTGATTAGCTGACTGCTTCATGGCTACTTCTTTTAATTTACTTGTTAACGTGTTAGCATTTGTTCTAGTCATCACTAAATTAGTCAGTTTTCTAGCTACAGTTGAAGTCGGATGTTTACATACACTTAGGTTGAAGTCATTAAAACTCATTTTTAACCATTCCAGAGATTTCATGTTAGCAAACTATAGTGTTGGCAAGTCAGTTAGGGCATCTACTTTGTGCATGACATAAGTCATTTTTCCAACAATTGTTTGCAGACAGATTATTTCACTTTTAATTCACTATATCACAATTCCAGTGGGTCAGAAGTTTACATACACTAAGTTGACTGCCTTTAAATTTTTAATATTTGGTCGCATATCCTTTGCATGCCATGACTTCCTGATGTCTGTGACCCAACAACATCAAAAGACTCTTGATATCTTATTTTCTGGTACTCTTACAAGCGATACTATAACGTCTCTGCATTTGAATGGATCTCTATGGGAATTAGGCCGTGGGACTAGATTTAGCCTCCCCGTGTCCGCGTGGGTTTCCTCCGGGCACTCCGGTTTCCTCCCACAGAACAAAGACATGCAGGTTAGGCTAATTGGAGACTCTAAATTGCCCATAGGTATGAGTGCGTGAGTGAATGGTGTGTGTGCCCTGCGATGGATTGGCGGCCTGTCCAGGGTGTATTCCTGCCTCTCGCCCAATGCATGCTGGGATAGGCTCCAGCACCCCCTGCGACCCTGACCAGGAATAAGCAGGTTAGATAATGGGTGGATGGACTAGATTTAGCTGTAGATTATGCTGGAACAGTATGGAATACATGATTGGTAAAATGGCTGTAAGTCATCAAGGGTCTGAGGTATCAAACAAGCCTCAAACCATCACACTGTTGCCAGAAATGCAGTAGATATGGATAGATCACTTTCAGTTAGCCTAACTCTAGTCTTTAACAAGCTAGTTTTGTATTTATGCGAATTTACCTGGTAGAATTCAGCAAAGTAGCATGCCAAAATATGCTCAGCGGACAGAATGGCCAGATCAGAGAGCGCCTGTTGTCCTGAGGGAAACCAGAAGCAGACCATTTTTATTTTTATGAAAATGTTCACACGTCACAATTGCCTCTTTGCATTGAGTTCCCCAAGCCTGGGAGTGTTTTAATGTGTTCCATTTTGGTTATTTATGGAGGAAATGGGAACGTAACCCCCTCCCCCCCTCCCCCATCCCTAACCGCTCCCACACATAAGCAAGGAGCAGCAACACTGAAAAAAGACGCACGCTCCCCAGGTACAAATTTAATTAAAGAGTGGCACTGGCTTTGATGAGCGGGGAGCAGCTGATTCCCCAGCACAGCTGCTAACCTGGGCAGGGAAATGGGCATGGGTCTCTGTGTGGGCTCAGATGCAGAGTCCGCAGGTTCCCTTGAGTCTACAGTCCATAGATTATTTTACAGGGACTTTATGCTGCATTACAGTTGCTGTGAATCTCAGTGTTAGTGGTACCAGCGGGCGTAGCATGAGCTTATGCGAGCCACAGCTTGTCTTCCATTCATGTGTGTCTGGCTAAAACTGTGGACCGGCCGATCGGTTTGGCCGACAATTTAATTCACGATCGCTCGCAATCAGTGGCACATGTTGGCAGAATTCAGTGGGAAGACAAATGGATCTGTCCAAAGTCCAAACATAGCAGAAATGGCTCGCCAAATGGAGCAACATTATATAAAGGCACATTCTGTTTGGCTGGTCCCTTGTTTCTTCAACTTGTTGAACATGTTGAAGCAATTAAGGTCACTGTCTAACTGTGTACTATGTAATACATGCATTAATTTGCACATGATCTATACCAGAGATGTCCAAACTATTGCATGCCAAGACCTTTGGCCGACAAAAAGGGAGGTCATTAAAAAAAGTGAAGAGAATGGGAAAATGTTCATGTAAAAAGTAAGTAAGCCTATTAGTCTGATTCAATGTGCATTATGTTTTATTTTTTTAAATAACTGATGCACATAAATAAAGTCATTATGTACGTAATACATGTGCAACTTGTTAAATTTAAGTGCATGGTGCCGTACACTTAAGTATTGAAACATGCATAATTATATACTTAACTTTGCATCTGGGAATTTTTATTTTTGTTGCCCATAAGCCTCCAAACCTTTGATGAAGTTTTAAGCTCACTGGTTTGAGCACACCTGTTCTATACTAACTGGTAATCAGGAGGATAACGTGTCATTTCTTTCTTTGTCGTCAGGGGTTGAGTAAATGTGTGAGTTTTCATTCTGGATCCTCCCTATGTGAACTTGTTGACTTTGCACCTTACACCAAGAACAGCGGAGGGCTGCAGTAGCATTTCGTGGCCCAGAGAAAAACGCTTTCCCATCGGGTTAAAGGTCGGTGAGACATAGAAATCTGAAAGTCTTACTTCTTCATTGCTGAATGGAAATTGATAGTGACGTTTTGGCAGGACACAACGGTTTCATAAAATCTGCACAATATAAGGTGCTATTTATTATGAGCTTCCCGGCCGTCACACCTACCATCCTCATTCGTAAATAGGGAGACATATAAACCCAGGCGTTGGGGTTGGGGGTGGGGTGAGGGTGGGGTTGGGGTTGGGGTGGGTGCGGGGGACCAGAGCCAGTGAATTAACACAACACACTGCCTCGGCTTTGCAATCCCACATATTTCCCTGAGAAAGAAACCATGAGCCTTCCAGCTGATTTCACAGATCCAATTTAGAGCTAATCTTGCATTATCTTACCTAGAATAACATGAGGTAATCCTGGAATTGTCCTAATCAACCGCGAAATTGATTAATCTCCTCAAGTATTGGGAGGTCACTGCCACAAAATGGCTTCGCCTTTAGTTCACAAATCCTCTTGAATTCTTTCATACAAACTGCATTGAAGTGTATTTGGAGAAAAGTACTAACAATATCAATATAAAATCCGATAAAGCCAACTTTACGGTACGTATGACTGATGTCATGTCCTTACGACAGATTGTACATATTAAGAGCAGTAGAATGGCTTTAAATCAATGTCAATGGAAGGGTAAAAATAAATCTGGGCAGAAAGAAGCCTTGTGCGTACTGCATCAGAAACCTGTGCACAACAGCTTAACTTCACCAGATATCTGCTGTTATATAAGCACTGGGCTGCACAGGAGGTATGAATAAATCAAATAGTGAAGTGGGACCAGAGAGGGGTTTCACCAAAATGTGACTGAGTTTTCTGTAAGTGCTCCGTGGTCACTTATGTCTCAGTCTATGCTAAAAAGCTTCACATTAAAAATGTAAAATTTGCATTTTAAGTAGAACACATTTCTGTTTTATGCTCCGAGGTACTGAAGCTCATGCATGCATATAATATGCATTTGGTCATCCCCATGGCAACACAGAATGGATGGGAAAAGTCTACTCTGTGAAAAAAAGGAGATCAGATAGTATTTATTTTTAATTCAGCAAGCTTTTTCAAGGAGTGAGTATAACACCATAACCCTGGTCAACCTTTTCCAGAAAAAGAGCAGGAAATAAGGCTTGTTCTGGCTTCCCTTGTGTATTTCTCAGCAGGATAGGCAACCTCCGGGATGTTAGCACCTATATGGGCAAAAAGCAAGATACTCAGTACTCAAAGGGTTAAAGAGGACACAGAGATGGTTAGTCAGTCAATCAGTCTTTATATATGAAGAAAGCCGTTTACAAAGCGGGCAACAAAACAAAAATTGGATGAAATCTGGCAAATTATTGCCCACCCCATTAAAATACCATCATGAAACCTGGAATTTTTATTATTATATTTTTATTTATTATAATCTTTATTATTATTCATCTGAATATGATTTATGTATGTTAATTTACAGTCAACTATATGGTGGTTTAATAACACTCCCATATAAGCATAGCACTCCAGTTTATCTGGGTCATACTTCATATCATCGGAGGGGCTTCTCAAAATGACCTTGTTGACCATTTAAACATATTCTTCCAAATAAAATAATTTCACGAGATAGCCAGGCAATGACATGATAATAAATAGAATCATCTGTGTTTTATCATCTGATCTGCAGGGATTCAAATTGAGCTTGCTGAGCAGTGCGGGCAGAAATGCTCTTCCTGTAATTCAACCGTTTTATTTTCTACACGATCCTCCTCTCGTTATACTGTTTTTATATAAATGGTAATAAAAAAGAGAACACACTGAATTATATTTTCCATGTATTATTTTTTTCAATATTGCTTTTCAGAAGATATCAACTCACAACAGATCCAAGGTCAATATTCAGACATAATCTTGTAATTCTCTACAAGGTTAAAAGAAAACTTAAAATAAAATAAAAATCATCCCATATCTAAACACACAAAAATAAATGTATTCAAATCTGCCAAAGGCAGTCCCAGTGAACAGGCTGCTAAAGCTTGCCGAGGACACATTGTCCATTTTTCTTTTGTTATATATATATGAAATATGGCAATGAAAACATATTATGTTGGATTATTGCTACTTGCTGGTTACTTAAACTGAATTACTGGTCACTTTTAAAATCAAATTAAAATCAAATTTGGATTGCTTGTGAAAACAAGCCATGAGCAAAAGGCAGTTGACATTTTGAATCAGCTATTAATGCAAATCAAAGCATTCATTTCTCAGCATTGTCCTGAGAAATAGTTTCAGCTTAGTCACACATGCATGGTCTAGTGAGCAACATCTCTCTAATTTGTGAATTAATTCACTGCAAGAGCATATTCAGCAAGGATGTGTTTATGAGAGAAAACAAGGCCCGATGCTGGTTTGGCCATGTTTAGCAGCAGCGATGGCATGCATTATACCCTATTCTTCGAGGATAGAAAATAAAACAGACTGAATGTATTTGCCTATTTTCACTTATTTAATATCAGTATAAAGTACTTCTACCACAGATTTAAGTCAACCTAAATTTGCTGTACTGCGATTGTACCATTGCGCAAGGAACTAAACCTGGATTGCTCGAGTAACTATCCATGTGTATAAATGACTTGTATCTAAGAATGTAATCTGCATTAGTCTGAATGACAGCCTCTGCTAAACACTGAAATGCAATATGCTATTGTTTTTATTTATATAGGCTCCAGTATAAGGACTTGTTTCTTGGCTCCATTATAATTGGTGAAGGGGAATTTTGGAATTTTGAATTCCAATCTTTAATGGCAACTGATGAATTATCCATTTGCTCTAACACATGATATTGAGGTTGGGGCGAAAGTGGTTCAAGAACACTGCTCAATGCTTAGGCCGGTCTTGTTATGTTAGTGAGGCAGTATGAAGACATATTTAGCCAACATCTTCCAACACTGTGAAAGGCAAGACAGGCTGGTGAATAGGGTCTCTTACACCATGCCCTGTGTTTCTGTCAAGAACGAGAAACTGATACAAATCACATCAACAAGGAGTGTTAGTGTCTCCACTGAGTGTGGTTAGGAGTGATGAAAACTTGTTATCTACATACATTAAACATGGATTTCTACATTCATTTTGTTCTGTTTCTTTGCGGGCTTGTAGCCAGAGGCTTTGACCTTACCAAAGACAACGATACTCTTATATTTCTCTGACTGTCTTGTGAAAAGGAAATCAGCTACTCAGATGACTTTCTAAATAGCACATTTGAAAATACAGTGATCCTACAGTTGGACTGGCGGTGCAAGTCTGGGGGGGTGGGGGGGGTATTCGTTTTGAGCGGTGTGCAGTTACACTAAGGCTTGAACACTAAAACGCATTATTCTTGGTATGTACAGGCTCCATGTAGCGTATGCCATGTCTGGGTAATTGACAACATTATCAAAATCACACCTTTAAAATCTGTAACCTTAGTTGCTAAAAAAAACTTTCAAATGTATTCTTTGACTGTAGCCCCTGAGGATATATTATCTCCATAAGGACAAAGGTCATATCTCCATGAGGATATATAGCCCCATAAGGTTCTTCTTATTTATGTATTTATTTTTTTCCCTCTAATGCCAGGCTGGACTCAATTAACATTTGTCCTTAACTTTGACTAACAAATAAATGCAAATTTAATTTCAGTGATTGCTGCAGTCTCAAACACAATCGCCATGACGTAATATAATTTCTGAAAAAAACTTTTGTCTATAGACAAGAAAAATTCATAATGCATTAATAGATGTTTTCATTGATGAATCAATAAAACGTACATTCATATTATATATTAATGAAATATAAATTTTAATTAAGTTTACTAAACTAAGTTTACTAAGAACACTAAAAAAAATCCCAAGCTGTTTCTTATAAGAGGTTTCATGTATGATTTTGATTTGCTGTTAAATGTATCGGTAGGTTGTAACCATTGTATCGGTATTTTACAGCCAGTGACATTCCTTAGCATACACTAGTAAACAAAACATCCAGCATTCTGTGGCTTATAGGCCATATATCTTTTATATGACTATAAAACAGTTCCTTGCAGTCTTACTGTACATAGGATCACGTGTATAAAAACACAATATGAACTAAAGTTTATGCAATCGTTCATTACAAAATGATTAAAGGAGTCACTGAGTCATAATTCAAGTGACGAAATGACAATTATTATTTGCCATTACTTGCCATTTAGTCCTCACAAATACAGGGTATTGTCCGGTGACAAGAATGGTTTGCACTGTGTCTTAGATACACAGATAGAGGCACTTTCTGGTATGAGTGAAGAAACTGTACAGCAGAAAAATCTGAAGATAAAAAAAAATAGAGGGTTTGGTACAAAGGATAAGCATGTTTTTTTTAATGTCTTTGCGTGCATGCATGCTTATGTTTGTGTGTGTGTGTGTGTGTGTATGTCTGTTTGTACATATTCATGTCTTAGAGAAAGAGTGTGTGTAAGGGGTATGGAATTTGAAGTTCTAGCTACAGTATGCTTTTCCACTGTTACAAGATATACTCCTTGTTTTACAAAAGCATGCTAATGATTTAGTGCAATGTGAGTGAAACGTGAATGAAAACCGGAGTGTTATATTGCAGACGTGTATATATATATACGTATATTACCAGCACATGTTTCTGGTTTGTATTGCAGACCATCAGTCTAAAGCTGGGAAACTTCTCTCTTAGTCATTACTCACCTCTTCATTATCGTAATAGTTTAACATATGATCTGCCCTTTGTCCACCTATAGGGCTCAAGTAGCCATAAGCTATATCGTAACACTTCCCCCACTTTGAACTATTAATGAAGCGGCATCTGTTTCGATATAAGTTAAACATAGCAGTTGACTTTATTTTCTTCATTCGGGCCTTAAGAGGTGCAGGTATTATAATGGCTCAAATTGAACACGTTTTTTGCCCAAGGAGGGTAAACGTGACACAAACCTTTCGCTTCCTTCCCTCTGTCCCATTCATCATGACTGATTACAAATTCATCACCTTGGATCAATTTGTGCCGTTAAGATCAAAAGGAAGGACTTATGGGAGTGTGTAGGTCCCTCCGTGCTAATTCGTTTCATATGGGATGATTTTACCCCTTGCTAGAACAACATTTTGATTTATAATGCATGCTATTACAATTTGTTCAGCTGACCCCATTCTATTCACATATTTAGTCCTTTCTGTAGCATTTAGCTTTAGAAAAATATGTTTCGTTTAACACCACATGTCAATAAAATAAGGAATGTGAGTATTCATATTAGTGTCTATTACAGACTGTGAATCACATGTCATACCTCAACTTATGTGAACATGTCTCAATGATGATCTCTATGTAGATACTGTTAAGGGCTTATATATGACGTATATTTTGTATTCTTTAACTGGAAAAAAAAAAAACAATAATATTGTTTAAACATTGTAGCTGTTCCATCCAGGAGGAGAAATCTGCTTTTTAAATATTAATATAAACTTTATTGCTAATGACAAGTCAAAGAAGCCCTTGCATTCATCAGTGCCAAAGCCTCGGGTCTTCAAAGACCCTTTCAGCAATTACAGCTAATTTTCACTGCAGGCTGTGGAAAAGTCCCTGGAACAGTTCTCCTGTGGGCTTGGCAGCACTGACGGTGGTCAAACCCATCGCCAACCTCAGAGGGGTACGTTCAGGAAGTGATACTTTTAAGACGATCATTTTGTGAATGAGGAGTACTTACATAGGGCAGTTGGTGGTCAATTAGGCAACAAATATTCACTTGAAAGTTATCAAGACCCGTTAAACAAAAAGCAGATTGAATGCAGGAAATAAACATGTATCCAAAACAATATGAATTTGATGGCATTGCATGCCATTGCAACACATCACTGTCATGAATGTATAGAATGCTCATAGTGAGCACATCCTTTTTGCAAAGTAGGCTACTGCTGTGTAGAGCTGTGAAATTACTACACGCAAAATTCAGAAGTCATTTCCCTTTCTATTTAACTGATGATTGTCAAGTCTTATTAACATTACTTAATGAAAAGTAATATTTAATGTCATTTTGTGAAATTGAAAAAAAACAAAAAACAGAAGGTTATATAAACTTGCAATTTTTTTCCCTCCATTTTAAAACACTTGAATAGACCGTATTAGAAAGATTTTTGTTCATAATCGATATAGCATTATAGTGCCAGGCAATATGAAACCATGGTTTTCAAAGATGAAAAAAGGTATTGTAGCTTACAAATCACGTCAACCTGAATGCTTTAGTGACTGGAAACTGGAAAGCGGTAGGTTTTTTTTTTTTTTTTAATCCCCTTGGCGTTTAATGAATATGTCAGATTAAGCTAATGTGACCTGCACTGGGACGCTGTGAATGGAACATCTTAGAAGCCGTATCCTATGACTACAAGCGCTTGGGCACCACGGTGAAAATCAGTCACAGATTGGCATAAAGAAGGGTAGGTTGAGACCAATGGCAACAGAGGAAGGGGATGCATTCCATTTGAAAGTCAACACCTAGAACGTCTAGCCTTTGCCCCGCCTGCTTTGATCACACATTCAGTTTGTAAATGTTACCAGTAATGTCTCCGTCTTTCTGCTCGGGCCTCTTACAGGCAGCTGGCCTCTGGCCATTGACTCCATTTCAAAGTCTTGATACTCATCTGATATCTTCTGCAATCAATAAAGGGAGAATTAAGCGCCACAGTTGAGCAATAGCAGTCAAGCAATTCATGTGTCACGCTGTAATAGGCAAACAATATACCTTTATTAATTTCTCACAAGGTTTTGTTTTCTGTTCCACAGAGCCGCTCGACATGAATATTGTATGGATGTGCTCTCAGGTCGTAACTTGAAGTGCTTAACATTGAAGTGCTTTCTTCAATTGCAAAAATGTATTTTCTTTCTTCAAGCGCAAAATAAAAACGAATAACATGACAGGCTGCAGTTCTGGGATACAAATAATAACACTAATAATAATAATAACTGTCGTCATCATCACCATTATCATAATCGTAATCATAATCACCATAATCCGTATAGGCATTTCAGAACAGTGTGCATGAATCTGGAGTACAGTGGTGGGCCCACAGGTTTGTGGAAGTGTGCATGAATCTGGAGTACAGTGGTGGGCCCACAGGTTTGTGGAAGTGTGCATGAATCTGGAGTTGAGTGGTGGGCCCACAGGTTTGTGGAAGTGTGCATGAATCTGGAGTACAGTGGTGGGCCCACAGGTTTGTGGAAGTGTGCATGAATCTGGAGTACAGTGGTGGGCCCACAGGTTTGTGGAAGTGTGCATGAATCTGGAGTTGAGTGGTGGGCCCACAGGTTTGTGGAAGTGTGCATGAATCTGGAGTACAGTGGTGGGCCCACAGGTTTGTGGAAGTGTGCATGAATCTGGAGTACAGTGGTGGGCCCACAGGTTTGTGGAAGTGTGCATGAATCTGGAGTGCAGTGGTGGGCCCACAGGTTTGTGGAAGTGTGCATGAATCTGGAGTGCAGTGGTGGGCCCACAGGTTTGTGGAAGTGTGCATGAATCTGGAGTACAGTGGTGGGCCCACAGGTTTGTGGAAGTGTGCATGAATCTGGAGTGCAGTGGTGGGCCCACAGGTTTGTGGAAGTGTGCATGAATCTGGAGTACAGTGGTGGGCCCACAGGTTTGTGGAAGTGTGCATGAATCTGGTGTACAGTGGTGAGCCCACAGGTTTGTGGAAGTGTGCATGAATCTGGAGTACAGTGGTGGGCCCACAGGTTTGTGGAAGTGTGCTTGAATCTGGAGTTGAGTGGTGGGCCCACAGGTTTGTGGAAGTGTGCATGAATCTGGAGTACAGTGGTGGGCCCACAGGTTTGTGGAAGTGTGCTTGAATCTGGAGTTGAGTGGTGGGCCCACAGGTTTATGGAAGTGTGGAAAACACAGTGTGCTTGAGTCTGGAGTTGAGTGGTAGGCCTACAGGTTTGTGGAAGTGTGGGAAACTCAGTGTGCTTGAATCTGGAGTTGAGTGGTAGGCCTACAGGTTTGTGGAAGTGTGGAAAACAGTGTGCTTGAGTCTGGAGTTGAGTGGTAGGCCTACAGGTTTGTGGAAGTGTGGGAAACTCAGTGTGCTTGAATCTGGAGTTGACTGGTAGGCCTACAGGTTTGTGGAAGTGTGGAAAACACAGTGTGCTTGAATCTGGAGTTGAGTGGTGGGCCTACAGATTTGTGGACGTGTGGAAAACAGCGCACCACCCTGACAAGCCCTGCTGTGGCCGTGGGGCTCCACCAGTCTCTGTAAAAGGAGCTGAAACTTATCCAACGATGGCTGCCGTGTTTCCTGTTCGTAAAGGTCAACTCAAATTCATTCACTTTTTAATTCCCCAGCATTTAATGTACAGTAGCTCCCCCTATCCTGCTCTTAAGCAACATAACCTGTCCCAACTTAGAGTCTACTTCCCTGGGTAGACCTGCTCCTGTCTGCATTCTGTCTAGACTGGAAATCTGATCAGTGCTATAGATATGGCATATGTCATTTTACTGTTATAACTGAAGGAGCGTAGCATGAGATCTGTTATGTATTTCATAATGGAGATGAATGTTAATGCAGAAAGAAAGTATTTTAAAAAGTTTTGTTTTGTGTTTGTTTTAAAAACGTCTATCTAAAGGGATTTCATTTTCTCAATCTATGGTGAATCAGAAATTATGTATAATATCTTCCATTCAAAACATAAACAATGCCAGCTCCAAAGAGCAACTGAAGGAAAATATTTAGGTGGGTGTGGGTGAGCATTCGCGTTTAAAGAATTTCCACAGTTTGCATGCTCTTATTATTGCTTGATTAGGATTTGTGTCTGTCTCTTGTGTTTTTCCCCTTCTGAGAGAACCAGTATTGAATATCCCAGATCGGGAAGAGCTGATAACGGGAATTTTGCTTTCATCCTTCATCACTTCCAATGAAAAATTCCAACATAATTATTTTGAATGCCCTGCAGAGATTTCCGTTTCTTGCAATACTTAGGTGATGAGGTTGGATTACCTATACCTGCCCAAGGCCGTTTCTGCTCAGTCCCTGGTAGTTTATTTCAGAAACAAAATTCTTATAAATATTAAGAAATGTTACATGATTACTAAATGGTTTTGATAACTAAGAAGACAGGCTTCCTCTTGACATGACATTTTTTTTTTCAACTTCTTAAAGACGCTATAGATCATGTTATTGTATGTTGTAAGGACCACCTGTTTAAGCTCACAAATATTATAATAATGATACCTTATAATTATGAATTTTGGCTTATTACTTTTCCCGTTTCATTATTTTACATAAATGGTACAGTACTGTGGTAACCACAATGTGACTATTACAAACATTTTCAGGAATTAGAAAGCTTTTATTTTTGTATTATCATGTGTCCATAGACGGGACGAAAGTCGAACAGACATAGAAATACCATGTTGTTGGTAAACTGCGATTATGGGGAGTTCCTAAGAATGGAAATATTTCTTACGTTGGAAAGGCATGGAATGTGGCTTCAATTGTGAGCTGAAAAGAAGCTGCCTCTGTGTTTGCTGAAAGAAGACTAAAGGTGCATTGTATGATCTTATCTAAATCTGCACCATCTGTCATATTATCCTGTTCAAAAGAGGGGGGCAATTTCAGCAGAGGCCTTCAAACTAAAACTTACTATCCTGAATATAATACAACTGTCACTTTAAAACAATCACTTTAACGTCTATCATAAGTGATGTGTGCACTGAATTGATAGAGAGATTTGGGAAGCTGTAGAGTTTCACATTTGTTTGTGATATCAATTTAGGAAAATAGTGAAGTATAAGTGAAACAAGCTTTAAAAATAGACCAACGTATTTCTGGATTATAATACACTGCCCGGCCAAAAAAAAAGTCGCACACTGTAATATTTTGTTGGACCGCCTTTAGCTTTGATTATGGCGCGCATTCGTCGTGGCATTGTTTCGACAACCTTATGCAACGTCACAACATTTATTTCCGTCCAGACTTGCATTAATTTTTGGCCGAGATCTTGTATTGACGACGGGAGAGTCGAACCACTCCGTGAAGTCTTCTCCAGCACATCCCAAAGACTTTCAATGGGGTTAAGGTCAGGACTCTGGTGGCCAATTCATGTGTGAAAATGATTCCTCATGCTCCCTGAACCACTCTTTCACAATTTGAGCCCGATGAATCTTGGCATTGTCGTCCTGGAATATGCCCATTGATGGGATAACCTGGTCATTCAGTACATACAGTTACACAGCTGACTTCATTTTATTGCTGCATAATGTTGCTGAGCCTAGACCTGACCAATTGAAGCAACCCCAGATCATAACACTGCCTCCAGAGGCTTGTACAGTGGGCACTATGCATGACTGGTGCAACTGCAGCTTTTTCTTTGGCCAGGCAGTGTAATACGTTGCTGGAAGGATCCATTTTATGCACTATTGCTTTGGTGTGAAATTGTAACGGTGTAGTCCGCTGAGACTTACACTGACAGAGCTCATCTGAACCATAGACTGTATAAAAATATGGACAAAGCCACTGTGACGTCACCCATTGCCTTCCCACGGCCTCGTAAAAACTGAATTGAAGCTCTGGATGTCTTTTTCGCCGCCCGTTACAAACTGCGCCTGCTCCGTGGAGCCGAAGAGGACTCAAACTGTCCCTCTGATTGGTCCTGAACAAATGTTAATACCCTGTCCAAACAACACAATATTTAAAAAAAATCAGCACATGCAGAGGCATTAGATGAAGGAAAGGCACCTATTGCAATAAAAAATTTTTGTGGTAAAAAAATTTTTTTAAAGTATTTTGACCACATTGCTGCCATTGACTTACATGGTGAAAGACCTATACTGGAGCCAATCGCAGTGGCGCTAGTGAGCAACGGCACAATTGCCGCTCCCAGCCCAACCAGGAAGTGAGCTTCAAAACGAGAGCCCAGTCTTGGCCCCTTGATCTGAACTCATGATTTCATGTGAAACCCTATCAGAGAAACCTAGGCAATTATGTGTGGTACACTTCCTCAGATATGTCCTTGTCATTTGATCCCATTAAAACATGGCCACTAGACGTAATTCAAAGCGCTTTCATAAGGATCACATTTGTAAAGATCATCTTGGGTAACCAAAGTTGACAGTGTCCAGAGTGATTAATTTGCTGACAGCAAAACGCAGGACAGCCGCAGAAAAATGAAGCCCAAATTTAAAGAACGAGAGGGAAAACGCTTCTACGGATGTTGACCTTTGCAACCGAAACCTCTAAATTCACTACAAGAAAGTACTCTCCTTCTTACACTAGAGAGTTCACTGGAACACAAGGCCTGATCACGATGGATGAGACCGCATACGTGGCAAAGTTTTCTAAACTGCTATTTCCCGAAGGAACAATAGAATGTTATCAATTATCTGAACTGGAATGATTTTTTGATGAGCTTAGAAAAAGTGATAAGTATTAAAATGAGCAACACAGACTGTGTAAATTAATTTATAATTCATAATAAAAAAAAGCAACAACAATAAAACAGTTTTACACTAGCTGCTTGTATTTTGTGTAATCTAAACAACTTATTATTTTACGATTAAAGTAATCGCGTATAGAAGATAAATTGGAGATTGATGTTATACCACTGATAAATATTTCCAGGATGCACCTTATTTCCACGATCATGGAAAATATCAAGAAATGCATTTCTTGCTATGAATGCATGCTGCAAGCAGGGATGCTAGCTTGGCTTTTTTTTTTTTTTTTTTTTTTTTTGGAAAACATCTGTGGTTCTGCAGTTCTGGACAAAAGCATCATTCTGAAAAGCAGCCAGACAGCAAAAGCTGCTAAAAAGAACAATGCAAATAATGGCCTCATCATACACATGTGAGCCTTGGACCTCATGCCATTCCACAACGTATTTCCTTGCTGGGCTTATGTGTGTAATGGGCAGGAGTGTGTACGTCGAGCAACAGTTTTCCCTTCCTAAAATCAGTTTTTACCCACAGCGCAAATTGCACCTTTGTCCAATGCATTTACACAGAAGTAGTAGAAGTAATTAGTCCTTTCAATAAGCAATAATTCATAGTCAACTATTCGGGCTGTCGTTATGAATGATAGGAGTCGCCTGCAAAGTTGCTCCAGGCAGAGAGGGAGCACAGCCTCATTAAAAGTGCATTAAGCAGAAAGGGGAAGAAAACTCCTTGTCTCAGCTTAATATCGTGTCCTTTAGTATTTGATGCGTCCTACAAACACCAATTGACTTAAAGACTCCCCTGTCCCCTTGCGAGAAAAGAATCCTGAACATTTAAACTAAGTTTTGTGTAAAGTCAGATCCTCTGCATACAGAATGAATACTGGAGGTTCACTATGAGAAACTCAGCCCACTAATTATTGCTATAATAGTGATCCCCATGTCGTACTGTCTGTGCTTTAAGGTGTAGCCATTTCTGTGTCCAAGGAGGTTTGGAATTCCCTTTTATGGGTTTATAACATTCTGATTTTGTCATGGCCATTTATTTCCTGAAAAGACGTTCACTTAAAAAGATGTTAGCTAGTAATTTTATCCAATGGGGCTGATAACTGCCATTTAGGACAAGAAAATTTGTTAATGCTAATAGAAAAAAATGGAGATAACAATATGATATCTTAGCACTACGGATTACAGTTATATTTTATGCATAAATTAGGATTGAATTTCTGTGGACAGAGTTTCACTTTTCAAACCATGTGAAGCCATATCTTGGTGAAAGCATAATAAACCCACATCATTTTATGAGATGTATAATTATGGAAGTATGCCGTTAACAGCGGTGACGCAGTACAAGAAAAACCCCTGAAGAAAAACTATTAAGTTGTGCGGTTGCAAGTGGTGTCATGTCAAGCCCCTACAGTCATATCTCGGCCTGACAATGTTTTTCCGCTAGTTTTGTTAAAGGGACTGAGAAATGTCCTCATTAATCTAGACACGAAGGTCAAGACATAATCAAAGATTTGACTTAGAATTTTTCAATGTACCTATCCTCAAAATTCTGAGAGACAAAACTGTGCCAATATTCAAAGTTTTTTTTATTGATGTTTTTTAGTTGACCTGTATGACTGGCATCCATTCATTTTTTTTAGCAGTTAGCTATCCAGCTAGATGGATGATTTCTGGCTATTCGGAGGTTCAGTTACCATGACTATCACAGTTGCCAAATCTCACACCATCAAATTCTTCCCATAAGGATACATATGAGCCGCATACATAGCTTATTTAAGTCGGAGCTCGTGGTAGGCTAGCTTCAATATTTCTGACCAAATATCACAGAATGTCACAATTTGCGTTGGTCACATATGACCAATGTATTGCATATGCTGCATATGAAGTAATTGAGCTTAAGCTGCTTCTAAACTGTAGCATACGTGTCAAAATCTTGCATACTGTAGCAAAGGCAGTAAATGTTTCATGTACTTTTACAACATAAATATAATTACTAGTCAGCGCTGTATTACATACATTCAGTCTGTCCTTGTCACAAAATAACATGTAGAATTTTCTCATGCATATATCAGCAATGAAGCTTTATATATTTATTTAGTTTTTTTATTTCCAGTTGCTGCTGGTCTGTCAAAATAAGTGTTGGCCCGTGCAGCTGTAGTATGCTATCTGGCACAAACACTCTCTGCAGGGAGAGAGGGAGAACCTGCAGCCTAAAACTGTTCCAGTTAATTCCCAGTTGATATGATGGGGAGTAGACAAGCGAAGGAATAAGCCCTTGAGTCATGTAAAATGCAAAAGAAATAGTACTTCAGATGGCAAGGGGTAACAGACCTTTAAACATAACCAATCCAAAACATTAAAATGGTTTCTAAACATAATTCTGAATCTGTCTATTTGTTCATGTTTTCTGCTCTCTCTCTCTCTCTCTTCTCTCTCTCTCTCTCTCTCTCTCTCTCTCTCTCTCTCTCTCTCTCTCTCTCTCGCTCTCTCTCTCTCCTCTCTCTCTCCTCTCTCTCTCCTCTCTCCTCTCTCTCTCTCTCTCTCCTCTCTCTCTCTCCTCATCTCTCTCTCTCTCTCTCTCTCTCTTCTCTCTCTCTCACACACATCAATGTCACAGCCTTGACAAATAAAAAACAAACACTCTATGTCCCTAATTTAAATGGATTGTATTGTACATGGCTGTACAGATTGATGTATCACATGGCTGCAAAGCAAATGACACTAGTTCCAAATCGCTTCACCAATATTTTCAGTTCAGGTTATTAAGGCAGAGGACTGTGTGAGCTAGAATACAAAGACAGGAAGGACATTTGTGACAGAATTCTAAAGTAGTGGTAAAAATAATTGGTAAAGTAATCCGTATCTTATGTTTATGTGCACCCCTTTTAGAGATATAGTTAGGAAGGATTTTTCAGAAATTTCCCCCTTTTTCACCATAATTTGGGATCACCGAGTGTAGCTGCCGAGCTAGCGATGTGACACATGGAGCCCAGAACTGAAGCACGTGTATTCTCCAATGAGCCAGAGACCTTTCTATACTGCAGGCCATACAGTTGGTAGGGGGGTCCTGGCCAACTTTAGCCCCTCCTACCTCTTGTTTGGACATACAGATCCTTTCCAAAAAATTAGAATATCATGGAAAAGTAGTTTTTTTCCATAATTCCATTCAAAAAGTGAAACTTTCATAGATTATAGATTCATTACACACAAAGTGAAATATCTCTAGCCTTTATTTGTTTCATTTTTCATAATTTTGTCTTACAGCTCCAGAAAACCCCCAAAACAGTATTTCAAGAAAATTGGAATAGTGTGTCGAAAATCAGCATTTACTTCAGTTATTTCAGAGAATGAATGTTTTAGACTGAGTGTCACACTCTAATCATCTAATTTACTCAAACACCTACAAAGTTTTCTACAGTGTGTCGTTAAATTGGACAGGTATCCTCAGTTTGGTTCAGTATGGGGAAGACTGCAGACTTGACAATTGGCCAGAAGACCATCATTGACACCCTCCAGAAGATTGGGTAAGCCCATAAAAGGTCATCGCTAAGGAGGCTGGCTGTTCAGAGTGCAGTGTCCAAGCATATCAATAGAAAGTTTAGTGGAAGGGAAAAAATGTGGCAGGAGAAGGTGCACAAGCCAAAAGAGATGACCGTAGGCTTCAGCGGATTG